>JALPQD010000201.1:1085000-1685000 GCA_023101885.1 Typhlomys cinereus
ATTCTAGACTTAACAGTTTCTTGTTACAATTCATTAGCAGGGCAGAATAATTCATATGAACATCAGGAGCGGAGGGGAAGTGGTCATACCAAGGGAATAGCTGAGAGAGGGGCATGCTTCCTTCCTTGCCGTCAGCCAAAGTACTGGACCAGCTGCAGCTTATTCACCTTCCCAGACACCATTGTCCCACACAAAATGGCTGGATCTTCCCACATCAATTAGATAATCTTACACAGGCTCTTTTTAAAAATTTCTTTTGTGCCTGCAAGCCTGAGTGTGTGTGTGTGTTTGCGTAGAGTGTGGAGTTGTGTACCTGTGGAGACCCAAGAGTGATCTTGAGAATCATTCTGGTTTGCTTCTACCTCCTTTTTGCTTTGCTCTGGTTTTTCCCCGACTCCACTTCCAGAGCTGGAAATGCAGGCTGAAGTCATTTCTGCCTGGAGTGTTTTACATGGTATCCAGGATCCGAACTAAGGTTCTTCTGCTTGTGAGGCACAGTCTTAACTCCTGAGCTCTCTCTTCGCCCAGAACAACTTGATTTTTAAATGAGCAATGGATCTGAACTGATACTTCAAAGAAACACAGATGCAAAATATACATGGAAAAGGCCAATACCAGTCATTGGAGAATAGCAAATTTAAATAACAATAAGAAACCATGTATCTGCATGGCAGAAATCCAGAATAATGATAACACTAAATGCTGGCAAGACTTGGAGTAACATTCACTGCTGAAGGGAATACAAAATGGCACATCACTTTGGAAACAGTTTGATAGTTTCTTGCAAAAGTGAACATATTCTTACCATATGATCCAGCACTCCTGCTCCTTGGCATTTATTGAAATGAGTTGAGAACTTATTTCTACACAAAACCCTACACACTAGTGTTGATAGCACTTCATTCATAATTGCCAGAATTTGGAAGCAACCAAAATGTCCTTCGATAAGAGAATGGATAAATTGTAATACATCTATATAATGGCATATTACTCAATGCATATATATATAGGGGCTGCAGAGATGGCTCAGGGGTTAAGATTCTGCTTCATAAGCTGAAGAACCTGAGTTATGTCCCAGACCCCACATAAAAAAAATGCCACTGGCCTGTACTTCTGATTCTGGAAGGCAGAGAGTCCTGGGAAATCCCACAGCAAAGCAAAAAGAAGGTAGTAGCAATCCAGGGTGATTTTTAAGTCACCTCTGGGCCTCCAGGCATACCTAGTAGTGCCCTCTGATACAAACACATTCTTTCTCTCCCTCTCTCTCTCTCTCCTCTCTCTCTCTTTCTCTCTCAGACAGAGAGAGAAGTACTATCAGGGCCAGAAAGATGGCACATCAAAATACTTGTCACATAAGCCTGATGACTCACATAGAGTGAAAAGAGAACTAACTCCACAAAATTGTCTTCTGATCCTCACACGTGCCAAACACACTCATCAATCATACATATTGATACACTATAAAACTATGAAAAGACATGAAGGACTTTGTCTATATAACTAAGTGAAAGAAGTCTAACTATACATTGAATGCCCCTAATCTGAAATTCAAAAACCAAAACACTAAGTTACATGTGTGTCTGACTTCAAAAGCTTTCTTTGTTAGCTTCAAAGTATGTAACATTTGAACACCAGGAATGACCTACAAACATTTTTGGATATTGAAACTTTTTTGAATTTTGAATATTTAGATTAGGGATGTTCAACCAATGAAGTCTATATAAATATTCCAAATTTGGAAAAAATTCCAAAATCTGAAACACTTTGGGCCTCGCGCATTTGGAATAGGGCATACCCAATTTGTACATAACATTTTGAAGAAGGCAAAATCATGGAAATAAGAAAAAAATTACTGGTGGTTGGTAAGTAAGGATTTGGGGAGAGGAAGGATTATGTGAGTAAAATGCAGTGAATATGTTTGTATGACTACAATGGTGAAGAAAAGCCATCATACATTTGTTAAAACCTGTGGTTCAGTGGTAGAGTGCTTGCCTAGTACTGATAAAGACTATGTTCAACCTCTAACACCATAAAAACAACATCAAGCAACCAAAGAAACAAAAAACACAACCAAAACCCATGGAACATACAATACCAAGAGCAAATTCTTAATTATGGATTTTGGATAATATGACCATGTTGGAACATCAATTATAGCAAATGGAGTACTCTGACTCAGGACACTGAAGACGGGGAAGTGAGTCAAGAAAGAATACATGGGTATTCTGTGCTTTCTATAAATCTAAAAGTCCTCTTTAAGGGCTGGAGTATAGCTCAGTGGTCAAGTGTGCTTAGCATACATGTCAAAATCCTGCATTCATGCCCAGCATAGGAAAATAAAACAAAACACCACCTGGAATCTCAACACTTGGGGAAAGGGGAGTTGGGATGCCAGCCTGGGATAAAAGTGAAACCCTTACTCCAATAATAAAAGAAGGAGGAGGAAAGGAAAAGGAAAAGGATAAGGAAAAGGAACAGAAAAAGGAAAAGAAAAAGGAAAGGAAGAAGACATAAAACAATGTACCTAAAGATAAAATCAGAATAGTCACAACAGTTGCTTGCTATATCTCCAAGTCTTGAGAGCCTCCATGCATTTCTCTGTCTTTTCTTGCTTCAGATTCCATTCTGTTGCTTGGAAAGGAGAATTTGAAACCTTTTGCCAAAACAGTTTCTTAGTCTGTCTCCAAGATCTGTTCTAGGAGCAGGGAAATGAAGAGCATGATTCAACTCTTCAGTGAAAATACTGAACAATGGGAATCATTAGCAAATCTATCAGAAAAGCTAATTTGGGGAGGGTAAAAAAGGGCAAGTTACAAAGAAGGAAACATTTAAATTACATTTCAGTCCTACAAAATTTGTTTCACTGGAGATTGCATAATTTAGAATGGCCATGTCTGTGCGGCTGCTGGAAAAATGGAATAAGAAAAGGACTGGTAATGTAGCAAAATAGCTTAGCAAGGGCAGAACACATGCCTACAAGTGTAAGGCCCTAGGTTCTATCCCCAGCACTGGGAGAGAAGAAAGAAGAAAAGAATGGCATTAGAGATGCAAGCACTCCAGAATTACCCTTTCTGCCTACTTGTCATAGGGAAGACAAGATTTAGTTTGCTAACTTGTTAGTACAGCTGAGCCTAGAAAGCCTATAGCAAGACCAAATAAACGACTTTCAAAATTCTTCAACAGCCACATATTATAAAATTCCACTTCCATGAAATATCTAGAATAGGTACAGCTACATAAATGGTTGCTTAGGTCTGGAGGAGGTAAGAAGAGGTAGAAAGGGTAAAGAAGAAAGTGGCTAACACCTATGGTTTTTGATAATAAAAATGCTAAAAAATATACACAGTAGATATGGTTGCTCAACTCTTCACATATTAAAAAAAAATCACCGAAATATATTTAAAATAGGTACAGTGCATGTCAGGTGAATGACAGTTCAGTAAAGCTATTATTCAAAAATAACTCTTTAGACCAGGCATAATGCAGGCAGATCTTGAATTCAAAGTCAGCCTGGCCTAGCTGGTAAGTTCCATATTAGCTTGTATATAAAGAAACAACAAATAATCAACACTCTTCAACATAAATCTCAGAAAATTTGTTAAATAAAAAATGGGTAATGCTATTTTCAGAATGCTTGTATTTCTTAATAACTTAGAATACTCACGAGATCTTTGCCATTTTGCTTACTGCCTCACTGAGGTTCTTCTATTTTTAAATTATCTCACTTTTGGGATTATTTTACTTTTTATTTTGGGTTCTATGTAGCCTAGGCTGGTCTTGAATTCATAATCTTTCTGTTCAATTTCAGGAATACTGGGTTTACAGGCACATTACTGCCATGTGTAGATAGTTCATTTCTTAAGGGACTCTTGTAAGCCTAGGCTGGCCTCAAATTTATTATGTAGCCAAGGCTGGCTTTAATTCCCGATCCTTCTGTCTCTGCCTTCTAAGTGTAGGGGTAACAGGCATAGATCACTATACTTGGATCATTATTTCTTTTATTGTGTGTGGCCTACTTATTATTAAGTATAGTTTTATTAAGATATGATTCATATAGCATACTGTACAACATATTTAAATAACATGATTCAAGGGTTGTTAGTATAAATTCACATTTGCATAACTATCACCAAATCAATTTTACAACAAATTACTACGCTCTGATCTCAAGAAATTTGCATCCTCTCTCCCAAATTGTACTTGTTAGCAGTCAGACCCCTACACTTTTCCTTACCTTCTCTAACCTACAATAATCACTAGTCTAGATTTCTCAACATACTTTTGCTTCATACAAAACCATACAGTTTTACTGAATGGCATCTTCTGAGTCTAGCTTCTTCACTTGATACAATGTCTTCCAGGCTCAACTCTGGTCCAGCACACATCAGGTACTTCATTTCCTTTTATGGCTGAAATAATATTCCATTGTATGTTTATAAATGAACCACAGATTCATATGAGAATTAATTTTTTTCATACAGAAAACACACTGCATGGAAACTCAGCGATAATAAAAGTGCCTGAGGGAAACAGAATTATTATTTCCTTTGAAAGGAAAAAGTAGATATTCAAAGACCAATTCTCAGAATATTACCTTCAGTTGAAAAACTGAGTCTTTCCCACTTCCCAGGTCAAAATAAGAATAACAGGGATGTTAGGGGCATCATTTTCTATAAAAATCTAAAAAGATAGCATGTAGTTTTTATAATTCTAGTATAGGAAATGTTCTAAGTTAGGCATTTGGTCTGCTTAATGACTACTCTGCTGGTTACTTAATCTGATGTTGAGGGTAATCATTATAAATATACAACTAAAATATATTTAACACAAATTAAAGGGAAATGTTTTGTACATATAGACTGTAATGGCTTATACAAGTTCTTCGAAGCAATTAAACTCCTAAATCAACACAACTTAACTGTCCAAAATAAACTGCTAATACTCCAACATATTACCCAAACAAGTATTACTGACTCCAAAGGTGTTGGATGTAACCAAAAAAGCAAGTAATAGCCTAAGAGTTCAGTGTGGACATTTGTAGGCTTGGGATACTAAGTGTGAAAAAGGACAGGAAAAGAAATAGCTATGAAATATTTGCACATACCAAAGCTTCATAAACTATTTTCTCAAAATAATTCAAACAAAATCATGTGGCTACAGCATAGAAATCTATAATAAGCTAAGGAGAAAGAAAATTTAATCAGATGCTCATTTAGAAATCATATAAACAGTGGGTAGTGTTTTCCTATCTAGAGTAAGATTAAGTAACACAAAGAATCTAGTATTGGCTTTGCTAAAAATGCAAAGCAGGGTCAGCAAGATGGCTCAGTGGTTAAAGACATTTGTTGCTAAATCTGATAACCCAAGTCTGAGCCCTGGAACCAAAAGGAGACAGTCAATTCCTAGCAAGCTGCCTTCTGACACTCAATCACATACATGATAGAAACAAAACACAAAACTTATTTTAGTGACCCTTAAGTATAATATTTGACAGTTATATACTCACGCTGTTGTAAAATGGTCCTCAGAACTTTTTCAATATTCCAAAACCGAAACTCTTAAACAAGTCCCCTTATTAGCTCCCCACTGAACCCTGTAAATGTTATCTGACTTTCTGTTTCTAAGAATTTGGCTACTTAGATATCTCGCAGAAGAGAATAATATAGTATTGGCAATAGCTTTTTAGCATATACCTTGAAAAAAGAGATGTATAACTAGATAGCATGCACACAAAGTCATTTGCAGACATGGCATGAAAATGTGTGCTAAAATCTATAGCATAGTTAGGTCTGACTGGAGAATGGAATGCTAGAGCTAGCATGACTAATCTCGCTGGGCAAATAGGTCAGAGGAAGGGCTCCTGTCACAGAACTAGTGATCCTCAGAAATCCTGAAGATAGTAGGGCTTCCATCTAACTATGATGTTTTGTGATTGCGTGATCAGTGATTCAATCACATTGCTTTAAATGTACCACTGTCATCTGGAGTTGAACAATGCGCTGCTACCCTAAATAAATGGAATAAGCTTTCCTTTTAGGGTCCTGACTCCTTCCTCCCATCACATTAAAATCCAAGCCAAATCTTGGCTATTGGCAGGGAAAATTGTAATTCCTAGATCTGAGGACAAAGTAAGATGATCACATGTGGGTAGATGAAAGATAAATTCTACTTCACCATCATTTGGTGGTCCTGTCCTCTAACACATATGTCCTAATAAAACAATTACTTGCATTTACACTGATGATATAATTTGAACACGTAATTATGAAAATAGAATATCCATTTTGAAATAAATAGTATTACCTTTCTTCCACCCACGAGCATTATTTAAGAGAAAACAAATAAGCTCACAAGAACACATGCTGCTGAGAGATTATTAGAGATAGCATTCCAAAAACCCACAGCATTTATAGAAAACAGCGAGGAGGAAGGAGAACCTCATAAAAATCCAAAACCAAAACCACCTAACCATTACTCTCACCAGGCAGGGGTTTCCTGAAAGCCTGGGAGATATACAGGTATACAAAAGTAATAAGAATCGTCTTCCTTTCCTTCTCTCACTCCACTTATATATCCACTATAGCCTGGCATCTCCTATATTTAGGTCCCAAAAGCAGAGGACACTAGCTTGGGGCAGAGGACGGAGCTAGATAAAACCAAAAAAAGCTGCCACCTTCTCATTGTGCTGCAGCAGTATGAGGACAAGCAGAGAGGGAGGGGAGGCAAGGAGAAGAACTGAGGGAGAACTAGAAAGAAAGCACCTCACTGACTCACTGAATCTCTTACCAATCACTTTTCTTGAACCCCTGAGACTCTTGCAGTTTTTATTATTTGAGGAAAGTACAAGTAAGAATTGGACCAGAGGGTCTTGGTTTTGTCAGCAGCAGGAGGGAATCAACCTTTACTGCTGCAGAGAGGATGCAGATTTCAAAAGCCTAAAATTTGCAATGAAGGGAAATGGAAATGTGCTGAACGTGGGTTTGATTGGCAGCTTTCCTCATCTGTCGATCACAGGGTAATAAACACTGGGAGATGGCAGAAATGAAGATGAATGCTTTCAGCAGCACCAGTCCCCACCCTCCCCTCCTCTTCCGCCCCCACTCAGCACATGACAAGAGTTAAAGCAAGAAAATAAATCAGCTTCTTAACCAACTCTTTTGTTAAAACTTTCCTTACAGGCCACCTACACGTGAATTACCCCTCTATGAGCCTACATTCTCATTAGGGGGCCCAGCTTCTAGAGGTGAAAAGAACCTGTCAAATGAACACCTGTACATTTCAGGGTACAGTATTATACAGTCAAGTCAGCTGGGGCCATGTAAAAACGGCCAGACTTAACCCTAAAGAGGAAAGGCAGAACCTCCCTCCTCTTCCACCCCCAAATCTGCAAAACTCTAATTCAAAGCCTGGACTCCTGAGACTCCACGAACAGCATGGTATCACTTCACTACAGTCACTGCCGTTACTCAAGGACAGAAAAGCTAAGCTCCAAAGGCTCACGAAACCCCTAGCGCTTGGAGCTAACGAGATAAGAAAGGGGACTACAGACTACAACACTCAGCCTCACTTACTAGTTTTATTTTCACACAGGAATGAAGGAAAAATCAATAGGCCATAATCTTATAGGTATTCAACAGCTAGGTCCAAAGGAAATGTTTATTTTGGGACGTGTGAAATTGAGAAATTGTTTTTTTGGGTTTTTTTTTTTTTTTAGTAAAATCAAAAGGCTGGAAATTCCTAATTGGTGATAAGATGGCTAGATCCAGAGGCGGGAGGATCAGGAAGGAGTTCAAGGCCATTCTCAGCTATATGAGTTAAAGCTAGCTAGCATAGGCTACCAGACCCTTTCTCAAAAATGTAAAATAAAAATCAAATCAAAACAAAACAAAACAAAAAACCACAAGCAAACAAACTAGGCTGAACAGTCTGTAAAATGGCATCCTATTCTGCTGAGCAGACCTGACAAAAAGCACTAGTGACCAGATGCTTTAAAGACATTTGAGAAGACATTCGGCCCTACTATAATACCATAATGTTTTTCTATATGTTCCAAGGTAGGAGGAGGGGGGAAGATTCCAGACCATTATTCTGAAGTGCAGGAACCAAAGGAACCCACTAGAAAATCAGAAGCAAAAGTAAGTGTGAAAGTGCATGGTCAGTTATACATTGTTCACACTTGAGGAATCTCTATGACAAGGCACATACTGTAGGATCTTAGAGAACAGCACTTGACTTGCAAGATTCTAATTTATTTATTTATTTTATCATCTTTTTATTTTATTTATTTCTTATTTCTTTTTTTTTATTTCCACTTATACAAACTTAACAGGTACACTGGTACCCTCCCTCCTTCCAACCCCCCACCCCTCCTCCCTCCCCATCCCCCCACAAGATTCTAATTTAAATCCATTGTTCAGACATTAATACCAGGCACACACTAGAAAAGCAGTGTTAGCAAGCCATTTCTAAGACACTGTTAAAAGGATCCCCCTCCTCAAGATATACAAACAAGTCTAGGCATGCGCTGGTAATTCCAGCAAACTGGAAGGAGGCAGAAGGATAGCTGTGAGTTTGAGGACAGCCTGGGATACATAGTATAAGGTAGTTACGGATATATTGCAAGACCCTTTTTTCAAAACAAAAGAAAATTAACAAATGGGGCTAGAGAGATGGAGGTAGGTAAAAGCACTTGCTATTTTTGTACGCTTAAATTGCTTGCTTACATCAGTGTGGTGTGTGTGTGTGTGTGTGTGTGTGTGTGTGTGTGTGTGTGTGTGTAGGAACCCTGGGGAGATAGCTCAGTAGGTAAAGTTATGAAGATCTAATTTGGATCCTGGAAATTTGCCGGCCTGCCAGTCTAGCTAAAACAGTGATTGCCAGGTTCAGTGAGAGTCCCATCTTAAAAAATAAGGTGAAGGGCCTAGAGAGATGGCTTAGGGATTAAGTGTCTATCCCACAAGCAGAAGATCCTGAGTTTGGATTCTGAATTCCAGGTAAAAAAAAAAAAAAAACGATAGGAAGAAATGGTGGTGGCCTGCACTTTCAGCCCTGAAAGGCAGAGCCTGGGAAACTCCAGAGCAAAGCAAAGAGGAAGTAGCACAATTCAGGATGTTCCCAAAGTCACACTTGGTCCTCCACAGGCACATTCAATGTTTTCTGATATATACATATGCATGTGTACACACACACTAAACAAACAAACAAACAAACAAACAAACAAACAAACAAACAAACAAACAAACAAACAAGCAATGAGTTAATAAGGAGGAGGAACAACTAAGGAAAACATCCTAATGTCAATCTCTGCCTTTATACACACCTGTATAGGTAATGAATAGATATGTGTACACAAAGCAAAAAGCACGTTGAGGAAGGTGGTTCATACAGTAAAGTGGTTTCATTATGTGTATGAGGATCTAAGCTTGATCTGATGCTGGTCTTGTTGGCAGAACCTTGAGATAGCACAGGACACAGGATAGGATGGAGTATACGTCTTTTCTGGTCTTACTCCTCTTCCTAAAAAATTACCAAGATCCAATTATGGGAAATTCCCCTAATTTAATAACTTTATCTAATCCTAAGCGCTTCCTACAGGTCCCAACTTTAAGTACCATAGTAGAAATAAGTTTCTACCCTCTTAAAAGCTCACAATGGGAAGATCTGAGGGACAATTACATCTACCCAAACCCATAGCACACCACTATATCTAGTAGAAAAAGTTATGTAACAAGTGTGCGCATGCATGCGGGCATACACACACATACACACACACACACATACACACACACACACTGTTATGGTTTGAAATGTTTCTCTCACAGTCTCATGGATTTGGCAAGGTCATGGCACCTTGAGAGGTGGAGCCTTGCTGGAGGAAGGCAGTCACAAGGGGTGGGCCTTGAGGTGGATTAGACCACCCTATCTCCAGGAGAAGTCTGCCTTTGCAGCAAGCAGTTTGCAGCTCTCAGCTTCCAAGATGTCTGCACTGACTTAGCCTTCTCCAGTTTTAGCCAGCCAGTTATCTAATCCTAAGGGCTTTGAAAGACTACTTCTCCCCTCTGAAACCATAAGCTGAATAAATCTCCCTTTCTTCCTTAATTGTTTGACTTCAGGTGCTGTCTCACAGCAATTGTTAAGAGTAATTGTAACACACACACACACACACACACACACACACACACACACACACACCCCACATTCGAGAATGGGATTAAGTAACCATATATGTATGTGCTGTATTGGGAATGGCTTATCTTTAACTACAAATACACCAAAAATTGTCAACCTGTGGTTATCTATACTATGAGACACAGCGAAGCCATTAAAAATGAATTAAATAAATCTGTATGTTCTGACACAGAAAGAAGCTTGGGAAAAGGGGTTAAAGAGAAAAGGGGCTGAGGATGCTGTGCCGTTTGTGCAGCACTTGTCCGGCATGTGAAAGATTTCAAGACTAGCACCACGAAAAAGACAGATGATGAGGAAAGACATTTTACTTAGATATTTTGATATCTGTGTAAAGAGTAAGATACTTTATAATGGTCTACCAATAAATTATATATTTTGTTATTTAACCTCCCTCTATTCAAAATATCCATTTATTTTTCCACAGGGCTAATTAGTTGAAGAATTGGAGAAAAACTTGGCCCTAGACTAGAATGAGATTCATGAACCTTAGGGTCTTTCTTTGAGTATAATCATAATGGTATCCTGAGATGTCCATCAAATATCTAACAAACAAAAAGCTTCATGTGGCCCTGGCTGGTCTTAAACTCTAGCTGAGGATGACCTTGAACTCCTGATCTTCCTGCCTCCCCCTGCCAAGTTCTGGGATTGCAGGTGAGTATCATCATGCTTAGCTTTATACAATTATCTTTTAAAACAGAAGACATGGCGGTTGCAACATTCTACAAATTTCTGCTTCCCTGATGGTGGTACCAGGATGACCTCTCAAAACTGTAGCAGAACACTACAGGTAAAGGAACTGCATAACAGAAATGCCTCCCAGAGCCCTGGGCAAGAGGCTGTCACTCACCAGGAACTGATAATGTTCATGGTGTCTAGTGACAAAAAAATTTCTATTTTCCTTGAGTCAGACAATTGTTTCAAATGGGTAGGTACCATCCATGGAGCACTACAAGTGCATGAAGATCTGTGAGCTTATAAAGTGACTACCTATTACAATGCACCCATGAAGAAGTTCCTTTTGTCTGCTACCACCCTGGATATCCTGAAGGACAAGTAGTCCGTCTTGTATGACCATTCTGCTCTTTATCCACAGTCTGTTGGGAAAACTAACATAGTTAAACCTGTGAACACACAAGCCATTTTTAAGAAATACCTGTAAGAAATCTGCTCCAAGGACACAAACTAAGAGCCCTAGCCAGGTTAGTCAGTTTTTCCTTGTGTTGTCTTTACAGTGTTTCTGTAACTGACTGTCCTTTCTTTGATTTTTTTTTTAAACGGGAATATGCATCTTGAGCTATTGTATTGTTATTGTTTTATTTGATTTTTAAATTGAGTCACTGAATAAGTCATTTTTTTAAAAGAATAAGTCATTTGAAATATATAATAAATTAATACAGTTTGGGTGCTTTTGTATTAAAAGTAAAATATGGGCTGGAGAGGTGGCTCAGGGGTTAAGCCTCCGCCTTGCAGGCGGAAGGTCCCGAGTTCGGATCCCAGATCCCATGTATAGACGCCAGGCGGAAGCGGGGGCGGCCTGCGTTTCTGGTCCTAGTAGGGCGGAGCCTGTGAATCCTGGGGCAGAAGGAGGTGGAGGCGTCCATGGTGGTTCGCAAGTTCGTCCGTGGTTCTACATATACACAGACACACACACACACACACACACACAGACACACACACACACAGGCACACATGCACATGCGCACAGTTGAATAAATAAAAAAAAAATAAAAGTAAAATATTACTTTCATAACATTTCAAGTTATAGAAGATGGCCTGTGATCATCCAAAGTCATGACAGCAGTTGCTTTTGTGTGTACTGAGAAACTCAATTAAGGGAGTTACATGAACTTCAAGTTTACTTGAAATGACTATTTAAAAAAAAAATGTGTTGAGAAAGAAAAGGGCGTGGTTGTACACATGTATAATCCTAGTACTTGGGATGTTCAGGAAGGAGGATTTTGAGTTCCAGACAATATGAGCTATCTAAAAGGACCTTGCCTAAAGAGAAGGGGAGAAGAAAACAACTTGGGGCAAAAGACATAACTTGCTGAGGCAAGTAAAGCAAGATGCTAAGTATTTTATCTTGGTTGTGGGACTTCTCTGGTTGTGAGTTGTAGGTGTACCAGTATAGATTCTTGTATTCTGTTGTTTTTTTTTAAAGCTTTTGTATACAAGTATAATGATTTTTGTCTTTTAATTGTTTCCTACTTTGCTTTTTTCCCTTGTGGCACCTTGTACAAATTTTTTTTTACTAGTTAGAATTTCTCACAAAGAAAGAAGCAACTGGGAACAGAATTTCTCAAACATTCTTCAGCCTTGCCCCAAAAGGTGTAGGGGGGGTGGGAAGGGGTGTTAATAAATGGATAGAGTGAAGTATTTTGGGATAGAGTCCTGTTACATTCCAAAGTTGGTTGGAAGGCTATATTCTGTTTACTTGGGATTCCTGACAAAAGATAACACCCACAGAAACACGTCCCGAGTCTGGAAGTTATGCCACATGAAGCTTTGCATGGAACTAAAGTGGAGAGCCTACAGCCAGGGGCTTCAAAGTTCAGACTAGGAACAGTCTGTAGGACCAGATAAAACATACATACATATGCCAGGTCAGGTTTTCTCTTAGATGTTATCTTGACATTATAGAACATCTTACCTTGAAGACAAGAAAGGCTTATTTTAAGTATCAGGTTAAATAAATGTTGAAGAAGGCCAGTTGGCAGATTTCTAACTTTTAAAAGGAACATTTTAGAAAAGACAAAAGGAGAATGAAGATGTATTTTTAGTGCCTCCCTTTCTGCCAGAGTTGCTTACATGAATCTCTTAGGAAACACTGGACCTGCTACCAAGTCAGGGATCCCTGTGAGCCATGGTGAGATAACACCTGCCTTTTCAAGACCAGCTCTGGTATTAATCACAAAGAAATATACAGGCTTCTCTTGAAGTACAGAGAATACTATGAAAGAACCTGGCCATTAAATTCTAAACTATATGTCCCTCCCCTTCCTCCATTTTCTCACTCCATCTTTCAATGCCCGATTGCTATATTATCACATTATATAATATATACCAATTATATTTGTCACTTATTTAGAAACAAGTTCTCACTATGCAGCCCTGGATGGCCTAGAACTTGCTATGCAAACCAGAATAGCCTTAAACTTGTAATGATCCTTTTGCTTCTGCTTCCTGAGTGCAGGAGTTACGAAGTGTGCCACTGGGTCCAACTATAAGATTGATTTTTGACTGTATCACTCATCTGCTTAAAAAGCTTTAAATGGTTCTATACTACTTAAATTGACATAGTTTATTTGGTCTGCAATTCAAAGTCCTCAGTAATTTCTCTGCATCTTTTCTTCTGTCACTTTACACTTTTGCTCATACTGCCTCTCCAATGAGATTCTCTCCCTTTCTCCCTATAAGGTTTAAAAGTAAAGTATTTACTCCCAAAACACACTGTACCATAGACTAGATGGAAGTTTTTAATGGAGTTCCAGAACTGCTGGGCCAATTGTGGGAAGAGGAAGAGGAAGAAGAGAGGGGGAAAAAAGGGGCCAGGAGAGGGAGTGAACTGGTTTTATACCATCAGGATTGGTCAGTGGGCTGAGAAGGCAGGGTCTGGAGGTGATTTTTTTGGGGGAGGGAGGGTCTTTGCCCAGCCCAGGAAATATGGTCAGGAGCATTCTTTGACCTTGCACTAGGGTCAGGCAAGCACACACTCTTAAAAGCACCAGCTATTAGTGGAACAGCAGCCATCAAGCAGAACCTCTGCCCTGAAAGTGAGGAGACTGAGGAGCAGGAATCCTATCACTTCCCTAATAAGTGCCTAGTAAAACCCCTGGATCTAGAATGCCAGATGGACTGTTTTTATTTATTCCCTTCATTCAAAAACCGAAAGAAAAGAGAAGAAAAAAGAGAGAAGGGTAAGAGAGGAGCATAAGGGAGATTGCTTAGCAGGTAAGTGCTTTGTGCACAAGCCTGATGACCTGAGTTTGGATTCCCAGAAACCAAATTAAAAACTAGATGCAATGTTGTGTGTCTGTTGAGATATGGAAGACAGAGACAGGAGAATCTTTTGGAAGCTCATGGGCCAGTTACCCTGGCCAGTAGCACAGAAACAAACAAGACAGACTTTGTCTCCAACAAGATGGAAGACAAGGACAGACATCTGAGGTTGTCCTCTGTCACATGCATTCCATGGTGTGTGTGCTCTCATATACATACAGTCAGAAAGACACACTAAATAAAATACCAGAAAAACTTAGAAAGAACAAGAAAAAGGAAAGGAGAAGGAAATCAAAGCCAGGCATGGTACTGTATGCTTATGATCCCAGGAGGCTGAAGCAGGACTGCCTGGGGAGAGCTACACGTTAGTCTGGCTACAGAGAAAAATCCTATTAGAAGGAAGAAGAGAGGGAGGGAAGGAAAAGGAAAGAAAAGAAACTAATGTCTTCAGCAGGGGAAATATTCCAAGAATTTACTTCGTTCAAACCTGCAGCCAAAACAAAGCTGGAATAGGCAGATTTCCTGCTGCTAGTTGGTAAAATGTAAAACTTTCCTCCCCTGGCCAGCAGAGTCCAAGCTGAGAGCAGGCCTTTTCCTTTGTTGGCCTCTGTACAGTTTTTGCCTCAAGGCCAACAGGATTAGCACAGCCATTTCATGCTCTGGAAAGTCAGAAAAAGGCAAGATGAGGAGCTTTTCATTCTAGGAAATGCCTACTAGTCAGACAAGGATCTGTTTCTGTTAGAAAGATAAGTGGGGGGGGGGGAGGGAGATACTGAGGTTAAAAGGCAAAATTTCCAACAATAGTTAATGAAAGGTTTGGAAACAATGTACAGAATTAGGCAATGGGATAAACTCCAAGAAGAGAGGAGCAGGTGCCAGAGCAAAAACACAGCCGAAAATCAGCACTAGAGAATCAGCACTAGACATTTTCATGCATTCAACAATTTCCATGTATTTAAAATGTCATTAGAATGCCCTGTGAGCACATACTTGATGGCTTATCCTCTTGGTACAAAATACTCACAAATAAGCCCCTAGTATAAGAGTCAAAAGAAAAGAAAAGCTTTACCATGAACTTGAACAGTTGCTACAGGAAATTTAAAAATTTAAAAATTTAACAGGAAATTTAAAAAAAAATTTTTTTTTTTATTCAATTGTGCATGTGTGCATATGTATGTGTATGTGTGTGTGTGTAGAACCACGGGCGAATTCGGGAACCACCATGGACTGCCTCCACCCGACCAGGACCAGAAACGCAGGCCGCCCCTGCTTCCGCCTGGCGTCTATATGTGGGGTCTAGTATCCGAACTCAGGACCTTCTGCCTGCAAGGCAATGGCTTAATCCCTTAAACCCTCTCCAGCTCCACTTTAACAGGAAATTAACTAGAAATCTTTGTAAGAGGAGATAAAATAAATTCAGATTCCACATTCAAGGTATAGAGTTTGTAGAATCCAAGTTAGGTTTTGAATTTTGGGTGTATAAATGGACTTAAGAAGGTCCAAGAAATCATTGAAGTAGATAAAACTGTGCATGTTTGTACATGTAAGTGTTATTGTCTAACTCGTGTTAGGTTTTTTTTAAAATTTTTAATCTTATTTTATTTATTTGAGAAAAAGCAAAAGCAAGCAGGAGTATGAATGCCACAGAGCATGTACAGAGGTCAGAGGACAACTTTTGGAAGCTGGTTCTCTTTTTCTGCAATGTGAGCTCTGAAGACTGAACTCCGGTCACTTGGTTTGTGTGTAGGTATCTTTACCCACTGAGCATCTCATTGGCCCTTCTACATTTTATGACTCACTGAAATCTTCAGGTCTGTACAGATAAAAGACTGCCTTCTTCAGGGCTAATAACAAGAAATTTACTGTTTAAATAATTTGCCTTTAATGCGCAAATCAATAAACCTTTACCCCAGGGCAAGATACAGACAACTAGCAACCACTCCTAATAGCCCAAAGTTTGTCAAAATTAATGAAACTAACCTAATCCTGGCCTACTTCAACATGTCTCATGGCCTCAATCATCCTCGTTCTGACAACCCATGCTTTCCCTTTACTACCTTCTGCTTCCTTGTACTTTCTCAAGTGACCTTGCATTATGTGGCATAGTGTGGCACACTTCCCCTCTCTTGGGAACTATAACAAACTAACTTTTCAGTGGAGATAACCCTACCTGTTGCTCTTACCATTCTTCAGTGAAACCAAAACACAGTCATGTATATACATCTCCATCCCCTTGCCCAGAGCAGGGCCAAAACTTCGATTATTCTTTATTTATTTTACCTTTCTTTTAAAAAAATATTTTACTTATTTGAGATGAGGAGGGAAGGCACATACAACTTTCAGAAGTCAGTTCTCTCCTTCCACCATGTGGGTCTCCTGGGACTCAAACTAGTGGTGTCAGGCATGTGAGCAGGTACAAGTGCCAGCAGAGCCATCTCTCCAGCTCATGATTACATATCCTCAAGGGTTCTATTGTTCTCTTAAAGGTAAAGCATTAGTGACTAGAGTGGCTCAGAACACACTGGAGCTCTAGTTCAGTAGTAAAAGACTCATGCAGAGAGAATGTGAACACTGCAAAAGGCTTCATTTACTTTTCATTTTTCCTGGCTCTCTACAGTGCTGATGATCATGAGGTAAAGAAAAACGTTCACAATTCTCTAAAGTAGTGATGGCAATGATAAGCTAACATTTCTCTGAAATAATAAACATTTCTGAAGTGTTAAACAAATGAATTGCTTAAATATCTGCTTTGCAAGTTAGGAATTGTCCATGTTAAGCTCTATTTAAAAAAAAAAAAAACTTGAACACTCAAGCCAACCAATGACAACATCATCAACAAAGAGATAATGCTTTGGCCTTCAACCTTACTAAGGCTGACAAAAATGGAGATTTAGAATCTAGAACAAAGTACAGAGTCTTGCAACATGCCCAGAATAAAGAGTTAGTGATCACAAAACAGAACGCTTTTTTGATGGATGAGTGAGAACTGAATATTAAGCAGATATTTATCAAATATAGCTCTGTGGAAGATGTATAAAAATGGTAATAAGATATTCTTCTTCCTTGTTGAAGACCAAAAATCAGTTGGAGGAGACTTTCATCAAAAACATTACATACAGGAAAAGGGAATGCAAGTGTTCTTATTACGGGGCAGACAACTAGAGCCACAGGTGTCTAGGAGGAAGTCAATGGGCACAAGAGGGCTTGTGAGAAACATCAGGAAAATTTAGAAATGAAATAGGAGCTTGGGCTTCAAGGAAGAGTGACGAGATCTGGGAAGAGGAGGAGAATAGTTAAATAAAGTGGTTATCAGGGCTGGAATGTAGTTCAATGGCAGAACATTTTGTCTAAGAACACGCCCAAGGCCCAGAGCTCAATCTGTAGCACTGCTATATTCAGGTGCTATTTTAGTAAAAGTGAGAGGCAAGGCTCCTTTAAAAAGTATATATAGTTGGGTCTGGTATTCACGTCACTATCTACTGAGAAGGATGAGGCAAAAAGACCACGATTTCAAAGTCTGGTAAAACTACATATTGAGTTCAAGGCTAGCCTGGGTAACCTGGTAAGAGCCCATCACAAAAATATAAAAATTTGTTTTTTAAAAAAAGAGCTGGTGATACAGCACAGTGATAGAGAGCTTGCCTAGCATGTCAAAGGCCCTGGGTTCAATTTCCAGTTATTCAAAAAGAAAAAGTAAAAATAAAAAAAGAATATAGAAGCCATGCATGATCTATACCTGCAGTCCCAGTACTCAGAACACTGAGGTAGTAGTACTAGGATAGCCTAGGCTACAAAGTGATATCCTGTCTTCAAAAAGCAAACAGAAGAGAATAAAAGAATACAGAAACTAGGCTGAAAGAACAAGATGAAGTTTGTAATCTGTGCAAGATGAACTAGAAATCATTTGACTTTTTTTTTTTTTTGAGTAAGAGAATTACATTATGGACAGCTTTTATTAGTGTTTTTTTTTGTTTGTTTGTTTGTTTGTTTTAAAACAGGGTCTCTATGCAGACCAAGCTAGCCTAGAACTCTCATATTCTCCTGCCTTTGCTTCCTAAATACTGAATAACCGACAGGTGTTAGTTATCATGCCTGACTTCTTTTCAAATCCTTTTTGTTGTTTTTCTTCTGATAATTAACTATTACATTTCTACAGTTAATGATTTTTCAATGTTGATTATTACATACTAGGTTCCTATGATGGGAGATTTTTCCCCCCACTTCTTTCCTACCTATCTTTCCAAAATAGTTATGTCACATTTTTCATTAATTATTTAAAACATTATGAGTTCTTAGGAACTGTAAATAATGAATCATCTTTCCAATGGCAAGGATCTCCTTATCTGTTGTCCTTACCATAATGAAATAAACTTGCAGTTCCTGTCATTTGCATTGTGATTCCTTCTAGAGGAAATATGTTCTAAGGTCTAAAAAAGCTGCTTAAAGCACTCAGCTAACAGGGCTGGAGAGACGGCTCAGAGGTTAAGACTCTGTCTTACAAGCAGAAGGTCCTGAGTTTGGATCCCAGGTTTCACACAAAACCGCCAGACAGAAATGGCTGCGGCCTGCATTTCTGGCCCTGGTGAGCAGAGCCCGGGAAATCCCAGCATGAAGCAATAAGGAGGTAGAAGTAATCCAGGATGATTCCCAAAGTCACCCTTGGCCCTCCACAGGGACATATAGTACCTTTTAATACACACACAACATACAATAATAATAATTAATAAATAAATAAAATATATTATATTTAAAAAAAAAACCCACTCAGCTAACAATGTATTTTTTCCTGTGCATCCCAGAAATTTGAATCAACTCTAAAATCATATTAGGAACAAATAAGAAAAGGTATGCTGAACTAAGTTAAGAAATAGGAATTGACTGATGACAGTGTATAGTTACTTACACAAAATACAAACTGTTATGATCTAAATTGGATTTCAATTATGGAACTGCAATTTGATCCTAGTCCTAGAACACCTGGTTTCAGCTGAAAAACATGGCTACAACGTCTCCAGGGCACAGGTGACGGTGAGAAGAATATAGGTAACTCTCAGTCCTTTGCTTTTTTTTTTTTTAATTCAATTGTGCGTGTGTGTATGAGTGTGTGTAGAACCACGGGCAAATTCGGGAACCATCATGGATTGCCTCCACCTCCTCCTTGTTTACTCAGCCCCCGGGATTCACACAGCCTCTGCCCTACCAGGACCAGAAACACAGGCCGCCCCCACTTCTGCCTGGCATCTATACATGGGGTCTAGGATCCGAACTCAGGACATTCTGCCTGCAAGGCAGAGGCTTAACCCCTGAGCCACTCTCCAGCCCCCGTTTTTTTTTTTTTTTTTAAAGAATTTAAAAAATTTACTTGTATTTATTTTTCATATATTGTGTGTGAGTACATGCATACATGTATGCATCTGTGTATGAAGCATTGTGTGTGAGCCCAATGGTAACTCTGGGAATCATCCTGGATTGTTCTACTTTCTTTTTGCTTTGCTCTGGACAAGAAAATCTGGGGCTGGAGAGGTGGCTCAGGGGTTAAGCCTCCGCCTTGCAGGCAGAAGGTCCTGAGTTCGGTTCCCAGATCCCACGTATAGACGCCAGGCGGAAGCGGGGGCAGCCTGCGCTTCTGGTCCTGGTAGGGTGGAGCCTGTGAATCCCTGGGCAGAAGGAGGTGGAGGCGTCGATGGTGGTTCGCGAATTCATCCGTGGTTCTACACACACACAGACACACACACACACAGACACACACACACACAGACACACACACGCACGCACATACACACGCACATGTGCACAGTTGAATAAATAATAATAATAAAAAAAAAAAAAAAAGAAAATCTGAGGCCATCCTGGACTGAAACAAGACCCTGTTTCAATAATTAGGGAATGCTCCTACCCACCACAGTCTGTCTGGATCTTTCTACATCAATCAAGACAATCTCATACAAATTTACTCAGAGGCTTAACTCTCTAAAGGTGTGCTTAAAAAGTCACTTCTCCTGTACTGGCCTTGCTTAGCTTCTGAGATCAGACAAGACTGACACACTGATCTGAGATCAGACAAGACTGACACACTCAGGGTAGTATGGCTGTACATAAGGCTCATTTTTCAACAGTCAAGTTCAAGTTGACACTTGTAAGTAACTGTCACAAAACTATGATTGTTTAATATCCATATATCTGCATTCTGGTATAACTGAACATGGTAATACATGATCACTTTTCTGAAATATGTAGCTAGATACTTTAAACCTTTAACCAGGTATAGATATAATACCTAGGGCTGGAGATATGGCTTGGTGATGAAAACACTTGCTATGCAAGCAAAAAGTCTGGAGTTCAAATTCCCAGATCCCATGTTTAAAAAAAAAAAAAAAAAAGGCCAGGTAAGCCTGATGGTTTACCTGTAATTATAGCCCTAGAAGGGGAAGCCTGAGAATTCCCAAAGCAGGCTGGCTAGCCAGACTAACTGTAATGTTCAAAGAAAATCTGGGTTTAGAGACCTAGGCTCAACACTGTAAAGTTAAAGAGCAATTGAGGATGATTCTTCATATCACCCCTGAAGTTACATAGAAACAAGCACTCATGTGGATATGCACCTGCACACACACATGCATCAATACACATTCAGACATACATATACACATGCAAGCACTGCATATACACGAACACGTGAAAAAGAGGAAAAAAAGGACCTATATCATCCTTTTTAGAATCAAGAAAAACTTTGTAACTGCTGAAAAGTTCAGAACTGTTTATCATTAAGCAACTATTTATTGAGTGCTTAAAACATACCATATGAGATGCTAACAGTAAAAAAAAAAAATCCTTTATAGAAATTGCATTCTAGGAAAAGGAGGAGGGCAAAGAAAAATAAGCTCATCACATAGCATGTTAAATTATGCTAAGTATAACAAGAAAGAGGAAATAGGAATGAGGAACAGTATGTGTAGGGTGGAATGATCAGTTTTACAGGATGTAATTTCTTTTTTGGCTTTGTTCTGAAACAGGTTTCACTATATAACCAAGGATGGTCTAGATAACGTGGGATCCTCCTGCCTCAACTTTCTGTGTACCACCGTGTCCACATAATTGGGATAACTCCTGAAATGTTTTGCTAAGTTCCTGGCTCTTGAAAAGGAAGAAACTGAGTTTTGGACAAGTTAAATAATTTGCCATGGTCACTCATGAGTATGAATGACATGAGGCAAGATGAAATCTGAATTTAGCTCCTGTGACTATTATACTACATGGTCTCTCTTCCAAGTTAGTAGCAAATTCAGCAAGTGTTTAAGGCTATGTTGGCATTTTTAATCTCTTAAAAAAGTTAAGAAGTGGGCTGGAGAGGTGGCTCAGGGGTTAAGCCTCCGCCTTGCAGGCGGAAGGTCCCGAGTTCGGATCCCAGATCCCACGTATAGACGCCAGACGGAAGCGGGGGCGGCCTGCGCTTCTGGTCCTGGTAGGGCGGAGCCTGTGAATCCCAGGGCAGAAGGAGGTGGAGGCGTCCATGGTGGTTCGCGAATTCGTCCGTGGTTCTACACATACACAGACACACACATACACACACACACAGACACATACACACAGTTGAATAAATAAAAAAAAAAAAAGTTAAGAAGTAACTTTCTATTTCAATATTTGATGTCTAATTTCACAACCAAATTAACTTTCAAAGGAGTTGTGAATGGCCTAACATCTTAGGTTGACACTATACTCTTGGAAAAGCTGAGGAGAGATTTAAAAAAAAATTAGCCAAAAGTTGTCAAAGGATTCTTCATGAATAAAATTTAGGCTGTGGGATTTTATAAATCCTAAGCAAGTCTTCTCTTCTCTTTACTGCTTTGTGACCACTTTTATTTAGCTCAACTTTTTTTTGAGACAAGAACTTTAATCTAACCTAATCTTGAACTCACTATGTAGTCAAGGATGACCTTGAATTTTTGATCCTCCTGCCTCTACCTCTCAAGTGTTAAGATTACAGGTACTTGCCACCACACTTAGTTTACATGGTGCTTGACTAATAATGAGGAGCGAACCCAGGGCTTCATCCATGTTAGGAAAAATACTCTACCAACTAAGCTCTAATCCTATTGCTGTTCTGCAATTCACTCTGTAGCCCAGGCTAGATTTGAGAATGAGGTGATCTTCCTGTCCCAGACTCCTAGGTGCTAGAATTACAGGTATGTGCCCCCACACCCAGCTCAACAAATTTTTATTTCATATCAAAGGGTATTCAGCACTGTTCAGTGTTTTATGAAAGTAAGGTGGATCCTCTTCAGTCACCAGAACCCATCTCTTCACATCAAGTAGTCCCTGCTAAAATGAACTACTTAAACTTAAAAGCCCCGGTCTGCTGTTTGTCTCAGGTAGCTCAGATACCACAAATAACCTAGGTGCTAGGACATGCAGGTACTTGAATCTTTTTAGTTTCAGATAAATTGCTTTGTCAAAGAAAGGCACAAATTTTTATCAATTTTTCTTAATCCCTGGAAGGAATTATGTAGGTAAGTATCATAGTTTCACCAGTCAAGAAGACAGAGATTAAATAATTCACCCACATAGTTCAACAAACTACTGAAGGAATCACAAGGAAAGAAAACTGGCTATCAACATAAAATTCATTTTCTAAAACACAAAATCTTTCTGTGTTTTTGTGTTCATAACACATAGTTGATTATCTTTTGGTAGTTTATCTAGAGGCAGGAAAGACTTAAAATAGTAATAAAGTCAGCAATAATAAAATCACAGCCACTATTGTAATGAGACAGGCCTGGTGGTCCCTGTCTGTGTCCATCAGTCTTACCAGGCAGAACTGTTCTCCTTGTCCAGCAACCACTCACCTACACATAGGCAAATTCTTTTACGCTCCAGGAAACACAGGCTTGCTCTGTGGGATCTTACCTCATAACCCTACCAATTTCATATTCCTCTTTAGGATATGGCAGATGACTTCCTCAACCTCAAAGTCAATCTGATACCTGCAGTATCAGTTTTAGTACACATGCACAGAGCGCAAGATGGTGGTATTATGAATAAAAATGTCATAATGATGCCTATTATTTAGTATACTAATTAAATTTTAAAAAACCCAGTGGAATAACAGTATACTAGGTCATAAAAGGAAAGTGAGCCTGCCTTCAAGAAAGAAAAGCCCTCTCAAATTAGTTGTTAATACTTTAATGAGAAATCACCAGGAAATAAACAACTGGCAAGGAGTGCAAAAAGCATTCATGAAAGATTACATTCTCCTACATCAGGTCAGAATGACAGCCTTTGTGATGATGGAAGATAAAGACCTCATTTCTGAAAGCCAAAACTGGAAAGAAATGTAAATTTAAACCAACCCTAACTATACACATGTACACACACACACACACACACACACACACACACACACACACACACATATGCCTCTTCTCCTTCATGTATAAACATTTGTTGAGCAAAAGAAGGTTATTCAAGTCTAATCTGAGTAGTGGGAACTTCAGATGTGGTTAAGAGACAAAAAGGAAGCCAGGAATGGTGGTTTGTGCCTGTAACACCAAAATTTAGGGGAGTGAGGCAAGAGGATCACTTAATTCAAAGGCAGCCCAGACTGCAGAATGAAACTTAGCTCAGAAAAGAAAGAAAAAAAGAGGAGAAAATAAGACAAAAATACTGCAGGCTGCATCTACTTAGAAACCCAAGGTGCAAAGATTGAGCCTAGGAATTCAAGGCTGACATGAGCAAGTCCTTGTCTTGTTACTTTATTTATATTGATAATAATTATTGTTTTGGAGGGTATTTTTGCAGACAAGATTTCATATAGCACAAACTAGCCTCAAGTTTGCTACCTAGCCGTGGCTGTCCTTGAACACTTGATCTTCCTGTCTCCAATCCCCAAGTGTTGGGATCACAGATATACAATCACATCTGGTTTTAGTTTTAGTTTTTGACATAGAGCCTCATTCTGTAGTTCAGGCCGCCTCAAACTGATTCTCCTGCCTCAGCAAACAACCTTCGTTATAATCTCTAATACTTAGATTGCAGATGTGAACTATCATCTATAGGTGTTTCTTTTAAAACAAAAAGGGCACACAGTAGCTATCATAGTTAGGCACAGGTGTCAACTTGACAGTTGAAGGTTTGAGCTCTGGGCACATTTGTAGAGAATTAATGGTTGAGTTAAGCCCAGAGCAAACCTGAAGGAGACTGTCTAGTTGATGGGGCAGACTCAGCCCATGGTGGGTGGGACTAGGCTCTGAACAGGTGAATAAAATACAAAGAACTAATTGAGGTAGTCGGCATCCTACTGCACATTTGGCCAGACATGCTGGTCTGGCAAGTAAGGATTGTCCCTCTCTCAGCCATTAGGTGCAGATGGTGTGGGCAGTTCCCTCGGCCCTGGTGTTGGTGCGTGCTGTCCCGTCAATAAGAAAATAAACCCCTTGTTCCCTTAAGCCACTTGATGCTCATTTATCAGCAACCATGCAGGCGAACTGCAACAGTAGCATTCAACAAATATATTCTAATGAATTTACCATGCACAATTCAGTATAAGATCATTTTGTTATTTTTACTTAATAATGTCATGATGAGAATTACTAAATGTTAGAACCACCGTTATATGTTCTGACTTTTTAAACTTGCTATGCAGCTAAGGATAACCTTAACCTTCATATCCTTCAGTTTTCATCACATAAGTGCTAGGATTATCAGTAGATACCACCACTCTCAGTTCAGGAAAAAAATACTTTTCAGTGACTTTAGAAGTGAGTAATTGTTTGAAGCTACATATGTTTGAAGCGCACACCTCAATTACAAATAAAGCCCATGAACATACTCCAGATTCTACCCTATGTACTAAAGAATCAGTACTGTCTAATGGTCAAAAGGGTAAATTCACAAAGAACCAGTATTCATTCTAGAATTTTCCCCCTATGGCTAACAGAAAATTAGACTAAAGTATAGAAACACAGGAGTGTTTTGCTGAAAACATTTGGTCCATATCTACTAAAGCTCTGAGTTCAATTCCAAAAAAGAAAGGAAAGGAAGGGAAGGAAGAAAATGGAGGAAGTATCAGTTGAAAGAGAAGGAAAGTAGGGGCTGGAGAGGTGGCTCAGGGGTTAAGCCTCTTTCTTGCAGGCGGAAGGTCCAGAGTTCGGATCCTAGACCCCATGTAGAGACACTGGGCAGAAGCAGGTGAATCCCGGGGGCAGAATAAACAAGGAGGAGGTGGAAGCGGTCCATGGTGGTTCCCGAATTCGTCCTTGGTTCTACACACACACACACACACACACACACACACACACACACACACACACACACAATTGAATAAATAAAAAAAAGAGAGCGAGAGAGAAGGAAAGTATATCAATAAGAAAGAGAAAGCTTGCTCACCAGGTATCAGGCCAACCTAACTCTCCCCATCCTAAAGTTTGCAGAACCTTGTAGAAGAGGGGGCAGCAAGACTGTAAGAGCCTACAGATGGGAAGGTCCATGGATGGATAAGATATTTCACTCAAGGCAGGGCTGCTGAATCCAGCATTACCAGACCTGCATAATGAGTGACATACCAACATGCCCCCATAGACTAGCGAGGATCTCAGGATAGATAATATACAGTGGAAACCTTGGGGGCTAGGGCTGGATGGGTGAAGGGAAGTGCCTCTATCAGTGGGATGGCCCAAAGAGGGGCCACTTTGTATGCCACAGAGGCTTGATGCCCCACAAGAGTAGGTAAGCCGGAAGGAACTCTGGGGTCCATAGAAGCGGACAGGCAAGAGGATGGAAGGGAGTGGGATAGAGTAATGAGCGAGGGGAGGGAAGAAGAGGAGGAAGTGAAAGAGAGGGGAAGGAAGAGAGGCAGGGATAAGTACTCAATATACTTGTAAACCTAGGAAAAAATATTTAAGAAAAAAGAGAAAGCTTAAAGTTCAGTTTGAGAAGGTCCATAGATAGATAACTTTAACATGAAGATGACCACTGTTCTCTTAAGATCACCCTGAGCACTTGGAGAAATGATGAAAGAAGAAAAAAACATCAAGGAGGTGGACTAAATATATTTTAAATGGGAAAAAAGAGAAGGGAAAAAAAAGCAAGGGAGGGAGGAAAAGCAGAAGAAAGAGAACGAAGGATCAATTTCTGGTCTTGCAGCAAAATGGAATAAACAACTAACTTCAAATCCTAGCCAGACAAATCTGACAATCAGTCTCTGAGGTCTAATGCTATAATTTGGAATACAAAGCATTAATTATCATTAACAGAAAACTTCGGTTTCTTATAAGATGGCAGATATGTCTCTGACATTTCCTTATGTTCACCACTTAAAAACATCAATGCCAAGGGACTGAGAAGATGGCTCAATTGTAAAGTGTTTGCTATGAAAACACGAGGGCCCAAGTTTGATGGATATCATACGGTGTACATTGAATTCAAGTACCAGGGAGGTGGAGACGAATGAATCCCTGGAGACTATTGGTCATTTAGTGTGCTACAGGTTTGGTGTGATAGACGATCTCAAAAAATAAGTTGGAGAGGCCAATGAGATGGATCAGCACTTACCCTACAAACCTGACAACTTGAGTTAAATCCCCAGGACCAACACAAAAACAGGAGAGAACATACTCCACAAAGTCATCCTTTGACTTCCACATGCATGGTATGGTACACACATGCCCTGATAATTTTGCATGCACATATGTGCGTGTGCATACACACATATATACATGCACACAATAATTTTTTTTAAATGAGTTGAAGAGTTATCAAGGAACATACTACCTAATCTCTGGCCTCTATGCACACACAAGTAAGTACACATACCTTCATGAACACACACACACATACATACTCACACCAATGTCAAAGCAAAATATTACACAGATTAATGTCCAAGTCCTCTCTTGTAAAGGAACAGACCGGTTTGCCTTTTGGGAGTGGCCTTTAATTTTATCTATATTACTTAACAATATTCTTTGAGTCAATCTATTTTTCCACATCATGGCCTGCTCAAAATCAAGAAAGCAAAACAGCCTGTTTGCCATTGCTTAATTGCCTACTATAACTACCTGGTAAGATCCTATTGCTAAAGACACTTTGTAACACTTTGGTTACAGAATACAGGAAAACAGATGTAAGTGACAGAGAAACTTTCTTCCTGCTGGTTAGCTTTCACAGTTCCAGAAAGTATTATGTGGACTATGGGGAGAAAAGACATTAGTGGTCTTACCTAGTACTGGACCTTGCAATACTGACTTGCAATTGTGGTATGATTATTACAGGTGGAACCAACTGCTTCCTGATTGAATTTGAAGTCTCCACCACAAAAGGCAATTCATGTCTCGCTCTATAAAACCTGGCTAAAAGCCCATGGCTGAGGAGTCATAGGCCCAACCTATTAATCTGTTTTGCTAAAGGCATATGTTGTCAAATTGCCTTCTAACATGAATACAATATCCATAGATTAGTGCTGCTTTCAACCTTGGTCAGGGAAACTTTTTTTTCTTTGCAATGGGCAGTAGTTAATGCAGACACTCTGTTCTGGTTACTCTTCTCTGTTGCTGTGAGACAATACCCAAAGTCAAGCAACTTAATGTGAGAAAGGAGAAATTTATTTGACTTATGGTTCCCGAGGGGAGATACAGTCCATTATGTCAGGAAAGGCATAGCTGATTGGCAGAAGCTAGTGGTACCCTAAATTATGTCCTCATGGAGACTGCAAAACTGCCAACTGAAAGAGCAGACCTCTCTCGGAAGTAGGATGGGGCTAATCTACTTCAAGGCCCACCCCCCAGTGACTGTCTTCCTCCAGTAAGGCTCCGCCTCTTAAAGACCTTCACAAACAACTAAAGATTCAAATACCTGAGGCTGTGGGAAACAACTACATTTCAAACCATGACACACTTATAACCAATCAAAGTGCTGAGACCAAATAACTTTGAGCAATCAGTCCCAAATGCGACACTTATATTTTCTCCCCTACAAGGCTCAGGAGCATCAAAGAAGAGGGGGGAGAAAGAATGCAACAACTGGAAGATGGGGAGTTGAGTGTGATGCATGCACTGTCTTCTGGACATGCCATGACTACTCCAGCTGTGGTTACCTCTATAAAATCTAGCTAGCCAGCACTCTACAACGGATGGAAAAGGGGTTTGCAGGGACCCAACCTGGCTGAAGAGAGGCTAGAGGTTGGGGGAATCTACTGCTATCCAGAGGGTGGTCTCACACCCATGTGGGCAGAACCTACTGGACTAAATGGGTTATAAAACAAGAAAAAGAGGCATGAAGGTGGGAGGATGAAATTCCTGGGGGTCTAGAGAGAATAGAGGAAGGAATGGGGGTGAATATGATCAAGATACATTGTATACATGTATGAAATATCAAAGAATAAATTAAAAATATTATTTAAAAAAATCCTAAGAGCTACTGGAGAGGTGACTCAGGGGTTAGACTATGCCTCACAAGCAGAAGGTCCTGAGTTCGGATCCCAGAATGAAGTAAAAAGGAGATAGAAGCAATCCAGAAGGATTCCCGAAGTCATCCTTGACCCTGTACAGGAACATATAGTGCCTTCTCTCTCTCTCTCTCTCTCTCACACACACACACACACACAATATGGTCCTCCACAGGGACATACAATGCCCCCCCATACACACAGGTAAAATAAATAAAGTTAACAAAAAAACCTAAAGGTAATTAAATTTATTGAATTCTTTTTAGTGACAGGGCTCCTGAGATCATCACCAGTTTGATTATTTGTTTTAATAATGCTCCATACACAAAAAATTATGACTTAGGTAGGAGAGATGGCTCAGGGGTTAAGGATCTGCCACGTAGCATAAGAACCTGAGTTCAGATCCCATATAAAAATCTAGGTAGAAATAACGATGGCCTGAACTTCTGGCCATGGTTAAATTAAGGTAGAGCAATCCACGATGATTCCCAAAGTCACCCTGGGGCCTTCAGTGCCCTTTGATACATGCACACACAAATATGACAAACATGATAAATAAATTTTAAAATTTTTAAAAATTATGATTCATATAAAACTTTAGTTGTCAAAGCAAACTGCAACCAATAATGCTCAGCTCTTGATGGAAGAATCTCATAATTTTTGCTGCATACTTGGAACTTTCATGTTAAGTCTTTAGGCTCTGAGAAAGGTGCAATAGAAACAGTGGTATGAAAAATTAGGAGGGCAAGCTAGGTCTAGTTGTGTAGGCCTGCAAACCAGCAGCTACTAGGGAAGCTGAAGTAGGAAGATCACAAATTCAAGGTTTGCCTTGACTATAAACTAAGTTCAAGGCCACATTAACAAAAGCTTGTCTCAAAAGTTAAAAAAAAAAAAAAAAGTGAGAACACAGCCCATTGGTAGACCTGCTTGCCTAGCATACACATGTAGTTGGTTTAATCCCTAGTTGAAACAAAACAAAAAAAAACAGGCTAGAATTGCAGCACCTAGGATAGGAAGGCCAGGAAGCTCAAGGTCAACCTTGAAGTCTGAAGCTGCTACATAAGACCTTGCCTGAAAAACAAAATAACAAAAGAAGACACGGGATGAATCAACAGTTTTTTAAAAGCACTCACTGCTCATCAAGAGGACCAGGGTTTAGATACTGCCATCTAGGTAAGCAGCTGAACATGGTGCAGTGCATGCCTGTAACCCTAACACCCAAGGGAGCAGAGACAGGAAGATCAGGATTCAGTTCCAGGTTCAGAGAAATGCCCTGCCTTGAAGGCATAAGGTAGAGTAAGGGTGGAGAGTAGCCCTCTTATGGTCTCTGATTATACACATCTGCTCAAGTGCTCCATTCACATAGGTGTTTTGGTACACAAACATGTGTACAGACTACACATACATACATCATACTCATACACAATCAGGTTTACAGAAACTGGAAGAAAAGCCAATTTTCCCGGGGCTTATTTAGGCCTATAAATAATCCTGACCTGGCAGCCATCTTTGGCTCTTTTGTCCCTCATGATACTCCACATCTGGAGTCCAGGAGTTCTTGAGGGCTTTCTTGCCCTTGGTGAATTCATATCCATGAGTTCTGTTCTTTCTCTCCTCTAATAAGCTCTGCCTTAATCTTCTACATGTGTTCTGGTTTCAGTCTTCGACTCTTGAACACAAGAACCTGGCATATATAGACACCAGAGGGACCCTGTATTAATAAGATTTTGTCTCAAACGAAGTGGAGGGACTGCACTGGAAGGTTTTCCTCTACCTCCATGTGAGTACTGTTGCATATGCATACCCACACTCATACATATACATACGAACAAGCACATATTCACACAAATACATGAGTGAGTGCACACATGCACCTTACCCTCTCTCACACACAAGAGGGCAAAGAAACAGGTAGCTCTAAGTTAAGGCATATACCCAAACACTAAGAATATGTTTTTTTTGTTTTGTTTTGTTTTTTACTCATTTCACTTAGTGGGTTCTGGGGATTAAACTCAGGCCTTCAGGCTTGGTAGCAAAGACTTTTACTGACTAAGTCATCTCATGGGCCCTGTTGTTTTTTTCTTTACCCTTTAAGAAAAAAGTTCCTGGGCTGGAGAGGTGGCTCAGGGGTTAAGCCTCTGCCTTGCAGGCAGAAGGTCCTAAGTTCAGATCCTAGACCCCACGTATAGACATTATAGATGCCAGGCGGAAGCAGGGGTGGCCTGTGTTTCTGGTCCTGGTACGGCGGAGCCTGTGAATCCCGGGGCAGAGTAAACAAGGAGGAGGTGGAGGCATCCATGGGTTCCCGAATTTATCCGTGGTTCTACACACATACATACATACGCGCACACACACATATACACACAATTGATTAAATAATAATAAAAAATTTAAAAAAATTAAAAAAAAAAGAAAAAAGTTCCTGTTTCAATAGGAGGGATACTAAGAATACAAAAGAAAGGGACTTAAAAAATCAGATTGGTAAATCCAGGTTAACCAAACCTAAATCATGAGGTACCTAGAAATGATGATGGGACAAAAGTACATGAGTTGAGGGAGGAATAGCCAATCAGCCTCTCCTTTAGTTAACACTATCATCTATAGCTAATTCCTGATACATCCACCTACTGGCAGCTTGGGAAATTTTATAAATGAGTCTTGGGTGGCAACTGGATGGGTGGGGTAGGGACAAGTTAGGTGATTTATTTGAAAGCAGTTGGCAGAGCAAGCAGACCATTTTTCACTTAGACTGTCTGGGAGTGGCACGGTATTGGATAAGAATGCCAGAGAGGTATCTAAAGACTCCCTTGACACCCCTGATGATGCGGGTGCTTAAAATTCTTCCTAGGTAAGACAAAGATTAGAAGAACTGGAAATTTCTTCACAGCAGGTGCTTTTAAACTGTCCCTATGGCCTCTCCACCTATGACATGGGAATGAAGAAACTGGGTGTTTGAAAAAACTTATTTCACCTTTGTAATCATATTTTTAATTAGTTTACCTAATAAGCAATATAACATTTTCCACTTTTCCCCAGTCATTTCACTTTAGCAGAATCAATGAAAATATTTAGACTAAAAAAAATTTTGTGGCTTTTATAGCTCTCAACTCCTCTTGTAGCTATGTAAGTTCCAACTCAAGAAAAAAAAAATTAAAATTCTGTCTAAATACTGAGACCCACAACAGAAAGAAGGTATGTGAATAAAGGGACCCATAGAGTCAGAGGAAGCAGGTCAGTATCATCACTGCCAACTCGCACTTACCAGATGCCAAGATTTTCTTTGGAGAGACTCTGCTTATTTAGATAACACAGTCTGAACATTTCCATTTTTTTATACCATTCCTTTTCTGGGGGTATATTGCTCAAATATTGCTCTACCTTCCCTTGAAGTGGAATCTACATTTTCTCCATCTCAGGTTAAACCTAATGGGTCAAGTCTCCACTCCACCTTCTCTCAGGAATCGAATCTATGCTTCCCCCATCTCAGACTAAGCCTAATGTGTCACTTATAACTTTCTGATGACACACATAGCCACATGCACATACTTTAAGATGTGGCAAAGTCCCTCTTTGTGCTTCATATCATTTCATGAATCTTTGCTAGGTTTTGGGACAGGGTAAAGAAATGTTAAGTAAGCACACTAACTCACTCAGTACACTGCTGAGCTTCAAGGTAAAGCTCCTGTCAAATCTAGCTTAACTCTCCAATGATTAGGAAGACATCTTACTGATACCTAGGCTAAACTACAACACATCTGCCAAAGCAAACTAGAGGGCTTACCAATCAATAGCAGCTACTGCCTCTTACTAATCCAGGAGATGCTTGGTAAGTATTCACTCTGTCTCTATGTAATCTGATCCTGATCCACACACTCAATTTTAGAACCCATAAAATAATTTTCTACTATTGTCAACAAGAGAGTTAGCAAACTTAAGTCCTGTGCTATGGAAGAAATGAATTCTACCTTCTAATCATTGTTCTCAAAAAGCACACCTGGGGGGCTGGAGAGTTGGCTCAGGGGTTGAGCCTCTGCCTTGCAGGCAGAAGGTCCTGAGTTCGCATCCTAGACCCCATGTATAGACACCAGGCGGAAGCGGGGGCGGCCTGCATTTCTGGTCCTAGTAGGGCGGAGCCTGTGAATCCCGGGGCAGAGTGAACAAGGAGGAGGTGGAGGCGGTCCATGGTGGTTCCCGAATTTGCCCGTGGTTCTACACACACACACATACATGCAAACACATACATGCACACACGCACAATTGAATAAATAATAAGTAATAAAAGAATTAAAAAAAAAAAGCATCACCTGGATAAAAGGTGATCTTAGTTTGGATCCCAGATCCCTCCTAAGTTTCCCAAAGCAAAGCAATAAGGAAGGAGAGCAAACCAGAACAATTCCCAAAGGGGCAGGGGAGGAAGAAAGAATATGAATTCATTACTTATGCTGAGTGTATGAACCTATAATCCCAGTTAAGGAGTTTTTAGAGCAGCCATGCTGGGACAGTCTCTGAAAGTCTTCTAAGGTCATCCTCAGAGCTGGGATACCCTATAATATGGAGGAACCGATTCTAATCCTTCACAGAGATAAAGTTGACACCTCACCTCAATGTTGTTTATGAAAGGACATGGAGATTAGTTTTCCATTGTAGACAGATAAAAGAGGTCAGGCTCAAGATTGACTGGATTGGGCCCCAATATGAACAGACCAATGAGATGTACAGAACCAAAGTTTCCAATCAGGTTTGTAGAAGCTGGAGCTAACCAATGAGGAAAAGCCACCTTTTCCCAGGTCTGCCTAAATTTATAAATAATCCTGACCCTGGCAACCATCTTTGGCTTTCTTGCCCCTCATGAGACTCCATGTCTGGAGTCCATGAGTTCTTGGGGGCTCTCTTGCCTCTGGCGGATTCATGGTCTGTGAATTCCGTTCTTACTCTTCTCTAATAAACTCTACCTTAATCTTCTACGTGTTTTGGTTCAATCTTTGACTCCCAAACACAAGAACCTAAATACATAAAGACTCCAGAGGGAGCCCATAACATTTTGGCGAGCACAGACAGGAGATCAAAAATTCCTCATCACCATCATTTGGGTCACCATCGTAGGAAGACTGTTGAGCTTGAGGCCAGTCTGGGACACATAGGGTGTGGTGGGGAAGCATAAAAGGCAAAATCTTAAAATCTTAAAAAGAAATTTCTTCAGCCTGAGAAATTGCTGGCAGGCAATAAAAATGCCTTCCCTGTGTTCTCCTAAATTCCCCTCTGGAATGCCATTTAGCCAGAGGGCCTGCAAGAAGCCTACATGCTGACAAGACTGCAAAAGAAAACTGCTTTGGTGGGGCATGCAACCTCCTTGTCCCTTGTGTATACAAACTGTGTGGAGATATAATTCGGGGCTGCACACACATCACCCTGCCCATGTGTGTAAGCCCTGGTACCTCTCTCTCTCTCTCTTTCTCTCTCAAAGCCTCTCAGTTATTAATTTTAACTTTTGGTCTATGGTAAATCTTTGGATGACCCCCCCAAACACATAATATTCTGGATGTTCCCCCCAGATGACGCTGGACTAATTTTTGAGGAGCCAAAGGAAAGGCCCCTCCCTATAGCCGGAACTGAAGGAAAGGTTCCCCCTATAGTCTGGTCCCTTGAGAAGCCGAAGGAAAGGCTCCCCTAAAGCCAGACGTCTGTGAGCTGTGACCAAGCTCGTAGTCTGTGCCTCACTGGGTGGATTTTCAGACCCCACAACAGGGAATTCCAGGCAGTTTGTACATACTGAGACCCAATCTCAGAAAAGCTCTCCATACAATAGAAAACATCATGTGCTGCAGGAATTGAATACACCAAAATTCCTTGCCATAGTTTTCAGAAACTTTTTCTTCCCAGTTACTTCTAGGAGCTGTGAATTATAAATGATGCCATGAGTACAGGTTCACTTACAGCCAATTTAGTAAGTGCTTGCAGTTAATTCTGTCAGTCTTCCTCCCACACAGAAATACCTGTGGCCCCAAGGGGCCCAACCACCCACAGAACTCTTTTGCACATCTTTTTACTCTTCAGTGCACAGAAATACAGGGTTACATCTCAGCAGATACCCACGGAAAGACTAAAGGTACTTTCTCTAAAACTCTAAGTCTGAATCCAGGACTAGCTTACTGGGATAGCATTTCTAAATTCACTTCTCTATGAAAAACACAAATAATGGCCTATAAAAAGATTTTTCTTGAAAGTTCCAAATCTATACATCTATATCCTTCACATGCTAAGCTTTTTCTCAGTATATACAAGGACATTTACAAAAACAATTTGTTCAGTATGTGCTACCAAGTAGCTTAGATCTCAAAACCTACCTGTGGTAGAATGTCACAGTAACAATCCCCTAATGATGTGAGTTTTCCAATATCCATTCTTTTAGAGAATCCCATCTTTGAACCTGGGTTCAGCCACATGGCTTGCTTTAGCTAGGTTGCAACAGCAAAAAAGACAAACAGGCATAGTGGTGGTGCATGCCTGAAATCACTGTATTTGGTAGGCTGAGGCAAGAGATTTACTTTAGTTCATCAGTCTCAACTACCTAAGTGAGTATGAGGTCAGTTAGGGCCTCATAGCAATATCCTGACTCAAAAAACAACAAACAAATAAACAAACACAAACAGACAGACAAGGAGAGGCTTAAAAAAGTCCCTGTATCTTGGAATCTGATCCCTTTGCCTGTTTAAAACTATGAGACATGGAGGAAACAGGATAGTTTACTGATGGAAGAAAGAGAAAAGTCAACCCACCTGCCAAATATGCATGTGAAGCCATCTGTTTTAGTTTTCCATAGTTATTACCACAACAAATTACCAGGAACTTATTGGCTTAAACAATACAAATTTGTTATTTTTCAGTTCTGCAGGCCAAAATTCAATGAGGGTCCGACAGAGCTAAAGTTAAGGTGTTAGTAAATATGCATTCCTTTCTGAGGAGGGGGGAAGGGTTCACAGACTTTTTTTTCTTTAATATTTTATGAGAGAGAGAGAGAGAGAGAGAGAAAGAGAGAGAGAGAGAGAGAGAGAGAGAGAGAGAGAGAGAGAACACATGCCATGACATAAGGGTAGAGATCAGAGGATAACTTTGAGAAATCAGTTTTCTCCTTCTACCATGTGGGCTTCTAAAGATTGAACTCAGGTCACCAGGTTTGCAAGCAGGTGCCTTACTTGTTGAACTATATCTACAGTCCACATCTGTTCTTTATATCTGTAAAGAATTGAGGTTTCTATTCCTTCATGTTAGCATTGAGCCATTTCTAGCTTCATTACTGCATCTCAGATAATTCTGTCTGAAAAATGTCAACTTGAAGGTGATTGCCTGAGTTCTGATTCTAGCTCTTTCTTCAGCCTTAGTTTCCATTGTAAAATGTGTTTAAAAAATCAATAATAATAGATGTAGAAACATCGTCAATTGGTTTATGAAAAGTGCTCAGAACAGTATTTGACAAAGAGTAAGTGCTTTTTGGATTTGGTTCTTTTTTTGAACCGGTGTCCCAAGTAGCTCAGGCAGGCCTCACACTCACTTTGTAGACAAGAACAGTTTGAATTTTGATCCTCCTTGCCTTCATCTCCTAAGTGCAGGGATTACGGGCAAGTACTACTACACCCAGTTTTATATAGTTCTGGGAAAACACAGGGCTCATGTAATAAGACAGACTATTCAATTAATTCAGGACAATCTCCTTATGATAGGTATTCTTGACTGTTGACAGGATTTAAAATTATCACGGAAATGAACTTCCGGGCTTCATTTAAAGAAATTTAACTAGATTTTCTTTATTAAGTTAATTGAGGTGGGAAGACCCACCCTAAATGTGAACAGTAACATTTTCAAGGGCTGTGGTCCTGTACTGTATAAAAAGAAGAGAGATACACAGCATTATTCATTGTTCTTTGCTTCCTGACTACCTATGCAGTATGACTAGCCATCTCAAGCTTTTGCTACCATGACTTCTCTGCCAAGATGGACTACACCTCTGAACTGTGAGCCAAAATAAAGCCTTCCTCCTGAAGTTGCTTTTGTAAGGTATTTTGACACAGAAATGAGGCAAGTAATAAACATACCCCTCATCTCAAAATCTGCAAAATGTCCTACCTGAAAAAGAGCCTATAACCTTCATCACACCTGCAAAGTCTCTCTTACCACATGGAGTAAAATGTGCTAACCTTTGTCATAGGAATTAAGATGTATACTCTGGCAGATCATCCTCCTTCCTGCTATGCCATCTAAAATCATCCATACTTAGCCAAGATAAACGATCATGAAGAGCTGGTAAGTGACTAACAGCAAATAGACTGCATATACAGAATTGCGAAGGACAGTGAATGTTCCTAGCCACTCAGCTTTGGAATGGCTTGTTGTTGAGCAAACAAATGATGAGTTAGCTAGACCACTACTAATGGCTGTGTAATCCTCAACCCAATAATATGCATCTACATGACCATGAGGCTGCTCATAGTCTTCTGTTCTCTGAATCATAAAACAAAACAAAATAAAAAATTGGTTTTCCTACTTATTCTAATCCAGAGTTAAAGATGATCACTGAAATGAAGCCAAAATCACCCTTATCTAAACCCAGAGTGGAGCTTTCTGCTTCACAGCTTGAGTTATACAGATGAAATATGTATGTTGGAAATCTTAAAGATTAAGAGAATAGTCATCTTTTGATGGAGTTAAAGCTGCTGATAGCAGAGGAAAAATTCACCGACATCAACATCTCTCTTCTATGCATAAAGACAAATAAAAGTATATTCCCTAAATTGGGTTCTGACATTTTCTTAAACAGGTTCTCTCTCAAATTGGCTAATACTTAAGGTATGGAAAACTTCAGAAGCAAGAAATACCAATAGCAAGCTAATGTCCTCTTAGCTCTTTTGGCTGACTTCCCTATGCCTGGGTCTTGACTATTAATTGAATGCTATTCAGATTCCATCTCAAAAACAAATGAGGATGGAGACCAGAGGCCTGCCTTTCCCAGACTGATAAGAGCAACACAGTGCAATTATACCCAAACAGCTTTGTTTTGGAATGTAATCACCGCCCCAGCCTTCTTCCCAATGGGATGGCAACAGTGTAATTACCTCTTCAGGATTCATTGTTTGGGAATGTAATTCTACAGGGGACTCTTTCTAGAGGAAAGGAGATACAGGAATATAAGAGAATCTGTAGCCCTCTCACCAGTAGCAGTCTTGTGAGTTGAGCAAATTATTTTTGTTTCTTAAAAGCCTGAGTATAGATTTTAGAATGTTTTCCAACCAAAGAAAAATGATGTACACCTCAGATAATTCTGCCTGAAAAACGTCGACCTGAAGGTGACTGCCTGAGTTCTGATTCTCTTCCTTCAGCCTTAGTTTCCATTGTAAAATGTGTTTAAAAAATCAATAATAATAGATGTAGAAACGTTGTCAATTGGTTTATGAAAAGTGCTCAGAACAGTATTTGACAAAGAGTAAGTGCTTTTTGGATTTGGTTCTTTTTTTGAACCGGTGTCCCAAGTAGCTCAGGCAGGCCTCACACTCACTTTGTAGACAAGAACAGTTTGAATTTTGATCCTCCTTGCCTTCATCTCCTAAGTGCAGGGATTACGGGCAAGTACTACTACACCCAGTTTTATATAGTGCTGGGGTTCAAACACAGGCTTCACACATGCTAAGATCAACACTCTATCAGCTGAACAACATCCCCAGCTTGTTTAAGCTTGTTTCTTGTTTGTTTTAAAAGTACATTAAGTGGGTGTGGTGACACAAGCTTAAAAATTCTAACACTAGGGAGGCAGAGGCAGAAGACTACATGAGAACCCTGTCTCTCCCCACCCCCCAAAAAAGTACATTTGAAATATCATATTCCACAACAAAACAATGTAGAAGTGTGATCCAATATTAACTCATGGCCAAATCTACATTTAAATTACTAAATTTCATCTTTCCACAACCTGACTACCAGTTGAGAATAATGTGAAATGTTTAGGATATTTTTAATGCTACTACAGAATGTTAGAGGCTCACAGCATGAGTGAAACCTTACTCTAATAAGCAGGAGTGACTTTGAATATGTCCATTTTTCTTTTGTTTGTGTTTGTTACTAGCTCAAAAGAAACCACAATACAGTGTTATTTTGCTGTCCAGAAAATTAGTATTACAAAAAGTAAACAATGATTGGGCTGGAGAGATGGTTCAGGGGTTAAGCTTCTGCCTCGCAAACAGAAGGTCCTCAGTTCAAATCCCGGGAACCCATGTAAAAACACCAAGTGGAAATGATGGGGGCTTGCACTTCCACCAGAGTCCGAGAAACTCCAAAACAAAGCAAGAGAAGGTAGAACAATCCAGGGTGCCCTCTGATTCACACAGTCACACATGAGGGAGATGGGGGGAAGAGGGAGGGAGTAAGTAAATAATGACATTGTCCTTAAGGTAAATTATAGGGATGGTTTGTCTTTTAGCCATTTTTGTTTATGAAAATAAATTTTTCCTAACAGTGTATTGTGTACCCCACTTCCATGCAGTGCTGCAACTGAAAATTTGAACTCTGACATCACATCTACTTCCTGTATAGCTTGCCCTCTATTCCTTTGTAACCTAAACCAGTTAAATTCTCAGCTATAGGAAGAAATTATTTTGGAATATGCTTTAACAGTTAAGAGCCCAAAGACCAAAAATCATGAGCTTGTTTTCAGGCAGCTCTGAAGAATTCAGTCCCACAGCTCCAGACAAGGAAGTGAAGCTACCTTCCACACAGCACACAGTCACAGAAGTTTAGTTCATGGTAAAAACCAAGGAATTGATTCCACAACCCCTATAAGTAGACTATAATCACATACAGGAGTATGTGGTACAGGGTAACTAGCTAGGACTAGAAAGACACTCAATGGAAAACCAAAAAAAACATTTCCAGGTCAGCAAGATAGCTCAAGCTCACAAAGCCAATAACCTAAGTTTGATACCCAGAAGCCCACATGGTGTAAGGAGAGAACTGAAAGTTGTCCTCAGACCTCTATCCATGTACCATGGCATGTATACCTATGTCCTCCAACTCCCTTGTTCCTTTCCCTTCTCCTGTCCCTCTCTTCTCCCTTTCCCCTTTCTCTCAAATAAATATTAAAAGAAAAGAAAAAGAAACACTTTCAAGGTCCAAAAGGTTCTAAGTCATCTACCTATAGGTATCACACCATGACTTATACCAAGGTATCCATATCTACTGGCTGTTCCAGGGGAAGTTTCAATGGCCCACGGGAAGAACTGACATTGTACATCAGCAGGTGTTAATGGAAATTTGCACCCAAAAGTCATCTTTACTTTGGCAGAGAGGGTGAGAGGTACTGTCTGCCAACTCCCATTTCCAGCCAGTTAGGAATAAAAATAAGGCTGCATGGAAACATGAAAAGGGACAAACTAATGTAAACTAGGGTTTTAAGGAGGAGTGGTGAGTCCACATGGGCTTTAGCTTCCAGTATTTACACTGATCACTAAAGTGAAAACTGACAGAGAGATGGAAAGTCATTCCAAGAGGCATACCAAGCCTTTCCAGAGTTTATAATGGATCTCTAGTACTCCTGCCCAAAAGTTTGAAACTTAAAGAAAGCCAAGAAACTTAAAGAAAGCCAAGAAACTCAAAGAAAGCTATTGTCTCCATTAGAAAATGTGGGATGTGACCTCACATTTGGCTTTTACTTTCCCCATGCAGGTGTGGGGCTACAAACATATCAAAGTACATACCCATAATCTAAACAGAGAAGTGAAATCTTCTGACATCACAGTGAGTAGTCACTGCAGGGTCCCGGACATGTTCACCATGCACAATCAAAATGAGCAGCAATTTTAAGGAGTATATAATGGGAGCTGTAGAACGTAAGTCTTGGAATCATGCCACATCTGTGGAAATCCCAAAGGACATAAAACTTCACATACAAATGGGGGTCTCAATCCAGACACCTGGATGCTAACTTTTTTGGTTTTTTTTTTTTTTTTGAATGATAAAGAAAACAAGCAAAATGTAAGATAAAAAGTTGGAAGAAAGGTTATCAAATCAATTTCTTTGGGGAATAAAATGCTAAGACTTGACAAGGAACCTACTATTATATGATCTTCTATTTTCTGCTGCAAAAATGCTACAAGGATAATACTTAACTCTCACAGCCAGTTTCTGTTTATGTTTCCACTTCAGCATTTAACATAATATCACTTTTCTTGTCGCTATTTATAATGGTCTTATTAAGTAGACTGTATATTTAGATAGAGGTCCATATAGGTACTATTCACATACCTTTCCCTGTACTATCTTACAAGAAGCTCAATAAATGTTTACTGAGTCAAAATGGCTGATGTGCCAGTTGCATGCTAAGTATATTTAATTCTCAGTTAATTCAATTCCCCTTATTATTGATAACCACAGACTGTTGTTATTATTATCAGGGGTTCACCAACACAGACATGTCTTGGGTTCTCAGTGTACATACTACTTAACGTAGTAACCATCATTTCTTCCTACACTCTCCCTGTGCCCTTAGCTCAATAAGTTAATATTAACAGAGATTCTTAAATTGTGATGTGTTCCATGCTCTACTGGCAGATACCTTAAAATATAAACCCCTGGCCACTGTTCCCTGCTTCAGCAGCTGGCAGAGATGAGACTGTCATATCTCCTCTTCTATCAAGAACAAAGCAGTACAATGAATGTAAGATGTAAGCCATGTATGCAATTTTTATTCTTACAGCCACATAAACTAAATAAAGAAAACTTTTCAACAAAAACAAAACACAAACTCTTAAACTCTAAAATCCTAAGTGTCTGGCTCAGTAAGTCTGGGGTACAGCCCAGGAATTTGCATTTGCTGTAAGTTCCCAGATAATGCTGATGCTAACTGTGTAAGAACTATACTTTGAGAATCCCATGCTGCCATGGCTACATAACAGCAAAAATTTTGTCTGTGACAAGATGTTTACTTTATGAGTATAGAAGAATTCAAATGTAAACTTTGTGACTTTTTTATTCTCTTCCCCTTTGGTAACAGCTACAGGTAACAGTAGACACACTGGAGTGTTAGTTAACACAGCAACCCTCACTTCACTGTACATTGGTATTCTAAAGTCTAAATACCCAATTTTCACAACTCTCTAAACAAAACAAAGGGAAAAAGCACATGAAGGAGAAGCAGAAGCTCTATGAGAGATGAGTGCAGGCAAATGTCTTCAAACCCAGCATCAGTAGGTGGAGGTGAGAGGATCAGGAGTTCAAGGTCATCCTGGCTACACAGTGAATGTAAGGACAGCCTGGGCTATTCTCCCAGAATACACAAAAAAAATCTCAGTGAGAGACCAGAACAGTAATTTGTTTTTTTGTTTTGTTTTTTTTTTTTTTAAATTTTTTATTATCTCCGCTCATACAAACTTAATAGGTACACCGGTTCCTTCCCTCCCTCCTCTTCCCCCCCACCCCTCTGCTCACCCTTCCCTCACCCCTCCCTCCCCACCCCCAGTGCCTCCCCTCCCCGAATCCCCGGAGAATCCTTTAATGTGCATGCCAAACTCTCCTCTGGGTCCTCCTCTCCGATGACGTACAAGGACCCAGTGGCATTTCCCTAAACCCTTTCCTTTGCAGAACAGTAATTTGTGAGAAGACTAGTTTAATCCTAATTTAGACTGGTCCCAAAATTTTATAATGGAGCCATATAGCAATCTAGATATGGAAGCACATACCTATAACCTTACTACACAGCAGGTTCAATGGGTAAAGGTAGCCGCTTACAAACCTGGCAATCTAAGTTTTATTCCCAGAAGCCCATAATGGTGGAAGGAGAGAACATGTGTATTGTGCCTTTTCTCTCCTCCCTCTTTCTCTTTTTTTTTTTAATTCTTTTTATTCAATTGTGCGTGTGTGTGTATGTATGTGTGCGCATGTGCGTGCGTGCGTGCGTGCGTGCGTGCGTGTGTGTGTGTGTGTGTGTAGAACCACGGACGAATTTGGGAACCACCATGGACGCCTCCACCTCCTTCTGCCCCGGGATTCACAGGCTCCGCCCTACATGGGCTGCCCCCGCTTCCACCTGGCGTCTATACGTGGGATCTGGGATCCGAACTCAGGACCTTCTGCCTGCAAGGCAGAGGCTTAACCCCTGAGCCACCTCTCCAGCCAGAAAATAATTTCTTAAAAAAAAAAAAAACAACTTTACTATTAGTGTGTATTTATATGTGTGTGTGTGTATGCATATGTGTGAGTGTGCATACGTGTTGTGTGTGGTAACACGGGTCCACAGGTGCCACAGCATTCAATTTAAGCATATTTACCTGCTCAGTCATCTAACTGACTTCCAGAATGAATATTTAAACTTAACAAGTCAGGTTCTGTAGACTTGTAAACATTTTTAAAATTGTCTTTTAGCAAATTTGCCATGCAAATGGCAGTCTCCTTCCCAAGCCCCACTGAAACAATGAACAGGGGCAAATTTCAAGCTTTTTCAGATTGTACCAAAAGGCATATAAAGCCTCCAGACAAGCCTAGGTTTGAGTTGCAGCTCCTTTAACTAACCTATCTGGATTGGCAATTAAAATCCTAGATGCATCATTAATTTTTCAGTGTTAGGGTCAAAAAGACACAGAAAATCAGGCCACTATCTGGCTAGACTATAAACTTCCTGAGGGCATTTAACTCTCTTATAATACCCTAAGTACTCTAGAAATGGCTAAGCAAAGAGCATTTATGAAATGCTGCATATGTTTCAAAGTGACACTACATAAAGGGCACAGGGGTAAAAGTTGCAGTGGGAAAAGACAAAGGCATAGAAAAAAACACAAAAGAACAAAAAAGGTCACTGACAGGCAGCTTCAACATAAAAATTGAAAGTGAATTCTCAATAAGCACATCTGTTATTAATGACTTAAGGAGATGTTGGCATACAGAATTGAGGATACACAGCGCTCCAATAGTTGTTCACACAAAATAAGTAAAAGGCCCTGGTGCTGTATACAGCTGGGAAAATTGTATTCTCAGGAAGGAGTGCTATGGTTACCTCTATTTCCCAGGCAACCAAGCCCTTTATTGCCTTCACTTTCATAGTTAGAGCAGAAGGTAACTGAGTTAATTATTAAAACAGCACTAGTCAGTACTACCACCACTAATTGTCCATTTATCTAGGGCTATAAGTAACCATGTTAATTGATGTTGAGCGGGAATGTGCCACTTATTTTACTTGCTTGACTACAGGGCATCAGAGGGGCACACAAAAGGAAAATAAAGAGAAAGGATCCAACATCAGAGTCTGTATTTACTTCTATTTGTTCTCAATACCAAGATGCCCTTTGACTGTACTTGCTACGTTCATCTTGCTCAGATTTGCTCATTCAAGAGCAGAGTTGGTACACAGTGACTGATTAAGCCATTGGTTGTACTAGACAGTGCTTCTTCTATCAGACTGTAAAATTTGGGCTAAATCCTAAAAGTCAGAAAATCTGAGACTCGAGATTCCCATTAAGGCTGACCAAACTAGAAAGCCCCTGAATGTAACTTCATAAGGCCCCAGGCAAGTAGGAATATGTAAGAAGAGTATTGATGTTTTTAGAGGAGGTAAGAGTTGATTGGGGTCAGAGTTGGTGGCACACACATCCATGATTCCAGTACTTAGGCAAGCTGAGGCAGAAAGACTGTAAGTTAAGGAGAGACTGAGGTTCTTAGTGAGACCCTGCCTCAAAAAGACAAAAATTAAAAAAAAGAGAAAGGAGTGAGTGGTAACTGGGGAAAAAAAAGGTTGGTGGACCAGTAAGATGGCTCAGAAGATAAAGGTGCTTGCCTGGCAACCTGAGTTTGATACTAGGAAACACACATAAGGGTGAAAGGAGACACCCAACTTCACAAAGAATATGATGTGTGTATGCACATGTGTGAGTGGGCATGTGTTGTGTGATAGCATACATCCCTGTGAGTGAACATACATCCCTGAGTGAACACACACGTGTGCGCACACATGCACACATGCACACATACATACACATATACTAATTAAATTTTTTTTCTGAGAGGAAGGAGAGTAGAAAGAGGAATGGGAAGTACATATGATCGTACACATACGCACTGTTAAAGACTAAAATATTATTTAAAAATTCCTAAGTTGGGGGGCTGGAAAGGTGACTCAGGAGTTAAGACTCTGCCTAGCAAGCAGAAGGTCCTAAGTTCTGATCCCAGGTCCCATGTAAAAATACCAGAAGGAAATGGCAGCGGCCTGTACTTTGGGCCCTGTGGGCGGAGCCTAGGAAATTCCAGAGCAAAGCAGGTAGAAGCAAGCAATCCAGGATGATTCCCGAAGGCACTCTTGGTCTTCCTTAAGGACACACAGTGCCCTCTGATACACACACACACACACACACACACAATATAAAATATTTTTAAAAATTCCTAAGTTAGGTTTTCAATTGGAAAAGAAAGGATGTTGAGGGAGCCACCGCCCCCTCGCTGCTGGGCCGCTCTGCTGCGTGGGGACCGCGGCGGCTCGGGCGGCCCCGATGGTCCCAGGCAGGCGGCGGCAGGGGCGGAGGGAGGATGACCTCCCCCGGGGGGCGCAGTGCCGACCTGGCCCGCTTCTACACTGTCACCGAGCCCCAGCGCCACCCCAGGGGCTACACGGTGTATAAAGTCACCTCCCGGGTTGTTTCAAGAAGAAATCCAGAAGACGTCCAGGAGATAATCGTGTGGAGGCGATACCGCGACTTCAAGAAGCTGCACGGCGAGCTGCTGCGCATCCACAGGAACTTGTTCCAGCACTCGGGGCTCTTCCCGCCCTTCGCTAAAGGAATAGTGTTTGGGCGGTTCGACAAGAGCGTGGTCCAGGAGCGAAGGCAGTGTGCGGAAGACCTGCTGCAGTTCTCGGCCAACATCCCTGCCCTCTGCAACAGTCGGCAGCTGCAAGACTTCTTCAAGGCTCTGCCCTACCAGGACCAGAAACCCAGGCCGCCCCTGCTTCCGCACGGCGTCTATACGTGGGGTCTAGGATCCGAACTCAGGACCTTCCTCCTGCAAGGCAGAGGTCATCAAACCTCGGCCATCCTATCCATGAAGCAAGGGCTCCTCCCCTGAAGTGTCTCTGCGTCCATGAAGCAAGGGCTCCTCCCCTGAAGTGTCTCTGCGTCCACGACGCAAGGGCTCCTCCCCTGAACTGTCTCTGCGTCCACGAAGCAAGGGCTCCTCCCTTGAACTCCGTCTCTGAACCCCCCACTCAGTTTTTTTGTTTGCTTCTCAAGCTTCAGCCTGGCCTCCCCCTTCTTGAGCCACACGCTTGGGTTCTGTTCTCTGCCTCATGTTGCTGCCCAGTCTGTCCAGTAACCTCTTGTCCCTCCATCAGACTGGTGAGCATTCCAGGATTTTCCACAGATGGTAGAAACTGTGGGTACTACTGAACCCTATCTGTAGTACGCTTTCCCTATGTGCACGTTTGATAATGTTCAGTTTATGAATAAGGCGGGGGGTGTGGCTTAGTGGTAGAGTACCCTGTGGCATGCATAAAGCCGTGACTTTGATTCCAAGTACCCCCCAAAATTAGAAATGAGATAGAGTAACAACAATAACTAGTAAAAATAAAAGAACTTTTGTGTCAGTATATTAAAAAAAAAAAGAAAGAATGTTGAAATCCAGTAATATGGGGTGAAAACGACTTACACTCATTACATACATATATGGCACTGTTAAAAAAAATGCTCAAGTTAGAATGGCAATGTAAATACTCTTATTAAAGCCAGTCAACAGAAAGATGCTTGGAACATAAAATTGCATAAACCTATATAGTTGTTGAGTTTGTAATATTTATGTGGATTAACATATTTTGTGCTAACAATAGCACAAAAGAAGGGAAAGGGAATGGCACTATGGTAGGGAAATATTTGTCTATCTAATCAAAATTAAGTCGATATAAGTCTAAAATAAATTTTTATAAAATATACTTCTAAAATCAATAAAGACATTAAAATGGATGATATCATTTAATACTAAGTTAGTATAGGAGAAACAAGAACAAAAAAAACATTAAAGATATAGAAAACAGGGCTGGAGAGATGGCTTAGGGGTTAAAACATAAAGCCTTTACCTCAAAAGTAAAAGGACCTGATCCCAAGATCCCACATAAAAATGCAAGGTGGAAATGGCATTGGCAGCCTGTACTTCCAGCCCTGCAAGGTGCCTTAGGAAATCTTAGAGCAAAGCAATAAGCAATCATCCTTGGTCCTCCACAGGCACACAACTTAAGGACCCTCGGGTACAAACACCACACACACACACACACACACACACACACACACACACACACAAATACAGAAAACAGGTCCAGCAAGATGGCTTAGCAGGTAAAGGTACCTCTGAAAAGACCTGAGTTCTGAGTTTTGCTTGTTCCTCATAGTCTACATGGTGGAAGGGGAGAACCAATATCCAAAGGTTGTTCTCTGACCTCCACACACATATACCTGAGTGTGTTTACTTTCTCTCTTTCTCTCTCTTTCAAATAATTTTAAAAGATATAGGAAAGAAACACCAAAATGGTAGGTAAAACTTGTGTCAATGGATTAAATAATCTATCTGACTGAATAAGAAATGAGACACAACTATATGCTTTCTTTACATTCAACAACCTAAATAGAAGTCAAGTGTGTAGCTTGTACCTAGAAGACTGAGGCAGGAGGATTGTTGTGGGTGAAGGCCAACCTAGGTTACATAGTGAGTTCCAGCATAGCTTGAATTACAGTGAAACTTTGTCTAGAATTAAAAAAAAATTCTAAACAAATTGAAAGTAAAGAATGAAAAAAGATGTCTAGTGGAATCAGATACCACGAGAGAGGTACAATAGCTATACTAATAAAAAAGTATACTTTTAAGACAAAAATAATAGTTGAAAAAGTAGGACATTTTTAATATCCATCACAAAGACATAAAATACATAAACATGTGTGTATGTTTTGTAACAATGTCAAAAAATACACGAATAGAAAAGTAACAAAAACCAAAGGGAGAAATACACAATTCAGCAATAATTTGATTTCAGTACATGCTCTTGATAACAAGTCATAAAATCTACAAAAATATACAAACTAAACATTTTTAACTTAACTAGTATCTATATAATCCCTGATTCTCTAAGTTAGCTCATATGCTAAGTCAAAAAATAAGGTCCAGTAAATTTAAAATAACTGAAATCATATACAATGAGTTCTTGGACCATGGAAAAATTAAAAAAGAAATAAAAACCAAAAGGAAAATGGAGAAAGTCACAAATATGTGAAAACAGTGCACTCTTAAACAACTAATGGGTCAAAGGAGAAATGAAGATGACTGGGCACAAAACCCATCTCTGGTCCAGGACACTTGACCAGATTCCAATGACCTGTGAGTAAGAACAAGAAAATCCTGCCACTTCCCATTGATTTTAATCAAAATAGTAAATTAAGTATATCAGGCCCACATCTGCTAGGAACAGATGCTCATTAGAATGAAAGTCAAAAAGATTATGCAGGACAGATAACATGTCCTACATTAGTCAAGTCCCTATTCTTCAGAAGTTTTTTGTTCTTCCAATAATTAACAGGAAGCTGCCATATGCCAGGACTATTCATTTCATTTTCCTGAGACCTCGAACATGTAGAAAAACATTATGACCATAAGAATCTTTTGGCAGATACTCCCTACTTGAACTCAAGCAAGATAGCATGGAAGACAGAATAGAGAGAGGTCATATGAGTCAGACAAACCAGTTTTAATATCCTAAATCTACCTCTCATAGTGCTGTTCTGAGCAAATGACTTAACTTCCATAAGCCTCCTTTTTCTTCCCTGTAGAATGGAATCACAGGGATGGAACAATGATTTAAAAATAAGATATATGGAAAGTACTTAGATCTATACTGGCCTATTATTGGCAGTCTTTAGTTTCATTTCCTGAATTTTAGTCATTGTCATTACACAAAGGTAGAACTGTCTGCTAAAATGTCAGTAGGAGGAGCTCCCTAGACTACTACATTTCCAAGGAATATACCTGATAGACTTGTAATAACTTTAAATGTATGCATATCTTTTAAACTTTGGATTCAGAATATGTGCTGGCTCAGTTGATGGGAATTGGAGGCTACTAAGATAAGATTAACAGACTATTAACACCTGTGTATAGTAGCTTGTTTTCAATGATCACTCTCAAGCTCTGATGGAGAAAGCAAATTGAAAGGATCTTAATCTTCTGCAAATCCACTTTTATTGATGTTTCAGAATGGGTTTCTTTGCTCAGAGCCCACTGGAGACTAATTTGCCACTACACTACTGGTCACACCTCCTAAAACTGCAGGTGTGTATCTGTTTTGTCCCTGTAGGTGTCCTAAATATCCATGCTGCTCTTCTGCAAAAGTGACTCACTACAGAAAGGCTCCACTTATATCTGGAGTAAAAACTCAGAAGCATTTTAAGGTATGGCCCACCATCAAGACTCTGAGCTACAGGAGGACAGACTATGTCTGTTTTGTTTACCCTGCTAACCCAGAATAATGCCTGGAATATAACAACTGCAGAATAAATATTTATTGAATATACAACTGTTCAGGGACCAAAACAATCTCATTCCAATTATTTAAGAGAAAGTGCCTTTCCAGGAATATTGGGAATGCTTACTGCTAAAAAGCCAATTTTTCTTTCACTTTGAAAGCCATTATTATAGCAGCTAAATTACATGATCACATGTAAGTTTAATATAAAGCAAAACATCTGCATCCAGCAGGACAAGAAGGCTCAGACAAAGGGCTATTACATAATAACATTTTCCTCTGCATGCATCATTGGGTCATAAAGGGTCAAGTCTAGGAACCACTTAAAATAGAAGAATTAGATAATAACTTTGAAGGTCAGTAAAGTTTCCTGAAAGTTCATTCTGTCTTCTAGGTTAAGGTCTTGGAAATGAATTGTCTGTTTAAATGTGGGAAGACAGACTAGGAAAGCAGGTTAGAGTGTAAGTCCTAGCGTCCCTTGCCAAGGCTTAGTCCTGGCTCCTTTACCCCTTAGCCGTATCACTAAGGCCTGCCCAAGATCACTTTGTTCCATTATTCACTAGGTAGTAGCAGCACTTATCTCATTTAGTACTACTACAGATAGAAATGAATTTTTCTAAAGTGCTTAAAATGTTCTCTAGTAGATACATACTAAGCAATAAAGGTATTTGGTTTCTGTTATTATTGCTATTGCCATAAGTTTCTAAAGAAAGGATTAAAAATGACATTAACTGTCAACAGAATATGAAAGGACATCCAAGCATCTACCCATACAATAGGCTGGGGAGTTAGCTCAGTGGATAAAGCACTTTCTTTGTGAGTATGAGAACCAGAATTTGGATTCCTAGAATCCATGTAAAAGTTGGGCAAGTATTGTAGTTATCTGTAATCTCAGCATTTGGAAGGCAAAGACAGGATCCCCAAAGCAACCTAGCTTGCTGGCTTAGTTGATTGGTGAGCTCGGGGTTCAACTGAAAAACCCAGCCTTAATAATAAAATATGGAGAACACAAGACCAGCGTTAAACTTCAGGACTTCATACATATGCAAGCACTACCTACACATTCACACACATGCCAATTAAAAAAAAAAAAAAGCAAGGACCAATAAACATTCCAATATGCATCCTGGGAAGATGAAACCACTTTAATTATGACCAGAAACAATCTGTCAATCTAGTAGGTATGAAATTCTGGGAATAGTCCCTATGATCTTCTTTGTGGCATTTAGCATCATTCGATAAAGAATTTTTCTCAGTAGACTCTGTACCTGTAAACAACTGTCTGCTGGAACATAGTGCATGAATAATCAGGCCACCAGGGGTCAGGCCACTGAACATAAAATGGGGAATGGAAAATAAGGGTAAAAAGTCTCTGGAGGAAAAGAAGGAAAAACCACTACACAGTTATTAGAAAAAAGCTAAATGCCAAGGAAACAGAGATTTGTTGGTAACAGAAGAACGGGAGGTGCTATGTGGGGAGGTGGAGGCAGATGTCTGGAACAAAGAAGGATGCAGAAGAGCTCTGTAGTATTATTGCTTGGCAGCAAGTGATTATCTTCCACATGCCTTCAGCCAAGTCACAAAGCAGTGCCTGGCAAGGAGAGGCATAAAGCCACACAACCTGTTTAATAACTAGAGCCAGGCGGTTGCTGTGGAATAGTCTGTTTACTTGCTAGGCTAGGGCCTATGCAATCCTAGAGTTCAACAGAGAAGACTGAAAGATTCTGAGATTCTGGATTTGACTCTGGGTTGAGAGCACTCCTTTGGGGAGGTCAGATTCTACAACCTGCCAGCTGTCACAGCAGCTTTGGTAGAAGTCTCTAAAACAAAACTTTCAACATTCTTACAGCCTGACAGTGCTATTTTCTCACCAGATGTCTGCATACCTTTAACTACCACACAGTCCAGATTTTCCACAATAGTGCCATTTCTAATACAGATGCTATTAAGGATAAACTCAAATAAAGCTTGAGTTTTATGCCTTCTACATCTTTCCATACAGAAATTTATAGGCAGGCAGTGGAAGTGATGGGAAGGGGACAAATAATGTGATATGGAACAACCTTTGTCATAAAAAATAGATTTCTGCTTTGCTCCCTTCTCTGTAGAGCCCAGAAGTAGCTGCATACATGTCCCAGAATCTGTTTACCATGCCCCAGAGCCTGAAAACATGGGGTACTAAGTGACTCGCTCACCATAAAATTGCTTTAGTAGGGCTTACCTAGCCCATTCTATAGAGTTTTGAGGCAGTTCTATAGGTTTCTTTCCTTCCTCCATTCTCAGAAGATGCCAGTACTTGTAGAGTCCATGTGCTAGCAGTGACAAAGGGTTAGAGAGCTGTGTATTACGCTCCTAATTAAATCAAAGGATCTGGCTCACAGGTATTTCACCAGCTGAGTCATGAACAAGACACTTTATCATTCAAACAGAAGCAGAACCAGAATTTACTTGTTGGATTAAGAAACACATAGCTTAAAAAAAAAAAAAAGGAAAGAAACACATAGCTTGAAATCAATTTATTTTTTCTTTTTACTTGACAAAAGGACTGAAGGAAGTAGAAATAGGCAAGAGAGGCTGAAGAGATTGCAGTGGTTAAAGCCCTTGACTGGCAAGCAAAAGAGTAAGAGTTTGGATCCCCAAATCACACATAAAGAATGTGAGCCAGGTGTATCAATCCACCTGTAACTCTAGCTCTGGAAGGTAGAGCTTGGGAATCTTCAGAATAAGCTGGCTAGCTAGACTAGCCCTAATAGCATTCTCTTGGTTTAATTAGAGACCCAAGCTCTTAGCCAAGTGGAAAGAGATCGAGGATGATTCTGGTATCATCTCAGCCCTACTGTTCCTGCTTGGAAGTAAGGAACTGTATATAAGATCCCACAGAGTTTTCAGCCAGATACAAAGAGATCATCATATTAATAAGCAAAAGAGGAAGAAGTTTAAGCTTCCTCCTTCTTCACACATTTCTAAATCCAAAGAAACATTTTCTTACCTGCCAGGACCCTATTAACAGAAGAGTGAGTAGCCAAGCCAGGCTGTCCACGTTCATGAAAAATCCCAGCATAAGGCAAGTACTCAGGCAGCAAAAAACGTCTGTAAGAAGGAATCACGTGTGAAAAGCCAACTAGAGACTAGCATACAACAAAAGAGGTACTAGCTATTTTTAGAAATGTCAGCTGAGTCAGATAATGCTGCACACAGCATAAGGGAGCCCAATACACAAAGATTTTGAGTTCAAGGCCAGCTTGACTTAGCAAAACCTGTCTCAAAAAATCACAAACAAATAAATAAAGGCTAAGGGATACACAAATAACAAAGGCTAAGGGATATAACTTAAGAAGTCCATGAAAGTCCAAAAAGAGACTAAAATTTTATAGGACTTGTCCTTTTATAAGCGTGTAACTTTCTTCTACTCTTCTTTTAAAATAAAATCCTAACCTACAGGCTTCACTTTGGACAGGATGCTACTGGTATCATTTTTCGCTCTTCACTGTGGCTAAGCATTTCCTATCGGGTCTTCAAGTGTCAGGGATGGAATGAATATAGTCTCACTAGGAAATAATTCCATATAGGGATAATCCAAGGCAAGAAAACTGGTTTGCAACTACATCCTAAAGGGGATAGGCTATATGACTAGCACACACCAAGTTCTGGATTCTCTCCCTAGCACTATAAAAACCAAACAAACCAGTCAAAAATAAAATCCAAGGTTCTCATAAAAGCTCCCCAAATTGTTTACAACCCAGTTCTTACCTTGGGACAAAGCGACCAAGTGAAGGTGCAGACATCCGGGCATTTCGAGGAGCTCGGTGCCTGGATCTGTCACCATTGTCCCTAGAGAAAGCAAAAAGACTACATATAAGACAGTCATTGAGGCTGAATTACATATCAACATCAAAGGTAAGAATCCTCTAAACTCAATTTTTACTTTCAGAAGAAGAACCCATAGAAACCAGTCATTAACTAACTAATTTGGTTAACACAATACTATAGTATATCTATGGAAAGTCACCACTAGAAGACTGATGACTGTTTACCCAACAATTCAGGAAGAAAAAAAAAAAAAGAGTTTTTTTTTTTTTCTTGAGTTAATGTGGTCTTTGAACCCTGTGGCATCTAAGTAAAGTCAAGTTTAGACCTGGAATATGGAAAGAATATACACAAGGAGGGAGGCAGGAAGGGAGGAAAGGAGAAAAGGAAAGAAGCTAGGGGTGTAGCTTAGTGGTATAGCACTTCCCTAACATGTGCAAGATCTTAGGTTCATTCCCTAGTCTTGAAAGAAATGAAAAGAAAAGAAGAATGGAAAGGAAAGGAATGCAGGAAGAAAGATGGACACAAGAGAAAGACTAATTTTTTCTGAAAATATTGAAAAATTGGCAATGATGAATATTAGACAGTGTAATCCTAAACCAAGTCATTTTAAGCAAAAAGGGCATATTCTTTAGAGATTATCAAAATAAAAGTACTAACCATCATTTAAATATCTGCTAAGTTCCTGTACAAAGGCTATTAAATATGGTATCTCTTCATCCTTCTATCTATTCCATGAGGTATTATTAGTCCGATTTTACAGATAAGAACACTAAGAACCAGACAGACAAATCTATGGTCACAAGACTAGAAAGTGGTTGAGAGAGGATAAAAGGAAGATCTATCTGACTTAAAGCTCTGGATCTTTCTACTACAGTTCACTCTTTCTACATGAAAAGAGAAGAAAGGAACTTCACATGGTTTAGTTCCCAAAGCATCAAAAGAACAATAAGCCAAAGGCCATGGGATGGGCAGAGCAGTTAATTAGCTGCTTAAACAACTCCACAAAATAAATGAACCTTTAAGAACCTGATTTGAGACATTTTCTGAATTCTCCCCTGGGATTATCTTCAAATAAATGAGATAATCTTCAAACTGGCTCTGGAACCAAAGTTAAGGTAATACATTGGCTTTTAAGTGTACCACTGGGAACAGTATAAGCCAGAAACAAAAGACTATGAAGATTTTACATCTTGGTAGAATTGGCTGCTGAGCATTAAGAGAAATCAATACAAGGATATTGGAAGCTGATCCATTAAAAATATTTGTTTTTTATTTTCCCAAAAGAGAAAGTATACTATTGTTTTCCTAAGTTATATTCCTTTGACTTGAAACTCTAGAGATGTAAGTAGGAGAAAGAAACACAAGACTACACAGATAGAAAAAAGGAAATTCGAAAAGAAAAAATGAAATCAGAAGTTACTGACCCAAAGAATCCAATTACTACATAGGTCCCAAAATTATTAAACATGTATAGAGAAATTATACAGAGAATATCAAAAAGATAGATCTCAAATTAAATATATTACTAGTTTTCAAATATATGGAGATTTTAGTTATGATCAGTGAAAGTACCAATAAATTTAAAAGGATGACCAAATTCATGATAACTTTTCATCACTGTATATGAAGCTTATCAATAGATGCAACCAATTATCATGAAAACACTTTGAAATTTAAAGGGTCTGTGGAAGGAACAGAGAGATGCCCCTAGCTGTGGGCCCTGAGAAAATTGAAAACAAAACTGAAAAGCAGAAATCACTAAGTAGGATCCATTACTCTTATTCCACAGCTCTGGGAGAAAGCTGGTCTTCTGAGAATCCAAATGTGGTACTAACAATTTGCTCCTTTTAGTTCAAAGACCCGCCTCCTTCTGGATAACAAACACTATTCTTTACATGGTGTTAGTAGACATGAAGGTCAATACTGGTGAGACGTCAACACCCCTTAAAGCAACACAGAGCTTGCTAAAAGACCCAAAAAGACACATGAGAGCAGAGGGTAGTAGAAATGTATACTCTTACACACCACAAGCCCTTTTGTTGTTTTTGAAATTGAAAGAAAATTTCTTTTATTTTAGAATTTATTAAAATAGTAAATTTTATGTTATCACAATAAAAATTTTAGAGAAAAAGGGAGGAACACTGGAATATGGCTAGAGGAAATGGGTTCGAAGTGTTTGGAGATTACTGAAATATGGTACATAAAATAAGATCAAATCAGGTACAGTGGCACACACTACTGATTTTAGTACTCTAGAGGCTAACGCAGAAGGAATAAAACTTTGAGGGAACCTGGATTACATGGTAAGACCCTGTCAGCAAGGGGAGAGAGAGAAAAATCAGCTAGCTCAAAGACAAATAAACTCTTTTATGGTTGGATGAACAGTATCATAAACATGTCAAGCGAGTGAGTGTATCTGTGCTGGTCCTTATCTTAACATCCTGGCTAAGGTTGGGCAAGTAGGAGCTAAATGGCATCTCAATAACATGCATTGAAGCCTTTGAACTGAAACTGTTAGGACTCTAGCAACAGAGAAATGACAGGACAAGAATCAGAACCAGGAAAACATGAAACGTGGTAAACACACAAATGAGATGCTATTTGAGAGAAGAACAAACAAGCCTTTTGGAGAAAACAGCCACTAGCCAGGAAAAATCTTGAAAGCAAGAATGTTTAAGGTAGCAATGATCAGAATAGCCAATCAAAGGACAAGTTAGACAAGAGGGGAAACAAATGGTTTGGGTAATAGCACATAAAACTCACATAACCAAAGGCACAGATCTAAACAACCCAGAGAATAAAAAGTAACTCAATCTATCATATAGAAAGAGTTAAGCTCAGAGCTAAGTTGAGGTGGGAAAACAAATTTCAGTATATATAATAAGACTTAGGGGAAAGGAAAATGACAAAAGTTGTAAGAAAAGAACAAAGGAATAAGAAGCACTTAAGTATTCACTGCTAATACAAGGTCAACAGAAAACAAGGCTATGTGAGCTGGAAAGAAACAAAGTCAGTCGAGACTGAATATGAATGGACTGAAAGGCATTTGTCAGATGAACAAACCCACAGTTGACCTTAAAATGAGAAATGCTAAACACTGGACTCTAATATAATGTAGTCAACATCATTTTGCTAGAGGAGACTTTAAAAAGAAGTGAAGAAAAGAGTTTGCAAAGAAAAAAAAGAGTTGTTGGCATTGCTCTTGAAATAAGGAAGAATTTTTTTTAGGGGAACACTGGAGAAATCCTCATCAATTTTAACAGCCAGAAATTGCCTTTAAGTCAGCAGGGTAGAAGCTGGCTAGGTTATTAATGGCTTTTCCAGCTATTGAACTCTGTGCATCTCTGATTAACTCTCAGAGGGATATTTGGGAGAAGGATGGGGGGGAACAAAACAAAAAAAACCCCAAAATTTTCTTGCAAATGATTTTTTATGAGGAAAAAAACACCTTTTAAGCAATCAAGTTTCTTAGACAAATGCTGAATAAAATTTAAAAAATACAGAACAAAAAGAAACACAGCAGCAATTCTGTCAAATGTCCAGGATCAGTTGCTTCAGGGAGAAGTTGAGATTTAAAGGAATGAAAAAGTTTACCTACAGATTGCTGTCTGAGTCCAGCCACATGGTCAGATTGTCATTGCTCAATGACAAATGACTCTGACTTGAGCTTTATGAAGGAATTTCTTACATGAAAAAGTTTAAAAGGTCGCTCTGTCTTCCTGATAGTACGCAGCTGACATTAATGAAGATTAAAACATACTTCCATAAAAATGTGTGTTTTGTGAGATAGCTCAGAAGACACTACTTCCTGTGTCAGTGTGAAAATCAGAGTTTGGATCCCTACAACTCACATAAAAGCTGTATTTACAGCTGGCCACCTGTAATCCCGAAACTCAGTGTTCTACTTCAATAAATAAAGTGGAGAACAACTGAAGAAGACACCACGTATCAACTCTACACATGTGCATGTGCACCCACTCACCCACATACACACATGTATGCATATAAACACCACACACCCACATGCCTATAATAAGTAAATAATAAAAACATATGTTTCTCTCTGTTTCTACTCATTTCCAGCAATGGAAGGCCTAATTTGTATTTCTATCTCTAAATGGCAGTATTTTGCTTAAGTCTTTTTCTTAGTAGTTGTTAGTTAGAAACTAAGATATCTATTTCCAACAACTGTGTACTTACGTAACAGCTTTGATTTTGTCCCAGGTGACATCTTTATAGGTGATCCCCAACAATGTAGGTCTCCCAGAACTGCAGTCTTAATTTTTCTCCAGTGAATAGTAATATGAGATAATTACCATTTACAAACTCCTCTCCTCCCTATTCTACTTTTTCATTTCATCTGTCTACACTATGCAAATCCATATTCTTATTGTACATTTTATGATTTAAAAATAAATATATAAACCTAAACAGTTATGTTTTCCTCCTCACACCTCCTGGCTATCTAATTCTTTCTTTCTGTATTTGCCCATTTTAAGTCCAGGCACAATCTAGATTATGTTCCACTTTCTTTTTCTTCATTTCTATTTCCCCATTCCTGAAAATAAATATTCATATATATTTGATTTGCTCAAGAAGAGTATTATTTCTAAAGTTGCAACACTATTCATTTCTCAGCAACGGGTTGCAATCCTTGGTAAAGAGCAAGCAGCCAGTTAGATACATATTTTATAAATATATTGAGGTTGAACAAGTGCTGATAGCCTTTTTGTATTCCTCAAGAAGTCCCTTACTTTCTGAGAATTTTTATTATTCTATCGTTTTATAGCTTCATTTATTTTGTGTGTGTTTGTGTGTGTGTATCAGAGGGTACTGTATTCCCTGTGGGGGACCAAAGATGGCTTTGGGAATCAACCTGGATTGCTTTTACCTCCTTTTTGCTGCACTAGGATTTCCCAAGCTCTACCCACCAGGGCTAGCAGTGCAGGCTGCCAATATTTTCATCCTTCGTTTTTATGTGGGATTTGGGATCCAAACTCAGGACCTTCTGTTTGCCATCTCTCCGGTCCTCATTATTCTATCTTTACTGAGTATAAAGGAAAATCTTTCATATCAGTTAATACCAAAAGAGATCCCAAATTTTTTTAAGGCTAAGAAGTTAGTAATGTTGTCTAAATTCATTTACCAGATCAGACATAAAGCCTAAGATGGGAATGGGACTTATTCTTGAACTATTCTTCTGCCATCAGTACACTCTCACATTAGTTCACCTTAGGCAGGGCTGTCAGAACTAGCTACCTAATGTACATACTGAACTAATAGTTTCTCCTGATAAACACTAAGCTCATAGTGATTAGCTGGGCAACCCAGGTATTTTGAAGTTCAACATTAGATAAGAAAATGCAAGTTTGACCAAGACTAGAACCCAAAAATAGGACTGGCAGGCATTAACAAAAGATCCTAATTCCAATCACTGCTGTTTAGCACATAAAAACAAAAGATGGCTCAGGTTTGCCTCACAAGCAAAAGGACCTGAGCTTGGATTGTAATAAAAATGCTAGGCAGAAATGGCAGCAGCCTGTAATCTGACCCTGGAAGGCAACAAAACAAGGACGTAAGGCAATCCAGGATGATACCTGAAGTTACTCTTGGATCATCACATGCACATACACTCGAGTGCCCTCTTCTACACACACACACACACACACACACACACACACACACACACACACGTATCCACACACACACATAAAGTAAAACTGGCTCCAGTAAGAGTAAACAAAGTAAAAAAAGACTTGGGTAGCATTTTATTTCAATAAGTGAGATGACCATGTTCTCAGGCACATCCACAAACAAGCTCTAAATGGGACAGTCAGATGGCTAAGCTGATAAAGACATCTGTATGCAAACCTGGAAACTAGAGGTTCAGTCTCCAGAACCTACATAATGTATGGAGAAAAAGAATGTTCAAAAATTTCGAAAAGTCTCCTTAGTATAGCAACAAAACCCCCCACAATTTTTAAGGCTTAAACCTGGCTAGGATTGTAGTATGATACAATAAGATACGGTACGATACGATACAGACCTTGTCTCTATCAATACAATATATTAGAGACCTTGTCTAACATGGGCAAGGTCATTGGGTTAATCCCAACATTTAAGGTGGGGAGCCATCTCCATTTTTTTCTTCCTTCTCCTTATCTCCAATCTAGCCTCAGAGATCCCCAGACCTTGTTTTTGTTTTGGTATAGTCTTACTAAGTTACTCAGGCTGGCAATGAACTTATTCTGCAGACTAAGTAGACCTTTAACTTTCATTCCTCCTGTATCAGCGCCCCCAGAGTACATAAGACCTGCACTACTAAGTCCAACTCACCTTAAAACAATCAACCACTAACCCAAAGTAAATGAAAGTCTCTAAGAAGAAAATGAAGTTGTTAATCTCATCTTACATTAAGAACTAATTCTATCAGAATGTCATGATATTCACCTATAATTACAGACTTCAAAAAGTGAATTGAGAGGACCTCAAATTCAAGACACATTAGCTTAGTCAAGGTTACATAGCAAGACTCCGCTCAAAACAAAAATAAACAAAAAGGATTCTGCATTATACCACCAGTTAGCAAATGCAAACTGCTGGATAATTTCTGACCGAATCAGCAGGTTCCAATCTGCAAAGAGAATTAACAGTTTCTTACACTTCTAGAGTCTAAAGTGTTCAAGTCAAACTCCATTTTAAAATGAAGTAGACTTTCTATTTGAAGTTTACATATAGCAAAAGTTATTCTTCTCTTTCTTGGCTATGGGTTATATATTTGTTATTAGAGACAAATCTTAACAGAAGTTCTGAAAACTCTAGGCTCATATGCAGTATTGCCAAAGCATGTGCAGTATTGCCAAAAATGTGTGGCTTCTCTGCTGAAAATTTCCAGCCTAAAGCACCTAAAGTAAAAATAAGAATCTTATAAAACACTCAGGATTATCACCTGAGATGAGTATTACTATCTGGTTCCTAACATAATTTTCACTATGGACTGAATTAAATTTCAGTTATAACAAAAGGATAGAGGAAGAATATTAAGCAGTAAACTAAAACCCAACAATTTCTCCTATGCTATGCCCAGTCAGATTTCAGAACTGACAGCCTTCAACTCTCCTGTGCTACTCCAGACAAAAAGATTTGTTAAGAACTTCCCTGCCAGAAAATGTCTGGCAAGGGGTTCAGAAAAGGAGACCCTCAGCCTAGAAAGCAGTATATGTACTTGTAGCCCCAGCTACTTGGGAGGCTAGAATGGAAAAATTATTTTCCCATACATTTTTATTATTATTATTATTTATTCAATTGTGCGTGTATGCGTGTGTGTGTGTGTGTGTGTGTGTGTGTGTGTGTGTGTGTGTGTGTAGAACCACGGACGAATTCGGGAACCACCATGGACGCCTCGACCTCCTTGTTTACTCTGCCTCGGGATTCACAGGCTCAGCCCTACCAGGACCAGAAACTCAGGCCGCCTCCGCTTCCGCCTGGCGTCTATACATGGGCCTAGGATCAGAACTCGGACCTTCCGCCTGCAAGGCAGAGGCTTAACCCCTGAGCCACCTCTCCAGCCCTATTTTCCCATACATTTGAGACCAGACTAGGAAGCATAGTAAGACTCTCTTAAAAACAAAACAATAAGGGGTCAGCAAGATAGCTCAATGAGAAGGCACCTGCTGGCAAAATTGGCACCAAGTTCAATCCCTGGAAGCCCACACGGTGGAAAGATAGAACTAATTTCTGAAAAGTGTCCTCTGGTCTCTAACCATGTCCCATGGTATTCATGTGCTTCCTCTAAATAAGTAAATAAATTAAATATCAAAAAAAAAAAAAAAAGTAACAGGACTGGAGAAATGGCACAGGGGTTAAGACTCTGCCTTGCAAGCAGAAGGTTCTGAGTTTGGATTCTAGATCCCACATAAAAATGCCAGGCAGAAATAGCAACAGCCTGCACTTCTAGGGTGCTTGGGTGGAGCTTGGGAAATCATAGAGCAAAGCAAAAAAGAGGTAGAAGCAATCCAGGATGATTACTGAAGTTAACCTTAATCCTCCACAGGGAGGCACAGTGCCCTTTTCACACACACACACACACACACACACACACACACACACACACACACACAATAAATAGATAGATAGATAGATAGATAGATAGATAGATAGATAGATAGATAGATAGATAGATAAAATAAGAGTTGGGCATGATGGCACAAGCCTGCAATACCAATAACCAAGAAACTACAACCAGAGAAGCAAGAGTTTCAGACTAAAAATAGGAAGTTAAAAACAACAACAATAACAACAACAAACAAAAGAGGAGAATCTGAGATTAGCCTGGGCTACAGTTGAGATCCCAACTCAAAATAATAACAAAAGGAGATATTCCTCTATATATATGTACATGGAACAATTAGAAAATATCATGCCAAACTGATGGACTAGAAATTACCTTTGGCACACCAATACTAAAAAAAAAAAAAAAAAAAAAAAAAAAAAAAAGGTGGAGAGGGAGAGAGTCAGGCAAAGTGGGAAAGAAAGAAACAAAACAAAATAAAAGGAAGTAATTGAAAGAGACTCCATCTAAAGGATTAAAGATTTAAGAGTCTCACTAAGAGCTTTTCTCAGATCAAAATAACAGTGTCACAACTATGAATGAAGGACTTATTCTTATGTCTGCCAGCAACCATTTTTAAGAAGCTGGTAACTAGGGGCTGGAGAGGTGGCTCAGGGGTTAAGCCTCTGCCTTGCAGGCAGAAGGTCCTGAGTTTGGATCCTAGACTCCACGTATAGATGCTGGGCAGAAGCAGGGGTGGCCTGCGTTTCTGGTCCTGGTAGGGCGGAGCCTGTGAATCCTGGGGCAGAGTAAACAAGGAGGTGGTGAAGGCGTCCATGGTGGTTCCCGAATTCTCCCGTGGTTCTACACACACATACATACATACACGCACACACACGCATACACGCACAATTGAATAAATAATTTTTAAAAATTAAGAAAAAAAAAGAAGCTGGTAACTATCCAGTGGCTGGTACGTGCAGTAGAGATAGTTGAAGCCAATTTAATCTCAAGTATCTCTAGTTCTGGTTGTCATCAATAAGGATTTTCCCAAGGTATCTAACATCTAACCCTTTACCTCAGAAGGCAAAGTAGAAACAGCTGCAAAAAAAGAGGCAGGAAGAGCAGAGAGCTGGAAAAGAATCTAAATCACACTTAAAACAGCTAAAATGAAGGAGGGCACAAGACTAAATGAGCTTTCATAAATACAGATGCATCACCTTTTCTATAGGCCTGGACAACTAAAAGAACAAAGCACTCAGGCTTTTTTTTTTTTTTAAATTAAATCAATCAATCAATCATTCAATTAATTTGTATGTATGTGTGTGTGTGTGTGTGTGTGTGTGTGTGTGTGTGTGTGTGTGTGAGAGAGAGAGAGAGAGAGAGCGACAGCACTATGATTCCTGTATGAGTGACTACCGGAATCATTTCAGATTGTTTCTATCTCCTTTTCGCTTCATTCTGGGATTTTCCAGGCTCCGTCCACTAGGGCTAGAAGTGCAGGCTGCTGCTGTTTCTACCTGGCTGCTGTTTCCACCTGGCATTGTTATGTGGGACCTGGAATCTGAACTCAGGACCTTCTTCTTGCCAGGCAAAGTCTTAATCTCTGAGCCATCTCTCCAGCCCAGCTCTTGGACTTTTTGTTAAAGCCAGCCAACTCCTATATAAACAAACAGTGAAAATTAAAATGGGAGTTTTCACCAAGCTTATGTGCCATCTACATTCTAGTAGGTGGTCTGAACTCTCAAATAGACAGACAGCAATGTCAGTGGGCAGACACACCTTTACCCTGATTGTATTTATGCAAAGATAGCTGCTGAGAGCTTCAAGAAAGACCTGCTAACAGCAGGTTTCTTGATGTCTTGTTTGTGCATTTTGATAAACACTGAGAGCCTGCCACTTCAATTCTTTTCACAGAGATGAATGGCAAGAGAGGGTGCTGGTCTGGAATATGGTCGATCCAAGACAACAAAGAATAGAAAATTTAACCTAATACTGATCGACCTCCATCACCAGCTTCCTTAAAGATGAATCCTACTTCATAAGTTTGTAAAAGGGCTCAGATAAGATTATACATTATTGATTGTTAAAGGACTCATGCAAGAGAGTGTGTGTAAATGTGAGTGGTGTGTGTGTATGTGAGTAACGTGTGAGCATTATGTGTACAATGCTTTGTGAGTATGGGAGTGCACATGCCATGGGATGTATACAGATCTCAGAAGATAATCTTTGGGTATCAGTCCTAACTTTTCTATCTTGATTAATATGGGAGAGGTCTCTTCTCTGCTGTATAAACCATATTAGCTGGATTGTGAGGTTCTAGAGAGTCTCGACCTCCCATTTCCCATAAGTACACAGGAATTATGGATGCCATTGCATCCGGCTTTTATGTGAATTCTAGGGATCTGAACTCAGGTCATTAGGCTTGTATAACAAGCACTTTATCTGCTGAGCCATGGTTCCAGTCCTTTGTTAAAGAATTTTAGATCTATAAGACAATAAATATGTTTGTCCCTGTTCTCTAATCTGAGACATATCTGCTTTGATCAACTATTAATATCCTCATCCAGAAAACATTAGGTAAGGGCTGGAAAAATGGCTCAGTGTTTAAGAGGTTTGCCCCCACAAGCATTAAGTTCTAGAGTTCAGACCCCTAGAACCCAAATAAAAATCAGGGAAGTGTGGTGGTGCCTGTAATCTCAGCACTTGGGAGGCAAAGGGAACCTCCAGAACTAGCTGGAGAGTTAGCCTAGCTGACTTGTGAGCTGTAGGTCCAATTGAGACATCAAGCGCACACAAGTGTGCATTATCTCTCTCTCTCTCTCTCTCTCTCTCTCTCTCACACACACACACACACACACACACACACACACACACAGAGCAAGAAAAAGAAAGGGAAGCACTAGGTACTAGATTGAATTACTTTTATTATTATCATCATAAGGATTAAGCAAAATTTTAAAGTCCTTATCTATACTGTACTGGTTACTCTTTTCTGTTGCTGTGAGACAAAAATGCTTCTCTGTAGCTAAATAACTATCAATCTTCACTGAATAAGTCTCTAGCATCCCTTCTAGCTATCAAAACTAAGGAATAGGATTAGGCAGAGAAATTAAAATAGCCTGGTACATTCTCTAATTTCTCACTCTCTCTTTCAGAACACTACAGATGAAGCATAGCAACTACAATCAGTACTCAGTTTACAGGATGGTAAGCAGGACAAAGAAGGAGTTAGGAAAAGATGAAGAGAAAAAAAAAAAGAAAAAGATGAAGAAATGGCATGTCAGTATCAACCAGCAAGCAACTTCTTTCACTAAAGGACCTGGGATAAGAATGTTGAGGTGACTAATCCACAGCTGCTATTAAAAACAAAATTATGGTCTATATCACCTTCCCTCAAAGGCAAACAACTGGGGGAAAGACTTTTGGAGGGGCATTAGAGAAATTAGGCTACTGTTAATACAGAATACCTAGGAAAAAACACTGGCAAGTCAATGCATGAAAGGTAAAGAAGGAAATGTAAAATAAGGTCATGCTGAACTCAGGGTGGGGAGGGGAGGTGGGCTGGGGGAATATAGGGAGGAGGCAGTCTGACAGAAAAATCGAGGGGGAAGAAAGGAGAGAGCGAGGAGGTGGCAGCAGAAGAAAGAAAAGGTAAGACAAGAACAGAACATTTTAAACTAACCCAGAACTCCATTATGAAGGACAAGTCACGAGGCAGGGTACAGCTAAAAGGCATGAGCCCCACATTACACCACTGCTAAAAGATAATTTAGCCCTCTAAGCATGCATGGAAAGACGACAGCTAGGCAAGCACCACAGGGTAATAGCTAACGTCACCCAGTCTTTTCAGCACTAAAAAGCCAGCAGCCCCAGCACATACAGTTTCATTTGTTTTTTTTGAGGTGAGGCCCAACACAGGACTTCACACGATAGGCTTTATCTGAAGCTACATCCCAAGCCTTTCAGCAAATATGTACATACGGCTTCCCTGAATAGATCCTGGATTGCAGAAAAATCGTAACTTCTCCAGAAGAACATACGTTATTATAAGCATCTGCCTGGCTAAGGGAATGGAGACTCTGTTCCCTTCATTGCTGGTATATGCAACCTACCTTGCCCAGATGGACACATGAAGAAGACTGCAGAAGGTCAAGAAAGATGCTTGCTCTTCTCTAGCATATGACATAGGACCATCACACACCAGCTGCTTTATGCTATTCCTGCATTTCTTGCACATTTAAATCTTTCAAACAAATAAACCTATGTTCTTCCATTTGCTCCCCAGTATGCAAATGCTAGGATGCTTAACAGAAGCATCAGAAAGGCAAACTGGTTGATAGAAAGATTGTTCTGCTTTATCTTAAGTCTTTTCTGGCAAAGAGGTTAAACACAACACAAAGCCCTTTTTATAAGATGATTTATGGGAACTATCTATATAGCTAGGCAAGAGGAAGAAGGCTGATTAAGAATTGTTAGGGTCGCAGATATGATAGTTATGTTAAGAGGAAGAGCAGAGGAGACTATTCCAATAAAGCTAGCAAAAAAAAGGGGGAGAAAGGAATGCTATGCATCCTTCTCATGGCTCTCTTATTTTACATATTAAAGAACAAAAAAATACAAGAATCAAAACAAGTGCCAAATATACAATTTAATATAAGCCAGGAAAGCTTTCAGTTTCAGGCTGGAAATACAATAAATGGCTAGAAAGGAAAAGAGCAGCAGGTCTCAGAAAGCAAAATCCAGCACTAAAGTTTGGGAGCCTGAACTCTGGAGTCTGGAACAGACCATGTTCCTTTGCCTCACCCCATCCAACAGCAAAAGCAACAACAGAAAAGAAAAGAAAAAGGGAGGAGGAAGAGGAGGAAGCAGGAAGACAGCTATGGCAGTGCAGTTATGGCAGGAGGAGGGGGAGAAGCAGCAGCAGCAGCAGCAGCAGCAGCAGCAGCAGCAGCAGCAGCAAGGAATCATTTCTCAACCAACCAAATTACTGTGACAGGTAATATTAAAAGGATCATTGGTGGGGTTGGGAGTTTTCGGAAAGATTAAGAAAACAGAGATGAAGAAGCTGGCATTCAATTTATCAATCTATTCATGATACTGAAGTAGAAAATTCACTTTAGGGAAATATAAGTATTTTAAAATAAAACCACTTCACATCTACTCTGGTTAAGAGAATAAATATTTCCATGGTGCTGTGAGGACAGCAGGAAAAGCATTTCCACTGTATATGCAAAAGAGAGATAGAAATGTGGTCTGAAGAACAGCAGCCATCCTCTCACACTCTGGCCTAGGGCCCAGTGGGCTGTCTCTTTCCACAGACTTTGGTGAATCAGCAGTAGGACAGCCGGGGTGGGAGTTCTCTGGGCATTTAAACCCTCTATTCCTCATCCATCTTGTTACTCAAATAACAATTTTGGCATTGAAGCAAGAAGGTTTACCATTGTTACACAGTCAGTGACCAACTCAAGCACTCACAGACTGAGGGTAAAGGAAAAGAAGCAAACTGAGTATGTACTTACTCAAAGTCCTCAAACTCCAAGTCAGTTCCCTCTACTGATGGACCCTGGTTGTCTGAGGAAGAAGAGGAAGTGGAAGAACGGAGACGGTTCTGTTGGTAGCGCATGGAACGCTGGCGAATACTGTCTCTCCGTGAGAGATACTGGATCATCCTCTGGGCGTAGTATGCAGCAGGAGATAACCTGAGAGAAACAGAGATGGACAAATACAACTAGCACTAAGTGGGAATAATATGAAAGGCAGTAAATCCAGCTCTCCCATGGCATCTCCCTGCTGAGGCAAATTTTGGATACATGAAAAATACAGGCCATTTAACTCACCAGGAGGTTTGTATAGCAAAACATGTTTACCAGACTACCACCAATGGTTCTATTCTGAGACAATGCAAATAGGCAGTTTAACCAGTCATCTGATTGAGAGTTGCCTTTTCCCAACAGGATTAATACTGGGCCTCTCTTTTCTCTTAGCTATCTAAAGAACCTAGTTTAGCTTCTCAGGGTGCCCTTAAACAGCTGTTTCTTGCTTACTATCATGCAAAATGCACGAAATGAAAAAGAACCTAATAATCATCTGCTTTCATTTTATGGATGAGAAAATGGGCCAGGAGACAGTAACCTTCAGATGACTGACAAAGGCATTCACAGATATTCATCCACTTCACCAAGACTTTCGACAAATATCCACAGCTCCAACTTTACCTAGTTCCTCACAATTATCTTTCTTAAGCTCACCTCTCCCTTACAGATTCATTATAGATATTTGTATATGGAAAAAATATTCACGACAGGGACTGACAGTAATTATGTACTTAGGAGAACAGAAAACTTAACAGAACAAAGGATTTTCTACTCTTAGAACCAGCAAAAAAACCACATTTCCCTTGCTAGGGATGTGTCTATAAATCACTCATCTAGATTCCCATTCTTCAAACCAAGAACTTAATATCTTGATAGTACCTGACAACTTCTAGTGCACCATACAATTTTCTAGAATGTTTTCCCTTCTTTCTTAAAATTTTCTCCATCTGTACAACATTTTTATATAAGTTGAGGCTATAAATTGAGAACATAATAGTAAGAAATAATGTCTTACATGATAGCATTAAGTGGATGGCTACGCCAACTGTTAAGATTTAACCCTGAGGCATACATAGTAACACTATTTTATCCAATAGAAATATGTAAGAATACAAATATGCACATAGGAAAGCTCATTGACAACACTGTCACCACTAGTGAAACCTGGGAAACAACTCAAATGCCCAGCAACATATTAAATAAGTTATATACACAGAGGATAAACCACAAGACCATTAAAAATATAAATTGGCTGGGCATGTATGTCTATAATCCTAGCACTCAGAAGGTAAAAGCAGGAGGATCAAGAGTTCAAGGCTAGTCTTGGCTGCATGTGTCTCAAGTCAATTTGAAACCATGTTTCAAAAATAAAAAAGTTAATTATAAATAAATAAGGTATCCATATCAACTCATAAAAAAGCTTCTAAAATAAAATTTTAAGTGAGAGGAAGAGGGTTACAGAATGATATGTACATACTAGAATGTACAGAAAAATAAATATTTCTGTACTTAGAGAAAAATTTAAAAGCTGTCACAAAAAGCCTGGGAACTTTTACATTTTATGTACTGCATAATGTTTGGATATAAAAAGGAAAAACACATGAATCTTCTGTTGTTTTCCTTTTAATAAGAAAATGAAAAAACTGATTGAGAATAGTTTAATCAAAATGTTACAAAATTATTTATTGCTGAGTACAGTTTTGTGTGCCTATACTCTCAGCTACTCAGGAGGCTAAGGTAGATAGACTATGGGTGGGAAGCTAGTAAGTTAGAGCCCAGGCTGGATACCTCACAAAAACAAAACAAGAGATCTGCAAATATCCTCATAGCCTGACTTTTTAGCACTGTGACACTTTGTTCTCAGTAAGTTTGTTGACTTAAGCCAAAGGATTCTGCAGTCAATGGCAAGAGGTCCTGAGGCTGTCTCTGAAAGCCTGTCATCAGAGGTGGTATCCTGGCCAGTCAACAAATGGATTCCCAAGGAACTGGCTGACATCTTTGGAACTCCAAAATCTGTGGCTTGGAATCATATGCTGCACTGAGCATCACTGAATCCAAATTATCTTTGTATAGCAGGTGGGTATGATATGCACAGACACCTAGACCAAGATAATTAGAATTTAAGTATTATTCTTAAAAAGGATCACCTGGTAGAATTTTCATTATCTATTTGAGAGCCTGGTGCCAAGTATTTCACAATGAATCAGTGAACAGACAGAAGTCAATGTGCTTGAGTACAGAATGTGCTAATGTACAGAAATCTTCCAGAAGAAATAAAACATTGGTCAAATTCTTAAACTAATCAGACCAGAAAAGAAGGTAACAGGAGAAAATTTTCAGGGAAAGTAATCTTGAAAAGAGACCATAAGTCTATCCATTACTCATGTTATAAACTACTAAAAGTAATGGGAAAAATATATTACTGATAATGGTGATAGCAATAACGTTGCTGCCAATAACAAATAAAAACTGCTCTTTTATATAGGGATGTAACTGTAGTGGCCATATAACCATGACCTCAAATTGATTTAATTTGATTAACTGCAGGACAGGAATTCCTTAAACTATGAAACTATGTTTTCAATGGAGACAGAGAGAATTTTTGACACCTTACTCTTACCCTATTAGGTATCCAAAGGGAAGCTAAGTTTCTGCATGCTAAGGAAATTTTTCACAAAGGCTTTTCACCTTTTAATATAATACAGATGAAACCAAGAGGGAAAAAAATTAAACAGCAGGTAACAAATGGTAACAATCATTCTTCTACTGAGCTTGAAAAACCATCAATTTTAAAGTACCTAAATGAAAATTTTAGTGATCAAAAAAATCCTCAAGTTTTCTTCAAAGAAGAAACATGTTCCTTTCCAAAAGATCTATTTTGTATTCAAAAGTAAAATATAAAAATGACAATACCATAAAACATAATACTTTCAGTAACAGAGATCAGGGTAGGAATAAATAAAAGATTACATAAAAAGAGTACAAATAATGGTCTTTTAAAAATTAACCTTCAGCCAGGTAAGCTGGCATACATCTGTATTCCAAGCATTCAGAAGTGGAGGCAGTAGGATTAGAAGTTCAAGGCCAGCCTCAGTTATATAGCAAGTTAGAGGGCAACCCAGGTTATACATTAAGTCCTGTCTTTAAAAAAAAAAATCATTAAAATCTACCAGATTAAAATTTCTATGAATAAGATACCTATTGCTGTCTTAGAAGAAAATGTTGAGTAGCAAGAATGTGTCTATCACAATTTCATGGTGTTTGAAAATGCAAAATTTTTCCTTCTCTTATTAAAAACTTACACCTTTCCAACCTAATCACAGATTAGCATAAACCTCCTTGTTTCAGGCATCATCTGAGTTGACTATTTTCTTAAGTCATCATCTCTACTGTCTCTTATCCTTGCATGTCACTTCTCGGATGTGGAAAACAGAGTAAGTGTAACAGAAAATCTTTTCACTGAAGAATATGCTGTATCATGACAAAACAACAAAATCACTCAATATCCCTGGAGTCAACTTAGTCTAAAGGTATCTCCAGGTGGGTAGGAAAGACTTAATCTGGAACCTATCTGACCTATATTACTAACTTGCCAAACCCACCATTATCCTCTTCTTCTGGTAAAGTCTTACAACATTCTCTAATATGGCTTAAATAATGTACAGGTTAGCCCATTTCAGATCCCTAACAAAATCATCAAATCCAGCTGTAGCAACCAGAAGAAGGTTGCTTTCTTCAGATAAATGTCATACATTCATCATTACATCTTGGTTCTGTTAGCAACATCAGCATCAGGGAAGTAAGGATAGTCCTTGAGTTCAAATTGAGATTAATTAAAAACTTCTTTAAGAACTTTTTATCTCTTCCAAAAAGTATTTTAAAAACACTTCAGAAGAATGGCAATTTATACCATTGAATTTATTTCTTCATCTCTTCACTCAAATAGTCTCCAAAAAATGAATTACTAATTTGATTTCTGCCCCTCCATATTCTAAATCTCTTCTTAAGTAACAAATGGAAGTTTAGTCTGTATTTCCCCTACAAACAGAATATTTGAAACTTTGGTTCCCTTTTATCTGTCCATCTAACTGGCAACAGCCTCTTAGGTAGCAAGAAAACCTTGTGGCCTCCATAGGTTCCTTTCCAGTGCCCCACTGGCAAAGACAAGTCTCAGAGTACAAAAGCTCAGCCATAACCCTTTGTCACCAGAGGTGCTGTTTCACTTACCTGCAACAATTCCCAATCAACTGAACCACCTGTCTTAAACTGTAGCTGAAGAGTGAAAGAGCACCAGGACCAGAGCACAGGACAGGGCTTCCAACTGTTACCTGGCAACTCCAAGGGCCGCCCCTTTTCCCCCCACCTAGTGCCATTTCTCACTTTGGCCTTACCTCGCTGGGTCTGGGTAAATTGGGTGCTCTCTGGATCCTGCTCCATCATAACGGGATAATGAAATGAGAGAAGACTCCAGCAGCCTCCTAGCAGAGATTAAAAAAATGGCAATAATCCCTGTCAATTACCAACTCAGAGGTCATTCATAAGGGAAATGGGGGAGAGATAAATAACATCCCCCTCCGCAGCCAGCCAGCACCTGTTTTCTAGGATTGTCCCCTTCCAACAAGCTAACTAGGTAGAAACATTAATTAAGAGCTATATAGAGCTCCCATGATGGATATGACCACTGTATTATGTTGAATACTGCTCTGCAAGGAGAAATGAGTAAGTGCTTCAGAAAAATATTTCTATTTACAGTACCACCAATAGGCAATAGGAGGCTGGGATCAACTGGAGAGAGTAAAATAAAGCACACACACACACAGATTTCACGCAGTGCCAACATTTATCTTGGCCATAAGTTCCTGCAGTCTCTTTTTTCAACTCATTCTGCTCTGACTACATCCTTTTTGGTAAGTACTAATATTTTAAGGGCTCTCTTAACAACTGGCAAAAACTTTCACTTAGTCGGTGAGATGATTCAATGGATAAAAGTGCTCTCCGTATAAGCCTGACAACCCATGTTTGACGCTTGGAATCCAAATAAAGGTGGAAGGAGAGAATTGATTCCACAAAGTTGTCCTCTGACCTCCACACATATGCCATGGTGCAAGCACACCCTGACTCATACACACGCAGAGCATATGAACACACACTAAAAAGTTTTAAAAGCCTTCACTTGCATCATATAGCCCATCATGAATTCAACTGATAAACTAATTTACACATTTTCTTGAACACACTGGGGGTTCAGGCAATATACTAAGCATTTCACATATATTTAAGTCTCACAACAATCTTAGAGATGTTAAAGTATTACTATGAGACTAGAGATTTAAGTATGTGAACCTGTGACACACAGCTATTAAGGAACAATATTAGAACTCCTTTGAAGCCCCATCTGAATTCCCCTATGCTTCAAAGCTCTATGTTGTATTATAATCTTCCAAATAAGAAACAAACACCTACTGTATGTAGCCATAGTATAAATGGACACTGGGGAACAGAAAGATTAGCATTCCTCAGCTCCAGTCAATTGTTACCAAGCTACAATATGGACTCAATATTGCTGCCTTGGCTAGTATAAAAGAAGACAGAAGATTGAACTTGAAATCTTCTGATTGTTAAGTTTTAGTGATCTTTTTTTTCCCTCTTTATATACAACAAAGACAAATGAAACTATGCCAGATAAATGTGCACAGCTTAGGGGCTCTTCTCGGTCTGCGATACTGCTTCTCAATCATATATGACTTGGCAGCCAGTCAAGCTCTTGGCATAGAACACATTTAAAAGGATGTGATCTCAGAAAGAAATGCACATTGTTGCTCTCCAGCAGCATCTTGGCTGGCTCTCCCAGAAACAAGTCTCTTTCTAGCTTCTTGCCAGACTCTTCTTGAAAACAGATCTGCATGATAAAGACAGCAACTACCAATCTTTTCCAATTGAGTTAATTCAATTCAGTGTTATTAAAACCAGCTGGCTTTAGGTTAAGTCACGTGAAGTCACTTCACCCCTGCAACTGGCACACAACAGCATTTTCAGGCTAGAAGGAAACAGTCAAGGCCCTATCAGTCCAGTTTATACCTTTTCTGCCCAGGACACCCAGTTGCAAAATTATGTTTTCTATCTAGACAAAGCCTATATGAACACACTTGGAAATATCCTAGCATTCAATAGAAAGAAGCAATGAAGAAGAAAATTTAATAAAATACAAGGTATCATCTCTCTGGCAATATCACTGTTTACAACAGCATAAATGTTGTACTTCATAACTCTAAACCATACTTTCTTTCATATTCCAGCATGTCATAAATTGAGATGTATCTTATAATTGTATGACACAATTCAATTGGCATCTTTTTCCTTTTATCATGACACATAAAATAATGGCATGTCTAAGTCTTTGAAACATAAAATGTTTGTAACAAGTAGGGGAATTGTAAAGTACATAGACTGATTACACATACACAAAAAAAAAGGACATTAAAATGTTGATAAGCCTATTATACTTACTTCCTTTTACTTCTACTTCAAACTTTATTTTTTAACTGACCATAAAAACAACTGCACATAGCAGAGGGGTACTGACAATGCATCAGTACATGTATGTACTATAAAATACTTAAATCAGGTAGAACATGTTTACCTTCTTGAACACTTTGTAATTTCTTTATAGTAAAAACTGTTAAAATCTTTCATTCTATTTTTTTTGGAATATACAATGCGTTACTGCTACTACAGCATGCAATAATACCTGTTTTGAGATTTTTCTGGGGCTTTTTGGGGGGGACAGATGTGTAGCACAGGCAATACTAAAACTGAGAGATCTTCCTGCCTCATCAAACAGAATGCTAGTATTATAGACCTGCACCAAAACGCTCAGCAAGAACTTTCTGTTCTTAACTGTAATTTAATACTCACTGGCTAACCTATGTTACCTTATACTCAACTTCTTTAGGACTTGAGTAGGAAATGAAAAAGGAAAGCAAGGCCTGGGAGCAGCAGCCTGCCCTCAAAAACCAAGAAGATTGATTTGATCCTGAAGTGTTCTGCAGTTAGTCCTGAGTATCCCTGAACCCTGAATGCTACATTCCAAACCACCAGAGGCCCTTTGGTGAGAAGCAGCTTCCAGAGGGACCTCCTTCATTACTCTGTTTGGAAAATGAACTGGTAAGTTAGAAAGCAAATATTACCCACCAGTATGTGAAGGCACTGATAGAATTGAAAGGAGAGGATGCTAAAAGAAGACCCCTGGACTGGAGACTTTAGGTTAATTTCAATTTTAATGGCTCCATCTAATAATCCTACATATTTCAGTTTCCACTGACTTCCTATTTTAAGTAGGAAGACTAGTTTAAATCACAGTAGCATCAAAATGCTAAGTTTTGTCTCCCAGAATCTCTGATGAGATTCTTTAAGAACATGCATCCCCTCCTGCTCCCCAGACAACGAGGTGAAACTGGCAAACATTCATATGTGGCATTTGAACTGCTAATGCACAAAATCAAGAAAGTCAATCTAGATGAATTAACGCTGATCCACATACACAAATCACAGATGAAGACACAAATTCTCCACAAAGACTATTTGGAATAAAAATAGGTCTCTCCAACTGGCATGGGATAAAGAACAAACTGGAGTTACTAGATAAGTAGATACTACCACTATTGCCAGAACCTTCAAATAATTTTCTTTCCTAGTATCAACTGCTCAAAAAGAGAAGGAATGGGAAATGACATAAGAAGATGGAACACGATGGCAGCTGTGTATCTTCTGTTCTGGCCCCACAAATCTGACTTGAGTTAATGGCCTGTCATGCAATTTGATAATGTAAAATCAGGAAGGGCTGAAGAGGGCTCAATCAAGTTTGTTCAGGCTTGAAGCTGCCATTCTGACCTATAATTTCAATTTAGAAATGCTTTAAAGTGTCGCCAAAGCTTTGACACACACACACAAAAATTCCCTTATTTTTCTGTCAGCTTACCTGTTTTATAGACTTTACAATAATCTGTTTAAAGTATAAGGCCAGAATTGGAGAGACAGTTCAGGAGTTAAGCCTCTGCCTTGCAAGCAGAAGGTCCTGAGTTCAGATCCTAGATTTCATATAAAAACGCCAGGCAAAAATGGCAGCAGCCTGTACTTCCCACCCTGAAAGGTGGAGGCTGGAAAACTCCAGAGCAAAGCAAAGAGGAGACAGAGCAATCCAGAGTGATTCCCAAAGTCACAGGCGCACAATGGACCCTCTGCTATACACAGACATACACATACATGCACACACACATACACACATTGCATGCACACAAAAATCAAAAAATAAATAAGAGAATTAAAAAAATAAAGTACAAGGCCCATGCTATTTTGATCTACAGGATAAGAGGGAGAAAATATTATAATTTATGCTTTTATGTGTAACCATATGTATAACATACATAAGTAGAAATCAAAAGTCTTTCAGTGAATGAAAGTATTTTTTATAAAGGACATTTCTGTGTCAAACTACACATTAAAAGTATTGAATACAGGCCAGAGAGATGGGTCTGGGATTAAGCCTCTGCTTCACAAGCAGAAGATCCTGAGTTTGGATCCCAGATCCCACATAAAAACACGAAGCAGAAATGGTAGCAGTCTGGAAAACTGGAAGGCAGAGCCTGGGAGACTTCAGAACAAAGCAAAGAGGAGGTAAAACAATCCAGAATGATTCCCAAAACCACCCTTGGAACTTCACAGGAACACAGTGTCTTTTGATTCACACACACACACATTTAAATGTAACAATCATAAATACATACAAGTATATTCACATTCACATGAAGATAGGGCATAAGATAAAGCAGATATGGTAAAATGCTGACATTTAGGGAATGTGGGTGAAGAGCATATGAGAATTCTTTGTCCTATTTTTTGCAACTTTTCTGAAAATTTAAATTATTTTATTTTTTAAAATACTTTAATGTTGATTCATTTGTGTGTTTGGGGTGTGTGTGTGTATCAGAGAGCATTATGTGTCCCTGTGGAGGAACAAGACTGACTTTGGGACTCATCCTGGATTGCTTCTATCTCCTTTTTGCTTCCCTTTGGGATTTCTCAGGCTTTGCCCACCAAGGCTGGAAGTGCAGGTCACCTGGTGTTTTTACATGGGACCTAGGATCCAAACTCAGGACTTTCTGCTTTCGAGGCAAAGTCAACCCCTGAGCCATCTCTCCAGTCCTTAAATTATTTTAAAATAACAATTTAAAAAAGTCAGGTATGGTGGCTCACACTGGGTATAATCCCAGCACTCAGAAAGTTCAGGAGGATTGCCATTAATTCACAGCCAGCCCAAAGCTTCAGCTGAGACAGACAGAAGAGAAGGGGGGGCAGGGGAAGACAAAGGAGCCAAAGACAAGGGAGATGAGGAGGGGGAGGAGGAGGAGAAGAAAGGGGGGGGAGGAGAGGGAAGGGGGAGGGGTGGGGGAGGAACAGAGAGAAAGGGAGGGGGAGAGGAAGGAGGAGGGGGAGGAGGAGGAGAGGGAAGAAGAGGGGGAGGAGGAGAGAGGGGGAAGGAGGAGGAGGAGAGAGGGGGAAGGAGGAGAGGGAGACTGAAGGAGGAGAGGGAGGGGGAAGGAGGAGAGGGAGGGGGAGGGAAGGGGGAGGAGGAGGGGAAGGGGGAGGAAGAAGAGGGAAGAGAAGGGGGAGGGGGAAAAAGGAAGGGGAGGGGGGGTAAAGAGGAAAGGGAAGGAGGAGGGGGAGGGAGAGGGAGGGGGAAGGAGAGGAATGGGGAGGGGGAGGGGGAAGGGGAGGAGGAGAGGGAGGGGGAGCGAGAAGAGGAGGGGGAGGGGAGTGAGAAGGGGAGGGGAAGAGGAGGAGAGAGGGAGGAGGGGAAGAGGAGGGGAGAGGGAGGAGGAGGGGAGGAGGAGGAAGAGGAGGGAAGGGGGAGGGGGAAGGGAGGGGGAGGGGGAGCTAGACATGATAATTATATGCCTCAACTAGCATTCAGAATGTAAACAGAAAGATCAGGGGTTTGGCTATATACAGTGAGCCCAAGCCTGGTCTATTATGAGACCCTGTCTCAAAAACAAAACAAAAAATTTCAAATATTTAATCTAATATTAAATAAATAAATACTAAATATTAAATATTCATTTTTAAACAAGTATTTTATTATTTATTCAATTGTGCGTGTATGCGTGTGTGCGCATGTGTGTATGCATATGTGTGTGTATGTGTGTGTATGTGTAGAACCACGGACGAATTTGGGAACCACCACCTCCTCCTTGTTTACTCTGCCCTGGGATTCACAGGCTCCACCCTACCAGGACCAGAAACGCAGGTGGCCCCCGCTTCCGCCCTGCGTCTATACGTGGGGTCTAGGATCCGAACTCAGGCCCTTCCGCCTGCAAGGCAGAGGCTTAACCCCTGAGCCACCTCTCCAGCCCCTAAATATTTAATTTTTATTTAAATATTTTTTTAAAATATACAAGGGTCTGGGGATGTAACTCAGTGTTCTACCAAGCATGCACTAGGCACTGGGTTCAAAATCCCTAATACTACCAATGAAATTTTTTTTGGATATATATAAAAAAAGTAAAATATTGACATTAAAAGGGCAGTCATTTTCCAAAAGAATTGTTTAAATTATTTTTTTAAATAATGTTTTATTCTTTCCTAGTTTTACAAACATATTGAGTACTTATCTCTGCCTCCCTCCTTTCCTCCTCCTTTCACTTGCCCCTCTCTCTTTTTCTCAATCCATCACACTTCATCCCACCCTCCTGTCTGCCCGCTTCTATGGGCCTCAGGGTTTCTTCTGGCTTGTCTACTCTTACGGGTGTTCAGGCCTCTGTGGCATACCAAGTAGTCCCTCCTCAGGCTGTCCCACTGATATGGACATTCCCCTTCACTCATCCAGCCCTAATCCCCAACATTTCCATTGAATAAATTATATTTCTTGAAACGGCAACTTATCTTTATGTTCTAAAGCAGGTTTGATAAACTACAGACTCTGAGTGAGCTGCTATGTGGTAGGGGATGTATACTCATGTATACACAGTCATATGTATTCATACATATAAATGTAGGAGAAACTTGTGGAGGTCAGAGGAAAACCTCAGGTGTTGATCCTGATCTTCCACTTTGTTTGAGACTGGGTTCTTCACTGTTTTACCACTGTGAATGCCAGGCTAAGGTGGTCCACAAACTTTCAGAGATTCTTCTGTCTCTGCTTCCCTAGGAGAACTGAGATTGCACTATAAGGTTGGCTTTTACATGGGTTCTGGGAATTCAAATTCAGGTCCTCAGCACTTGCACAAGTGCTTTCCACCACTGAACCATACACCAGTCCTGAGCTGCTTTTTATTCAAGTGTTATTATTATGTATATGCATAATGATAAATACATATTTATATATACAATTGTATTTATATATAAAATCATCTGTGGCTCAGAGGTAGCAAGACAGAGTTATGTAACACTGATAGAGACGAAGCCTAAAGCATTTAGGACCAATGGTTTGCCACCATTGTTCTAAAATATTTGCTTACAAAAAAAATCATTAAAAGAGCCTAGCAGCGTAGCAGATACTTGTAATTCCAGCTTACTCCAGAGGCTGAGGCAGAAGGATCAAGAGTTAGAGGCCAGTCTGGGCAATAAAAGAAGACCCTGTCTCAAAAAGGGCAAACCACGGAAACATAGCTAGAAGACATGGCTCACTGGCATGCAAAAATCTCAGGTTGATCCCCAGCATCTTGCCAACAAAACAACAAAAGATTATTAAGCACTATAGTTCACAAATCAATAGGCACACAATTCAAGCTGTAAAATTACTAATACTTTTTACAAATATGAATACTTGTTTCTGTTGGCCAAGGTGAATATTTTCAAGGGTTTTCCTATATCAGCTGTATCTTTTGATGACAAAAACAGTGGAAGAAAACTCTGGAAATAAACATGTAGGTAAGGAATATGAGATGAACCACCCAAAAGAAAAAAAGAATTTCCAGCTAGGTATAGTGGCACAGGACTATAATCTCAGCATTTGGCAGATAAAAGCAGGAAGTTCAAGTTATACTCAGCTGCACATGACTTGGAGGCCCAGGCTAAAAGAAACTTTGTCTCAAAAAATGATGAAAAAAACCCTTTTCTTCAAATTAATAAATATCAAGATTAGAGAAACCAAAAGTTTGAGTATTAGTCTAATCAGAATAAACAAGCCAGTGACAACTCTTTCTTACTAAACAATTATATCCTAAAGACCCTGGTTGTCATATTACAAAAATAAATCAATATCTTAAAGCAAACAAACATGTACAGGACCTTCAACTATTCAAAACAATCAATTGCCAGACTGTAAGGCCTGTCTATGTGAAAAAGCTTGTTCCAAGAAGCTAACATGTCCCTGGTGCTCCATGCCTTAAGAAATAATTGTTTCACCTTGTTTTAATGTCTGTGTGGCATCTGCTCTTTCAATTCAGGAGAGAAAAACTCAAACAAACAGCTTCCTAATCCCTGGGAAATAAAATTCAAATTCTTTAGCTTGACATTTAAAGTTTTACATTGAAATTTCTCATTCCTTTTAGATATACTACACACTCTATCTAGCCTAGTGTTTTTCAAACTTTTGATCTCAGGAGTCTTTAAATATGATTGGGCTCGGCTGGCAAGAAAGCTCAGTGGGTAAGGTATCTGCTGGAAAACCAGGTGACCTGAATTCGAGCCTCAGAAGACCATATAGTAGAACGGTCCTCTGACCTCCACCTGTGCACCACAGCATGCACATGCATTCTCTCTCTCTCACATAAATGAATAAATAAAATATTTTTAAAAGTTATCAGGTGCCTAAAGAACTTCTGTTTATATGGACTATATTGATATTTATTTAATCTAAAATTATAAATGGGAAATATTTTAATGCATGGGTACATATACTCTATTAGCCATCACAATGATTTCATTACATGTCATATAGTCTCTATGAAATTACACTATACATCTGTGAAAGAACAAAAGTGAAAAAAACAAAGAGTATTTCAACATTATTGTAAAAAACAACTTGGACCTTTGTGCACACTTTGGAGGCCTTTGCTCTAGCTAGAGCTATATACACTCGTTATTCTGCTATCTAGCCATTTCTTCATGCGAAGTTCTTCTCCCTCACTGCTGCCCATAAAAATCCTTCAAAACCTCAATGTCTGGCTCCTCCAGTTGAAAGTTCACCCTTTCTTTGATATTCCACAGTATTCTGTACCTCTCAAGAGACTTTCTCGCTAGTCTCCTTGTATTACAGCTATTTATATACATCTTATGTCTCCTTTTAGACAACAAGGTACATGAAAGCTGGTATTGGTTCCAAGTCATCTTTTCATCTCCACCAAAACTCACAACCTAATTAACATGTAATAGGAGACAAATAATATCTAAGGGAATGAATCAGCAGGTAGCCTAACTAGACTGAAAAGAATAACAAAGCATATCTGATTATTTCTTACTGACCCCATGAGTTTCAGATAAAGTTGCTAAATGTCCAAAAATTCACACTAAAATTCCTGAAGAAACAAAATTTTCAGAAATTGCTTATATCACCTTTTAACCTCAGTAACTTAAATGACCAGAAGGATGAAGTGCTGACATAGTAGTCCTGATAAATGCAACACAGCCTAGTCCCTTGGAGGCTTATTAAATCATAAAGTCAGAGGCTGGCTACTTGCCTGAGAAACTACCACCAATGACCCTAGACTGAATGTTGGAGGGGATAAAGGGGCAGTAGGCCAAAGAAATGCAGATGCACTGTTGCTTGCTTCATTTCTGAATCTTGCTCTGAAAGCTCCAGATCTCTCTTTATCCTGGCGCATGACTGAGATGAGAGATGACAGGCCTTTATTCTTTGTAAAAAGAAAAAAAATAAAATAATTGTGTGTTCTGAAACGACACCTCTATTATGATTTTCAAATTGACATCTCTGCTTTAAAGCAGAGGCATTGAAGCCTCCCCATTTCACACACTAGTAATTATCGTCTAAGTTACCAAATGATAAGTACTCATCTGATCACTGCAGGGCCCCCTACTTCTAGGGGTACACTCTGAGCACGTGGTACAGTTCCAACAGAACCTAGCAGGCAATTTCCTGCCCCTGCTGTGGAGCAGACTCAGAGAGCAGTGGCAATTGCTAAAAGACTAACCTCAGAAACAAAGAAAAACAAACCATATATATAGAAAGCACTCACAGTGCCCATGCTGTGATCAACTTTATTTTACTATCACCAAGCAGAAACAATTCACAAGACTCAAAACAATGTCTCTTCATCAGAAAAGCTCAAAAACATCTTTACTAAATATTAACGGATTCTGCATTGCCTCTGGGCAGTGAGCAATAGATGGTAAAACATCAGAGCACAACATAATCACACAGACTCCAAGGCATGAAAGAGAATTTATATGTAATACGAAATCATGATCAAGACAAAAATCTTGTCTGAAAAATCAGCCCCTCTGGGAACTTTTAATCCTTTGCTCTTTGCTAGGTAGGTATTTTTCATAAATTTGTAAAATGTGTGGCAAGTAGTATTCTTAACTGTTATAAATCCTTCATACTTACAATATAGTTATAAAACTTTGATTTATCACAAAAAATCACTTGTTTGCATGTAATTCAAATGCCCAAATTGATACATATGGGTATCTTTGCTTTATGTTCAAACCCATTATCTCTGTGAAGCTTGGAAGATCGGCTAACAGATCCCAGACCTGTTTTTGAATCAGGAATTTAACCCGAGGATGAATAATAGATTAACTGGGGAAAAGATACACAGCTAGGTTTTTTAAAAAAATATTTGTCTAAGAGAGAGAGGTGGAGAGATGTACACTTGCATGCCATGGCACACGATGGAGGTCAGAAGACAACTTTCTGAAGTCAGGTATCTCCTTCCACCATGTGGACTTATAGGGATCAAAGTCAGGTCTCCAGGTTTGCAAACAGATGCCTTATCCACTGAGTTATCTGGCTGGCTTGCACAGCAAGTTTTTAATTCACGTGTATTGCACAAGCAGTAATATAGGCTTGGAACCTTAATTAAGAGACAGTGTATATACACATATACATCACACATACACACACACAGCAATGCATCCTATTATGTTCCCCTAAAATTATAACATGTTTAACAGAATTCTATACTCCTGACTTCTGTGCTAACTCTACTCAAAATAACAAACAAATCCTAAAAATCTACTCCATGATCCATTACTTCTATAAAGAACATGTTGGCAGAACTGATACTACTTCAGTACCTAGAAACAAATGTCTTCTAAGATGATTTTTTTCCACATCCATTTTTCTAAACGATAAATTTAAAAATATTAACTAAAGCCATTCTTTAAAAATTAATAGATCTTCAGTGTGACTATGGCATGCTGAAAGCACTATATAATAGAAAGCAAAAGCTTAGGGCCAACTCCAGCAAGGCCTTCGAAGAGAGGGAGTAAATGCTGCATTACAAGAGAATGTGGGAAAAGAAAAGCACAGTGAGTTAGAGATTTAATAACTGAAGCAAAGGGGCAGTTTTCCTGACCCAGAACTTAATGTAATAAGTTTCTGGGTTTACAGAAGTTTCTGTCTACAGAAATGGATAGCAAGGCAGATTCGGTTGAGACCCTAACAATTCACGGTTAGTCCTTGAGTTAGCACAAAGCTTGGGGTAAAATCACTTTTTCTTTATTTGAAGCTCTTTCTGAACCTCTTCTCTTGGTGGCATTTAACTTTCACTGCTTCACTTGTCCTTTCACACTGTTCTCAACTTCAACAACCTCCCTGAGATCTACTGGACTCAGAAACTGAGAATCTACTGGAATAATTTCTCCACCATTTCCCTCTCTGTCTAGACAACATGAAATTGTCATAAGTGACACCTAAAGTACAATTAGCAGAGAAACTGCAATTTCCACTCTCCTCCCCCGTTCCCCAAAAGAACTGCCTATTAACGTCCTCCAGCATGTCAATCAGTACTACCCTGATGAAGATTAACTCTGTGAAATCTGGAAGTCATTTGGATTTCCAGCTTGCTAAAAAGTTTGCACACCCCTTCTACTATAATTAGAACATGTAAATTGCTTTCTTTTCACTAGCACTAATGGCTATAATAGTAGAGATCTGAATGGATACCTGTGTAAAAAATCCTTATAAACACCACTTTACCCAGAGGCATTTTATTTAGGAGGATCACAGACAAAAGAAAAAAGACAAAGTAGAAAAGGCGAGAGGCAATAAAAGGCATGATTCAAGACCACCAGATCCAGGCAGTGCTGTTATAACTATTATAAGACAATTTAATATTGTTGCCAATTCCTTTCAAGAATCATGTTAAAACAATGGAAAGATTAAAGGGTTGAAAATCACAAAAATACTTCATCAGTGGTTTAAAATATGCGGAGGGTTCCCCCCAGGGGATATTTGACAATCTCTGAAAGCATTTTTCCGTAGCTGCAACTGGTTGGAGGGGTGTTACTTACATAACAGCAGAAATACTACTAAGCATCTTTTAATACATAGGACAGCCTCCCACAATAAAGAATTATCTAATCCAAATGTCAAGAGTGCTGTTGTTGCCAAACCTCCTGACATACCTTAATGGTCTCAGTTTAAGCAATAGAAACTCTGAATAACTAAAATGGGAAGCAATTTGGTGTCTGAGTTTTAGAATCAGGAAGACTGTAGTTTAAATCCTATTCTATATCACTTACTAACTAAGTGATTTTGAGCAAGTTTATTATTCTCAACTTCCACATCTGAAGGGAACTCTCTCACAAAATTTTCATGACAAAGTAAGAATACATATAAGATGGGAATGTAGCTCAGCAAATAGAAAAGCAAATAGAACCTAATATATATGGGACCCTGAGTTTGATTCACTATCTGAAAAAAAAAAATGAGAAAGAGAATAACTACATAAAGCACAGTAGATGGCATATAATCCAATATGTAGCCATTATTTTTAATTCCTTGGATTACAACTACTGAAGTATATGTAGGGAAAATGATGTATGCTGACTATTCAAGTCACTATGTCTAAAAGATGTATGGAAGCCAACAAAATGGCTCAAAGTGTAAATGCACTTGCCATACAGGTTCAAAGACCTAAGTTTGATCCCTGGAATTCACATAGTAGAAAGGGAGAACTAACACTTGAAAGTTTCCTCTGACCTTTACATGTATGCTATAGCACATGAACATAAACAAAAGTGTTGGTTCCTTTTTTCCCCCCAGAAAAGCATTTTGAAAGATGAAACATGAGTTTAAAATGGGTATGTGAATCCTGAGAATCACATGTGGTACATGTGTACCACATCCAAATGATCCCAGTAAGAGCAGTCAGACATCCATCTACCAATCTGTTGATCTATTCAATTACTCATACAAACTGCAAATACTGAGTATTTGGTTATATATTAACATGGATTGAGTATCGCTTATTCAAAATGCTTAGGATAAGAAACTCTTCTGATTTTGGAGTTTTTTTTTTTCAGATTTAGGAATATCTGCATGGACTTCAAGAAGTTTAACATATCAGATCTGAAATCTCAAACTTCTGGTGGTTAGTTTTTGGTTTTTATTTTTCAGAATGATCTCCTCAGGTATCTCTGGCTGGCCTTGAACTCACGAGCCTCAGCACTTGAATCAATCAAACATCACCTTAATAAACCACGTGTGAAGAATAAGAAAAAAAGATTAAAATAAACAAACAAACTAGGATGGTGATCCTGGTGGGCGGAGCCTGGGAAATTCCAGAGCTAAGCAAGGAGGTAGAAGCAATCCAGAATGATTCCTGAAGTCATCCTTGGTCCTCCACAGAGACGTACAGTGCCCTCTGATACACACACACATAAAATAAACTGAACTGCTAGGCTTTCTCCCTACTTAGACCACTTCCTACTTTGGAAGGATACGGTTTTGAATAAACTGTCTCTGTTTCTGCCTTTATTTACCTGTCTCTGTCCAAATGTTTGTTCTGGTACACAAGAACTTGAAACCCTTACATAGGTGTGGACCAAACCCCAATTTCCACCAATATCAATAATACCTGCAAATAATCCATAGATTCAATGAAAATATATCAAAATCAACAGAAAAAAGGAAAAATTAACAACATTGTATGGAATGGTCAAAGCAATGCTGAGAAAGACGAGCAAAGATAGAGATATCATTTCTTAATCTCAAAACATTGCAGGGGCTGGCAAAATGCTCAGTGGTAAAAACACTTGCATGAACCTAATGACCTGAATTCTATTCCTGGAACCCATGTAAAAGTGCAAGCAGACAACCATTTCCATAAAATTGTTTCCTGACCTCCACTCACATGCTATAGCACACAACCCCACATTCACAAAGTCACATAATAAGTAATGATAAAGTTAAATATAAACATATATTATGGTAACTTTGTAATAGATATTTATATATTATAATCAAAACAGTATGGAATTTACAAACAGACAGACATATAAAACAGATATAAGAGTTCATATATGGTCAAATGATCTTTAACAAAGATGCCAGGATTACATAATTAGGAAACAACAGTTTCTTTAACCAAGTGGTGCTAGAAAAACTGTACATTCAAACGCGAAAGAAGTTAATATGAACCATTCATTACCTTATACCATGTACAAAAGTTAACTCAAAATTGTTAGATCACAGACCCTCTAAATTGCCTTTCTTTTTCTCCCAAAATTGATGCCCAGTGCTTCCTGCAGACAGAGTTGATAAGAAGCCAGTGCTGTGGCCAGTATCTGAATGCAAAACTAGTGACATGGATTTGATCACTTTGGCCAAATGATGAAAGGAGAGAACCAACTTCCAAAGGTAGTGTTCTGACCTCCACAAGCTCACTATGGAATATGCATATATGCATGCCTTCTCTTTCTCCTCCCACCCCTCAAAATAAAGTTTAAAAAACTTGTATTGTAGTTTTGCAGTCCCTCCCCTTTATAACTGTGTAACAAAAGTCTATGGTCCCACCTAGTACCTGCCTTGACTTCTGGTGTATAGACTATGCCAGGCTAGATCACATTGTATGGAACTTGTCTTCCCCACACTCCACCCCACCTGACCTCCCAATAAGCTGCACATAAAGCTCACCTCACCTAATGCAGTTCCTCTTCAAACTAAAGGCCTGCTCTCCCCTTTAGGAGCCCATTTCCTAATAAAGTGCCTTTGAAGGTTAATTCATGTTAGTCCTTTCTGTGAACCTGCTGCTCTTTTTTCTTTCTAACAAAAAAATGGATTAGACTAAACCTAATAACTGAAATTATGAAATTCCTAAAAGCACAAGCTTTTAACAGTGTTGTGAGGTCAGAGCCTGAGCTCATCAATCTACTCTCCTAGATTTGGCCACCTGTTCCCAAAAGGTCAACTAAGCATTAAGTAAGTTAGAGAGAGAGAGAAAGAAAGAAAGAGAGAGAGAGAGAGAGAGAAAGAGAGAGAGAGAGAGAGAGGAGATTCATTCAATGTGGCCATATTGGAAAGAAGAACAAAGAGGTCCAATGACCCTTCAATACCATCTAAAGTTTTGGTTAAAATAGAGGGCAACAGTTAAATAGTCCCGGTAAAAGTGTGATCCTGCCCATCCTTCCATCACAACTCCTGAAAGGTCATCTGACAAGTAAATCCCTCCCAAAGGCAAATTTCCTCTCAAATAAGTAGATAAAACTTTTTTTTTAAAAAAAAAAAGAAAAGCAATTATGAAAGGCAACTATAAAACAAATAAGGGGCTGGAGAGATGGCTCAAGGGTTAAGCTCTGCCTTGCAGGTGGAAGGTCCCGAGTTCGGATCGTAGACCCCATGTATAGTGGAAGTGGGGACGGCCTATGTTTCTGGCCCTGGTAGGGTGGAGCCTGTGAATCCCAGGGCAGAGTGAACAAGGAGGAGATGGAGGCAGTCCATGGTGGTTCCCTGAATTCGCCCATGGTTCTACATACACATGCGCGCGCACGCGCGCATGCGCGCGCGCACACACGCACAATTGAAAAAAAAAAAGTTAAGACTCTGCCTCCCAAGAAGAAGGTCCTGAGTTTGGATCCCAGATTCCACATAAAGGCCAGATGGAAATGGTGGTGCCTAAACTTCTGGCCATGGGGGGTAGAGCCTGGGAAATCCCACAATGAAGAAAAAAGGAGGTAGAAACAATCCAGGATAGTTCCCAAAATCGCCCCCTTGGTCCTCCACTGGGACATACAGTGCCCTCTGATGAATAAAGTTTAAAAAAAATAAATAAAAACTTAAAAAGATAAGTATGATGAGTCAACATTCTTCAAATTCCAGCACTCCAAGGCTGAGGCAGAAGAATCAAGAGTGTACCCACAAATTTGAGGCCAGTCTGAGTACACAGTGAATTCCAAGTCAGCCTACACTATAGTGTAGACACCCTGTCTTGACAAACAAAAAAGAAAATTAAGGATGCTGGAAATATGTAAAGGAGTTGTGACCCTCTGTGCTAGTAGAATTGTAAAACAGTTCAGCCTGCATGAAAAACAATATGATGGTTAAGTCAAACAAATAAAAATAGTACTACACACAATCCAGCAAGTTCATTTTTGAGTAAGTATCTAAAATAATTTAAAAAACAAAAACAGGACAAAGACATATTTACATGCCCATATTCATTCCAGGAATATTTGTTAGAGCCAAAATGTAGAGTAGAAGTAGCTTATATACATGTAAGCAGATAAGAAGATAAAGAAAATACAGCATATTCATACAACAGATTATTAAGATTATTATTAAGAGGTTTATTGGTATAGCTCAGTGGGAGAAGACTTGTCTAGTATGTATGACTCTTGTGTTCAGTCCTTGACACAGAAAACATGTGTAAGTGCAGGTGTATCTGTATGTCATAAAAATACAAGCAGGGTCAATAAGATGGTTGAGGAAAAGCAACTGCCCAAAACCCTGGCAACCTGAATTCGATCCCCAGAACTCACTCCCAAAAGTTGTCCTCTAAACTCCATCTGTGCACCACCTCTCTCTCTTCTTCCCTCTCTTTCCCTTTCCCTTAAACAAACGAGCATATATTAAATAAAAATAGAAGGGTGGTTGCCTGGGACTCCTTAAACTGGGTACAGTATTTCAGTCTTGCAAAATGAAAAACCTGTTAAGTTTTGTTTTGTTTGTTGTTTTGTACAAACCAGGCTTGGTGGTTCAGGCCATATTCTCAGATATTTGGGAAGCTAAAGGAAGAATACAAGAAGTTGACCTTTGACTCCCACTCATATACCATGGCACGCCTCCTCCACCTCCTCCACTCTCTCCCTCCTTCTCTCTCAAATAAATAAATATTTAAAAAAAAAAACTAAAATGAAGTCTGGGAATACAGCTTAGTGGTAGTGTCTGTTGAATATGTGCAGGCCTCTGGGTTCGATCCCCAGTGGCATTAAACAAACAGGGTCACTTGCCAGTCACAGACTTCATGTCTGTGCGTTCTTTTCTGGCTTTCTCTTGACCTCTCATGGATTCTGTCTGGAGTTTGTGAGTTATTTTCCAACTGTCTTTGCACCTCTTGGAATCCATGTCTGTGAGTTCTCTTTTTTTTTCCTCTCCCCTAATAAAATCTACCTAACCCCCTAAAAAAAAAACCAAAAAACAAATAAGGCATTACAGAACAATGTGCATGTACTTAATAAATACAGTACTATATACTGGAAAATTCTTTGGAGGTAGTCTATGTCACAAACATAGGGAAGAGTTGTATATGCCACCAGAACAAAGATAAAAATGATAAAAAAAAAAAGGTCACCTAAGCAAAGAGACTTAAGGCGACAACATGGAGAAAGCTAGTTGTCTATGTGAACATGTGGAAGGAAGGAGAAAAAGGACCAAGGCAAAAGGATTCCTGCTCATATTTTGATTCAGCAGGAAAAAAGGGCACTATGTCAACAAGCTGCAATTCTCAAAAACGAGGTCACTTTCAGCCTTTGGTTCCTTTTATTATTACAATTTTCCACCTCTGCTCTCACTCGATTTTAATTTCCTGGCAGGTGACACCCAAGTCATCTCTCTAAGGTATTCTGCTCACAAAGAAAGAAAGACTTTGTGTAGTCCACTTATATAGTCCAAAAGAAGGTTGGGATGCATTCTGTGAAACCTGGCAAAATGGAAAGCTGCTCACTCAGGTAAGCCCCATCCAACAACAACAAAAAAAATTAACTTAGAACCCCTTTTTCTCCCGCTCTGGAAACAGAAGAGGAGTTAATTGCTGCTATTAAAATCAGGCAGCTTTCACAGGTGAGGGGGTTTTCATCATGTCAGCCTACAGTCAGAAGGGAAGCCTCTGAGGCTGAATTAGGCAAAACTGGTTGGGTGGAGGCATAAGGCACTGTGATGTCCAGTGCCTCCCTCTGGTGGAACTGCATGGAAGGGCACTAAGGAAATACTAGTCTATCCTCATCAACACACTTTGCTTGATATAATGCTCATCAAAAAGTAGAATTAAGTAGGAACAATGACAACAGCCTAATGTGAAGTGTCTTAGTTACTTACCTTATTGTTGTGACAAAGTGCCTGACAAGAATCAAACTTAAGAGAGAGACGGCTTATTTGGTTCACTGTTCCAGGTCCATCATTGTCAGAAAGTCCAGTGACAGGAACTTAAGCAGTTAGTTACACCACATCCATTAATCAAGAACCAAAAAGGGAATGAATGCAAGGATGCTTGCTTTCCAGCACTTAGCTCATTTTATACAGACCAGGTTCTCAAGCCCAGGGAATGATGTTGCCCACTTCTGGTCTTCCCACATTAATTAATACTACGAAGACAATATCTCACAGGCAAGTCCACAGTCAACCTTCATCCAGCATATCCTCTCAGACGATCCCAGATGCCTTCCTCATAGGTGTCGGGTTGACAGTTAATGTTAACTTTCACATGAACTAAGGCATCAAGAAAATCCAAGCCAAACCAGGTGTGGTAGTACCCACCTATAAACCCCCTTGGGACATTTACAGACAGAATAAGAAGTGCAAGACTATCCTTAGCTATACAACAAGCTAAGACCAGCCGGTGCTAGACAAGCCTCTATCTCAAAAAGCAAACAAAAAGGAAAGAAGAAAGGAAGAGAAAGCCTATATCTTTCCAGGCACGCCAACATTTATCTATAATCCCAAAACTCAGGAAGGAGAGGTGGAGGCATGAGGATCGAAAGTTCAAGGCTAGCTTAAAACTCAAGATACTCCTGCTTCAGCTTTCCAAGCAGCTGAATTACAAGCATGTGTCCTGTGCTTGAGCTCTTGTGGGATTATTAATAGTGAAGAATAGTTGGGGCTGGAGAGGTGGCTCAGGGGTTAAGCCTCCACCTTGCAGGCGGAGGGTCCTGAGTTCGGATCCCAGATCCCACGTATAGACGCCAGGCAGAAGCGGGGGTGGCCTGCGCTTCTGGTCCTGGTAGGGCGGAGCCTGTGAATCCCGGGGCAGAAGGAGGTGGAGGCGTCCATGGTGGTTCGCGAATTCGTCCGTGGTTCTACACATACACAGACACACACACAGACACACTTGCGGGCGCACATACACACGCATATGCACACAGTTGAATAAATAATAATAATAATAAAAAATTTAAAAAAAGAATATTAAGCTTTAAAAAAAAAAAAGAATAGTTATTAAGTGCATAGGGAATTTCTTGTTTCTTACATTCTCTGCCTTGAAGCAATTCTATACTCCAGCAGATTATTAATGTAGGAATGCATACCAAGAACTGTATTTTGATTTTTTTCTTTTTCTGTATTTATGTTGAGATTAAAATTTTTTGAAAAATTGTATAGATCAAAAATACTTTGAAGACTATTTGTCACCTCTGGATTAAAATAATTGGCCCACTCACTGAAGCAGATTTGTACACACAAACATTATTAGGGGTACTTCCAAGCAGGAAAAAACTTAAGATGATCTGGACTCCCCATCACACACAAATATAAAAGAAATCCAGGAGGAGGAGGAGAAATTACTGCATAGCTCTAATAGGATAAGACCCACTATAAAAAGCAAACTACATTATGCAAACAGAATCCCCTACACCTGGTGTTATTGTCTTGAAACAACCTCCAACGCAGCCTTTAGAACACATCTCTGAATAGACACAGTAAAGAAGAAGATCAAAAGGGAGAAGAATGAGTACATGGGAAATTGCTCTCAATGTATTTGCAGCACACACATAGAGATTTATGTAGTCCCAAGAACTGAGAGATTATATCTTTTCATGACTCAGTGTATACACAAAGCACAAACTACACCAATCAGTCCCAGAAAGGCAAGAGGGATAAATTAGCTGGACCTAACAGGTGTTAATTTGACTTGCAATGAGGGAAGGGCTGCCTGTTAATAAGCACATTGCCTGGAGACCTGGAGGCTCATCACACAACCAGAGAGCAATCTGTTCCACAATTCCCAAAACAGAAAGTAAGGTTGAAGAATTGCTTCAAGGCAGAGAATGTGAGAAACAAGAAATTCCTTAATACCTATTCTCCACTATTAATAATCCCACAAGAGCTCAAGCACAGGACACATGCTTGTAATTCAGCTACTTGGAAAGCTGAAGCAGGAGTATCTAGAGTTTTAAGCTAGCCTTAAGACAGACACAGTGAGATCCTGTCACATGGCTCCCCAAACAAAACAAAACAAAACAAAACAAACAACAACAAAAACAACCTGGCAAGAGCCAATACTTAGGACATCTAATCCAAGTACATAGAAAGAAACTAGAACAGGGAACCTTGCAGAAGAGTAAGATTTAAGAGTCTAGAGATGGGAAAGTGCACTGTTGGACAAGACACTCCATTCAGGCAGGATGGTTGCATCCAGGAACTCACTGCAATGAGACTTGTCCTTACAAGACTTGCATAAAGACTGACATACCAACATGCCCCATAGACTAGTGAGGATCTCATGAGAGATAATTGCATGCAGTGGAAAGTTTGGGGATTAGGCTGGATGAGTGAAGGGGAATGCCCATATCAGTGGGGCAGCCTGAGGAGGGGCCACTTGGTATGCCACAGAGGCCTGAACCCCCACAAGAGTAGACAAGCCAGAGGGATCCCTAGGGCCCAAAGAAGTGGGTAGGCAGAAGGGTGGGATGGAGTGGGATGGATTGAAGAAAGGAGGGAAGGGGGGATGGGAAAGAAGGGAAAAGAGAGGCAGGGATATGTATTCAATATGCTTGTAAAACTAGGAAAACTAAAAAATATATTAAAAAAAAGAAAAAGACTAGAACAAATGCTATAGTGTCTTACTGGTCTCTTCTGAGTTCTTACTATAATAAAACCTTCTCTTACTCTAATATCTGTTTTCTAATTTTTATTTGTTGGTTTGTTTTGGTGGTATTGAGGTTTGAACCTAGAGCCTTATATTGCTGTACACATGCTCTACCACTGGACTACATCCCTAGCCCATTTTATTATTTTTTGCTTGAGGCAGAGTCTTATTGCTAAGTTACCTAGGTTGGCCTCAAATGTGCTCTGCCTTCTAATATTTCTAACTCAGCCTTCCAAGTAACCAAGATTACAGGCTTGTGCCACTATAATTAGCTCACCACCTGACTCATAATTTTCTAACTTATGTTCATTTACATTAGAGACCAGCCAATATGTCCTATGGACCAATCCCACTGCCTGTTTTTGTATAACCTGTAAGACGAATGGTTTCTACACTTTTAAATGGATGAAAAACAAAAAAAATAAAATTTTCATGACATGTAAAATCAAATAATCAAGCATATTGATACATAGGTTCACTAAGATGCAGTCACATTCATTCTTTTACATCTCACTTATGACTGCTTTCAAGCCTCAATAACTAAGTTGAGTAGGTAAACAGAAACTTGGGCTGGCGCTCTAATTCAATGGTATACTTGTCTAATGTGATTAAGGCACTGGGTTCAGTGCTGGGGTGGAGAAACTTCACCACCTATGAAGCCTAAAATGTTTACCTTATAAATAAAAATGTCCTTTACAGAAAGACAACCACTTATGCATTGTGAAAAGCACCCAGATTCAAAGAGGCTCAAAACAGAGCGATTGGTAGAGCACCTACTTAGCAAGCACAAAGCTCTGTTCAATTGCCAGCACTGCCACAAAAAAAAAAAAAAGCTGTGTATGCGTTGCTAAACCTAGAAACTTGGGAAAAATAAGGAAGGAGAAAAGTTCAGGTCAGCCTGGGCTACATAAACTTCACCTCAAAAGCAAATTAACAGAAAAAAAAATCCACAAGAAAACAGGCAAACAAACAAATAAAAAAGTAGATGAAAAAGATAAGAAAGTAATAGGGAAGGTGCCTTTCCTCCGCTCTATCCCACAATTGGTGTCCCACAGTACTACAGAGCAATGGGTGACTTAACACACCTGAATGACAGGTCCATCATCTAAGCATTACTGCCTTACAATCAGCAAACAATTGCCTGGATTTTTCCAGTCTCTTCACAAAACACAAAAGATGAGCAGTCTGAATGTAGAGATGCTATGCTTTCCTCATACAAGCATGCTGGAGAAGTTAAGTCCCTAATATATAATACCTGCAAGTGAGAGACATTCAGAATTAAAATAACAAGGCTTTCTCAACCTGCAAGTCCAATGGTGAGAGAATTCCCTACTAAGAACCTTTAGACTTCACAGGGCAAAAAGCAAGAGCATAGGGCAAAAAACAATCTTTGAAATTATGAAATTACGTTCAATAAAATAAAACAGGAAATAGGGAATATTTTGTACCGTTTTAAATTAGTAATAATGAATACTTTATAGCTAGTCTTCATCAATCATTAATATTTGTACAGTTGGTCCTAACAATTCTACTTTTAAGAATCCTTGCAAGAATAAAAAAATGCTCCAACATCTCAAGAGAAAAATAAAACTATTCAAATTCTATCACGAGGACACTAGCCAATTATGACATAGTCAGCTGCTTGGATACTGTGCCACTGTTAAAAATATCAAACACAGGATGGGGTAAATAGATCAAGCCTGACAACCTGAATTTGACACCCAAAACCCATGTAAAAATTGGAATGTAGTGGCACACATTAATAATTCTGGCATTCCTACGGGAAGCAGAAAAGTTCCTGGGCCAGTTTAACTGAAGCACACTGCAGTAACAGCAGAAACAAGAGAGACCCAGTTTTCCTCTGACCTATCACAGCATTATGTCTTGCATTCACACACATATGGATGTGTGCACACTACAAAACAAACACTTTTGTGTATGTGTGGGTGTGTGCATGTGTGCGAGTGTATGTAGAAGAGGGCCTGCTCCCCAAGGGTGACTTCGGGAATCATCTTGGATTGCTCTACCTCTTTGCTTTGCTCTGGGGTTTCCCAGGCCCCCCCTTCCAGGGCCAGAAGAACAGGCCACCACCATTTTTACATGTGATCTGGGATCCAAACTCAGGTTCTTTTGCTTAGGAAGCAAAGGCTTTAACCTCTGAGTCATCTCTTCAGCCCAACATGTTACAGCAGAGAAAATAGGCCTCCATCAAGGACTGCAAGTAAGTAATGAGACATCTGGTTAAGTTCACAGACTTCTATTCCTGATCACTTACAACTGAGGGGGTATGATCTCACCAGAAGGGGAGGGCATATAGTCTGGTAGATAAAAAGTAACCATTTTGCAAATGGGTGATTGACCCCTCTCTCACTGTGGTTTCCTACTTTTATTACATCACCTTTGAATGGGCTCTTATAACAAGACTCTAGTTTAACAGCTTTTTGTCTCTGGCCAGGGGGTGACATACAGTGCCCATCAGGATGGAGTGAAGGGCATTGCAGGAGCAGCAAAACTGCAAAAGAAAATCAACAAACCATAATCCAGAACTTCAGAGACTCTATATCAACCACCTAGAACTAGGCCAGCCCAATCTCTCCCCATCCTGAAGCTCAGAGAAATTTGCAGAAGAGGGGGCGGTAAGATTGTAAGAGCACAAGGATGGGAGGAGCAATGATATGCAAGATACTCCACACAAATTAGGGCTGAAGCAATCAGAATTGGACTTTGCATGCCCTGCACAATGTCCAACACACTATTGACCCCACAAAGTCTAGTATTTGCTAAAGATACCAAGATCCTTGGAGGCAAGGGATCGACAGCCATAGCAGTATTCCTATGCTTAAGGGGAACACAGGATAGGATTCAGGGGAATGCCACTGTGTCTTTGTACGTCATTGGAGAGGAGAGCCCAGAGGAGACACTGGCAGGCACAATAAAGGATTCTCCAGGGGTTGGGGGGGGGCACTGGGGGATGGGGAGGGAGGGGTGAGGGGAGGGGAAGCAGGGAGGTTGGGGGGGGGAGGAGGAGGGAGGGAGGGAACCGGTGTACCTACTAAGTCTGTATGAGTGAAAATAAAAATAAAAAATGTTTAAAAAAATAATAAAAATAAAATAAAATATCAGACATTAAAAAAGAATCTATGATATGTAAGTAAAGAAAACAGAATAAAAAACAGATTTGGTTCAATCTCATTTTCCTAATCAAGAAATATTTCATTTGTATATAAAACAATTTAAATTACACATCATTTGCTAACAGTGGTTTAAACCTAAGACTTGGCACATGCTAGGCCTGGAGTCATATCCTGTGCTCTTAAGCCTTTCTTATTCTGACAGTCAGTGATTCTTGTCTACTGACTTTCATTAGCCTCAAGGTACAAATGAAAAGTTTGTGAGGCAAGCATAACTTTAATTTATATAATCATCCCAACCTTGTGGCTTTTCTCAGAGAAAAAGTTAAGATACCTTAATGACTTAAAGTCTACATAACTCATCCCTATCACTATTCCAACTTAATCTATCACTTTCCCTTGCTGTGTTTCAGCTAAACCAAGTATCTCAGTAATAGTGAATTTGTCCATTCCCCTGAAGAAACACTCTTGCTCTCAACAACAGTTTGCATTTTGTGAAACTTCCTCTAATCATTCTATTTCAAATCGCAACTTAGCACTCCAGCATACTCTAAATTTTTTATGCATTTCTTTTCCTCCGTAGAACTTGTCACCATCAAGAACAGTAGGTATTTGTTCATTGTGTCTCTCTCCCATTACAATAAGAAATTAATACTGATACTTGAACAGTACCTGGTACACAATGTTAACTGAATGAACAAGTTATACTACCTTGAACACACCTGATCTTATCAGTTAAAAAATGAAAGAACAAATGGAGATTAATCTGACAGTACTTATTTTACAAGCCTACTCTCAAGGTTTTGTTTTATTTTATTTTATTATTCATTCAATTGTGCGTGTGTGCGTGTGTGTGTGTGTGTGTGTGTGTGTGTGTGTGTGTGTGTGTGTGTAGAACCACGGACGAATTTGGGAACCACCATGGTTCACCTCCACCTCCTTTACTCTGCCCCGGGATTCACAGGCTCTGCCCTACCAGGACTAGAAACGCAGGCGGCCCCCGCTTCCGCCCTGCGTCTATACGTGGAGTCTAGGATCCAAACTCAGGACCTTCCGCCTGCAAGGCAGAGGCTTAACCCCTGAACCACCTCTCCAGCCCCTCAAGGTTTTAATAAGAGCCAAAATATACAAAGGGCAGCCTTTGTGCCTATTCCTCAGTTCTCTCCTCCAATTCCTGCGTTTGTCTTCCCTCTGATGCCCTTTACATTAAACTACTTAATTATACCATAAGTTCTGTTCCATATTTGATTTCTCAGAAACTCTCTTTTCTCCCCAAAAGAAAAAAAGTTATGATTTGACCACACTACAAATAAATTCTCTAAGTTAAAGATTCCTTTCTATTCTTTGTCCCTAAATGCCAAGCTTCTGAGTAAGAGCTCAAAAGCTTATGTAAGAATTTATTGTATTTTGAATAGCAAAGACAATTTCACTGCTTTTTTTTTTAAAGAGGTGACTAGTTAACATCCTGTATTATTGAAGATAAACCAAAAACTTTATAATACAACCATTCTAAACTGTAACAAGAAAAAAAAAAGACACTAGAATCATCTCAAAATTTAAAGTGGGTTGGAGCTAATGCTATGCTTGCTTAGCACATGGGAGGCCCTGGGTTCAAACTCTGGCATTAAAAAAAAAAAAAAAATTCTAGATGGAGAGATAACTTAGGGGTTAAGCCTTTACCTCAAAAAGCAGAAAGTCCTGGAGCCCTAGCCCCTCATAGTACTCAAGGTGCCATGAGTTCCTTTTCCAGTTGCCTGCTTCTTTTTAAAAAAAAAAAAAACAACTTTTTTTATTTTATTTCCCAAAAAAATAAGGGTGGGGAAGCAATGTAATAAAAATGAAGATCAGTTCTCTATGGATTCATCTGCCTCTGGGGAACACCACCAGCTAGTCTCTTCTGGCTGGCTAGAGAACTGGGGGAGCAGGGGAACCTACAAAAACTTCCCCAGTTCAAACCCTGCCTTTCCTTCCAATCTAAATACTGGTTAGTGGATTAGATGGATCTCAGAATGACACATCGCGAGTTCCTCCTGGTGCAGCTGACATGGTCCTCAGTCACTCCCGCCTCCAGCTCAGTCTCCCCTTCTCAACCTTCCTCCTGAGACTCCCCCCACCCCCTGCTTCTCTTGTTCCCCTGATAGCAGCGGCCACAAGCCCCAGGATCTACCCTGGCCTTGGCAGGAAGCCTGGTAAAGATGGATTGTCTGGAGGTTTAGCCCTCAGCACCCTCCTAATAGAAAGGACCCTGTAGCACACGTTTAACAAAGGTTAAAAAAAAAAAAAAAAAAAGGTTAAAAAGCAAAACAAACAAATAACAAAAAAAGAAAAAAAGCAGAGAGCTGGCAATAGGTCCATAGGCCCAATGCTGGCCAGACCGGCAGACCAGTCAGGGGTGAGCTATGACAAGCTCAGAGGCCCCATCTTCTTGGCCAAGCTGCCAGGGTTTGACCAATTTGGAGAAGGGTCTGATCCCTCTACACTTGGAGACCCTAAAAGTTAAGATCAGCATCTGGCTGGGGGGAGGATGGGCCAAGGAGGCAGCTGGCCAGTCCCTCTCCCAGCGCGGCCCTTGTCTGTGCTGGGCTCACGAAGGACACCTCCTCTGGTCTCTGGAGTTGGGTAGATGGTGGCACTGAAGCCTGCACAAAGCCCGGGGCGGAGATGGTGGGCACGGGAAGACGCTTCCCCAAGTCTCAAGGTTTTAGGTAGACCCTGGCAGCTTGGCTGGAAGTCCTAGATAGCAATCCCAGCCATGGGAAAGGTACCCCGAGCATGCCTTCCAAATGGACAGACCAGGGGCTGGCAGCGATATGGAGCCTGCACCATGGACTCTGAGGGCATCCAAGAGATAGAAGCCAGGAATCTAAAGTCTGCTGCCCTGGCTGTAAGGAAAGGAGTCTCAGGCCAGACCCTCGGACCCTGGCCTTCTCAGATCTTTACAGGCAAGGATGTAGTTACCCCCATACACACCTCTGGCCAGTCTTCTGCTGTCCCTCGTAAAAACATCTTGGGGGCTGTCAGGAGGGTGGGCCCCGTGAGGACAGAATAGGCTGGGGGAGACGAAAAGGGAAAGAAGAGAAAGGGACACAGACCGAACATGAGGCAGGTGGGGTGTCTACGAGCCAGTGAATGCTCCAGCCTCACGGGAGCCCTTCAGAACTAAAGCCCGCCCCTCCCTCTGGCCATGACCCCCACCCGTGCCCCCTCCCCACAGGCAGCAGATGACTGCTGCTTCATTTGTGGCAGTAGGCGTCCAGCCACAGCTCCCCAGACTTCTTCAGGGATCTGATGATGTCCAGCAGGGTCCTCAGCAACGGCTTCTCTTGGTACTTGATGCCATGCCTGGCACACAGAGACTTCATCAGTGGTGCGATCTTGTGCGAGTTGTGTTGGGGCATGACGGGGAAAAGGTGGTGCTCGATCTGAAAATTGAGGTGCCCGCTGAACCAGTCATTGAAGAAGGACTGCTCCACATTGCAGGTAGCCACCAGCTGACTGCTGAACCAGTCCCAGTAGTGGTCAAGATCAATCTCCATGACAATGTGGTTCATCTGCGTCACCCACACAAACCAGCGGCTCTCCAGGAACCTGATAAAGTTGAGGAAAACCAGGGACCCCAAGATGCTGTAGAAAGGGACACAGGTGTAGAAGAAACGAGTGTAATAGCTGATTGCCCAGGCTAAGTCCACCCAGTCCCTGCGGACTATCATGGTCATGATGATCTGATACTGGAAGTACATGGGGTTAAGCAGGGGCAGCCTGATGAGGAAGAAGTACTCGTGCTGGTGGTTGTACGGCAGGTACTTCAGCTTCTTCTTGCTGTACTGGAGGGGCTGCCACTCGTCAAGGACAAACACGTGTAGCATCTTCACAACCGGGTCCCTTGTGGAAGATGTTGGGCTTGGCATGATGCTGGAAGTGGCGATGGTTCCACCAGTTGGCAGAGGCACCCTTTAAGTGTCCAGTAACGAACTTGTGGACGTTGTCGTTCCACTTGGACTTCTTGTAGACAGAAAGGTGGCCATAGTCATGCTGCAACCACCTGGCCTGGGCCTGAGAGGTAGCAAGAACAAAAGCCCAGATGAGGGTAGGAATCCATCCATTGCCGAAGTAGGAAATAATGAGCCATGAGATGCTCTCCATGACGATGATGTGACCCAGGAGGAGGAAGAAGAGCAGATGGTTGGTTTTGAACAGACCCATGTCCCCGGCTGTCTTCTTCAGGACCCGGAAGTCCTCAGTGATCTGAGAGCTCCTGCCACGGTCCAGGCTGGGCTCGTTGGGGGCCAGCTCGCCAACCAGCAGGGGCTTCAAGAACTTGCCGAGGAAATCCAGGTCCGGGTGGAAGGCGCAAAAGGCATCCGTCCCATCTTCTCCCGCATAGTGACCGATGACTCGGTGGCCCCCCGGCTGCCACTTGGCCCATCTGGTGATATTGTAGACCTTGCAGTCGATGACGAGCCACTGGTCGGAGCGCAGGTTATGCTTCTGAATCTCCTCCCAGCTGAAGGTGGGCAACGGCGCCTCACGATCCCTTGTTCCCTCGCCCTGGTTGCTTCCCTTCCCCATGCTGCCGCCCATTGGGACGTCCGCGCGGAGCGCAGCCTCTCGGCGCCAGCAGCCCGCGGTCCCGACGGTTCCCTTCCGACTGGTGAGTGCCTCCAGTTGCCTGTTTCTTATGGAGGCCCTCTAGCCCCTCATGGCACTCCAGTGCCATGAATCCATTTCTTGTTCCTGCTCCTCAAGGATTCCATGCCTAGGCACTATGAGTTCTCCAGGGGGTCCTAGCTCCTCATGGCACTCCACATCTGAAGTCCATGAGTTCCAACCTTTCTCTCCTCTAATAAACTCTACCTTAATCCTCAAAAAAAAAAAAAAAAAAGCAGAAAGTCCTTATTTCAGATCCCAGATCCATGTAAAAATGGCAGGCGAGAATGGCAGAGGCCTGTATTTTTGGTCCTGGGAAACACATACGCGCGCATACACACACACACACACACACACACACACACACACACACACACAAAAGAAAATTTTCATTGTAATAATGTTCAGACCCTCCCTTTAAAAAAAAAAGTATACATGCTCTCAAAACCTAAGCATCCTACTTTTAAACAAATTCAGTGAAAGCCTACAAGAAACAAAAAAGAAATTTTAAACATTTAATTTTGATTATTCACATTTGAACTGCATCAAGTACATCTTCACCTAGATCACAAATAAATAAAATATTTTAAAAAATGTAAATAAGGGCTGGAGAGATGGCTCAGGAATTAAGACTCTGTCTTGCAAGCAGAAGATCCTCAGTTCGGATCCCAGGTCCCACGTAAAAATGCCAGGAAACTGCAGCAGCCTGCACTTCCGGCCCTGGTGGGCAGAGCCTAGAAAATCCCAGAGCAAAGCAAAAAGGAGTTAGAAGCTACCCAAGATGATTCCCCAAGTCACTTTTGGTCCTCTACAGGGACATACAGTGCTCTCTGACACACACACAGACAAAATAAAAATATTAAAAAATATATATATAATTAAGAGTGACATAATGTTTTTTTTTTTTATTATTTTTTTATGCAACTGTGTGCATATGCGTGTGTATGTGCGCGCGCGTGTGTCTGTGTGTGTGTAGAACCACGGACGAATTCGTGAACCACCATGGACGCCTCCACCTCCTTCTGCCCCGGGATTCACAGGCTCCGCCCTACCAGGACCAGAAGCGCAAGCAGGACCTTCAGAAGCGCAGGCCGCCCCCGCTTCCGCCTGGCGTCTATACGTGGGATCTGGGAACCGAACTCAGGACCTTCCGCCTGCAAGGCGGAGGCTTAACCCCTGAGCCACCTCTCCAGCCCATATAATGGGTTTTTTAACCTTTTAAATTTTATTTATTTTTTTGTGTGTGTATCTCTCCAACTTCTTTTTAACTTTTTACTAAAAAGAGAAAATAGGGTTAACACTTCATACCTAATAAAAAAGGATATAAGATGAGTGTGGTGGTACAAGTCTATAATCTAAGCTACAAGAGCAGCACGATTAAATGTTTAAGAACAGCATGGGCTACAACTCGAGGCCCTGAGATCAATCTCTACACACACACACACACACACACACACACACACACAAAGGAATGTAATTTCAATTTCATTTATGTGATCCAACTAATTATTTACTGAGTAACTACTATATGTCAGGAAGTACTCATAACATACCAAGCACATAGGCATAATCAGTACTTTCAGTAAGCTCACTAAGAAAAGTTAAGCAAGCTCACTAAGAAAAGTTAAGCAAAGTCAGATGTGATTAAGAACCCTTGTATTTTAGTATTAGAAGGAAAGACAGGAGAACCCAAGCCACTCTAGTCATATGGTGAGTTCCTGGTTCAATAAGACTATTTCTTAAAAAATAAGGTGAAGGGGCTGACAAAAGATGCAGTACCTAAATGAAAAACCTGGTAACAGGAGTTTAATTCCAAGAGCCCACATGGTGGAAGGAACAAAATGACTTCTGAAAATTGTCCTCTGACCTCCACAAGTACACAACAGAGACCTGTTCCCTTCCCCTTGCTCTCAAATGAATAAAATAAAATACGATGGAGAGCAACCGAACACACCTGATGGTGACCTCTGGTTCTTCTGCATTCACACACATGGGTACATACACACTTACAAAGAACAAAGGAGGAGAAGGGAGGAAGGCAGGGAGAGAGGAAGGGAAGAAGGAAGCAACTATGGTTTGAGGAAATGGCTGAATTGGTCAAAGGGCTTGTGCTACACAACCAAAATTTGGATCCCCAGATCCCACGTAAATGTAGGACAAGTATAGCAACACTCCTTTAATTCTAGCCTTGAGAGTGTCTGAGAACCCCCAAAATGAACTAACCACACTAGCTCTTATTGGCGAGTTCTAGTGTTAATTATAGACCCACCTTCAAAGAACAGATGGAAGAACAATTGAAGATGATTCTCAGTATCGTCTCAAATCTATACATACGTGCTTGTATACCTGTACGCACACAAATATGCATATACACATACATGTACCCCACACAAAACATGGAAAAGTGAAGTAAAATAAAAGCAACTAATGCAACACCTTTTAGACCCAATTAAGACAATGGCACACAAAAACAAAGTTGGACCTCTCTAAATAAGGCAAGACTGGTACTTTTCTAATTTCCACATTGCCTTTTCCCTCCTGTGGACCTACAACCAGTCCAGACACACCCACTCTTTTCTCTCCAACAGAGCTGAGGGTTTCCCATGTGACTGACTGAAGCTAAATGTCTCATGGAACTTCAAGAGACTTCAGACAGAAAAATCCAAAGCAATTCTCTTACACAAGTCTATGAAACTTGAAACTCCAATGAGGGCACCTAACTGTAGCCTTTGATGTTCTGCACTAAATTTTAATGTGATGGTCATCAAAATACTTCTCAGTCTTTAAGGATCATCAGGGAAAAGTAAAGATCAAAAGATGTCAAATCTCAGAATACAATCTTCTTTTTGATTTTGAGTCAGAGTCTTACCAGGTATCCCAGGCTGGCCTTTAAATATAGCCCAGGCTTCCCTCCAACTCTCAGTCTTTAGTCTCCCAAATACAGGGAATACATGTGCATTCTACAGTACCCAGTTGTTCAGAACATACCCAATCTTTCTAAATATTATATAACATATCTGAAGAAGTGTAGAAACCATTTAATTGGGAGAAATTTAAATCAATTGATATCTCAATTGTTAGGATTTTGACAGTGGATAACCCTAAGTAGGACCAATGGATACAGGTTCATCATTTCTACCTTAGAAAAAACAATTATACATTATCTCTTAGACCTCTAATTTCTTACACTGGGAGTTCATGAAGAAAGCCCTTTCAAAACCAGGCATGGTAGATCATATTTATAACTCTAGCACGTGGAGAAGTAAAGGCAGAATGATCAGAAGTCTAAGATCATCCTCAGCTACATCATAAGTTCAAGGTCATCTCAGGTATATAAGACCCTGATTAAGAAGAAAAGAAGAGAAGAGAAGGAGGAGGAAGAAGAGGAGGAGTGCCCTCTTCAGATCCAGCAGACTAAGTCTCATCTCTGCTTATAAGTACCTCTTAAAAGTTACTTCTAGGCTGGTAACATGGCTCAGCAGGCAAAAAGCACATTTTTTTTTTTTTTTGCATATACACCTGTCAACAAAAATTCCATTTCCAGAGCCCACATAGTGGGAGGAAAGAAAAGAACTCACTTCCAAAAGCTGTCCTCTGACCTCCAGATGTGCCCACAGTGGAGGGCTTTTCTCTATATAAATGGACAAAAATTGTGAAAAACTTGAGGCTACTCCTTTTCTACACATCTGAGTTTTCTCAGGTTTACAAAAACCAAACAAAACAAAACTTAGGAGGCTACACGGATGATTCAGGGGTTGAACCTCTGCCTCACAAGCAGAAGAATCTGATTTCAGATCCCAGAAACCATGTAAAAGTGCCAGATGGAAATGGCAGCTGCCTGTATTTCTAGTTCTGGAAAGTGGAACCTGGGAAATCCCAGAGTCAAGCAAAAAAGGAGCTAGAGCAATCCAGGATGATTCCCAAGAGTCAACCTTGGGTCTCCACAGGCAAGTGCCCTCTGATACACACACACACACACACATTCACACATACACATAAAATAAATGTTAAAAAAAAAAGACGGGTTGGGCTAAGGATGTAGTTCAGTAGTACAGTGCTTGCCTAGTATAAATAAAGGAGGATGACACCCTAGCCCTTCAAGGTACTCCAGTGCCATGAGTCTGTTTCTTGTTCCTTGCTCCTCATGGATTCCATGCTTAGGCTCCATGAGTTCTCCAGGGCGTCTTAGCCCCTCATGGCACTCCACATCTGGAGTCCATGAGTTCCAACCTTTCTCTCCTCTAATAAACTCTACCTTAATCCTCTAAAAAAATAAATAAATAAAGGAGGATCCAGGTTGGGTCCCTAGCACAGAGAAAGAGAGAGGGAAGAAAGAAAAGGAAAAGAAAGAGGGAAGGGGAGAGAGATTAAATAACTGAGTTCTCTCTAGTTATAAGATGTCATATTAGTAATTTTATTTTTCCTACCAGTCTCCTGAAACCTTTCCTCTTAAAAGGAGACATTTCTTATAGTAAAGCAAAGGGTCTGTCACCAAGTTCTAAGTCTGAGTCAGACTACATAGACAGCTGGCCTTTTTTGCCCACAGGCAAAAAAGGAAGACAAACTGTAAGCTGATTACTATCACTCAGCAGCACAGAGTTCTACTGAAATACAGTGTGTACTTAGTAATACTCTCACTATTTGCACATACTATTAATTATTTCCATAGCATGAAGGATCAAAACTTAACTTCATAGCCCATCTCCTACTAGAAGGCTAAAGAACATTGTCCCTTCAAATACAATCACTTTTTGGGAACTCCACTCACTTAGTTACAATAGTCACCTACAAAAACAGGCTTTGTTGTAAGATTTCAACCTCCTACACAAACAGTAAGAACACCTTTTCTTCCCAGCTAGTTTAACCCAGCAGCAGCAGCCCAACAGTGACACCTGCTGGAGAAATAAGATCACGGGCTAGCTCCACAGGTAGAAGCTGGCATCTTTAAGGTAGTTTAAAGTAGGATTACCACAGGCTTGTACTGATTTACCCAGAATGCAACCATCTGATTTATAAAGAAATTATGGCCCTATTTAACATGTATGCATTTAGAACATCTCACAATATACCTCATTTATGAGCTAGCTGTCAGCAGCATGGTACACTATATCCTAGCTCCTTTGAAAGTGACTCTAAAGTAATAGTGTATCATTTTATAGTGCAGAATTATGCTTTAGTTGTATACCTTAAAGGAAATGAACATAAGTATAAAATTGTTTATCACAAAATGATATGCATATATACAAGTGTGTGTGTGTGTGTGTGTGTGTGTGTGTGTGTGTGTGTGTGTGTGTCTGTCTGTCTGTCTGTCTGTCTGTCTGTCTGTCCTTTTCTCCTAGTCAAGTACTGGGGAAGATAGGTCAGAGCCTGTGCTTCCCAGGCAGGTATTCCATTACTGAACTATACCCCCAGCACTACAATACATAACTTCAAAAGTTTAAACTTTATTTAACCACAACACAAACCACTGAGACTTGAACCATGAATTTTATTAGAGCTGAGGGCCTGATGGCTCAGGGAACCATTGTTTAGCCTTAAATAGGAGTGCAGAGCATTATAACTGAAGAGACAACCTAAAGTCAGAGAGAATAGAGAGAATCATCATGGACAGCACAGTAAGAGAAGTCCACCCACAGTGCCTAGGTGAGAACACAGAACACTTTTCATTCTGAGAAGGAAAAAAAAGAAGGAACAAAATTCTTGGCATATTCCTAATAGTTCCTAGGTTTTAAAAGGACCACTTTAGATTTTTTTATCTGTATATGTTTCTCAAAGACAGAGAATTACAGTGTGTAAACACACAAAGGCTACTGTATGTGTATGAGAGTGTGTGTGTATGTGTGTGTGTGTGTGTGTGTGTGTGTGTAGAGGCCAGAGGACAACTTTTTTTTTTTTTTAATTTCAGCTCATACAAACTTATTAGGTACACCAGTTCCCTCCCTCCCTCCTCCTCCCCCCGTACCCCCTGCTCCCCCTTCCCACCCCTCTCCCTCCCCATCCCCCAGTGCCTCCCACCCCAATTCCCAGAGAGTCCTTTCTTGTGCATGTCTGATTTTCAGAGGACAACTTTTAAGGACTTGGTTCTCTCCTTCTATCTTGTTTTGTTTTCCACTTTCATATGTATGTGTGTGTGCACATGTGTGCAGTTCTAAGATTGATATCAACCTTGAGAATCGGGGTCTCTTAACTAAACCCAAGCTCACTAATATACACTAGTCTTACTGGCAGCTTGCTATGGGAATCCCTTGTTTCTGCCTTCTAGGGCTGTAATTACAGGTGGGCTGCCACATCACCCAGCATTAATGTTCTCTTGTTTGGGTAGCAAGCACTTTATGCTGAGCCATTTCTCCAGTAACTCAACTCTGCTTTTAAGGTAAGGTCTCTCTTATAATTTCTGCTGTTGTGTTGTGTGTGAGTTTTGGATAAATAGCCTACTTAAAAAAAAAAAATCAGCTGTGCATTGTGGCACATAAAAGCAGGAGGATCACCTTCAGTTCAAGACCATGTCTCAAAAAAAATTTTTAAAAGAAATTATATAGTCAAGTATTTACAGATAAAACTATATGCTATCTAGGCTGGGGGAGTGGATAAGAATTTAGATAAAAGAAGGAGGCTGAAGACAGACAGCTCAGGAGTGAAGACTCTGCCTAGCAAGCCGAAGGTCCTGAGTTTGGATACTGGATCCCATGTAAAAACACTAGGCAGAAATGGTGGCAGCCTGCACTTCTGACCCTGGAAGATAGAGTGTGGGAAACTCCAGAGCAAAGCAAAGAGGGAATAGTACAATCTAGGGTGATTCCCAAAGTCATCCTCAGGTCTCCACAGGTAAACACAGTGTGCCCTCTGATACACACAGATATGCATGCAAAGACACACACAAAAAATTTTTAAAAAGATTTTTGATGTAAGGTACAAGGTTTATAGAAGTTGATTTACTATATTTTCCCCTTCATTTTCACATTGGAAAAGTACTATAAGGAAAAGTTATTTAAAAAAAAAAAGTTCTTGGGCTGGAGAGATGGCTTAGGGGTTAAGACTCTGCCTCCCAAGCAGAAGGTTCTGAGTTCTAATACCAAGTTCCACATAAAAACACATGGCAGAAATGGTGGCTGAACTGAACTTCTGGCCCTGGTGGGCAGAGTCTGGAAAATCCCAAACCAAAAGAAAAAAGAAGGTAGAAGCAACCAGGATGATCCCCAAGTCACTCTTGGTCTGCCACAGGGACACACAGTGTCCTCTGATACGCACGCAAGCACGCATGCATGCACGCACACACTAAAGTTTAAAACTTAAAAACAAGTTCTCTTAAAAAGGAAAAATTGGAGCTGGAGAGGTGGCTCAGGGGTTAAGCCTCTGCCTTGCAGGCAGAAGGTCCTGAGTTCGGATCCTAGACCCCACATATACATGCCGGGCGGAGGCGGGGGCGGCCTGAGTTTCTGGTCCTGGTAGGGCGGAGCCTGTGAATCCCAGGACAGAGTAAACAAGGAGGAGGCTGTCCATGGTAGTTCCCGAATTCGTCCGTGGTTCTACACACACACACATACATACACACACATACACAATTGAATAAATAATAAAAAAAAAATTTATAAAAAATGTTTCACTTAAACATGAGGTTTAACTTAAACAGAACATTTAAACAGAATACTGTCAAGGCTGTTAGCCTGACAAAGTTTTAGTCAGCAGAACAGTGTTCAAATCCTCTCTGAAACCTACTAAGTCTTTAACAAGAAATTCTGACTTCTCCAAAGGCCTTACTTTTCTCAACTGTAAAACGAAAAACTTAATACCCGCTTTGCATAAAGCTGTTGTGGAAACCTCAGTCAGCACCCCATCCCAAAAAAATCTTCAGATCAGAAACATGGTACCTTGAATAGTACACCTTTAGTAACTGGTATATCTAATATCACACAGTAGTTTGTTTTAAACTACTTAGGGATCATTCACAACACCACATGAATAGAGGTACTGTTAAAGCAAAATGGACTATGCTGGCTGCCTTGTTGCCTCTCTTAAGAACAGTCACAGGCTACTGATGTGGGCCCTTCAGCAAAGGAAAATATTACAAAACCAGGAATTGAGGAGCTGTTCATTCAGGACTGGTCTCACTCACCTGGGCATAGAAACAATCTTCATTACTTTGTCTTCCTTTTGCATCCAACCACTTTCCCTGTTATCCTTATCTGCCAACTATGATGCCGCATGGTTTTTTTTTTTTTAGCATATCCTACCCCAAATTTCAAAAATCCTGAATTTTATAAAAGCCTGTTTAATAGCAGCTCCTTTTCTCTAAAATTAGACTCTTTGGGAGTTTTGTTTTGTTTTGTTTACTTAGATTCCATCTACTATCAGTACCACAAATAGATATGATATTCTTCTGATAAATTTTATGTAAATATATCTTGCCTCCAATAACACTATATATTCCAGTGGACACAGTGCTTAGTACAAAGCTGGAAAAACTGTAACCATTCAATTAATGCTTATTGACTAAGTGACAGTCTAAAGCCCCTCCAAAAATAACCTGTACATGACGTGCACACTGCACATGCTCACCCTTCTCAGCTTATGTCAGAAACCACAGTTGCTTCGAAAGGATATAATGCAGAGCAATATGCCATAAGCATCCAACAGGCATATTTTGGGAGGTGGTGATTATGCTAGATTTGACCTTTACATAATTACAGAAAGAAGTCCTTAATAAATCAAGATAGATGCGCACATAGCCATACATGGAACATGTGGTAGGCGGTTGACTACACCCACTGAGTTTCTATCATGAAAGAGCTGGTTGGAATGCCAATCCCTGTGTAAAGAGGACTTTCTTCCATGAATTCTTTTCTCTACCCAAGGTGAATGGCCATCTGGAAGGTCCACCCAAAGAATTTGGGGACTGAAGATGCAGCTCTATAGTGGCACATGTGTTTGGTACATACAAGGTTTTGAGATCAATTTCCACCAGGAAGAACAACAACAAAAAAGGATCTTAAATAATAAGAGGTACTATCCAAGACAAAAGTGTTAAAAAAAGAAATCGGCTTTCCACAAAATGTTGTCATTTGTCAAGCTGCAGTTGTTAAAAGCAATACACTCAACACTCTGGGACTTTTTTAAAATCTCAACATAACTAGTTCTCTGGTCTATACTCTTACCTTGCCCTTAACTAGACACACATACACAACCTTTCTAGATAGAGCAGAGAAAGTCATGGTTCATTCTCCTCATGTCTCTCTAACCCAATCTACACTCTCCTTTTTGAAAGCTAAAACCAGAGCCTGGTATTTAGCCAAAAATAGAGCTAGCACAGCAATTGACTCATATCACCAGACCTGATCTTATCTTTGCCACCAGAGCAAATTTTCCCAAGATGCTACAATGGGCAGATCAGAATCAGATTCACAGGTCTCAAAGATTTCAAACAGAGTCACGGTGTTTCTAGGACTGAAGAAGACACAAGGAAAAAAGGCAGGAAGGCAAGAGAAGACAGGAAAGCAGCAACTTACCTCCTAAGGGAGTCTTCCTCAGAACTTTCCTCAGGCATATCCTGATGTAAGGCCTCCTGTGACACAGTTCCAGATCTGTTGGACTGGGTGTAAATTCTTTCCCAGTGGCCTGTCTCCTGGTTAAAGGCCACCCCCACAGTCCTCTCCTCCTGTGTATTCGCAGAGCTGCTCAACTCCAGCCTGCTGGAGCTGGGCGTTTGGCCCTCAGTCCGCTCAAGAGGTGGCAACTGGTTGCCACTAGGTGGCATGCCCTCAAAGGTGCTAGGGACCTGCCAAGAAGAACTGGCCTCACCAGATGAGTAACTGGATGTGGTTCTTTCCCAGCGCAAGGTATCATTGTTGAAGGTCAGAAGATTGTGGCAAGCACGGCAGCGATTCAGGTGGCCCCTGGACAGGTTGGAATTGTTTTCACTGCTGTGTGGGGTAGGCTGGTGGGAAGGACCTGGTCGCTCTGATTCAATGTTATTGTTGAGCATTTCCTGAGCCTGTTGTGTCTGCGGAGCTTCCCCACTCAGGCTCTGGTCCAGCTCCTGCAGCCTGTCATACTCCAAAAAGAAGCGTCGCAGGTCACATTGAAGCTCATGGCGAATGCTGCCGGAGTTGTTTTGGCTGGAACCATTCCCTCCATCTGACTCAGTTGCCAACCCTGATGTTGGAAAACCCCTCCCTTCTGTGGCTGAAGTGTACACAGATGCCTGAGAGCCACCTTCCTGTTGTCTCAGCACAGACAGCAAACTCACCGAGGAGGCACTGGTCCTAGGTGGGGGCATGGATTCCACCTCAGAGCGAGAGTTCAGAGTGAGCACTGTCCGGGTCCACTCGGATCCTGTAAGCCCAGGTGCTATTTCTCTGTGATATCTAGAAGGGTGACTAGACAGAGGGCCTCCCAAAGAGCGACGGGTGGGACCCAGACTGAGGTTGCGAAGCGTGTTGCCGGCAGTGCTGCTCTGGACTGTACTGAAGGCAGACGGCCGGTTCAGGAGGCCCTGGTCCTGTTGCGCTGATGAAGCCTGCTCCGGGGGATGGAAGGGCTCGGTCTGTACAAAAGAAAAGGAAGGGGTAGTAGCTCTGGCAGAAGCAGGGGGGACACTGTCCTGGTGTGGCAAGAGGGAAGGAACTCGAGTGCCAGCGCATCGGCTGCAAAGGCACAGGATCCCAGGGTGCTGGCAGCACTCAACTGTGGTGGGGTAACTGACCCGCTGTCGGAGCCTGATGTAAGCGGAAGTCCTGGGACGCTCCATGGAGGGCTGAGGGGGAGGCGGTGGGGGTGAGGGGGTAGCAGAATCTTGCACTGTGCTTTGCTCTCCCACCTGGATGCCAGAGGAGCGGGAGGACAGCATGTGCAGGAAATTGTGGAGGAGAGGTGTCCGGCGAACTGGTTGTGATTGCAGGAGAGCACGCTGGCGGTAGTGGGATAATTCTGTTCCATCTATGGGTATTTCTGGCTCATCATCACCCTGCAACAAGGACCAGCAGGGGGACAGGTAGAGCAAGGCAGTTAGGTAGAACCTTCAAGCAAATCAAGAAAAACTAACAACTGACTGATAGTCATCTAAGAAGGATCATCTTCACAAATGCAAAAATGTCCTACGAAGTACTAAACCAAAGTTTCAGAGTCAGAATTATCATAGGGTATTAAATTATTCACTTCCAATTAGCAATGTATCTGAATGAATGCAGCTGACGAACCAGTTCTTTTATAAAAAGCATTTCCATGACATGGAAGCAGTGAAAGAAAACAAAATGTCAACTAGCCAGAGGCACATGAATGACAAGCTATCCAGCATTGCCTGTTAACCACAGGCTTGCTTCAAATAATGCAGTTACACAAGGGCTGGAGAATTGACTCTCCTGTAAAAATAATTGCTGTAACTTTGATTATATAGTCAGAACTTAATTTCAATCTTCATGGGAAAGACTTGGGTATTAAAAATTAAAATACAGAGCCAGTAAGATAGCTCAACAAGGTAAATGCCTGCTCTCAAACCTGCTGACTTGAGTTCTAACATTGGAAGCCCATATAGTGTATGTGTGCCCCATCTTCCTCTCTCATAAATAAATAAATAAATAATAAAGAAATAAAGTATTTTAAAAAAGAATTAAAATTCAATATAATCAGAATTAGAATTCTAGTTTAAAAATAACTCAATTCAGATGGAGTTGGAACTGCTGGGCTCTTACCTGCTGATTAGAAGGGTTAACAATAGCTGTGAGTAAGTAGTGTCCAAGCGGATCAAATCTCACCAGACTGAAATCACAAAAGAGATAAAGACACACATAGAGACGTTACCTGAGAAGAAAATATTTACAGCAGCTGTTTCTGTTTACTACTATAACCCGGGATGGATTCAAACTCACAATCTTTCTGCTTAGGTGCCTGAATGTTGGGATATACAGGCATGTGCCACAATAACTAGCTCTTCAAAACTTTTTTTTTATTTCCACTCATACAAACTTAACAGGTACACCGGTCCCCTCCCTCCATCAAAACTTTTAAAGGAATCAAAATTAGGCTCAATACTGTTTCCCATAATAAAGGAGTATGTATTAAGAAAATGATTTCACTTTTTTAAGGGAATAAACAAAAGATTTTTATTCTAGCTTACAATTCTTGGTTATGTTCACCAGCATTGCAGAAAAGCTCATACCAACATCAGGAGCCAAGAGAACTAGCTACACCATATCTAAAGAACTTGTTTAGAGGAGCACATTTTCTCTCTTGCCAGTATGCCAGCTCTCTCCATCTTATTCACCTGCCTAGGAAATGGTCCTCACCCACTAACGGCTGGGTCTTCCCACATCGATTAGATAATCTTCCACAGGCTTTCTCAGAGCTTGCCTTAGCTAAACAACTCTTCACAGGTACGCCCAAAAGCATCTAACTACCACAGGAATTCTGAAGTTAGTGGTCTCTCTCTCTCTGTCTCTCTTTCTGTCTGTCTGATAGGCTCTGGACTATCCCATGCTGGCCTTAAACTCAATATGTAACCAAAGATAACCCTGAACTTCTGAACTTCTGATCCTCTTCCCTCTATCTCTCCAGAGCTGAAATTACAGGTGTGTACCACCTAGTTTATATGGTGCTGGGGAATGGAATCGAAGTCTCTATGTATGTCAGGCAAGCACTGCATCAACTGAACTATACTTCCAGACCATGAATTCACTTTTGGAAAACACTTAGGTTTGCACTGCAGGAAGCAGCTACTTTTGAAGTATCTATCTTCATAGAAAGCTCCCAAACTCTAACATGGATTTACTTCTCCCTTCACATAGCACTACATTGGCAAAATGGAACAACAAACTCTCAGCATCAAGTGATATAGCTGAAACTGGAAAAGGACTTTATAGCCATAATACTACCAAAAGGATCAAAAGAAAACAATGTATCAAGTTTAATTTGAATAATGTGTATCTCTTGTATTTGCAATGCTAAGTACTGAACCCAAGGCTACATATAACTAAACCAGATCTGTGTGTATTTTTTTTCTATTTTTTTTTCTTTATTTGGTGTTCTGTTTTTAACTGTTTTTATGAGCCAGTCTTCCTAGAAACTAGTCCAAGAAGGCCTATTTAGTCTATGGAAGCCATGAATTCATGATCTACTTGCCTCAACCATCAGAATTGTGGGACCATGGATTATGTGTCACCACACACAAAGCCACCTTATGTGTTTTGATGTTGAGGTTACATAAATATCAATTACCATATCTGATGCATGTTCTTATCTATCTTACAATTTGATAAACACAGACAGCCAAAGTGAAAAATAAGGGCTGGCAGGATAGCTCAGTAGGTAAGGTGCCTGCTTGAAACCTGACAATGTGAATTCAATCCTGGAAGCATCATGGTGAAAGGAGAGAAAAGACTTCCGGAAGTTATCCTGACTTCCACCCATGTACCACTGTATATGTGCACCCCCAGAATAAATTTAAAAATTTGAAAAAAATGAACAATCAAACACTAATCTATCTAAAATCCACTCAGACTTATTTTGGGCTTTACCAAAATGCAAATCCCAAATGTATACCCTGGTATACAGAGACATGAAGATGATGCTAATAAAGGGCAGGTGGTGAACAAAATGACTGCTCCTAATCAGTCATGGTGATAACACACTGCACTGAGCAAAACTAACAACTGCCCTAGGTAGGGATAACAGCCTGTCTCCAGAGATGACATTAAGTGTGAATGTTTCTGTCATGTAAATCTGGTGCCTGACATAGCTGATGGAGCAAGCACTCACCGGACCCGCTCCATCTCACTAGCTGTCTTCACCACAGCAAAGGGTTCCCGTCGACTCCAATCCCAAAAGTGAATCTCATTGGCAGTGGCAATCAGTAGAAGCTGAGCCGTAGGGTGAAAAGCCAAGGAAGCAATGGCATTGTTGCTGTCTGTAAACCAGCTTTCACTGCCACCCTGCAAATGAACAAATCCCGAATATTCTCAGTTTATAAACTGCCAAGATAGTGCATTTAAAAGCCAGATGTGGTGGCTTACACCTATAATTAAAGCACTTGGGAAGCTGTGGCCAAGTGGATTGCCATGAGTTCTAGGTCAACCTGCTCTACACAGCAAGCTCCTGGCCAAACCTAGAATACAGAATGAGACCCTGTCTCAAAAAATAAAAAATAAAAAACAAAACAAAACAAAAAACCAGGGCCAGACTGATGGCTCAGGATTTAAGTATTGCCTCGAAAGCAGTCCTGAGTTTGGATCCTGGATCCCACATAAAAACTCCAGGAGGAAATGGTGACAGCCTGTATTTTTGGTCCTGGAAGACAGAGCATGGGAAAACTCCAGAGCAAACCAAACAGGAACAAAGCAAATAGGAAGTAAAAGCAATCCAGGATGATTCCTGAAGTCACCTTTGGGCCTTCACAGGCACTCACAGTGCTCTACACACACAGACACACAAGCAAAAAAAAAAAAAAAAAATCCATTTAAGATAAAATGACTACTTATAAGGCCTACTTTAAAATATATCCTCTATAAAATAATATCCAAGAAAAATGATCTGGCAGTGCTATTAATTTGTCAGGTTGATTTTTGGAGTCAATTATAACATACAGCAGCAAGTCGTCATTTGGTTGACCCACTAACCAATCTTGGACAAAAAGTATCTTGCTTGCTCTGATTACCACGAGCAGAGAACTCTAACACAAGAGAGCATGGGAAGAAGGAAAAGTTAAATTATAATGTTCTTTTTTAAAATATATTTATTATTAATGTGTTCATGTGTGTGTGAATATAGGTATGCGTCACAGCACATGTGTAGGGGTCAGAGGTCAGAACTAGGTTCTCTTCTTCCATCTTGATGAATCAGGGTCTCTTTTAATGTTCCAGCTATAATTTTAGCATCCAAGCTATCTGACCCACAAGTTTCCAGGTAATTCTCCTGTTTCTGCCTTTCACCTCACTATAAGAGTGCTGCGATTAGATTCAAGCCACCATACCCAGCTTTTTGTGGGTTCTGGGGCTTGAACTCAAGGTGTCAGGTTTTCGTGGCCAGTTTGTCAGCCCAGGAGATTCATTTTAGAATGGTGAACTATGAACTGAACTGTCTAGCAATCAAGTGAACAATGACTACCATATTAAGCTGTAAAAATATGGCTAGTTTCTTATTCAGAATTAAGAACCCAAATGGCAAATGAATTTCTGTATTTAGACTATGAAAGAAAAAAAAAATCAACCTAAGAAAACACTTACATGTAAATCCCAAATCCTAACTTCCCCATCTAGGCAGCCGGAAGCAATAAGGCCTGAGATGGTGGGATGAAAAGTAACACACCATGGAGTACGGCGGTGTCCAATCAGAGAATGAACACACTTGCCGGTCTTCACCTCTGTAATATAGATATTATGGTTCACATGGGTAGATGCCAAGAGAGTCCTACGGAATAAAAGAGTAGGAATAATTAAGAAGCATATAGGAGTGGTAAAACAAGTTTTATCAGATTTGAACATCAGGAAATTGATACTATACCCTCACCTTGGCATTAAAGAAATTAAGACTTGCACATTAGGCAATATATCTTCACAAATAGAAATACTCTGATCTCTAAAACTTCTGGTTTCTCCTCACTGTCCCCAAATGACACATACTGACATCAGAGAGTATTTTTCCAGCTAGGAAAGCCATCATGCCATAGGTGGCCTGCTTCACTCCAGCGAAGCAATGTGACTGAGAAACTTTCCAAATTTTGATTCTTGTAATGCACAGTTTTCTTTATAATTACCATTACTTATCTGGTTAGCATTACTCTTCTACTTTCTGTCCTTTTCTAGCATATTGCAAAGCTGTGTTTATGCAATGCTTCAGAAAATCTCAAGGGATTAACCTGAGATCAAGGTAGGTCAAAAATACAGAAAGCAATGCTATCACAAATCTTAAGGTCAAGTTACAGGTAAGTATCAGGTACCTATCTGGGCTGAAGGCCAGTAAGAAGGTTGAGCGTGGACTATCAGGCAGTTCTACTCTCTGAAAGAAAAAAGAAGTAAAATATTATTTATAAAGTATGATTTTATAAAGCTTCTGACTCAAAAGTACATAAATCATTTTAGATTAGTATTCATGACACAAACTAAAAAACTAAATCAAGTTACAAATTGAGATAAATCAAAATTCAGTCAAAATGACTATTCCAAAAAAAGTGTTTCTAGTCCTATATTTTAGTAAAAGATGAAAGATTATATGATCTGAAGAGAAATCAGTATAGTCTGATATTCTGAAGTCATACATCAACTCCCCATAGTAGACATCAATTCTCACAGAGAAGGTAAATTTAAGTGCCATTAACCTATCCTAAAGTATGACTCTACTGTCAGCCTCACAAAACCTAGATCCAAAGAATCTTACCTTGCCTTCCCACTTCATCCAGCGGGTTTTATCCTCCACCAATTCCTGCAGCAGCCGCTGAGCACCCATGGCACGAGAGCCCCTTTCTCGGCCCCAGAGGATCCGCACTGCATTCTTCTCTGGGACAACCTTCATGGTGCTCAGGAGCCGCTGTCACACCAGGAGCCCAAAATGAAGGAGCAGGTAATAGCTCCACACAGTGAAGCAGCTAAAATGAAGCCATTCAGGTCCTTGTCAGTTGTCCTCATGGAAATCTAAAGAATAAAGAATAATATCAGCTTATGCCTACTCTGCACCTGAGAGGCTTCCCATAGCAAATACAATTCTAACTCAAAGGGGAAAGTATTATTTTACAACTTATTGATAGTCCCTCAGAAAAGATCCTTTTTACAGAATGTTTCTTTCATATCCCCTCTACAGCTCCATTTTATATGTGAAAACTGGAGATTTTCTACAGCAGTTCTTATTCTGTCATTAGGCAGGAAGAAATTTTGTTCTCAATACATATATCTAAAACCTTCTTTAAAAACAAAATAGCGGACTGGAGAGATGGCTCGAGGTTAAGACTATCTGCTTCATAAGCAGAAGGTCCTGAGTTGGGATCGCAGGTCCCAATAAAAACACCAGGTGGAAACAGTGGCCTGCACTTCCGGCCCTGGTGGGGAGCCTGGAAATCCCAAAGCAAAGCAAAAGGGGGTAGCAACAATCTGGGATGATTCCTGAAGTCACTCTTGGTCCTCCACAGGGACACACAGTACTCTGATACACACACACCACACAGCACACACACAATAAATAAATAAAATATTTTTTAAAAAATGGGGGGCAGGAAAGATGGCTCACTGGGTAAAAGCACTGGCTACACTAGCACAGTGAATCCCCAGAACACAATGTGAAGGCTGACACAGTGGTACATCTGTAATATCAGAACTTCTATGATGGGATAGGAGACAGAGACGGAAGCCCCAATCCAGCTAGCCTGGCATATACAGCAGTGAACAACAATACTCTTTCTCAAGCAATGTGGAAGGTGAGGACTAGCACCCAAGGTTATCCTCTAACCTCCACATATGTGATATGGCACTCACACACCTGCACTCATACACATGAATGTACATACCTGCATACACATATCACCTACATACCATAAATAAACAAACAAGCAAGCAAACTGGGGCTGAGTAGTAAAGTTCTTGTTCAGCATCCACAAGATCTTATGCTCAATCCCTAGCACTACAAAATAAATAGAAAAGGTGGAAGGTGGAATGGAAGGGAAAGGTGAAGGGAAGGATGAGAATAAGAGGGACAGTGAAGGCAGGGAAGCTGAGATGAATACTCAATATGCTTGCAAAAGTAAAAAAAAAAATAAAAATAGAAAAAATAAATGACAAGAAATATTGAAAAAAAATAAATAGACAACAAGTAAAAAAAAAAAAAGATACAAAGAAATACTAGGACTGGAATGTGGCTCAGTGATAAAGTATTTATGACCCTAGTACTGAATAGAAAGAAAGGGAGAAGAAAAAGGAAAGAGAGGGAAAGAAAAGTTTAAAAATACCAGGATTATCTTTAGGTGATAGGATTAAGGTGACTTTTTTTTTTTAATTTTTTTATTATTATTATCATTTATTCAACTGTGTGCATATGTGTGTGTATTTGCGCACGCGTCTGTGTGTGTGTGTCTGTGTATGTGTAGAACCACGGACGAAATCGCGAACCACCATGGCCGCCTCCACCTCCTTGTGCCCCGGGATTCACAGGCTCCGCCCTACCAGGACCAGAAGCGCAGGCCGCCCCCGCTTCCGCCTGGCGTCTATACGTGGGATCTGGGATCCGAACTCAGGACCTTCTGCCTGCAAGGCGGAGGCTTAACCCCTGAGCCACCTCTCCAGCCCTTTTTTTTTTTTTTTTTTAAAGATGGCATGTACCCCATGCTGGTCAAAAATTATGTAGAAAAGGTTGATTTCTGCCTCTACCTTCCTAATGCTGGGATTACTATTATATGCCCCTGTGTTAGGTATATGGTACTGCAAACTGAACCCAGGACTACAAGCACTATAGGCTCTACCAACTGAGCTACATTCCCAGCCCTGTAACTTACTAATTTTTAAAATATTTTTACTTGGTGACTCAGGTCACCAAGTTTGTGAACAAGTGCCATACCAGATAAGCTATCTCACCAGCCATGACTTAATAATTTTAGGGCTGGAGAGATGGCTCAGGGGTTAAGACTCTATCTCAAAAACAGAAGATCTGCATTCGGATCCCAGGTCCCACATAAAAACGCCAGGTGGAAACAGCCACAGCCTACACTTCCAACCCTGGTGGGCAGAGCCTGGGAAATCCCAGAGCAAAGCAAGAAGGAGGTAAAATCAATCCAGGATGATTCCTGAAAGTCACCCTTGGTCCTCCATAGGGACACATGTGCCCTCAGTTTCACACACACACACACACACACACACACACAAATAGATAAATAAATAAAATATTAAAAAATAATAATTGTAAGAGGAGATTTTCTAACTTGCTTTTTTTTTTTTTTAAATGTTCTTGCTTTTCTGTTGCTGTTTTCAGATGGGATCTTCTCACGTAGTCCAAGCTGGCCTCAAAAACTTGCTATGTAGCTTAAGATAGCCTTGAACTCCTGATCTTCCTGCCTCTACTTTCCAAATGATTGAGTTTTGGGCATGAGTTACCATGCCTAGCTTCTTTTTGGTTTTCAAATTTTAAAATGTAGGGTGTTGGCAAGATGGCTCAGCAGGTAAAAGTTCTAGTTCACAAACTTGGTGACCTGAATTCAATCCTCAGAAAAGCCCACATGATAGAAGGAAGAAAATTGACTTCTGGATACTGTGGTCTGACTTGCATACACTGTGTACACAGACCCTTTCTCTCTCAAATTTAGAAAAATTTAAAAGTAGAAACTGCTAGAGTGGGGCATGGTGGCACATGACTATAATCACAGTACTCTGGGAGCTGAAGCAAGAAAATCAAGAGTTTGAGGCTAGTCTAGGTTACATAATAAATTCTAGGACATCCTGAGCTACACAGCGAGGACCTCTATCAAAAAATAAATAGGGGAAGCAATAACTGCTTATTGTAAAAGTCAAACAATAACTGATTCCTTACATTTCTCAAAGGGCTATACTCTAAAAAGCACATAACCAGATGCAGCCAAATACAGACAGAAGGAAAAATATTTATAGCTTGTGCTAAAAGGACTTTTTTTCTTGAAGTATTAAAATGTAAAAAGTCAGAAAGATTCCACAACAAAACAAGTTCTGAGTTTCAAAGGCACAAATTTTAGGCGTGTATTCTCATGATTCTCAGCATGCTTTTTTTGTTTCATTTGGGTGATGGCGCTTGAACTCATAGCCTTGGGCTTGCAACATGTTCTACCATTGAGCCACACCCTCAATCTCTTAACACCTATTATTGAACTATACAAATAATACAAAAAAAAGTCAACAAAGAGCTGCAGACCAACTTGAATAAGCTACAGATGAATAGAAGGAAACAATCTCCTTGGTGCTCTTCAAAACTCATGGATTGGGATCAAAATTTTAAGTGGGAATCTGAAGTATTACTAGGAAGGTGGTAGAAACACACTTCCTATAATAAGCTCACCTTAACTGTATTAAGTCGCTAATTCTTTTACTCAAATATAGAGAAATTCATAAGGAACACTCTGAAGGTCCTTTGTCCTAACAGCACAACATGAAAGTACTTCCAATGTAATGTATTTAAAGCTTTTTTTTTTAATTTATTCAATTGGGGCTGGAGAGGTGGCTCAGGGGTTAAGCCTCTGCCTTGCAGGCGGAAGGTCCTGAGTTCGGATCCTAGACCCCACGTATAGACGCCAGGCGGTAGCGGGGGTGGCCTGCGCTTCTGGTCCTGGTAGGGCAGAGTAAACAAGGAGGAGGTGGAGGCGCCCGTGGTGGTTCCCGAATTCGTCCATGGTTCTACACACACATACATACATACACACACGCGCACACATGCATACATGCACAATTGAATAAATAATAAATAATAAATAACTAAATAAATAAATAAAAATTAAAAAAAATAAAAATAAAAATAAATTTATTCAATTGTGTGTGTGTAGAATCACGGACGAATTCAGGAACTACCATGGACCACCTCCACCTCCTCCTTGTTTACTCTGCCCTAGGATTCACAGGCTCCGCCCTACCAGGACCAGAAACGCAGGCTCCCCCCCCCCCCCGCACTTCTGTCCGGCATCTATACGTGGGGTCTAGGATCCGAACTCAGGACCTTCCGCCTGCAAGGCAGAGGCTTAACCCCTGAGCCATCTCTCCAGCCCCTCCATTTAAAACTTTTATAATCTCACAATGAATGGTAGAAATAGCAGCAGCAGTCCCAACTTGTGTTTTTTTTTAATTTTTTTCATTATTATTTTTTTAATTGTGTGTATGTGTGTGTGCGATTGTGTGTGTGCGATTGTGTGTGTGTGTGTGTGTGTGTGTAGAACCACAGGCGAATTCGGGAACTACCATGGACGCCTCCAACTCCTCCTTGTTTACTCTGCCCAGGGATTCACAGGCTTCGCCCTACCAGGACCAGAAATGCAGGCCGCCCCCGCTTCCGCCTGGCGTCTATACGTGGGGTCTAGGATCCGAACTCAGGACCTTCTGCCTGCAAGGCAGAGGCTTAATCCCTGAGCCACCTCTCCAGCCCCCAACTTGTTTTTTTAAAGTCTACACTTCTAACCTCTTGTAACTAAAAAGGGAGAAGGGAATGTATGTCATAAACATTGCATGATTAAGAAAACTGCAATCTTAAGCTCCCACAGAAATCAGAAGCGCCAAGAGTTACTACAAATACAATATTGGCAATGTTCTTAATAGCCACTGAGAAAGGATTTTACTGTGTCCCTTAAAAAGAGTTAAACTAGGGCTGGAAAGGTGGCTCAGAGGTTAAGCCTCTGCCTTGCAGGCAGAGGGTCCTGAGTTCGGATCCCAGATCCCATGTATAGACGCCAGGCGGAAGCAGGGGCGGCCTGCACTTCTGGTCCTGGTAGGGCGGAGCCTGTGAATCCCAGGGCAGAAGGAGGTGGAGGCGTCCATGGTGATGCCTGATTCGTCCACGCACACACGCACAATTGAATAAATAATAATAAAAAAAAATTAAAAAAAAAAAAAAGAGTTAAACTAAGGTCAAGTAGGCTTGTGGCTGAGGAGGAAGTGTCAGTCAAGTGTCTCTCATTCTCTTTTTAAAAAGGAAGAAAAAACAAGTTTCCCAGTCTGTCCCTTAAAATGAAACAAGACTGAGAGACAAAAGATTCCAAGAATAGTTTTTGATGTCGTTATAGATTCTTCCAACTCAACGCTCAATCACCAAAAGTCTTTTGTAAGTAGAAAAAAGTATATATACAAGATTAACACCAAGATTCCATATCATTTCGAACACACACACATATCACTCCAAAAATTAAGCAGGAATAAGTTAACTTCACAAATTTTCTCGAATTCTAAGACATAATTATATTAAACCGCTGCTCACAAAAATTACTAAATTATGTCACAACCCAGTGGGAACCAAGTTATATTTATAGATTCCTCTTGCAATTTGACCATCTATGCCAACCATTTTACTCCACCTTCTAGTTAAGACTATGTATATGTTACTTAACTCCTCTGAGATTTAGTTTCTTCCTTTTATAAAACCAGAACTGCATTAACTACCTCACAAGATTGCTATGAGGCTCCAATGAGAAAAAAGCTGTGAACCTGTTGGTATCACTGTTATTGTTGTCATTGTTGCTAATAATCCTGGAATTCATTATGGTTTCATTCACCAAGCAATAAGGCTAAATAAACCTCAGTGACCAAAGATGTCATAATTCCCTAAAGCAGCAGATGTCTAAGAAACTTTTTTTTTAACTTTTAAAAAATATATTTGTTTGTTTGTTATTTTGTGTGGGTATCTGTGTATCCCTATGGAAGACCAAAGGTAACCTTGGGAATCATCCTGGACTGCTGCTACCTCCTTCTTGGTTTGCTATGGGATTTCCCAGGCTCCGCTGACCAGGGCCAAAGTGCAGACCATTGGTTCCACCTGGCGTTTTTATCAGGATCTGAGATCCCAACTCAGGACCTTCTGCTTAACAACTCCCCCCACCCCCCAGCCATCTCTCCAGCCACTGAGAAACATTTCAAAGACAGCAGGCAATAAAGTAAAAAATGCATAGCAGAGAAATAAAATCATTGTGTGGTCAATAACTAAATGTGATTGGAGCTATCTCCACATAGGTAAAATGAAGTAAACAGAATTGAATTGAGAGTATAGTTCACTTGAGTTTACAAAGTTCATGGGTTCAATCCCCAAAACTGGGGCTGTTTATTCAGTGCCAGGAACCCAACTCAGAGTTTCATTTGCACTAAAATACTAAATAACAGGTTGTCTATCAACTTCCAAGTTCCTAAAAATTGGGTTCAAACCAATCTAATTGACAGGGAGAATGGGTCAGAACTTAAAGGGACTAAAACACTCTACCAACTGAGCCACTTGGTTTTAATAGAATTCGGTTTCCTCATTTAAGCAGCTGCATGTCCATTATTAAAATATGCCCCTCAAGACAAAATTCTGAGAATAAAATCACCCACATATATGCTCCCCTATATTTGGTAACATACAGGATTTAATGCAAGGATTCAACTCTTACACACACACACATACACACGCATACTAAATTGAAGTGGGGTTTTTTTGTTGTTGTTTTATCCTAGAGCCAGGCATGGTGACACATGTCTGTAATCCCAACACTCTGAGGCAGAGGCTGGAAAAATGAAAGTTTGTTGATGCCAACTTGGAAAACAAGGAGACACTGTGTTTAAAATTAAACAAAGCAAAAACAAAAACACCTGGAATTGGATGTATGGTTCAATGGCAGAGTGAATGCTTAACACTCACTCATGAAGACCTGGGTTAGGGGACTGGAGAGGTGGCTCAGGGGTTAAGCCTCTGCCTTGCAGGCAGAAGGTCCTGGGTTCGGATCCCAGATCCCACGTATAGACGCCAGGCAGAAGCGGGGGCGGCCTGCGCTTCTGGCCCTGGTAGGGCAGAGCCTGTGAATCCTGGGGCAGAGTAAACAGGAGGAGGTGGAGGCGTCCATGGTGGTTCCATGCACAAATGAATAAAAAAAAAAAAAAAAAAAGACCTGGGTTAGATCTTCAGAATCACTAAAAAGAAAAGATAAACTTGCATAAATAAAGTTCTCCCAACAACTGGAGAATTAACTACAAAATGTCAGGTCTTTAATTAGAGGCCCAAAAGTGGTGCAGTACTCTTCAGAAACATCACTTGGGTGTAGTTTCTACACACAAGGTTTTCTATACTAGGGGGGCTTTGTTTTCATCAGTGGGACCCTCTATTAAGACACTGCAGTATTAAGACACTGCAGGGGGCTGGAGAGGTGGTTCAGGGGTTAAGCCTCTTCCTTGCAGGTGGAAGGTTCTGTGTTCGGATCCTAGACCCCACATACAGACGCCAGGTGGAATCGGGGGCAGCCTGTATTTCTGGTCCTGGTAAGGTGGAGCCTGTGAATCCTAGGACAAAGTAAACAAGGAAGAGGTGAAGGCCTCCATGGTGGTTCCCGAATTCGTCTGTGGTTCTACACACACACACACACACACACACACACACACACACACACACACACGCAATTGGATAAATAAAAAAATTTAAAACATTTAAATTAAAAAAAAAGACACTGCAGGACAACTCAGATGACACTATGTTTATAGAACCCAAGTCCAAAATGCAAGTAACAGAGCTAGCAACCATTCTGCTTCTTTAAGGGTCTGCCTGACCCTTAGAATAGCAAGAAGTTACTGGGGAAAGAATTTTGGGCAACATACCACAAACCAGAACTATAAACAAATTCTGAAGGTGACACCTGGAAGTTGAAAAACTCCAACTATTACCATAAACTATGTTTCTACTGTATAGAGACTAATAAAAATGTTTTAAGATATGACAGAGTGCTGTGCTTAAATCTAAATGGAAAAGTTGTAAGCAATGTTTCTTTTTCTTATCTATAATTTCTAAATTAGAGACAGTATAATATAGCCATGTATACACAGGCCCTAAAATCAGACTAGCTGATTCAGGGTTGAAGGAAGGAGGGTAGCTCAGTGGTTACTCCACTGTATACTAGTTTCCATATCCAGATCTGGAGGGGGAGGAGGGGATCCAGACAGGTCCGTAAATCTAACCCTTGGGACTTGCAAAAACAGGAGTTCAAGATCATCTCTTAGCTATATAGTGTATTTGAGATTGACCTGGGCTATATTAAGATCCTGGGGGGGGACTCCTATCATTTTTCTCTCTTTTCTCTCTCACTATCTCCCCTCCACCACCCCATGTCTCGGGAACCACTTTTTCCCTATGTAGTCCAGGTTAGCCTCTGATTTACAGTCCTCCAGCTCAGTTCTGCCTACCAACGTGCAGATGCAAATGCGTACATCACCACACCCAGCCCATTATTTTCTTGTTGTGTGTGAACTTCCTGGTTCTTAGAATAGTTACTTAACTTTCTTATACCTCAGTTTTTTCACACACAAATGCAATTCCTGGACAGTATACATTACAGGGCTACCATCAGGATTAAAATATTTACCATATGAAAACTGTTTATTATTACATACTTTCAATGCTTGTGGTAGAGCAATAGTCCGACTCTGTAATGAATTAGAATGATAATAAAACACAAAATTTAATTTCTAAAAATGTAGTTTTGACCACAAGACTCAATAAGCAGACAAATTAAGTTTAAAACAATTTCTGGGGCTGGAGAGATGGCTCAGGGGTTCAAATTTTGAGTTCAAATTTTGAGTTCAAATCCCAGGTCCCACTTAAAAAAAACAAAACAAAACAAAAAAAAACACCAGGCAGGTCTGCACTTCCTGCTCTGGTAGGTGGAGCCTGGGAAAACTCAAAGTGAAGCAAGAAGAAAAGAGAAGCAATCCAGGATGTTTTCTGAAGTCACTCTTGGTCCTCCACAGGGACACACAGTGCTCCCTCTGAAACACAGACACACACAGAAATAGAAGCCAGCCTGGACTAAAGAGTGAGACCTTGCCTCAAACACACATCAACATTTCTACATATAATAAGAGGATATATACTGCAGTAGTCTCAAAACCATTTCAGAATAAACATCTCTCCTATCATCCTTCTTTTAATTAAAACTTTGAGGTAATGTCTAAAATAAAAAAAAAAAAAACAGCTAACACTTTTGCAGTGCCAAACACTTATCTTAGCACTTTACATAGAGTAACTTTTCTTCCTTGATTCTTTTTTGAAGGCAGGCTCAGGTTAGCCTGCAATTTACAATCCTTTGGGCTCCATGTTCTGTGCCACCATGAAGTAGCTCCTTTATATCCTTATAGCCCTGCCCCCCAGGAATGTGAGATCCAAGAGAATCTTTCCATCAGTGGTAGATTCAAACTTCTGAATACAGGAGAGCCAGTGTGTGATCCAGTCTCAAAAATAATAATAATAATAATAATAAAAGGAAGAAGAGAAGAAAAAAAAAAATGACCCCAGGAAGTCAGACCACAGAATCTAGATAATTACTACAAGAAGATTAAAAAAAAGAAGAAGAAGAAAGAAAAAGAAAGAAAGAAAAATAATTTAAACCCAGGCAGTGAGCCCCCAGAATCTAGATACTTAATTGCTACTTGAAGATAAAATCATCTAGAGCTGTTTCTCAATTTTGTATTAGGGCTTCAATCATGGCCCCAATGCTTTGCAGCTTATCAATTACAAATATGTGTGCCTTATATTTTCAATGTTCACTTCCTCAAAGGCAAGAAAAGAAGAGCTGGGGACACAGCAGTTAGCAAAGTAAACTACACAAATTTGAGGCCTAGATTTGGGTCCCCACCAACCACCTACATAAAAGATGGATACCAACGTTGGGTGGTGGAAGATAGATCCCTAGAACTTATTAGCCAGCCGGTATAACTGAACCAATGAACTCCAGCTTCAGTGAGACCTTGTCTCAAAAAATAAGGTGGAAATCAGCAATATGAACAGTGGGCAAGGGTGTTTGCTGCACAAATCTAACAATCTGAGTTTGACCCCTAGAATCCACATAGAAAATTGTTCTCTGACGTACACACACACGTACACACACACACACACACTTAATAGTAATAATCTATGAGCTGGAGAAATGGCTCAGGAGTTAAGACTCTGCCTTAAAAGCAGAAAGACCTGAGTTCAGATCCCAGACCCCACATAAAAACGCCAACTGGAAATGATGACAGCCTGATTCTAGAAGGCAGAGCCTAGGAAATCCCAGAGCAAAGCAAAGAAGAGGTAGAAATGCAATCCAGGATGATTCCTGAAGTTACCCTTTGATCTCCATGGGCACACACCCAGACACACACACAAATAATCATGTCACAAGCAATTGAGGAATACACCCAACACATTAACCCCTGGCCTCTGTGCACAAACAGGTACATCACACAAAGAAAAAGAGAGAGAGAGAAAGAGAGTAAAAAGTAGATAAAGACAATAATTTAAACAATAATGTTGAAGGTCTCAAGACATGGAAAGCCTAAGCTACATTTATGTATCCAGGCAAGACATTGTGTCAAATAAACAAAAAGAATGATGCTAAGGGCAAAGGAAAACCATTCTCTCATTCCCTTCCAGCACTCCATGTGCATAATTTTTGAGAGAAAAGAACTTCATAACCTTCTCCAAGAAATCAATCTTCCTTTAAGTCTAAAATCAATGAAGTATAACATGAGACTAGCTCATGAAACTCAGCTACTTTGAGTTTACTAAACAAGTCTATCAACCCCATCAAAAATGAAAACAATTACCTATCAAATGTGACAGTAAACTTAGTGTTTCCTGTCGATGGAAACAGAATATATACCTCAAAATATAATTAATGGGCTAGAGCGATGGCTCAAGGGTTAAGACTGTCTGCTTCGTAAGCAGAAGGTCCTGAGTTCAAATCCCAGGTCCCATGTAAAAATGCCAGGCAGAACTGGCAGCAGACTGCACTTCCAGCTATGGAGAGCAGAACCTGGGAAATTCCAGAGAGAAGCAAGAAGTAATCCAGGATGATTCCTGAAGTCACCCTTGGTCCTCCACAGGAACACACACACACACACACAAAATAAATAAAATATTAAAAAAATAGAGTCAGGAGTCAGTGAGGTAGCTCAGGAGTTCAGACACCTGCTGGCAAACAGGTTACTATTTTTTTTTTTTATTCAATTGTGCGTGTATACGTGTGTGTGCGTGTGTGTGTATGTGTGTGTGTGTGTGTAGAACCACGGACGAATTCGGGAACCACCATGGACCGCCTCCACCTCCTTGTTTACTCTGCCCCGGGATTCACAGGCTCCGCTCTACCAGAACCGGAAATGCAGCCCCCCCCTCCCCGCTGGCGTCTATACGTGGGGTCTAAGATACGACTCGGGACCTTCCGCCTGCAAGGCAGAGACTTAACCCCAGAGCCACCTCTCCAGCCCCCAGGTTACTGTTATTTTAAGTCACAAAATTTGAAGTGATTTTCTGTATAGCAAAAGATACCACCGCTGCTTACTTCACAGCTAGTTAACAAATAATAATAATAATCAGCTCAAATGCCAAAAAAGAGTTTTTCCTGAAAACATGAAAATGAAATATTTAAACAATCAAAATTATCTGAGTTCATTTTTATTTTATCACACTTGTCCCTTGTTAAGATTCTTAAGTCAAGTATGTGGCGCATGCTTGCAATCCAAGAACTTTGGAGGATAAGGTGTAAAAGTCAATTTGTTTGAGAACAACCAGGAATACATAGTGAGTTCAATGCCAGCATGGGGCCCTCTTTCAAAAGAAAATGGAAGGAAAGCAAGGATTAGGGAAGAAGAAAAAGGAGAGGGAGAGAAAAAGGAAAGGGGAGTGAGGGTAGGGGAGAAGAAAGCAGAGAGAGAATTTTGAGTATCATAGCATGAGTCTCTATAGTTCCAGCATACATATAGTTCTGCTCAGAGACAGAGTCAGAAAGATCACCCAGAATTTGAGGATAGTCTGGACTACATTGTGAGACTCTGTCTTTAAAACAAGCAAGCAATCAAAGAAAAAACCCTTAAGGATGGAACAGAAGATTACAGTACAATTAGTGCAGACTTGTTTAGTATGCTTGAAGTCCTGGGTTCTATTCCCAGCACCACAAAAAGCTGAATGTAGTACTTATAAACCTAACACTTGTAAAGTAGAGGCAGAGATCAGAAAAATCAGAAGTTCAAGGTTGGCCTTGACTATATGAGGCTCTGTCTTAATGAGAGAGAGAGAGAGAGACAGAGAGAGAGAGACAGAGAGAGAGAGAGAGAGAGAGAGAGAGAAACTTTGCAACCAGTTCTTCTATACTATTAGACACCTGTCATTGATGACAAGAAATTCATGCAACAGAGTACAACAGGAAAAATCTATTCACTACCACTACTACAAAGAAAAAAACTAACACTTAAAAAAATTCAAAGATGGCACCAAAACAAAATTCAAAGATGACACCACATTTTTACCTTTATATTTGAAGTATAGCATAAAAAGTATACAGTCAGTGAATAGTCTGAGAGCAGAGCTAATAGCAGGGAATTTATCTTTTCAATTTGAAAATGCTAGATATAGGACTGGAGCGATGCATCGTTCAGGGGTTAAGATTGTACCTCCAAAGCAGAGAGTCCTGAGTTCAAATCTCAGGTCCCATGTAAAAACACCAGGTGGAAATGGAAATGGCCTGCATTTCTAACCCTGGTGGGCGGTGCCTAGGAAATCCCATAAGAAAGCAAAAAAGAGGAAGAAGCAATCCAGGATGATTCTTGAAGTCACCTTTGGTCCTCCACAGGGACACACAGTGCCCTCTGATACACACACACACACACACACACACACACACACACACACACACACACACAAAATAATATTAAAATAAAAAATAATAAAATGCTAGATATAAAATTAATCTCATTTACTGAGAGAGCTGATTCTCCAATGGGAGACTGGGGTATCAGTCAAGACCAAAAGAACAGTGATGTGACTTGATGGGCGTAATAAGATTAAGAGGTAAAAGAGCTGGCAAGATAGTTCAGTGGGTAAGGCACCTGCTCACAAACCAGGCTACCTGAGTTTGATCCCTGAAAAGCCCCATAAGATGCATCTCTGTCTCTCTCTCTCTCTCCTCTTTCTCTCCAATAAAGATTTATCAAAAGATTAAAAGGTTAAAAAAAGCTTCGATAACTCACTTCACCATCGCATTCTTATAGTTTTAGACAAGTCATAGACTGACTGAATTGCAACTATTATTCCAAGTACAAACTGTGAGAAGTAATACCCTCTGTCTACATTATAAGAAATTTCTTGGAAAGTCTCAAAAGATATGTGTTATAAAATTCAAGGCATACTTATTACTTGTCAATACCTACTTGTCAGCAATAAGAGTGTGGAAACATGAGAATGTGAGCTGGCTCTGAGAGAATGAAAGTGAAGGATTATAAACAGTACTTCTGAACAATCGTGCACGAATTGAAAGACAAGTCATTATGTAGAACCAAGACCAAAACAATCAAAATTAAATACATGGGTGAGTGGGATGGCTCATTAGGAAAAGGTGTCTGTGTGTGCAAACCTCAAGACCCAAGTTTGATACCCACAGACCATGGGATGAAAAGAGAAAACTGACTTCTAGAAGTTGTCCTCGGCCTCTACATGTGTACTGTGGCGTGCATATGCATGTGTGCTCAACAAACAAATGCAAAAATATTAATAAAAGGAAGGAGGGAGGAAGGGAGGGAGGGAGGGAAGAAGGAAGGGAGGAAGTGAGGAAGGGAGGGAGGGAGGGAGAGAGGGAGGGAGGGAAGAAGGAAGAACTAGTCAGGTTTGATGACATACTTGCAATTTCACCACTCAGGCTGAGGAATAAGTTTCATGAGTTCAAGTTCAGCCTTGACTATGCAGTAAAAACTTGCCAATAAAAAAATAAAATAAAATCAACAAAAGAAACCAAAATGCCCAGAAATAAACAGCTGATTGAGGCTGCATTCCTTAATATATGCAAGCAACAACATTTATGCTGAGAATTACATGGTTATCTAACACAACTGGTGTACATTTAGACAGAGTAGGAGGTAATACTGTATTAAGAACTTGTAGTTCAGGGGTAGAGTAGTTTTAGAGTTCCATCCCAGGAAGGTAGGAGGGAGAGACCTATCACAAGCCAAGTATGGTAGTCCACATTTACAATCCCAGCACTGGGGAGTCTGAGACAGGAGAATCACAAACTTGAGCTATAAAGCCACACTTTGTCTCAACCAGGTAGGACAAACTGGAGATATAGCTCAGTGGGAGACTGTTTACTTTAGCTTGCCTACTATAGCTGGGTTAGATCTCCAGCACCAGTAAAGAAGGAAAGACAAAGAAAGAGGGGCAGAAGGGAGAAGGGGAAGAAGGGAGTGGGGGGGAGAAGGAGGATAAAAAGAGAAAAGAAGAGAGAGAACCTAGTACAAAGATTGCCAGTCCAGATCCAAGCAACAAAATAATACAAGTATCTCTTTTTGTTGTTGTTGTCACATCTATTCCCATTCAGTGTTTTTTATATATAAGCTCAAGAACAGATATTTCTATAGAGTGTATCACAAATGCCCAAGTAATCTTACAAAATCCTGTGATAAAGATACCAACTAAATTGTAATTGTTATATATAATAGAACTGGCAGGAAGTGGCAGGGTGAAACACCAGTTTTTCTGTTACAGATTCTACTTACTAGAGCTGCTTAAAGTTCACTCTACCAAGATGTCGCCTACCATTTGAAACATAAGAAAGCTTGTGCTCACAACGAAGTGTGATCAAAACTAGAAATAGAAAACAGTAAGACCCAAATTTGAGAGTACAATCCTCTTTACTCCCACTTTTCCTGAGGCAGGAAAGATAAAGGAAAAAAAAAACTGAAATTTTACCTGAAAAATGTGCTAGAGAAAACTGTGCTAAGAACATAAGAATTTGAAGATTTTGAAAACTCAAAGAAGAATGATAAAGCCAGTGAACCAGAAGCTCAATTTTTGGGAGGGGGGGGTTGGAAGCTATCACAATAAATAACACCAGAAATCTGCCCTTAAGTATCCAAAAATAACAAGCAATTTTTCTATTTGCAAACAAAGAAAAAAATAGCTTTTGATGGAAGAATTTCAGAGAGACCAAACAACAGGGACTGAAAATAGCTGCCTCAGACAAACAGGCCTAATGACTTCGGCATAGACATACCTTTCATCCACCCGCACATTAGAAGGCTGAAATAGAGCTGGTGCCAAATCATGAAGAATCACATCTTTTGGTTTCTGCCAACCCTTGGGAAAGAGTCCAGCTCTCTACTGCTCCCAATTCTTCTTAGAAACCCGGGTACAATTCTTTGACATAACCCAGGAATCCTCACCAACCCTACAACAGATGGGTTACTCAACAGACGAATAAGAAAAACAAAGCCTGGAAGAAGTTAAGAAATTCATCTAGGTTCACAAGATGAGTCAGTAATCAGAGCAAGATTTGAATTCGGGCTTTGCCTTCAGATGGTATCAAAGCCTGCCCAGTCCTTGGCTCAATGGATATTCAGTTTAGTGTTCTCCAGTCTTAGAGTTAGCTCAGGTCAGGATCTTGGCTGCATAGAATAGGGAAAGGAAAAATTTCCCTTAAGGTCTCAGGAAAAGAAGTCAAATTATTAAATGCAGAATTCTGAGGCTAAAAGGACCAGATGCCCCTCTACCTTGCCAATCACATTTCTCAGTCAGTCAAAATAAGGCACTGGATTTAAGAACAGTCATTTTAAGCTTGGACTAAAAGCAGAATTCTACTCACCCGACATTCCAAATAAAGAATACCTGAAGGAGAAAGAATGCAAAAGCAATAAGAGTCACTTACTGAACATATACTCAGCATTGTTCTAGATACTGAAGGTTCTATAAAGAATAAAAACACTCACATTTATGAAACATGTGACTCTGTATTAACAAAAATTTCAAGTACTGATAAACTCTGAAGAAAATAGGGGAAATGAGGCAGAGAGACTCTCAACTTTTTAATATAGGGTGGCTAGAGAAAGCCGCTCTGAGATGGCAGCTGAATCAAGACTGACAGGAGGTAAAAGACTCCAGAGACAGGTGAAGAGAAAAAAAAATCCAAGAAGGAAGAAAAAAAGCAAGTACCACTCAAAAGGCCAGTATGAACTGGAGCACAGATAACAATGGAAAGTTAAAGACAAGTGGGTACCAGAAGACCATGCCACAATATGAATTTACTAAGTGTAATGAGAGAGTTTTAGCCAATAAAATAACAAGATGATAGAAATCTGGATAAGGACTACAATGTAGAAGATGTTTTAGAGAAACAGCTAAGAAGCTGGACATGGTGCTGCATGCCTGTGATCCCAGTACTAAACAGGAGTGTCAGGAGTCCAAGACCAGCCTTGGCTACACAATAAGTTCAACACCAGCCCGAGCGCCGTCTTGACCAAACAAGCAGGAGCTAAAGAAATTATGGATGCAGTACATAAGGGAAAGAAAGTGAAAGAAAAAGAGATTAAGATTGATTCCTAAAGAGATTCAATGGTAACAGTTCACACCTACAATTCCCAAACTCAGGAGGTTGAAATAAAAGGATTATGAATTCCGGGATACCTACAGAGTGAGATCTACCTCAAAAAAAAATTTCTAGATTTTGGCTTAAGTTGTAAGTGTCTAATAAAGCAATTTATGAAGATAGGTCCCAATATTTTCGGGGGAAGAACATACAAAGGGAAAAATAAAAATTTAGAAAATTTTCTATTTTCCTATGAGTAAGCCTATTATTGGCATGTGTGCGAGTACAGATGTGTGGAAGCAATGATATAGATGTGGAAATATAAGGAAAACTTTAAGAAGTCCATTCTCTCCCACTGTGGGCTCCAGGGACCAAACTCAGGTCACCAACTATGCACAAACCTCCTGTAAATGTTGAGTCATCTCAGAAGCTCTTATTATTTTTTTTAGGCCTTTACCTTTTCCTATAAGCTAATAATAAAATATATATTGCTTTCCTATTAAATACACACACACACACACACACACACACAAGCACACAATAAATCTGAAGCAGCATTCAAAGAACGTATTCTTGGGCTGGGGATATATCTCAGTAGTAAAGATGGTACAGTCCTTGCCTGACTCACATGTGCTAGGCCTGAGGTCTATTATTCAGTTAATACTAAAAATAAAAAATAAAAATTTTAAAAACTTTCTTTAAACACATACATACACAAAAGAATATAGAAAGTCACCTAACAGACAGAAATTTCATTCCTTGATTTAAAAAAAAAAAATGGAAGACTGAGAGGAGTTAAAATTATGAGCTTTTCATGGAAAGCAGAAATGTTAGTTTAACCCACTGGCGTTTTCCTCTGTCCATAAGAATTAAGGAGATATTAAGATTTCTGTTTAGAAGGGTCTCATGTGCAGGCTATCTCTCTTTCTGGCCCATGCTAGATATCAGGCATGTTGATTTTGTCATCTCAGGTTGGTCCTCTCAAGCATGTCCTGGAAGCTAGGAGAGCCTTTCATTTCTCCATTTCCTTCCAACAAATCAGAGGTCCCACACCCAGATTGCATACCAGTTCCCAACCCCCCGATTATCCCCGTGTATAAATAAAATCTGGTGGAACTGGGCTGCAGATTTTCACCCACCGTTTCTCCCTCTGATAATGGACCTTCCAGCTGTTTCAGCACTACTTTTCTCTCTATTTCTTTGTATGTTTCTTTCTTTTTCTGCCTTTCACATTTCTCAGCTCCAGAACAGCATCACAGGTCACAATGCTTGAACATGGTGCACTTAAAGAAGTTTTAAGATGGGATTACAGCTGAGAGAGGAAGAGAGACTATGGTTGAATGTATTTGATTCAGAACTCAAGGTATTATCTTAAGCAAATTACTTGACATTCATGTTACAAGCTACCTACCTATAAAGAAATTAACTTATCGGAGAGGAGGACCCAGTGGAGAGTTAGGCGCACACAATAAAGGACTCTCTGGGAATTGGGGGGGAGACACTGGGGGAAGGGGAGGGGGGAGGGAGGGAACTGGTAAAAAATTTTAAAATGTATAATTAAATTTTTAATAAAAAAAAAATATTAAAAAAAAAAAATAAAGAAATTAACTTGAAGGAGTTAATCATTACTTGTCTTCTGGTGAAGTATGAAAGTTAATTAACATTTGTAACACACAGACCATGAGATGAAAAAGACAAATAAGTCTATAGCAGCAACAGCACTTCAACACCAAGGCAAAGCACCAGAAATCAAGGCAAATATGTTTCAAAAGCCAATCCAAGTGTGATGGTATACACCTGTGATCTCAACACTCGAGAGGTTGAAGCAGAAGGACTGGGCATTCAAAGCTATCCTCCCTGCATAACAAGTTCAACTCTAGGCTATGTAAGACTCAGTGTCCAAATAATAATAATCAAAAAAAGAACTGGCGAAGAGGCTCAGTAAGTAAAGGTACTTGCCATACAAGTCTGACAAGTTCCATTCAATCCCTAGGACCCACAAGATAGAAGGAGAAAACTGACTCCTGAAAGCTGCTCTCTGAAATTCACATATGCACTGTGGCACATGCACATACTCACACACTAAAAAAAAGACACACCAAGAATGTAAGGTGTGAGTGTAAATAGAAACTGTGTTTCTTTTGCCTTTAACTTTTTTAAGGGGTCTGGGGGAGGAGGAGGGAGGGAGGGAACCGGTGTACCTATTAAGTTTGTATGAGCGGAAATAATAATAAAAAAAAACTTTTTTAATTAAAAAAAAAAAATATATATATATGCCAGCAAGATGGCTCAGCAGGTAAAGATACTTCCAAAATAAACCTCAAGGAGAAGACCAACTCCCAAAAGTTGTCCTCTGAAACACACACACACACACACACACACACACACACACACACACACGCACACACACACCCCACATAAAAAATTTAACTAAAAAAAGCAACAGTTATATATCTATAGTTGAACCCAGTACTGGAGGAGGGAAAGGAGATAGGAAGATTGGGGAGCTAGTTGGCCAGGCAGCACAGCTGAAATAAGTGTCAGGTTCAGTGATAGTTCTGATCTTAAAGAAATAAGGCAGAGAGTAACAGAGAAAGACATCCAATGTCCTCCTCTGGCCACTACACACATGCAAATATGTGGGTGCCCACACGTGTACACAACTACACAACACATACACAAAAAATTGTGGAGAGCAACTGAGGAAGATATCATCTAACATTGACTCATATACACTTAAACCATACACTTATACCTACACGCACACACATAAATTTAGATATAAATGTTTAATTTCTTGGGCTGGAGAGGTGGCTCAGGGGTTAAGCCTCCGCCTTGCAGGCAGAAGGTCCCGAGTTCGGATCCCAGATCCCACGTATAGACGCCAGGCGGAAATGGGGGCGGCCTGCGCTTCTGGTCCTGGTAGGGCGGAGCCTGTGAATCCCGGGGCTGAAGGAGGTGGAGGCGTCCATGGTGGTTCGCGAATTCGTCCGTGGTTCTACACACACACACACACACACACACACACACACACACACGCGCACACACGCGCACACACATATATACGCACATGCACACAGTTGAATAAATAATAATAATAAAAATAAAAATAAATTAAAAAAAAGAACACAAAATTTAAAACAATCAATAAATCTCTTTAAAAAAATAAATAAATATTTAATTTCTTTATTTACAGTAGTCCAAAACTGGAAAAAATTCAGTTAACTTTCAATAGGTGAGCAAACATGGTCACATCTAAACCATAAAATAATACTCAACAATGTAAAAGAATGGAATTAATGATTATATATATATATATATACATATATGTATATATACACATATACGCATACACACAATCTGGGTGACTCTCAAGGGAAATATGCTGAATGAACAAAGACAACTCAAAAGATTAAAAAGTATCTCTCTCTTTTGCTCCCCCCTTTCCCCCTCTCCTTCTCTTTCTCTCTTTGCAGTAATGGAGATTGAAATTAGAGTCTCACACATCCTATGCAAGTGCTCTATCACTGAGCTATGTCCTCAATCCTTTCCTATTTTTTAATCTCAGTAAACTCCCCAGGCAAGCCTTGAACTTGTGATCCCCTGCTTCAGCTTTCCAAATAGATAGGATTACAGGCCTACACCACCCAGTTCAGTTTATATAATATTCTTGAAATGAGAAAGGGAGACAGACTAGTAAGGATTTTTCTGTCTTTCTTTTTGATATTTTATTATTTATCATGAGAGAGAAAGAGAGCGAGAGTGCACAGGAATGTGGTGCATGCCATGGTGTGCATATGGAGATCAAAGAACAACTTCTGGAAGATGATTTTCTCCTTCTACCATGTGACCTTTGCGAATCAAACTCAAATCACCAGGTTTGTGTCTAGGCACCTCTACCCATTGAGCCATATCATCAACGAGGAGAATTTTAAAGTCATACAATACCTTCAAAAGAATCTCAGTTCCTCTATCCCTCCTTGAGGACACCAGCCTATAGGCTCAGAAAATAAGAAATGTTATTATTTCTTCTCAGCAGAAAATTCCAAGAGGAACATAATAGTACACACCTATAATCCCAAATTTTAGGAAGAGACAGGAGGTCTACGGCATACACATAATTAGATCCTGCCTCAAAAATAAGCAAGCAAATAAAGACCATGGGTATGTACCCTATCTTTAAGTACATTCCTACTCCAGTATTCAGAACAACAAACTTGCCCATGACCAAACAACCAGTATGCAGTTGTTGCTACCCTTAAATACAAAGCACTAAAGTCTGAAGAATCCAGTCACCTTTCCCAAAAGTAAAAGACAATTTCTCACATTATCTCCCTTAAAATTAATTGTTCTAGTTTCAATTCTGCAGGCATACTACATAACACATATTTCCCATCTTGATCCCTACACAGGGTCCTGTGTCCTATATAAAACACTGCATTTGAGATACTCAATAAGCATGAACACATCTGCCAGCTCAGATACTATATAAAGCTCCTTCCTCAAAAACAATGCTATAATATTTGGAAAATATGACAATAAAAATTTTCTAATGATTACTGAAATCATGGTTGTACAAATGTTATATGAAACTTGGACACATACAAAATCACTTATCCATTTCTACAACTCACTAAGATCAGGTCTTTTACTTCTATATGCAGTTCTTTTTCACTGCTACTTCTTTAAGTAGAATTTTTGGTTTTTGTTTTGTTGTTTGTTTTTGCACAGTTTTACCAGAACCTCAACTGTAGGCAAGCAATCTGTTACTGAGCTATACCTCTAGAGTAGTACAGCAATTTAAAAAGTAGGGCTTGAGAGATGGCTCAGGAGTTAAGACTCTGTCTTGCAAGCAGAGAGTCCTGAGTTTGAATCCTAGGTCCCACATAAAAAAAATGCCAGGCAGAAACAGCGGCCTGAATTTCTGGATTTGGTAGGCGGAACCTGGGAAATCCCAGAGCAAAGCAAAAAAGAAGTTACAAGCAACCCAGGATGATTCCCAGAGTTACCCTTGGACCTCCACACATACTCTAAGGCATACATGTACATAGCTTCAAGACAGAGAGAAAGAGAAGGAAGGAGGCAGGAAGGGAAGGTAAGTTGGTCTGAGGCAGGAGAATCACAGGCTAGAGACAATCCTAGGATACATCTCAAGATTCTGTCTCAAAAAAAAATTAAGTAATTTTGGTCTATTACTAATGATATATTCCCATTTCTACATATATAACCACAGATGCAAGAGATTTTTTTTGCTTTTTGCTTTTCAGAGTCTCATACAGCCCAGGCTGGCCTTGAATTCTGGATCCTCCTGCCTCCATCTCCTGAGTACTAGGATTATAGACATGTACCACCACAACTATTAACTGGGGTTCTGGTGATCAAACATAGAGCTTCATTCAAGTTAGGCAAGCATTCTGCCATCTGACTACAATTGCCCCTCAAACAATTTGTGTGTGTGTGTGTGTGTGTGTGTGTGTGTGTGTGTGTGTGTTCAGGTATGTGCACAATCATGTGAAGGTCAGAGGTTGATTCTGGGTATCTTCCTCCATCGCTCTCCACTGTAATTTTTTTTAACATTCATTTACTTATGTTTAGGTCAGAGGAACCCATTACGTGGGTTCCAAGAGAAAAATATCTTTTCTCCACTCACTCATTTCAACTCACTGGCCTTTTTATTTTATTTTATTTTACTTTACTTAGTGTATGTATGTAATGTGTGTGTGAGTGCAGGCTAACTGTTGTGTGTATGGAACACAGACTGAGGAGATAGCTTAGGATGAAAGCCTTTCTCTCCAAAGCAACAGGACCTAAATTCAGATCACCAGATCCCATGTAAAAATGCTGGGTGGAAGTGGCAGAGGTAGTCTGCATTTCCAACTCTGAAGGAAGAACCTGGGAAACCCTAGAACAAAGCAATAAGGAGGTAGAACAATCCAGAATGATTCCTGAGTCACCCTTGGGTTTCCACAGGCACATACCCTCAAGTGTCCTCTGGTACACACACATACGCATGTAAAAAAAAAAAAAAGCTTTTATTACTATCCTTTTGCGGGGGATCCATGGATGGAATTCAAGTCATCAGACTTGTGTGACAACCATTTCTACCCACTAAGCCATCTTAAGTGCCCCTCTACCTTATTTTTTAAAACAGGATCTCTCAATAAACATGATGCTCATTGACCTGGCTATGAGCTTGAAGGATCTGCCTGTCTCCCACCACCGCCACCCCTTACAATTGTATATAATATGTGGTTTTTTAGCCATCCCTGACTTTTATATGGATCCTGGGGATCCAAACTCAAGGTCATCAGTTTTGTGTAGCAGGCACCTTAAGAAGTCACCTCCTCAGCTCCCCTCCCCTCCAAACAAGGAGATTCTCTGTCCCAGGTGTAGTAACATGTACTCTAATGAACTCCCAAATCATGCACTCTATGAAAGGTATGGATAGGTGCTTTAATGCCTATGGTTTTATGGAGAATCACAATACAACAGGGAAGAAAAGTCTCTTTTTAAGATAAGAATCATAGAAGATGAGTGCTCAGTAGCAATGTGAGAGCAAAGATTTAACTCTTCTACTAAAGTTTCAGTAGGCTTGACCAATCAATCCTCTAATTCTCCACCTGCCCTCCCCCAAACACACTATGCAGGCAAAACTGGCTTTGAACTCCTGATCCTCCTGCATTCCCAAGTGCCAGGATGCAGACCACACCTTATTTAATTTGCCTACTTTTTTAAAAATTGTGTACATGAGTGCTTGTACTATGGAGGCTAAGGTTGAAGTTGGGCATCTTCTTCAATCACTCTTACTGAAACAGGATCTGAACCTGGACTTTACCTATTTGACTAGACTGGCTGGTCAGCAAGCCCCAGAGATCCTCCATTCTCTGCCCCACTAGAGCTGGGATTTTAGATGTAAGCTATCATACCTGGCTTTTAAGAAGGTGCTGGAAATCCAACTCAAGTTCTCATGTTTGTAGAGCAAGCATTTTATCAATGGAGCCATCTCTAGCCCCCAATTCATCTACTGTCTATTATTTCTTTTTTTTAAATTTTTTATGAATAAAATTAAAAACTTATAAAGAGGAATTCCAATTTCCCCAGTAACAAAGCTAAGCAACTTGAGTCAAACTGCTAAGCTCACTTCTGCAGATTTTCAGCACTAGCCTGTTTCTTGGCAGGGCTTTTATATTCTGGTCTTTTAACCGGTCTCTCCCTTTCTACTTTGCCATTTGAAGTAAGGTGGATCCAGTCTATTATATCTGTTCTACCCAGTAGTCAGCCCTAAGTTACAATTAGAATTTCTTGCCACAAGTCTCCTGGTATATATACTTCAAGTCTTACTAAGCCCTTTATATTCTTTCACTTGTAGCAAATTCTTCATTTCTAAAAGGTATGACTTCATCTCTTTGCATTTTGAAATAACTAACTCATTGGTGCTCTTCAGTAATGCTATAATTGAAGACCTTTTTTTTTTTTTTTTAAGAAACCTTTTCATTTCTTCTTTTTGCTGGAAAAGCATGAGGCCTAGACAATTAAAATACCATTTCCAACGTACTGCCAACGTACTGTGTTGTTTCCCTAGACCATTCTAAAAAAAAATCAAAATTTACATTATACTAACTTGTCAAGTCAGAACCCCCGATGATCAAGACTTAAAGAAAATGACACACACACACAAACACTTCATTTTTAAAAAACAAGTTTACAATTTTGTGTCAGGCCATGTTTGTAGCTGTCTTTGGCCACATTAAGTCCATGGGCCTTGTGCACCCAACTGAAAAACAAAGCTGAGCCTATTATTTCTTATGAGAAAAATGATGGCAGAGGAACTATTTTGCTTAACCACCAAGCAGTTCTGTCTTGAGACTATTAAGGATCTCAGAAAGCCATCTTCCTCATATACCTCATTTCTAAACAATCTTGCACCTACAGCATTCCAAAAAGATGGTTGCTAAATCTTTAAGGAAGATATCTCACAATCACCCTTGGTAATATTCCACCATCTTGTAGTCAGGAAGTTCTTTTTAACATGTAATCTATATTCCTTCTGCTGCAATTAAAATATAGTCCCTCTTTTCTTATTATCTGTGGAAAGAGAACATCTGTTTAACACCACCTGAAAAATATATCCCTTCAAGAGATTTTGAAATATCGGAAGCCCATTTCAAAAGCTTCATGTAAATGCAATACAGCTTTATATAGGTCATCTTAGACAATGAACATGATTAAGAGTCTTAAATACCTAATTTCTCCACTGACTTGCTTTAAGAATGATAGTAAGTTAAAACCATGTGGATGCTTCGCCTCAATGATTCCATCAGTACCTATCAGTAAGATGTAAATAAAACTAGAATGCTAGAACCCTAGAGTTTCAAAATGGTAAATGTGCAAGAAAAAGATTCTGGTTAGTACATGCCTGTAATGGCAGCGCTTGTGAGGTGGAGGCAAGAAGATCAGGTCATCCAGAATTTCATGAGACTATTTAGAGAGAACAGGCCAGAGAGAGACAGACACACACGGAGAGACACACACACTAAGGAGGGGGGACTTATTAGGAAGAAGGTTTTCAGCAAGAAAAGGAGGGGAGTGAGAGGAACAAAGGATGAAATGACTAGAATCTAAAACTCATTATATACATGTACAAAACTGTCCAAGAACAATCTTCCTGCCATAGTCTACTGAATGTTGGGGTCATAGGCATGCACCATCACACTTAGCAAGATTCTTGACAGCACTGTATCACTAATACATTACCACGGCACTTTATGTATATATACAAACAATTGGAAATACATCCATGGGGCTAGAGAGATGGCTCAGGGGTTAAGTCTCTGTCTCGAAAGCAAAAGTTTCTGAGTTTGGATCCCAGGACCTATGGAAAAATGCCAGGTGGAATGGCAGCAGCCTTCACAGCCATCCCTGGTGGGCAGAGCCTGGGAAATCCCAGAGTGAAACAAGAAGGAGATAGAAGTAATCCAGGATGATTCCTGAAGTCACCCTTGGTCCTCTCCACAGGGACACACAGTGCCTCCTGATACACCCACACACCCACACCCACCCACACACACACACACACACACACACACACACAAAATAAATAAAATATTAAAAAAAGAAAATACATGCAAATACATATTTGTAGTAGCATTATTTACAATGCCAAAAGGTTAAAAAAAAAGTCCAAATGTTCACCAACAGGTAAACAGATAAAAAATGATATGTATACAGTGAAATATCCTTTAGCTGTAATAAAATACCGATACATGTAACTAAAGACTCCAAAACATTAAGTCAAAGAGTTCAAATATTATATTATTTCATTTATATGAAGTACCCAGAAGCAGCCAAGCAGACATGATGGCACATACCTGTAATCCCAACACTTGGGGGAAGGGGTTGGAGGAGGAGGTCAGGAGATCAAGGTCATCCTCAGCTATATATCAAGTTTGATGCCAACATGGCCTTCATGAGACCCTATTGCCAAAAAAACTTTTAAGAGCTATAAAAAAACAACAATAAAGTCAGAATGCAGACTGGTGAATTTCTAGGGACGGGTAAAAGGGGAAATAAGCAACTTTAACTGTTTAATTTTAAAGCATTTTACTTTGAATGATAGAAGTTTTGGAATCATTCAGGTAAGGCAGTTACAACACTGAATATACTAAATATCACCGAATTTTTCACCTTAAAGTGGTAAATAAGGAAATAAACAAACAAACAAACAAACAAACAAAATGAGACTGGAAGTACAGCTCAGTTGACAGACTTTGCCTAGTATGCACAAAGTTTGGCATTCAAAATCCAGCAGCACATAAGAAGGAAGCAGGAGGATAAAAAATTATCCTATATTACATATTGTGTCACAGGCTAACCTAGTCTAATAAGATCCTGCCAGGAAATAGATGACAGACAGACAGACAGACAGACAGACAGACAGACAGATAGGATAGATGTCCAACAAGAAAGCTCAGCAAGTAAAGGCACCTGTGTACAAACCTGGAGACTTGAGTTTGATCCCCAGAGTATATGTGGCAAAATGAAAGAACTTTCTGAAAAGTTGGCCTCTGATCACATGGCATACTCAAGTCTCCTTAGTCTCTCAATCTCAATTTCTTTCTCTCTCTCTCTTTCTCTCTCTCACCTACTCTTGTTCTTCCTCAAAATTTTTTTCTAAAAATACCAAAAGTAATTAATAAAAAATTCAATATAATGAGGCCAATACTCATAAAATACTCAGTGAAATCTAGCAAAGTTATTAAGTAAGATTTTAAGCAGGACTGTAGCCAGGTATAGTGACACATGCCTGTGGTTCCAGCAATGATGCTAAGTTAGGAGGATTTCAAGTTGGAGGTGTGAGACCCTGTCTCCAAGAAAGAAAAGGGAAAAAAGAAGGAAGGAAGAGAAAAGGACAAAAAGAGAGCAGGGAAAGAAGAAGAAACAAAAGAAAGCAGCAGGCAAGAAAGATATGGGATGAATTTTAAGTTATTTGAAACTAAGACATAGACCCATTTGTTAGATGAAAAAAGAAAGGTTAAAGAGCTATGTTCAAAAGTGCATATAGAGCTGGGTTGGAGAGAGGGCTCAGGGGTTAAGACTCTGTCTCACAAGCAGAAGGTCCTGAGTTTGGATCCTAGACCCCATGTTAAAAACACCTGGCAGAAATGGTGGCCTGCACTTCTGGTACTGGTGGGTGAAGTCTGAGAAATTTGCCCACAAAGCAAGGAAGAGAAAGAGTAGAAGCAATCCAGGATGATTCTTGAAGTCACCCTTGGTCCTTCACAGGGACACACTGTCCTCTATTACACACACACACACACACACATGCACAGAGCTGATAAACCCTTAACTGAAGGATCCACAGAGTGATCCTCTAATCATCTGCCAAATATCCTCCTATCCTTTCCCCTCTCTCCTTTACAATCTTCTGGCAAGTAAATAAAGATAAGTATCTCAGAAAACAAAAATGAAAAGACAGGGTTCCTACCTTCATAGCGCTTACTGTCTTAAGAGTACTGCTTCTTGTAGGTCAGAAATACAGAAATGTACTTTCTCCCTTCCCATTCCCTTATTTCCATCTGGCTCTTGATCCTACGTTCCTCCTACATTGTTCTTGCTATAATCATTAATGATCTGTGTTGCTAAATACAACAAAATACAGCTGATCATTTCCTTCTTGAAATATACTCTGTTTCTTTAATAATACAATATCACAGATTTGCTTATGTTCCTTGGAATTTAGCTCTTAGTACTCTCTACTCCCTACTCTATCCATTTTCTTTGGTTGCAAATACCATCTATTTACCCATTCCCTCCAGAGTTACCTCCAGCAACCACTTTTCAGCATCAACCCAAACTGCTTACTTATTTGTGTATTTTCACAGGCATTTCACACTTAGCATGACTGAAACTGAGGTCTCCATTTTACTCTCCAATGCTAATCAAAATCTGCTGCTGCTCCAATGTTTCCATCTGGAAAGTGGCACCTTCATCTACCCAGATGCTCACAACACTAGAAATTTGAGCTCCTACTTGTCACCTCCTCTTCCCATACATTCAATCCATCATTAGGTCTTGTTTATCCTAATTCAAAAATATCTACTGAATCTTTGTACTCGCCAGATCTCTACTGCCCACAGCCTAATTCAAACTATCATTATCTGCTTTGGCTGGGCTACTAGGTTGTATCCCAACTTTACTTCCCTCATCTCTCTCTTTCTAAGCCACTCCCCATAAGGAAGCTAACATAATATTTTAAAAGCATGTATTAGGTCATGACACTCCAAAAGCAGGTCCAGTTCTAGCTACTAAGGAGGCTGAAGCAGAAGAATCATTGAGTACAAGAGCTATACTGCCAGACCCTGTGAGAGAGAGAGAAAGAAAGAAAGAGAGAAAGAAAGAAAGAAAATGAATCAAAGAATCAAAGAATTCCAATCAAATGAAAATTCAAAAGCTAAACCATGCATGGTGGTTCAGGCCTGGAATCTTAGTGTTCAAAAAGCTGAGTACATAGTGAGTTCCAGATCACCCTGGAATACAGAGTGAGACCTTGTCTAAAAAAAAAAAAAAAAGACAAAAGCTGATTTGGGAACATAGGATGTAGGTAAACACAAGGCCCTGTCTGTGTTCCATCTCTAGCCCCATAAATACATAAACACAAAAATAAATCAAAAGCCTCACAGAGTCCTCCTTAAATAGCTGTCCTCCCTGTTTTCCTCTCTGCTCCTCTGCGCCATCTTTACTGCTCACTACATTCCAATATTCTTTAAAACGTGGCAAGTTTCTTCTCATCTCAGGCTGTATATGTGCTGTAACTTTGGTCTTCCCCCTTTATCTGTAACAACTCTGCCTAAGTATCACTTTCTTCAGAGAAATACTCCCCAGCATAATTTAGTATCACCTACTATAATCTATCTTTTACTTTTCCATAACAGGACTAGACATTGCAATTACTTATTTAATAGTGTACTTATTTGCTTGCAAGTCTCTATCCTCAGGAATGCAATCTGCATAAGGGCAAGGACAATTTTTTTTTTAACTATAGTCTCACTACAGTGGCAACAGTTCACAGAGTTCAAAATTATATAAAGTAGTTTAGAGTCAGTATGACCTAGAAGTTAAGAGCAAAAAACAAGACTGGAGAAATTGGCTCAGGGATTAAAACTTTACCTCACAAGCAGAAGGACATAAGTTTGGATTCAGAAATGACAACGGTCTATACTTCCAGCCTTGAAAGGCAGGGCCTGGGAAACTCCAGAGCAAAGCAATGAGGAAGACCAATCCAGGGTGATTCCTGAAGTCACCCTAGGGCCTCTACAGGTACACACAGTGCCTCTTTTACACACACACACACAGAGGAACAATGGAGTCAGACTATTTGGACTCAAATCCTTAATACTTACTAGAGGTATATTTACGGGAAATTGCTTTACCTCCCCGCGCCACCAATTTCAACATCTATAAAATGGTGACAGCTAACAAAATGGCTTAGCAGGCAAGATGTTCATCATCAAATATAATGACCTAAGTTCAATCTTTGGGACCAACCTGGTAGAAAGGAGAACTGACTCCCATAAGTTGTTCTGTGACTTCTACATCCATGGCATCATATGAGCCTGCCCACATACCCATACATACAAGATAAATAAGTAAAAGTTAAAAAGTAACTCTGTTAATCTAAGTGTGATGATAATGTTCACCTATAATCCCAGTACTGAGGAAGCCATGGCAGGAGGCTCGCAAGCTCAAGATCAGCCTGAGCCACATAAGCATGACTTTGTCTCAAAACACAAAAACTGAACAAAAGGCAAAGTACTACAACATAAAATTGTTATGTGAATGAAACCAATTAATAACACAAAGCACTTCACATATCACTTGGCACAAAGCATTCACTAAACACTGGTTCTGATTAAGACCAATATTTGCTAAATGAAGGCAAATCTGGCATATTTAAGGCCCTGGACTCAATCCCCAGCAACACACACACACACACACACACACACCTGAAAAGAAAATTTTGTATCTCAGAAACAAGGAAACAAAAAAGGACATAATTTCACTATTATCATACCTTTGTCACCTATAGAAGTATTCATTGAACAAACATTTACCAAGCCAAAGATTCAAAAATACACTCTAGTATAATCTGTTTTTTTTTTAAATGACAGAGTGGTAACATTAAAGAGTATGTAATTTAAAAAAAACTGAAGTGAGTGCATCTGCCCTCCATAGATTCCACACCTGGAGTCCATGAGTTCTCCCTGCCCCTCATGGTACTCCATATCTGGAATCTATGAGCTCCATTCTTTCTCTCCTCTAATAAACTCAACCTTAATCCTCTAAAAAAATACTTAAGTAATGATTGTAATGGCCAAAAGTAATAAAAAATTAAATCTACCACTAAGATTCTCAACCCTTACACTATGTAACAATGTTTATCCAATGGGTTTGGTCATTTTGATTTTCCCCTAAACATCATTATTTTTCATTCATTTGATCATCTTCTTCCAAATTCTGAATTATGAATCAGTCCAAATAGATGTCAAAATTCAGATGATTGTTTAGATACCTTCTACCTGTTACACAAAGGAATGCTCTATTCCTAAAATTGTTCTGGCCTGTTTTGCTACAGTATCTCAAAAAAATTAGGCATCGATCTTATATTTGGAATTTTGTTTCAGATACTATTACTTTTCTAGACTGCCTCTTCCAGTATATTCACCTTTTACTTTAATTTGAAAGAGACCGGAGATAGAAAGACCAAAGACACTGTTGCATCTTACTTTTCCCTGTTAAGCGTTTTCTCGAAAGTAACTACACTTCAATCTAAGCATCACTACTGTTTTTCTTCTGAAGAACATGTATAACCTTTAATTTGTTACAATATTAATGATAACAGATGGCACATATCAAGCTATTCTAAATACTCCACATAGAATAATTCACTTAATTCTCACAATCCTATATTTTAACAGATGAAGTATATTTACCTAAATTGAAAAGCTGGTCAGTAGTGGTTCCGGGATTTGAACTCGGCCAAGCTACTTGGACTACCAATTAAGAGTTTGGGGGGCTGGAGAGGTGGCTCAGGGGTTAAGCCTCCGCCTTGCAGGCGGAAGGTCCTGAGTTCGGATCCCAGATCCCACTGATAGACGTCTGCCAGGCGGAAGCAGGGGCGGCCTGCGCTTCTGGTCCTGGTAGGGCGGAGCCTGTGAATCCGGGGGCAGAAGGAGGTGGAGGCATCCATGGTGGTTCGCGAATTCGTCCGTGGTTCTACACATACACACACAGACACACACACACACACACACACGCGCGCGCGCACATACACACGCACATGCGCACAGTTGAATAAATAATAATAAAATTATTAAAAAAAAAAAAAAAGAGTTTGGGTTGTTGTGTTACAACAGGCCTGTGTTTCTAGAATTCCTGAGGAAGGAGGATCACAAATTTAAAGTCTGCCTGAGTTACACAAAGTTTGCCTAGGCTAGAAAAAAGAAGGAAGAAGAGGAAGAGGAGGGAGAGATGACTTTAAATGAGATTTTGCTTTGTTGGAACAGTCTTATGTAGCCCAGGCTGGCCTACAACTCACGATGCAACCAATGATAGTCTTGAACTCCTTCCTGATCCTCCTGCTTCCACATCCCAAGTACTGAGATTACAGACATGTACTACCATACCTGAAGTTGGAAAAAGATATTTTTCTTCCTTTTTTATGTATGTGGATTTCTTTAGTATGTATGTGTGTACATGCATGTTTGAGTGCACACAAGACACATATTTGGAGGTCAGAGGACAACTATATGGAATCAGTTCTCTCTTTCTATCTTCACATGGGTTCCAGAGAATGAACTCAGGTTACTAAGCCTGCACAGCAAGCCTCTTCAACTACTGAGCTGTCTCACCATCCTGGAAAGGCTACTTTTCTGACCTATTTTTTCTTGGTCAACTAGACTGAAATTCTCTCCCCAAATCAAATATGTACATACCACTATGCCAGGTGAGAATACACATTCTAACCTGGAGACCAGAAATAAGTGATGAAATTACCCAATGAAAATTTTTCTTGGTTCCTTTTACAGACAGTACCACAATTTTAGTAACAGCTAATAGGGGAGGGGGACCCTAAAAATACTTTTAATTTTTGCAATTTATTTTCTTTCCAAGGAAGAAAAGCATCAAACAGTAGGCATTATTTTACACACTCAGCAATCATCTACATTTTCCCTCTCTGTGTAACAATTTTCCTAAACCTGTTCCCAAACCTAAAGCTGAAAATGTCAACTTATTCTCTACTACTAATATACCCTATTAATATAAAGACAATATCCAGCATTCAAATCCATTGAACATAATTTCCAAAGAATATACAATTTGGAAAAAAATAATAAATAAAATACTAATTAAATTTATGACTCCTGAAAACTCTCCTCTAACCCTCAACATGTACACTTGCAGGCCTGAACCAGTGTATTTATCTCTTTCTCATACATAAATTTTTTAAGAGGCAAACATATATATATATATATAAAGGAAGAAATAAAGAATCCCATGTTAAAGGGGTGTTATGAATATTGAATGAGGTCACATGCTTGTGAAGCAAGCTTGTATTCCCAACACTTGGGCAACTGAGGCTGGAAAACTGCCACAAAGTTTGAACTTAGCCTACACCAGTCTACACTACAGTGTGAGATGTGGAGCTAATCCCTGACTCTTTTTTTTTTTTTTTTTTTTTGACCTAGGGCCTGGTATATGAAAGATAAGCACTATACCACTGCACTAATTTCCCTAGCCTTTAATCGATTTTCTTACCAACCTGCACTGGCACAATGCCACATAATACTGGGCACATAAGCACACCGTGACAATAGCTACAACATTTTTATTTATTAGTAGCTAATTTTAACTGTTTTATCTAGGGAGGGTTGGTTTTTTGAGCTAGGGTCTCATGTAGCCCAGGCTGGCCTTGAAGCACTGAATCACAGTCATGTTGTACCATATCCAGTTTGTTGATTTTAACTTTTTCTTGGGGGGGGGGGTGGAGAGGAGAGCCAATAACCTGAAGAGAAGGGACAAGAAAAGATAAAATATGAATTACTCCAAGCCACAGGGCAGACTGTACCACAGTATGCTTCTGCACAAACAAATTATGACAAGAAACTGAGAGCTCTGCATTTATGAGGAAAACTGGAAAAGACAAGCAAGAATGATGATGACTGGAAGAAACTACATTTGTCGCGCTCTTTTGCTTTGGTCTGCTTCTTTGTTTAGTAATCTAACCATGGGACAAAAATATTTACATCCTATTTGAAAATGACTCTATCAAGGATGAGACCTTTCTTGAGAAAAAAGACCTTGGTATGTGAAGAACAAAATTTCTCTGATTTCTTTTTATTGACTTAATGGCATGCTCATGAAGATGCTAAAGAAAACAAATGCTTAGGTTCAGTATTAATAAGCAGTAAAAAAAAAAATCAAAAGAATAAAAGTTTTTATCATTTCCTAATGCATACTGGAAATTTTTTAATTACACAGTATAAATAATAGAACAACATATACCCAACCACTCTATTACAGGCCAAGTTCTAGAAAAAATTTGAAAGTCCATCTTTTTTCAATTTTTAAAACTATTTATTTATTTTTATTTTTACATGTGTGTGTGTGTGTGTGTGTGTGTGTGTGTGTGTGTGTCTGTTATGTATGTGTGTGTCTAAGTGTGTCTGTGGAGGCCCAGGAGTGACTTGGAGAATCACTCTGGATTGGGCTACCTTTGCTTTGTTCTGAAGTTTCCCAGGCTCCACCTTCCAGGGCCAGAAGTTATCCACTGACAAGTTTTTTTCTTTTTTTTTTTTTTCAATGTGGGATCTGGGATCCCAACTCAGGACCTTCTGATTGTGAGGCACAGGTTTAACTCCTGAGCCATTTCTTCAGCCTCTTTTTATTGCTTTTTGAGACAGTCTCACTATGTAACTTAGGAACCTGATGTAAACCCAAACCAGCCTAGAGCTCACAATCCCACCTCAGTCTCTGGAATGCTGGGATTTAAGATGCATACCACCATACCTGTTTGAAGTTCAAATCTTTAATTACTACCATGAACTTTCTTACCAAAAGACAGAATAATTTCAGTCACAATGTCAACATTTCTGAAAAGAATAAGGAGAGAGTCCAATTTGACTTTAATAGAACACAGATTTAACCTCAAGTAGTAGCTCACAACTGTAAGAAATGCTTCCAACACTCAGGAGGTCGAGACAGGAGGATTAGATGCTAAAAGTCATCAACATGGTAAGTATGAGGCAAGCCTGAGATCCACAAAACCCTGCTTTAAAAAAAAAAAAAAATTCAGGCTGGAGAGATGGCTCAGGGGTTAAGACTCTGTCTCACAAGCAGGAGGTCCGGAATTCAGATCTCAGATCCCCTGTAAAAATGCCAGGCAGAACTGGTGGTGGCCTGCACTTCTAGCCCTGGTGGGCTGAGCCTGGAAAATTCCAGAGTGAAACAAGAAATAGGTAGAAGCAATACAGGATGATTCCCAAAGTTGTCCTTAGCCCTCCACAGGGACACACAGTGCCCTCTGCAGACAGACAGACAGACAGACAGACAGACAGACAGACAGACAGACACACACACACACACACACACACAAATAAACTTTTTTTTTAAAATTCAAGTTTAATGCAATTTTAACAAATTAAAAAGTTATATAAAGTTTTGTCACAAACACAACACACAGAAGCTGGATCTCTATAACCTCTCACCAAACCAGCACCATTTTTTTTTTTTTTTTTTTTTTTTTTTTTTTTTTTTTTTTCCGGTGCTGGGGACCGAACCCAGGGCCTCGCGCTTGCTAGGCAAGCGCTCTACCACTGAGCTAAATCCCCAACCCATCCAGCACCATTTTTTAAGTCTGCTTCAATTCAACTTAAACCTCTGCCAATGACTTCTTACAGAAACACTAACAAAATATTTCTAATATTTGTTTCATGACAAATAGCAATGGCCTTTTAATATTTAGTATTCCCTTATTGAATACCAGGTGTCAACTTGACGGTTGAGGGTTTGAGCTCTGGGCACATTTGTGGAGAATTACTGGTTGAGTTGAACCCAGAGCAAACCTGAAAGAGATTGTCTAGCTGATAGGGAAGGCTCAGCCTATAGTGTGTGGGACTAGGCCCTGAACAGATGAATAAATTACTGAGAGTCAGTTGAGGAAGTGGGCATCCTTATGTACACTTGGCCAGACATGCTGGTCCAGCAAGTAAGGATCATCCCTCTCTCAGCCATTATGTAGAGATGATATGGCCAGTTCCCTTGGCCCTGGTGTTGGCAGGAGCTCTCCTGTCAAGCTGGATTGAGAACTGTAACCAGAAATCGTTAAGAGAAAATAAACCCCTTGTTCTCTGAAGCCATTTGATGGTCATTTATCAGCAACCATGCAGGCGAATTGCAACAAGTATATTTCTTTTACCCTAAATTCCCCCATCCCAAAAAGCCATTGAGATAGTTCAACAGGTAAGGCAACTGCTAACAGATCCAGAAGCCAACAATGGTAGAAGGAGAGTAACTGATTTCCAAAAGTTATCCTCTGACCTTCACCCATGCACTAGGGCATGCAAGTGCGCACCTCTCTACCTCTCACACAAATAAATAAATGAAATATTTAAAAATATTTTTTAAAAAGTATACAATGTTATTTTAATTACCAGGTCTAGATTCTCTACATAAAATAATCTAATGGCTCTTCATTAATTCCTTACTAGGAGCACTGAGGTCCTAGTAACTAGGAACTTGCTCATTATCAAAGGATTTTGTTTATTTCTGATTTCAGAACTAGAATTGTAGCTCAGTGTTAGAGCACATACATAAGGCTTTAGTTTCAAAATCTCCAACAATAAATAAGTAAACAAATAAATCTCACTGACCTTACACGCACTCAAAAAAAAATTAGAGAAACAATGTAAGCCTCTATTACAATCTTTCTAAAAATTCACTAATGATCCATAAAATTGTACAGAAACATACTTTCATGGTTTCAATCAAAGACTAGGAATTTACTCTCTACTTCCTTAAAACCATTCTCCTACAGATTTCTACATAGTATGGAAACTTACCCAACTGAAAATGACCTACAGGTGAACTTTTTTTCCCAACAAAGAAAGGACACCGGGCCTGCAAGACAGTTCACTAGGTAAATGTGCTTGTTGCCAAGCTTGATGACCTAAGTTTGATACTTCCCACATGGTGGAAGGAGAGAACTACTCCTGAAAGCTGTCTTCTGATCTCTATACATGCATCATGGTACAAATGTGACCACATGTATACACACACACACACACACACACACACTTGTTTAAAAGAAGTAACACAGAGTAAGATGACATTCAACCCAATAGAAATGAAACTAATAAGAAACTTGTAAGACCCAAAGTTTCCAAGCTGGGAAAGAAATTAGAAATATACAATTCCCAAAAGGTGAACTGAGGCTAGTTAAGATAGCTCAGCATAAGGCCCCTGCTTGAAAATTTGGCCATCGGGAAGGCCCACATAGTCCATGTGCATGCCTTCCTCCCTACTGCCATCTCTCTATCTCCTGTAATTAATAAAAAAAATAAAGTATTTTTTAAAAGTGAGCAGGATATCTATGGTCTTTTTAAATATTTAAAATTCTTTAATATTTGTGTGTATGTGTGTGTGTGTCAGAGGGCACTGAGTGTGTCTGTGGAGGATCAAGGGTGAATTCAGGAATCATCCTGGATTGCTTCTACCTCCTTGCTTCACTCTGGGCTAACTGCTGGAAGTGCTGGCCGCTGATGCGAACTCAGGACCTCCTGCTTGTGGGACACAGTCTTAACCCCTAAGCCACCACTCCAGCCCTCTACAGTCTTTTTCATCCCAGGATATAAGTGACTCAAGTATTCATCGAATATGGTGAAACTTGCCAAAAGTGACTCCTTGGGTTTCTTTGGATACCTCCTCTTCGCAAGGGAACGGTCTCAAGTCGAAGTCTTAACTACCTTCTGCCAAACACTGACCCCTGAACACTGCAGGATGAAAACACTCCAAAGATCAGACTGAGGAGAAGCAGTCGGTGTTCGTCGGCAAGCAAAGCGCGCGGCCCACGAAATCATCTATGCAGAAGAAAAAGGAACCGCCGCTGCTGTGCCCGCTAAAGTGAAATACACAAAAAAATCCACTCCCACCCCAAAAAAATCGCGGGGCTCCTTAACCTCTGACGCCTCTCGTGACATATTTATGTCCCCAGGAAAGAGGAATCGCGAGCAGTCAGGAACAAATCCCCGTGCGCACAAAGCCGCCGGTGAAATGGGAAGTGGGGGAGGAAGTAAACCGTCCAGGACAAAAGTGACTTAGGGTGTGTTTAAAGTTCCGGGGGGATCATGACCCCCCACACCTCACTCGGCCTGCTTCCCTCCACCCTCTCCCCGAAAAGGCTAGAACACTCGGCTCCACGGGGCAAGCCCCGTCGGAGGACGGAGACCGCGGGGCTCCCCGGGTAACCGCAACGTGACATCTGGGGTCTCGGGTTGGGGGAAGGAGAAAGGCGCGGGGGGCAGAGAGCCAAACTCCAACCGCTCCCGGAGAGCGACTCTGCCGCCGGCCTGGGGGCGGCGACCGCCGACCGAGCCCCGACGCCCCCTTCCTACACAACCGCACCGGCAGCCGCAGCATCTCTCGCCCTTCTTCCGGCTTCTGCCTCAGTTCCGGGCCGCCCTCCCGGCCGCGCCCCCGAACGCAACTCTCCTCAGGCCGCTCGCCCCCGCGGCGCGCCCGCCCGCCCGCGCCGAGGTCCCGCCGGCCGGCGGCGGAAGGATGCCGGCCCGGCCTCCCAGGCTCCTCCCGGGCCTACCTGCCAGGCGGCGAGGCGCTCGGCTGGAAGCCCGGCGCGGCGGCAGGACCTCCGAGAGAAGGCAGGAAGACCCTGGCAGGAGGCGAGGGATCCGTTCGACCAACCGGCGGGAGCAAACGGCCAGAGAGCCCCGGGGCCTCCGGGATAACTCAGTCCTGAACCCGGCACCGCCGCCGCGGCCGCTCGGGAGACATCAACCAAGAAGACGGCGCAAAAGATCACCGAATACAGGAACGCCCCAGACAGCAGAAGAAGAGCGCCGGGGCGATCGTTCAAGGAACTGCAGCCGAGTGACGAAAGACGGCGCAGCTCATGCTGCCAGTCCGGATCCCGTCCAAGGCATAAATAAACAAACCCAGATCTTTTTAAGCTGCAGCGCGCTGTAGCCTGAGTAATTCTGCCTTTTTCTGTCGGTTGTCTCGTATTGAAGTTGTTTAGAAAACTGGAGTTTTGATCCCAGAGTGGTGACCGGAGTTCAAGGTCATCATGCTATGCTACACAGCGAGTTCGCAACCAGCCTTGTCACAAAACCAAAAAGAACTGGAGTTTTTTCGTGAGCATATTGATTGAAGATCAAAGCACAGCATAATAACACTGTTTAGTGACTGCCTTATGAACTTCCAAAACTATTCCTGTTGGTCAAGCAGATCAACCACCTCTTTTGAGCCTTAAGTTTGCGAGATCCATGAAATGAGAGTCAAACTGAGGAACATATGCAAACTATGAAACTTTACAAGCACAGCAAAGAGATGAGAAAAAAAATCAAAAAGTTTTTTGGTTGTTCTGCTTTTTATTTTGATTCTTTTTTTTATTTTTTTCTGAAGGCCACATATTTCCCCCTCCCCCCAGATATATAAAACCAAATGCGTGCTTTTAATTAGTTTTTAGAAATAGGATCTCGTGAAACCAAGGATGATCTGGAACTTCTTGTGTAGCCAAAGATATCTCTGAAATCCTGAACCTACCTCCATCTCCCAAGTGCTGGAATTACGTGCATACACTACTACGTCTATGGGGTGTGTGTGTGTGTATGTCTGTGTGTGTGTGTCAGAGGACACTGTGTGTCCCTGTGGAAGACCTAGTGTGACCTCGGGAATCATCCTGAATTGCTTCTACTTCCTTGTTTTACTCTGGAATTTCTCAGGCTCCACCCACCATGGCCAGCCGTGCAGGCTGCCCCCATTTCTGCCTGGTGTTTTTTTATGTGGGACTTGGGATCCAAACTTAGGATTTTCTGCTTGTAAGGCAGAGTCTTAACCCCCTGACCCATCTCTCCAGCCTTTTTTAAAGATTTATTATTTGAAAAATGAGGGAAGAGAAGGTGCAAACTATGAACGCTCAAATTTAGCTTTACAAGCACAACCAAGAGATGAGAAATTCTTAAAAGGCAGGAGAAAAAAATTTTTAATTTTTGTTGTTGGTTTGTACCTACATGCCACGGTGCCCCAGTGCAGGTCAGAGGACAACTTGCAGGTTAGTCCACTGTTTCCACCATCTGAGCTTCTGAAAATCAAACTCAGTTTGCCAGTTTGGAAGCTGGTGCTTTACCCACTGAATTAGCTCACAGGTCTGTGTCAGACTGGTAGCCATCAAGTCACCACAACGCTGAGTTACAGATGTAGCCTTGGCTATGACAGGCTTTTTACATTTGTTCTAAGTTTTGAATTCAGATCCTCATGATTGTGTCTTAAGTGCTTCTACCAAATGAGCCATCTTTTCAGCCTGTAACTTTTGGTTCATTTATTTATGGAAGGATCTCACCGTGTATTCCAGGCTGCCCTGAAATTCACTATGTAGCTCAGGCTAGTCTCAGACTTGAAGCAATCCTCTTGCCTTCACCTCCTAAGTGCTGGGATTACAGACATGAATATCTATGCATGGTTTACATTTTGATTTTTGAGATGAAGTCTCATTGTGTCTCATACTGACTTCCATCCTTCTGCCTCTGCCTCCCAAATGTTGGGATTAAAGGCATGTGCCACCATGTCTTGTGTCATGGTTTGAAACATATCCCCCACAGTCTCATGTGTTTGGCAAGGTCATTTCACCTTGAGAGGTGGAGCCTTGCTGGAGGAACGCAGTCACAGGGGGTGGGCCTTGAGGTGGATTAGTCCCACCCTACCTCCAGGAGAAGTCTGCCTTTGCAGCAAGCAGTCTGCAGCTCTCAGCTTCCAAGATGTCTGCAGTGATTTAGCCTCCTCCAGCTTTGGCCAGCCAGCCATGCCACCTCTGCTTTGAGAGACTGTACCTTCCCTCTAGAACCGTAAGCTGAATCTCCCTTTCTCCCTTAAGTTGATTGACTTTGGGTGCTCTCTCACAGCAATAGTTAAGAGTAACCGTTACACTTTGCTAGTAGCTATTTCTAACACAATATTCCACTGAAGGGATATGCTCACCAAACTCCTCATTGTAGAACTTGCATGTTAATTGCTAAACATTTCCTGAATAATAGATATTTAGTACTTTTGGGAACAGGCAGTTATATTTTTATTTATGATTAGGGTTTACTATACATAAACAAACAAACAAGTAACTGAAGATCAGGCATAGTGATACACACTTTAATCCCAGCATTTGGGAGGCTGAGAAAGGATGGTAGCTGTGTGTTTGAGTCCAGCCTGGGCTATATAGTGAGATCCTGTCTCAAAAAAAAAGAAGAGGAAAGAAGCAAAAGTCCTGAAACAAGGTATGTGCTTATTGTTCAGTCACATAAAAGAAATTCAGAAGGTACAGTTTCAAGTAAGATAAAACTATATTCAATTTCAAGGACCAAGTTTCTTCTGTGTTCTTTTCTACCTTCCACAAAAGGTTTTTACCTGAGGTCTGAGACAACTGCTCAAGTCCAGCCTTCATATTCACATTCCAACTCCCAAGGCTGGAGGAGGAAAGGCAAGTCTTGTAACTAGAAGGGCAGAACACAGGGCACTTTCGCTTACAGTCCACTGGCCAGGGTTTGGTCTCATAGCCACACGGGCAGAAATCTGCTCCATCTTGAAATTAGAGCATCTCTGATTACCTACAAAAGACCCTCACAGGATTGGACCCTCTACTATTCCCTGGTGGAAGTGCTGGCCTCTGAGGCTCACAAGCTGTGAATGAGGCCCAGCTCCCTCACAACCATATCTAAGCAGTTAACACTGAGGAGTGTTAATAATTTGCTGATGCTCCTGTTAGAACCCCCCCCAATTAAATTTGTCGGTTCACCAGATTAGACATGAAAGGAAATGTTTCCTCGGCCTGTTCTCCGTGCCCTCTCTGCGGTGCACTGACATTTTGTTCACATCTTCCTAGGAAAAGTCAGGCAGTACTTAGCCCCTGAACAAGTATTCCACAGAACCAAAGACGAGTTTGGAGGAAATCGTCACACTGTCCCTGCTGTGAACAATAAACCATACAATTGAAGCTAAGTTATCTGAGGGCAGAGTGTCTCTGGCAGCGGTCCTAGTCTGGACATCTTTCCCTGTGATATGGAATGACTTGCTTTCTTGACGCAGTAGCAGTTGCAGTATCCCTGCTGTGGGTGATAAGACATGCAACTAAACTGTTCCATCTGAAGATGGAGTATCTGTAGGGTGGAATCCCAGGGTGGCTATCTTCCTATATGTGGTATAGAGTGCATGTCTCCTTGATAAATGGGGTCTACCATGTGAGTACAGGGATGCTGCCAATCAGCTGATGTCACTGAATCCATGTTGTAATCTCTACAATTAGGACATAAGCAGACCACAGCATCAGCTATATGGCTTTTGCTATGGACGATAAGACATACAACCAAGGCTCAGTTGTATGTCCAGAAAGAATTGTCTACATAGGAGAGAAATTACAATAAGAAAAATACACATAGATGTTGTCCTGCACATTAGCATCTAAATTAACTCAAAAACTGGAAGAAGAAAAAAAAAGAGGATAAAATGGAGATGATGATTTGTTTCTTATATAAGGGAAAGAACACAAATTAGATATGTACCAAGAAGCCCCTTCTAGGATCAGAAAACTTGGAATCCATGGGGACTGAGTTCACAATGAGAAGGAAGAGAACATGGCAGAAGTCACAGAAGACACCTTTGGGTCCAACTTTCAGGACAGAGGGAGGTGGTAGCAAAAGGATCAGAAATTCAAGGCCATTCTAGGCCACCCAGTAAATTCGAGGCCAGAAGGGGGTACATGAGACCCTGTCTCAAAAAAAAGGCAAAAATATCAGTGAGATGGCTCAGTACCAAAGGTACCCGGGCACAGACCTGGAGACTTGAGTTCGATCCTCAGAGCCCCCATGTGGTAGAAGAAAAGAACTCAGTTTCTAAAAGTTATCCTCTTGACTATACATGAGCTTTCTCTCTCTCTGTCTCATATGTGTGTATATATACATATACATATTAATATTTCATCTCTCTATTAAGTGAAATATATTTTAAAGCACACACATGTGCACATGTAAAATAAATCCTTTTCTTAAAGCTAAATATGTAAATAAAAAATGACTATTGTTATGGCAAATTGGACATACTTGTGCATCGCTGCTTTTAAGGCTGAGGGAATGTCACACAAGAGGGAGCAGGGAGAAAGCAAGCCTAGAGGAACAGATGGACTATTGTGTAACTTTGTCCTCAAGGCCTGACATGGCTGTTACCTTCTTGAGATCAGAACAGCTGTGACTGCTCACATTAGAACTTCCCAAGATCAGAGGCACTAGCATTCCCTCATATAGAGGAAGAAAGAGGCAGCAGAAGCACATAGATGTACACCATTGTGCATGGGTGAAAGTTGGAGAACAACTTTCAGAAGTCAGTTCTCCTTCCATCACTCGGGCCACGGTCTCCAGGTTTGGGAGCAGGCACCTTACCCACTGAGCTATTTTGCCCACCCAGCAGCTTACAATGTCTGGAAGAAAGGGAAAGATTTCTTCAGTGGTGTAGTTGCCTCTGAATTTCCTATGTTCTTATAAATAATTCTAAATAAATTTCATTGGTTCATCTAGCTAGACTTACATGGAATGATTTCTTTGGCTTATCGTTGGTACTCTAATTGGGGTGAATTTTTGCTCATGTCTCCCTAGGAATAGCCATACACCATTGCACTTAAATTTCAGGAGAAACTGGGACTTAGTCTTTATCCCAGGCAAAGTGTAGGTAGAAGGTGGCAATTTAACAAGCAGGTTGCTATCTTCTAGAGATAAGTGAGGAGTGGGCAAATAACTTTCCTTTCTTGTTTCCTTGGGCTGAATTTCTGTTCCTATGCTACATGCTTTAGAGATGCTTCCTACTTGGGGAAACATGTAGCGTATAAGGTCTGGAGTTAAAACCCTCATCCACATTTGGTCCAAACAACTACAGGATTTTGAAATCTCGACACTAAGAAAAACATCTGACGATTATTTCAAAGCTAGGAGAAATTTCCAGTCTTTTAAAAACTGGAGATGTTTGAGACAGGATACCATGCATATCAGACTGACTTCTAACTTGCCATATATAGCCAAGGATGACCTTAAATGCCTGATCCTCCTGCTTCCGACTCCCAAGGGCCTGGGATCACAGGCTTGCATCACTATGCCCCATTTTGTGCAGTGCTAAGGACCAAACTCAGGTTATGTATGGCAAACAAAAGGAATAGAGTTCAGATTCTCAGATACAAGGCAAAATGCTAGGCAAGCTTGGGTGCAGCTTGTAATATCAACCACAGAAGTTGAAACCTGGAATCTCCCAAAGCAAGCTAGCTAGCCAGACTAGTCCTGTATGGGAGCTCTGAGTTTAATTAGAGACCTTGTCAAAACAATAAGGTGAAAGAGTGATGAATGCTTTTGATACCACCTTTGGGCCTACACACACACACACATATTGGGGGTGACTGCTATATGAAATCATGGAAAAGGTGGTTTAAGAACTAGAATGTGGCTCAGTGTGGAGTACTTGCTTGTTGTGCATAAGCCCTTGTTCCAACTCCCGACTAGGAGGAAGGGAGTCCGGTCAGTAGGGAATGAGAAAAGTACATTTATTCTAGCAGCAGACTTCCACCAATTCCTTTTGGAAATGTGGCAATGAACTACTGCTTGTTCTTAGGGAGGAGTCTATTTGGATGGAAGAGTAGATAACAGAGATCAAGACTTGAAAACCTCAAACCACCAGGAATCTCCTCACAATGGAAGAACTGCTAAATCAAAATCAGGCAGGCAGAAGTAAATCTCATCTTGGGATGTAGCCCTAACATCCAACACTTTGATATGAACCCTCGATAGCTCGTTATTATGTTGGTTGTTGATTGGTATATTCTGTTAATGCTTGTGGAGACCCCCCTTGAAGGTAAGGTGACACTCCTCTCTCCTTGAGATGTGATGACCAACTAGGCACAGAGCTTTCAGGACCAACATTATGATAGCCCTGAGCAAATCAGTATAGTTAGTCATCCTAAGAATAAACCTTATCACTGTCAATCACATGCAAAAGATTTAGAAACTCTAAACAAGGAAAAGAAGGTTGGAGTGTGTTAATTTAAAGCTTGTCTTTTACAATTTTGTAAAATCCTGATGGGATCTAGAGAGCAAAATGAGCCCAATGTTTAAGATTTTTTTCTCTTTTTTTAATACTTCGCGGGGGAGTGTGCATGCATGTCATGATGCATTGCATGGTGGAAGTCAGTTCTGTCCTTCCCTCATGTGGGCTTCCAGGATTTGAATTCAGGTTGCTAGGTTCGAGAGCAGGTGCCTTAACCTGAAACATGTGACCAGTGCTCGCGCTCTCTCTCTCTCTCTCTCTCTCTCTCTCTCTCTCTCTCTCTCTCCCTCTCCCTCCTCTCCCCCCTCCTTTCTTTCCTTTTTCGCTCCCTTCCCTTTTTGAAGTCTTTCTCTATAGCACATTTTGGTCTCAAACTCGCAACAGTTTTCCTGCCTGTTTCCCAAAAGCTGGACCACAGATCTGTATCACCACACCTTTCTCAATTTGTTTTCTTGTTCTTTCTAATGTCTATTATCAGAGAAAGTGACATCAAACTCCATCTTCAGCTGTTTTCAGATTGTTCAAGGTAAGGATGATGCTAGAGATGCTTATCATGTGCTTCAGTTCCCAACACGATATAAATTTATTATCTGTCTGGTCTTTATTTATCCTTACCCTCCTCTTATAAGTCATCATATGATCTTGCAAAAATTATGTTTTTTTTATTCCTATATCAATTTGCTATGGATTCTTTAGGCAAGACTCAGAAAGAACTCTATTGTATTGAATTCACATAAACCAAACATATGCTTATGGTCCTTCTATTTCATAATTTGGAATTGGTAAACAGGTGATGTCCCAATTCCTGTATTCTCTCTTTGATATATGGTTAGACTTAGTGATCTTGAAACACCTAAGGGCAAATCTGGAAAACTATGCAGGCGAGAGAGTTCTCTGGGGCAAGACGAGGCTGATGTAACACAAAGCTCATTCCTAAAGTTACGTCAGAGAGAGACGATGAATCCACACGAAGGCTCTGAGGATGGAAGTCTTCTCAGACATCTGTAGTGTAAGACCCTATGGGGAGTTTGTCTTGTGAAGCCCATGCCCATGCTCAGTTGTGTCTTTGTTCCTATCTTTCTCTTAACTCTCATGCTTAAAATCTTTAAAAACTACATCTCTGCTTTAAAAAAAAGAAAGAAAAGAAAAGCCCCATGTGGGAAAACCCTTAGGTTTAGAAAATCCAGGTCCTTGATCCCTCCTCTACATTATTTTGTGGGCAGTATAACTATTAACTGGAAAAAAAAAAATCCTGGGCTGGAAAGAGAGGTTAAGACTCCACCTTGTGGGGGCTGGAGAGGTGGCTCAGGGGTTAAGCCTCTGCCTTGCAGGCGGAAGGTCCTGAGTCCGGATCCTAGACCCCACATATAGACGCCGGGCAGAAGCGGGGGCGGCCTGCGTTTCTGGGCCTGGTAGGGCGGAGCCTGTGAATCCCGGGGAAGAGTAAACAAGAAGGAGGTGGAGGCGGTCCATGGAGGTGGAGGTGGAGGCAGAGGCGGTCCATGGTGGTTTCCGAATTCGTCCGTGGTTCTACACATACACAAATACATACACACGCATATACGCACAATTGAATAAATAATAAATAATTAAAAAATTAAAAAAAAAAGACTCCACCTTGTAAGCACAAGGTCCTGGATCCCAGGTCTCAGGTAAAACATGGCAGGGGGAAACTTTGGAGGCCTGCACTTTCTACCCTGGTGCAGAGGCCTGAAAATTCGGAGCCTGGGAAATTGCAAAGTGAAGCTAAAAGAAGGTAGAAACAATCCAGGATGATTACAGAAGTCACCCTTGATCTTCCGCAAGGACACTTAGTGCCCTCTAACACACACACACACACACACACACAATAAAGGTTTTTTTTTTAAAAAAAATAATACCTAGTACTTTAAAACAAAAAATCCCGACCCTCTCCCCCAAGAATACACATTGAAAGGATATGAAAGGCAGATTTGAACAATTTCTCTATGAGATGGTTAGAAAATAAAATGCTCTCCAGGAAAAACACACCAATGTTGGGTTATTCAGCATATAGATCATCCTTGGCATCCAGGCAAATGGATTTAAACACTTCAGAAATCTATCAGAGATTGTCTCACCCAGACCCCAGACTCATGACTCTATCTAGCAAATTAGGTTGTGAAAAATCTCACTAGTCCTTAAATATAATTATGTAAGGTTAAAAACTGGACTTTCTTTTTTTTATCTGATCACATACAACCTTATGAGTTATGGTATGTGGCAGGCAATAAACCTTTCCTGATATAACATGCATGGATGCCAAAAACAAAGTTTAGGCTGTATACAGGGCACATGCTTGTGCATTTGCAGCTACTCAGGACACTGACTCAGGATTGTTTGTGCCCATGAGTTTGAAGCTTGAGTAACTCAGTGAGATTGTCTTAAAAAAAAAAAAAAGAACCAAAGCCAAGAAGAGCAGGATTTTAAGGCTAGTCTCAGCTACATAGGAAGTTTGAGACCAGTCTAAGCTACATGGGACCTTGTTTCAAACAAAATTTCAAGGACAAAAAAATACCCATTTCAGATCTAAAAAGGAGGATGTAGTACATGGTGGCTCAAGTCTTTAATCCTAGTACCTAGTAGGTTAAGGCAAGATAGTGGCAAGCTCAAAGCTATATCCTTTATGAAAGAGGCAAAGCATGCTTTTTGACATTTTATAGGACAGGTCTGGGGGTGTTGCTCAGTAGTAGAGCATTTGTTTTGTGTGTGCTGAGCCTGAGTTTGATTTTTTAGTATTAAAAAAAAAAAAACAAAAACAAAAACAAAAGCAAACCTGGGTGCTATGTTACACACTGTACACACTTGGAAGGCTGATGGAGTGCTGGTGGTTTGAAGTCACTCTGGACTACACAGGTAACACCATGTCAGCCAAGGCTGCATAGTAAGATCCTGTTTCCAACAAAACAGAAAAAAAAGTATAAAGAACAAAATGTAACCAAGTTGCTTTTGCACAAAGACCAGAACTTAAGTTCTCCCCTGTCCACTCCTACTTCTGTGACATCCCTGTACCACAGCACTCACCAAGGAAACCCACTTTTCACAGAAAAGAATGATGAGAAACAACATTTGGAGTGGAAATAAACAGCAGATAATAATCCATAATTGTTTTTAATCTTGGAGATGAGTCACTGCAATTTATTTCCAAATTTCTTCTGTCATCAGCTGTTCATTTTTTTACTTTGAAAGTCACCAGATTAACACTGCCAAAGGCAGATAGGAAGCAATCCAAGGGGGCAGTTCTGAGGCATCACATGGTAAGTGACTGAGAAACCGGGAACAAGACAATCCGTCCCAGTAAAGGCACCAATGTGTGAACCTGATTCACACTTTTATTATCCCAATCGGGTTATTTTTACAACAGTGCAATTTTAGAGCAAGACTTGCTAGGGGATTATTTACTGCCTGGGAAGCTCTGTCTATCACTCTATACAAGACATCTAAGGTCTAACTTCAGAATTTATTTCAACCCAAGCAATTATATTCTTTTTAATTTTTTTCTCCCTCCCTTCCTCCCTTCTTTCCTTCATTCCTTCCTTTTCTTATCCCTAGGAGTGGAGGTGGTTAGGGAGGAAAGGGCTCACACTATACCCCAGTACCTCAGACTTAACATGTAGCCTTTGACATCATGATAACCCTTTTACTCAGCCTCTCAAAGGCTGGGATCACAGGCATGAGCTACCAGGCCAGGCTGTGTCTCTAATATGTTTATTCCCTACATTGTCCTCTGTACAAAGAATTTTAAAACATGACCTCGCAGGCATTCTAACATCATGTCCATAAAGAACATCATGTTCATAAGGAACATGATGCATGATATGTCTGCTGCACAGTCCTGTGGTCCCAGCCCCCAGGCAGCTGAAGGAGGAGGATTCAAGGCCTATAAGGACACAGTGAGTTTCAGACTAGCCTAGGCAAAAAAGTAAGCTGGGGATACAATTCAGGGGAGAGCACATGCCAGTATGAACAAAGCGCTGGAGTCAATCCCAGGTACCACATAAAAATAAGTAAAAAAGAAATTTGCCCTTTTGTCTGCATTTGAATTCTCTTCTTCAGTGGGTTCTTACCCTGTCTAGCCTTTACCTTTGACTCTGAAACAGGAAACTGGAGTGCAGATGTTTCCTCTAGGAATTAGCAAATCAGTCTAGTTTTCTCAGACCTGCTAAGATGGGGGTTTCGGATCACCCTTATTGTCCTATTCAAAACACAAATGTGTATGCATACTAGTACTCCTTTCTCAGCATTTCTCTTTTCTTTGTGCGGTTTTGGGAATCAAGGTCTCTCACATACTACACAAGTGCTCATTTACTTACATCAGAAGACAATTCTTCAATTAAATTCACTCTTAATTTATGCTTATATAGGCAGCAAAGTAGACAAACCAAAACAATTCAGGACACTGACATGGTGGCATTCACTTGTAATCTCAGTATTTGATAGGCTGAGGCAAGAAGATTTCTGCAAACTCAAGGCTAGCCTGGGCTACATGAAAGACCAGTCTCAAAACAACCAACTAGGCTGGAGAGAGAGCTCAGGGATTAAGACTCTGCCTCATAAGCAGAAGGTCCTGAGACTGGATCCCAGATCCAACGTGAAAGCGCCAGGTGGAAAGAGTGGCAGCCTGCACTTCTAGTCCTGGTAGGCAGAGCCTGGGAAATCCAGAGCAAAGCAAGGAGGAGGTAGTACTTCCAGGATGATCCCTGAAGTCACCCTTCGCCCTCCACACAGTGCCCTCTCTCACACACACACACACACACATACACACACACAAAATAAATATTAAAAAAAAACCAAAAACCAACCAACCAAAAAATAAAGACAAACAAATACTGTTTTCATTTGAAATTTCCAGAATAATGAAAGAAAAAATATGTTTTGGTTGTATGCTGCTTTCTCTTTTACTATGATTTTGGTACAATCCTAAGTTCGCAATCGTGAACTTTCACATGAGTGATGCATGACCTGGTATGTACTGGGTATTACATGTCTTGGTTTCATGGCTGTGCTTTAGCTGACACATTTACAAAGGGCTGGTAAAACTCCTCCATTCTCTAACAGGCGAACTGTTAATTTATGATAAGTGTGCATTCAGTCACGCTAGTGACAGAACTGGTGAGGGGAAAGGTTTCTTGAATCCTTTCTGGAAAGTCCCTCCTTCCCCCTGCACCTTTCTCACTAGCTGAAATGAGTGAGCATCAGATCCTGACGAACTCGGTCAGACTCTGAGTCCAGGGATTCCATTGGCTCATATTCTTCCTCAGGGGGCTGATCGATGAGTCCAGGCACTGGAGAGGACCAAACATCCATGCCATGCTCCAGGGAAATGTTGTGGAGGACACAACAAGCCAAGATGATGTGGCTGGACTTCTCTGGCGAGTACTGCAGGGCCCCCTTCGATCCATCCAGGCAGCGGAAACGAGAGCAGAGGGTTCGTAGGGTCTTCTCGATTACACTGTGAGTGGCAGAATGGGCTCTATTATAGCGGTACTCAGTGGGAGTTTCAGGAATATGAAGCGGGGTCATAAGCCAGGGCCGAAGAAAGAAGGAACTGTCACCTGTATGGAAGGCCAAGAGATCATAAATGATTATAAATGTTTATAAACCAAGAAGTGAAATTCAGGCTGTGTGATCCCAGAACTCAGGAGACAAAGGAGGAGGATTACTTTGAGTTCTAGGCCACCGTGGACTACACAGTGAGACTCTGTTTCAAAAGCAATCAAACAGGGCTGCAAGACTCTGCCTCACAAGCAGAAGGTCCTGAGTTCAGATCCCATGTCCCATGTAAAATTGCCAAGCTGAACCAGTGGCAGCCTGCACTTCTAGCCCTGGTAGGCAGAGCCTGGGAAATCCCAGAGCGAAGCAAGAAGGAGGTAGAAGCAATCCAGGATGATTCCTGAAGTCCTCCATAGGGACACACAGTGCCCTCTGATACATAAACACACACACACACACACACACACACACACACACACACACAGTAAATAAAATATTAAAAAAACAAAAGCAATCAAACAAAAACAAAATGAATGAAATTCAGAAATATACATGGATAGGGATCAGTGAGACGATTAGGTAACCTGAGTTTGATCCCTGGAAATCACATGGTAGAAAGAGAGAACCAACTTCAGAAAGTTGTCAACTGACCTTCATGTGTGCATCACGGCATGCATGTGCCTATTCTCTCACTCATAAATACATAAAACATATTTCAAAATGCAGAAAGAAACTTTCAGTTGCCGGGAAGATGGTTTAGTGAGTAAAGCATTTGCTGAGCAAGTATGAGGACTGGAGTTCAAATCCCCCAGAAGCTACATAAAATCAGACAGTATACCACACATCTATAATCTTAGGGTTCTGGTGATATGGGAGGGAGAGATAGGAAAATCCAGATGATTTTGGGCAAGCAGGGAAACATGGAACAAGAGACCCTGCCTTAAACAAAGTGTAGAGTCACCTTGCACATACAAGGTAAAGCATTCTACTTCTGAGCTATAGTCACAGCCCTTGAATTCTTGTCTCCTTCGACCTCTTTCTCTTCAGGGTCTCAAGTAGCTAGAGCTGGCTTCAAAAATGCTATGCAGCTGATGATGGCCTTGAACTTCTGAACCTCTTGTCTCTACCTACCAAGTGCTAAGATTACAGACAGGCACTACCATTGCTGACTCTGAATTTTCAATTTAAAGATGTCATTTATTAATAAAAGTGACCAAATAGGATGCCAATCTCTGAAGGGCATGGTGCAAGAAAGAAAGATTTCTGCCAGAAGAGCCGAAAACACAGGTGAGAAAAACTTCTAATTTTACCAACTTTCAGGTCTGCAAACATGACCTACAAATTACAGACTATTTCATGACACAAGAATAATAATTATTCTTCCCAGTGCTGAAAAGAGTAAGACAAAAGTCCCAGTATTTGTAGTAGCCATCAGAACTCAGGCATTGTGCAAGGTCAGCTAATACAACCACTATAACTAGGCTTTCAAATGAGAAGTGGGAGGAATTCCACATGAACAAGAAGAACATGTATACAAGGCTACAAATAGTAATAAGGAGAAGAGAATCAATCAGAAGTTAATTCAAATAATAGCCACCAGGAATTTCCCTTATTGAATGTTCTTGGGCAGTCCTGACAAAAATAAACAAAATGGGGAGTGAAGTCCTAACACCCAGCATGGTGCTTCTGAAAGATTTAATTGTTCTGACTCACATGGCCAGCAAACAGAAGAGGCATGATTTCTACGCCAGTCAGACAACAAGCCCTGAAGCACTGACCCGATCGCTGCATTCCTGGACCAGCATCAATTTCAGCAGTTTGGACTGTCTGCACAGAACTGGCCACTGTTCCTACAGCCAGAGTCTTCTTTCCTTCAGCTAATGTTTCTAAGATGCCATTAACTGCAAATAACTACAGTGTGTTGCAGAACTTTTTTTTTTAACTGTGTGTGTGTGTGTGTGTGTGTGTGTGTGTGTGTGTACCAGAAGGCACTGTGTCCCTGTGAAGGACCAAGGGTGACTCTGAATCATCCTGGATTGCTTCTACCTCCTTCTTGCTTTGTTCTGGGATTTCCCAGGCTCCGCCTACCAGGGCCACCCCTGCCATGTCTCCTTGGCATTTTTATGTGAGACCTGGGACCATGACATGCAGGTACATGCCTTCTACCCCATCCCTTTCTCAAATATCTTTAAAATTTTTCTGTCTCGGATAAATATTTAGTTAGCTAGTTATGAAACAGATAAAGAAATAGAGGGAAATAAGCAGGGACACGTGTCTCATGCCATGTGTATTGAGATCAGAGTACAAGTTTCAGAAGTTGGTTTTTTTCTTCCATCACTTAGGTTCCCGAGATCGAACTTAGGTTACCAAGCTTGTGAGAAGGGGCCTTTACCTGTTGAGTCATCTCGTCAGCTCTTTACTCTTTTAATTGAACTTATTGCTACTAAATGCTACATTTTAAAAATGGATATAGAGGACTAGAGAGATGGCTAAGGGGTTAAGACTCATGAGCAGAAGGACCTGAGTTCAGATCCCTGAATCCATGTAAAAAATGCCAGGCGGAAATTGTGATGTACTGAGCTTCTGGCACTGGAAGGCTGGGTCTGGAAAATTCCAAGAAAAAAAGGAGGATAAGTAATCTAGGATGATTCCCAAAGTTATCCTTGGTCCTCCATAGAAACACACAGTGACCTCTGTTACACATACATGCTGCACATACACAAACATATATACAGATAAATAAATATCATAAAGAATGGATATAGAACTATGTGTCATGGCATCCCTGCTGTGCAAGCAAGAGCAGGAGTGCATGTACCACAGTGCACATATGCAGGACAATTTGCAAGTCAATTCTCTCCTTCCACCATGTGGATTCTAGAGAAGAAGGAACTCAAGTCACCAGGTTTGTGTAGAGGCAGAGGAAGGAGGATCACGGCAAGTTTGAGATCAGGCTGGTCTACAAAGTGAGTTTCAAATCAGTTAGGGCTCAACAAATAAACAATAAAAACAAACCAAAACCAACAAACAAAAGAAGACCTGCTTTGGAGGCACACATCTGTAATCCTAAGGCTGAGGCAGGAGGACTGCCAAAGATTTGAGGCCAACCTAGGTTTTTATAAATTCCAAGTCAACCTGAGCTACAATACAGACCCCGACTCACAAATCAAAATGAGAGCTGACAAGATAACTCAGAGGTTAAGCCTCTGCCTCACAAGCAGAAGGACATGAGTTCAGACCCCAAATCCCACATAAAAACACTAGGCAGAAATGGCAGCAGTCTATACTTCCAACCCTGGAAGGCGGAGCCTGGGAAATCCCCCAGTAAGCAAAAAATGAAGCAGAAGCAATCGGGATGATTCCCAAAGTCACCCGTGGACCTCCACAGGCATACACACTCAAGTACTCTGTCCTAATAATGCTCAATGCTCATTAACCAGTTATGATTCAAGCTCCATTGGAAAGACACTCAGGAGGGGATTAGGATCAGAATTACAGCAGGATCATGATGCTTCTATGATCAGTCATCCATAAGACATTCCGGTGATCTTGTTCCAAAGCTGCTTAACAGGACTGGAAGCTGAAGAAGCAAGACTCAGGCTGAAATGTTTAGAGGAGTAGGTTATTTAGAGGCAAGGAGTTTATATAAAAATCAGAAGGGACAACTGACGATGGAGACAGGAAGAGATGAGACACTCTGGTGAAAATGTGCTATTGCAAACCAAGGAATCCAAATCAGTTCTAGGTCTGACAAATCTAGGACGAGTCCACAAATCTGATGGTATTAAAGTACAATGAGCAGTTCTGTCTCTGACTAAAATATCTAACAGCTTGTCATTCCTGGAAACTCTGCCAGTCTTTCTTTAATTACTCCACTGTCCCCCGAATCTGCCAGAGACACCTTTTTTGTTTTTGTTTTAAACTCAGGACCTTATTCATGCATTTGCATACAGGATGGAAATGCTCTACCACTGAATAGTATCCCTAGCCCAAGACACTTTCTCCCCTTACATATCCCTTCCTCCTCTTTTTGAAAACATGTATGTATTTATTCATTTATTGAAGAGAGAGAGTGAAAGAGAGTGAGAGAGGAGAGCATGTGCAAGCAAGCCCAGGACATGTGTGCCACAGTGCACACATGCAGGACAATTTGCAAGTCAATTCTCTTCTTGCACCATGTGTGTTCCAGAGAAGACGGAACTCTTCCAGGTTTGTGTAGGGTCCAGACACCTTTATCTGCTGAGCTAGCTCATCTCAACCTCTCCTCTGCCTTTTCTTGGAGACAAGGTCTCGCTCTATAATCTGGGATGGCCTGCCCCTCGCTACATAGCCTAGGCTAACCTTGAACTAGCAGCAATCTCCTGCCTCAACTTCCCAAGTGCTGGGATTACAGGCACCACATCTCCCTGCTCCATTTCTACTTTTCCACTTTGAAAAATTATGTTCTTACATTTATGGTGTGTGTGTGTGTGCGTGTGTGTATAGACATGCATTCCGAGGCACACACGCAAGAGAACAACTTATGAGAGTCAGTTATCTTCCACCACGTAGGTTCTAGAGATCCAATTCAACTCACTAGGTTCACACACAGGCACTGTGATAGCTAATCCTGGTTGTCAACTTGACCACACCTGGCATTAACTGAGAGATCAGCTGCCAGACACCTGATGACCTCACCTGGATCAATACATTTGCAATACAAAGACTGGTTCTAAATCTGGATAGAACCTCCCAGTAGCAGAGCAGATAAAAGGAACATAAAACAGAAAAGCTTGGGCAGACTCTTGCCTTGTGCTGGCAAACTCTTCCCTCCTGTAGCTCTGCATCAACCTCCAACCCTTCAACGTGACTGAGGACTCTCCCGGAATCCTCCAGCCTTTAGTCGCCACCAACTGGACTTCTGGACTGAGCAGCTCCTGGTAGTCATTGCTGGACTACCTTAGCTGCATCCTGTAAGCCAATCCAGTACATTTTTATACACTCATTCTGTTGGCTGTTGGCTCTGTGGCTCTAGAGAACCCTCTAGGTACCTGCATAGGCACCTTACCACTGAGCCATCTTGTCTTTTTTTTTTTTTTATAGGTTACTTAAAAAAATTTTTTATTATTTATTCAAAATTGTGCATGTGTGCATATGTATGTGCGCGCGTGCGCGTGTGTGTAGAACCACGGACGAATTCGGGAACCACCATGGACGCCTCCAACTCCTCCTTGTTTACTCTGCCCGGGGATTCACAGGCTCCGCCCTACCAGGACCAGAAGTGCAAGCACCCGCTTCCACCTGGCGTCTATAAGTGGGATCTGGGATCCAAACTCAGGACCTTCAGCCTGCAAGGCAGAGGCTTAACCCCTGAGCCACCTCTCCAGCCCTTTTTTTTTTTTAAGACAGTGTCGTATAAATGGTTCAGGCTAGTTTGAAACTTGAAATTCTCCTGCCTCAGCATCCCAAGTCCTTAATGAAACTGTTTCTTTCTTTTCTCCTCTTCTTCCTTTTCCTCTTTTCAATTATTTTACTCTTTGAAAATTTTGTATTTAAACACAATGAATTTTTGACATTCTTCGTCATGTTTTCCTACCTCATTCCTCCTATTTCCCCCATCTGAAAACCTTCTCCACACGTTTTCCTCCTCCTCCTGTGACTTTTCTGTGCGTGACCCACAGACGTCACTAAGGGTTGCCTATAGGAGCATGTGCCTGGGTTCCTGCTGTGGAGAGGTGACGTATCAGTGGCAAGACCAGTGAAGCAAGGAGAGCTCCCTTTCCCAACCAGCATTAACCACCAGTCTTCACTCAGAAAGAAACTTTCTTTCTGCAGCCCCCTCCCATTTGTTTTTCTCCAGGTTTGAAATCTAAGTTCAAGCGATCCCTCTTGCCTCAGCCTCCTGAGCATGTGGGACTCACTACGGGCATGAGCCACAATGCCCAATTCTAATGAGTCATTTCACCTTTCACATGATGTGCTGCATGGAAGACAACTTCTGTCCTGTTGCTCATATAAAGATAAAGCTTAAAAATACAAACAAGCAACAACAGCAACGAAAGGTAGAAGGAGAAAACCAACTTCTGAAGGTTGTCCTCTATGTTTAGCATGGCTTGGAACACTTGGTTTCTCTCCAGGCATGTGCCCCCCCCCACTCTCTCAAACAAACAAAGTATTTAAAAACAAACGTTTATTTCAACAACAGAGCAGTATGAGTGAGGCTTTGTCTCAAAAACCAAAAAGCTGTAGTTGGGAACAGTGGCACTTGAGAGGCACAGGGAGGAGGCTCACTACAAATCCTAGGCCCGTGTCATCTGCACAGCAGGCTTGAGACCAGCCAGGCCCCTACATGAGACCTTGTGTCAAACACACTGTCCACTATAACTTCTGTATCAATGTCATGGCAATGATGAGCAACAGTAATAATATTTAACGTTTGCATATCTGCATGATACTTTATGGTAAACTCTGATATCGACTACTTAATTCTCATGATAGGTATTACTGCTGTTGGGATTATATTCACCACTTTACAAATGATAAAAATTATGACCCAATCATAAAGATGGACTGTATATAATTACCAGCTCTGTACTCAGAAGAATTTTGGTTAGAGGATTGTGTTCACAAGGTTGTTTTCGGTGAGAGCTGGGTTTACAGGTGTGTACTGACACACCTGATTTATGCAGTGTTGGGGATTGAAGCCAAGGCTTTGTGCACACTAGGCAAGCACTCTGCCATCTGAGCTGCATCTCAGCCCCTTATTTTACTTTTGAGACAGGTCTCAGGTTGACCAACAACACTAAATAGCCCAGGCTGTGTCTGGAATTTCAGATCCTCCTACTACAGCTTCCCCAGTGCTGGGATTACAAGCACACACACTCACATCCATATTTCTTATTTATTTATTTTCCATGTTTGTCTATGTCTGTGTCTGTGTGCATTAGAGGGTACTGTGTATGTCTGTGAGGTCCAAGAGTGACTTCAGGACACACCCTGCAATTGTTCTACCTCCTCTTTGCTTTGCTCTGAGGTTTCCCAAGCTCCACCTTCCATGGCTGGAAGTGCAGACCGCCGCCATTTCTGCCTGGCATTTTTATGTAGTCTGGGATCCGAACACGGGACCTTGTGCTTACAAGGCACAGGCTTCATCCTTAAGCCATCTCTCCAGCCCCAATCACACCCATCTTAAAAGTCTATTTTTTTAAACTCTTTTTAAAATTATTTATTCAATTGTGTGTGTGTGCGTGTGTGCGTGTATGTGTGTGTATGTGTAGAACTACAGGCGAATTCGGGAACCACCATGGACCGCCTCCACCTCCTCATTTACTCTGCCCCAGGATTCACAGGCTCTGCCCACCAGGACCAGAAATGCAGCCCCCTCCCTTCCCTGGCTGTTTGTATGTGGGATCTGGGATCTGAACTCAGGACCTTCTGCTTGCATGGCAGAGGCTTAACCCCTGAGCCATCTCTCTAGCCCTCCTAAAAGTCTATTTAAAAAAATAAAAGTCTGGGGTTGGTGGTTCAGTGGCAGAGCCACCTGACATGCAAGTCCTCACACAGCAATAATAAAAAAAAAACAAACTCAAGAGCTCTCATCTGAGGGTTCACAAAATATGCAAAGGGACGGAGAATCAGGCAAATGGTATCTCCTATTTCATCCACTCTATTACCTAATTCTGCTGCTACTGTAAATCGATGATCTCCACTTGCACACTTACCCAGAAGCCAGCCATCTTTGTGTATCCCAGCTTCAAAGTGACTGCTTAGAGAAGACTGCTGCAGCACAGCACAGTCATGTAGGCTACCTGGCCAATTTGTCTCCACCGTCATTAGTGCCCCTCTGATGTCACACACCATCAGGCAGTTTAAAGAATGCAGACCTTTGCGGTTCACGTAAGAGAGGTCTTCAGCATTCGGTGCTTTGATGGACACATGGACACAGTCAACCACTCCTATCACCCCTGGCATCCCTGCCAGTCCATAGAATTCATCCTTCAGAGACTGCATGGAGGCTTCATCAGCTGGAAAATGAATGAACTGGGAGGCCCTTTCCACCAGTGCTTCGGTGACATTGGCAACACAGCGACTCATAGAGGCTTGACTGATTCCAATTGCATCTCCCATCCGAGTCTGGAAAGAACCTGAAGTATAAAAGCCCAATGCTGCAAGGATCTGTGTCTCTGGGCTAATAGCCCTGGACCTCTGGGTAGGTCGGGAAAGGCTCGCCCCCAAGAGCTCCACCAAGTAATAAATGAACTGTCGTGGAAATCCATACACGGACAGTAAGTAGTCATCAGTCACATCATCCAGCTTAAAACGGTCCAATGTCCGGTGACCTCGGCCATACAGCAAGAGATCACAGTCAAGCACTGTTATTGGTATAGCCATAGCAAATGTGAATGTTGTCCCTCCTAGCTGCTTTTTCTAAACTCTTCCCAATGGAGATGTTGACGCAGGAAGATACGTTTAAGGAAAAGTCAGAATTCAATAGTTAACCCTCAGCTAAACGGCATTTATCACCTTCTCTCTGCAAATGTTAAAAGAAAAACAATCAGAAACCATCAAAGACGTTACAATGACTCAGAGTCTACAAGGCACCTTTTGGGCAAATTCAGCTTGTTCAGACAAAAAAACACTGTACCTCTAACTGTGGGGTTTTTCTCCACCAACTCACAGTTGCATGACAAATGTGGTCTGGTTTGAAGCTAAATGAGAGTTCAGCTCCGGTAGGTGATTTAATGCCTGGCATTTCAACTGAGAACAGCAAAAGATTAATAGAGGTGATGGCAGAACTAGTCACAGTATGAATGAAACAGGTCTACGCAGACTAAGTCACTGACAGGTCAGGGATTAGAGATTTTTTGTTTTCCAGTGCCCCATAATTCTACTTCATACATACAACAGATGTGGGGTGCTCAAACCAGTATAACAAGGAAGCTGGGGAGGCGGTGGCTCAGCCTGGGGTCACTGTATGTTTTAACAACAGGATTTCCTCTGGCATTAAGAAATCCAAATGGAGGGTCTAAGGGGTAGGAAGTCAGGAGGACCAGTCAGTATGAAAGCAAAGAGAGGAAGAGGGAACCAGATCTGGGGTACCTTATACAACACCCCTTAAAAACAGATATGCAAATCGGCACGGGGGCACATGTCTGTAATCACAGTCCTTGGGGTGTGCCAGTTTTAGCTACAAAACAGGTTTAAGGCCAGCCTGGATTACAGGGAAAGGAAGGAGGGAAGGAGAGAGGGAGGGCAGGTGGGTGTGCTGGCCTAACGTTCGGGAGACAAAGGCGGGAGAATGGCCCCAGAGTTGTAGGCTAACCTGAGCTACAATAAGTAATGAGTAGAGGCTAGAGTGGGCTACCCAGCGGGACCCTGTCGCGAAGCCTGACTGTTGGCCACAAGCCTCGGCAAAGGACGGTCACCCACCCCGCAGTAGCGGCCAGCTTACCGGGGACACACTCCGCCCACCGAGCCGGGGCGCGCCGCCCTCCGGAACCGGCGGCCGCACACAGGCCGCCACGGGGCGCCCCAGCGGCACCGCCCCCTCCGCGTCTGCGTCCGCTCCGTGCTGCGTCATTATTCCCGCCGCCGCCGCGGCTCGCGCTTCCCCACCGCACATTCCACACACATCCGACCGGTCTCGCTCTGTCGAAGACCCCTCCGTTTCACCCTCAGTTCCTTCCAAGAGGCTTAAAAATTGAGTAAGATATTTAAATGTGGAGGAGGCTAATTTTTCCCCCCAGAGATCTTGAGGTGTTAGCAGACTAAAGAGCGCATCCGCGAAGTGACGAAAGTGCTTCTCAGGTTACGCAGCTGCGTGTTCCCCGTAGCGCTCTCCCTCTCCACCGCCAGCGCCGAAGCGAATAAAAACAAACACTGACGATGGCGGCGCCGGGGAGCTACCGGCTGCTGGGTTAGGGCAGGAAAAAGATCGACGGGTGGGCGAGGGGGTCCTGGAGAAAACCAGTCGACGTGAGCGCGACGATTTTTACCAAGTTCTGAGAGCTGGGAGTCTCCCGAAGGGTGGGATTCTTTTAGCTGCGACCCGTGCCATCCCCGCACCCCGGAGCGCGGAACCTTCAGCCGGGAGGCGCGGTGGGCCGGCCCCAGGCCCCGTCCTCCGTAATGAGAGCCCGGAGCCACTGTCTGTGCCGCAGCTTCGCAGGTATCCCTCCCTGGATCCTGCAGCGCCCCGGGGTGGGAGGTTACGGGTCTGCGTGCGACCCCCCGGCCAGCTTGCGGAAGCCCCGAGGAAGTCGGGCCGATGCTGTAAGCAAGCCCCGTTGACCCTTGCTTGTACCCAGTCATTACGTCGTTTAGCTCCGTGGGTTAAATCGCGAGACTCGCTGGACATAACTGATGAAGGCCGTAACTTGGGGGTTGGGTGCCGGTGTATGATGAGCAAGGTAGGTTTTCATGCGGTCAAAACATGTTGAGTGCCAAATATGTACTCCGCGGGTAGGTGAGGGTGACTGTTGAATAGTGGAAAGGGGACTCGAGGTTCACGACTCTCTTCTTCCTGGCAGTGGAACGACCCGTGGAAACCAGCGATCCATTCTCATTAAATAAATCCAGGGGTAAGTGGCTGAGCACCGTCTTGGGCGCATCACTCACACGTCTCAGTTTTTCCTTTCGCTGTCAATCAGCTCCCAGTGAGTCACATCTGTTCGGCGTTAGTGTGCCACCTTATTTTCAGTCTTTCTCTTTTTCTCTCTTTATTTTTTTCTCTCTTTCTTTCAATTTTTTGAGAGACAGTTGTGCTCAGGTTGGTCTTCAACTTCTGGGCTACGGAGATCCTCCTGCCTCGGACTCTGAGTAGATGGGATTATAGATGAGTGATCTTGGAAGATTTGAAACAACATCGAGCTGGGTACCTCAGGCTACCGGGAACTAGTGTTCTTCCTGCCCACCCTCTTATGGGCTGAGGTTACAGGCATGCACCACCACCCTGTCTGACTCTTGGAAGCCTCTTCATTAGCCATATATGGATATATTGTTTTATACGTGCACGCGCGTGCACACACACACATACACACACACACACACACACACACTGACATGGTCTCATTATATATTCCTATCTGGCCAAAATCACTATACAAGCCAGTATCGAACTCACTAGTAAATCTGTCCCTGCCTTCTCAGGGCTGAAATAACAGGCATGTACCACTATGCTTTTTTTCTTTTAATGTTATTTGAGATGAACACGGAGAGAGAGAACATGCACGCATGCCATAGCACATGAGTGGAAGAAGTGAGAGGATAACTTCTGGAAGGCCTCCTCCCACCGAATGGGCTTCTCCCACTAGCCCCTCAACAGTATTGTTAATGTACAGTGGTGATGCATAAAAGATGAAACACCGTCATGTTTGCTAATCTGTATTTAACCAAAATATATGTGGCTTATTCATACCCTTTAGGTATAAAGTTTAAAAAGCTGTACAAACTTAGAAATTTAAATTTCATGTTTATTGCTCTGCTGTTATACAACCACTATTTTTTCCCCCACTTATACTATACAACCACTATTAACTATTGCTGAACTTAACATCTAACAGATTGGATCAGTCCCCTCCTCCCCTCTAATGTTTCTTGTTGGTTGTGAGACAGTCTCATGGTGCCCCAGCTGGTCTCAAATTCACTATATAGCTGAGATGGCCTTGAACTCTTTTATTTTTGTGTATTAGAGGGCACTGTGTGTCTCTGTGGAGGACCAAGGTTGACTTTCGAAATCATCCTGGATTGCTTCTACCTCTTTTTTGCTTCATTCTGGGATTTCCCAGGCTCCACCCACTAAAGTCTGAAATGCAAACCACTGTCATTACCACCTGGTGTTTTTTTCATGGAACCTGGGATCCAAACTCAGGTTGAGATAGTGTCTTAATCCTTGAGCCATCTCTCCAGCCCAACCTTGAACTCTTGAGTCTTGCCTCTACCCCTGAGTTCTTGGGATTAAGAATGTACCAGTATACAAGGTTGGATTTAAAAACCACTGAATGGACATACACAATTGACTTCTTTTTTGGATGCTTATATGTATGTATGTGGAATACCAAGGGCAATATTGGGAATCATCCTGGATCTTTTACCTTATTGCCTGTTCTGGGGATTCCCAGGCTCCACCTTCCATCCACCTAGCATTTTTATGTGGGATCTGGTATTCTGAACTCATTTCCTTTTGCCTTTGAGGCAAAGGCTTTAACCACTAGGCCATCTACCTAGCCCCACATGTGACTTTTAGCAATATGTCTAAATAGATGAAGAATTAGTAGAAGCCATAACAATATTACAGTTGTGAAAAGTACCACTTTCTTTTTTGGTTAGTCTGGGTTTGAATGACATGCTGAGTTAAAAGCCATTTTACATTCATTGTAATCTAAAAAAGTTTCAACCCCTTCCTTTTGTATTGACAGTAATTATTTGGCCATTTAGAAATAATTTGAGGACATTGAGCTCTGGCTTAAATAAAATCTTAAGTGCGATTTTCCCTTCTAATCCATTTTTCTAGCATATAGGCATGAAAAGCTATGAATTTTCCACCAAATGCACTTTTTTGTTATATCTTATTTGTTTTTTTGTTTTTATGTCAAATATGATGTGTTTTGTTGATTTATGGATAATTTTGGGGGTTTTGGTGTTAATTATTCAAAACTTAATTTATACATAGTTAATTTTTTTTATTTCTAGTTCATGTTGGATCACACACATCACCGCTATACAATGTATCAGACACACCTTATATCCTATCTAGTACCATACCTAGATTGCTAAACAGATTATAGCAGCTATAAGCTAAAGTGAGACAATGGGATAGCTTCTTGAATTATGACTTATTTATCTGGAACATTCACTAATTAACCTGCTAAACTCAGAGATCCCACTTCCCTGTAGGGAATTTCCATTTTTTTTAACTTTATTATTTCTTATTTATTTATTGTGTGTGTGTGTGTGTGTGTGTGTGTGTGTGTGTGTGTGTGTACTGTGTGCCTGTGGAAGCCCAAGGGTGACTTCTAGAATCATCCTAGATTGTTTCTACCTCCTTTATGCTTTGCCCTGGAATTTCCCAGGCTCCGCCCACCAGGGCTGGAAGTGCAGGCTACCGCCTTTTCCTCCACGTGGTTTTTACATGGGACCTGGGATCTGAACTCAGGACTTTCTGCTTGCAGAGCAGAGTCTTAAGCCCTGAGCCATGTCTCCAGCCCGAGGAATTTTCATTGTTCTGTGGCTTGCTGTTGGATCTTGTATCTCAGCTTCTCCTTATTACTTGCTGTGAGCGGCCTGTGTTATTAAAGCACCTGCTGAAGTAGTTTCAGCATCTGTCTATACTGAACCAGCTCTCACAGTTTATATTTCCCTACCTAGAATTCGTCCTAAAGCCTAGTAACAGGGAAAAAGAGCCTAGAAAAGAGGAAGGGCCAGCAGAACCCTGGCAGGAGGGAAAAGACCCCAAAGGGTCCACCAGAACTTATTTATTTATTCCATACCTGTTAGGTTAGTGGGGGAAAAGAATGAGGAGAGACTCTGACCATGTGTGAGTACCACTTGGAGGTTCATGAATAAAGAGAAACTAACATGAGGGAAAGACTAAAAAGAAATAGGAGTTTATTTATAGCTGAGGGCCTGGTGACCAAGGGAGTCATCGTTTAGCTGTAAGGTGGGAAACCTTTAGAGAACATAAGAAGAAAGCCATCATATCAGCTAGGTGCTTACAGGAAGAGAGGAGGCTGAATAGATAGATAGGAGAACTTGAAGAGCAGGAAAAGATAGAGACTTTGAGCAGGGTCAAAATCTTTTATAGTTTGGGTGCTAAGGAGTTGCCTGGAGTTATTAGGGATCTAGGGCAGTAAAAACTCTGAGGTGTAATCTTTACAGAATGACCACCTAACTAAGGTAGAGGCTTTACAAAATGTTGGCTATGGCTAACAGAACCCAACAGCTTATAGATTATCATGTTAGTTTTTTTTTTTAAATAATATAGACTAAACCAGGAATTTATGCATGCCCATCTTGGAAAAAAATTGTTCGTGGCCAATTTATATAGTGTTGTTTGACCCGAGATAATTATATGAATGGTAGAGTTATAACAAATAGGTTCATGGAGAATTCTGTACATGACAGGCAATCTTGTAGACGTTCTCCATGAACTGTTTTGTTTAATCCTCACCACAGTGCTGAGAGGTTGCTTTTCTTTTCTTTGTTTTTTATTTTGTTATTTCTTGAGATTAGGTATAGGCCAGGCTGACCTGAAACTCTGGCTTCCTGCTTCAACCTCACTGAGGTTGAAGACATACACTACCCAGCCCAATAAGATGTTTTCTCGGAGTAGAATCTATGCTACAAAAAGATTGAGTGCTCGCCCAATATCAGTGATAGAACCTATATAATCTGTGTATCTGTGTATACCTTAAGCTTGGTTTTATTATTCAGATCCTCTATATTTTTTTATGTACTTGAACTAAATAGTTAAATTTTCAACCGTGCACTTTTTTTTTTTTTTTTGAGACAAGAGTCTTATGTAGCTCAAGCTGGTTTTAAACGCCTCATCCGTCTGCCTCCATCTCCTGTGTGCTAGGAGTACAAGCATGCATCTCTAGAAATGTTCGCTTCGTGTATTTAACTGCTGTGTTGCTTAGTTTATAAAAGAAAAGTAACTATTATGTTTCTGGAGATTATATTTTTCTAATTTTATATCTGTTTCCCTCCCTGCTGAAATTCTGGTGTGTGTGGCATATGCATATATGTGGGGATGTATGCCTGTGTATGTGTCTGTGTAAGTCAGATGTATATTAAATATTTCTCTATTGCTTTTATTCATTTATTTACAGTACAAAGTGTCACTAAGTAGATCTGGCTGGTCTGGAACTTCCTATGTAGATCAGCCTGGCCACCACACCTGGCTACCACTTTATTTATTTATTTTTTTGAACAGGGTGTCTCAGTGAGCTGGAACATGTTTTGGCTACACTGGCTGGCCAGTGAGCCTCCAGGATTGGCTCATAGATGCCCCGAGTACTGTCTGGGATTACAGACACTGGCTTGTTTGTGGATGTAGGGATCTGAATTTAGATCTTCATCCTCGTCAGTAAACACTTTATCCATTGAGCCATTTCTTCAGTCCAAAATTCTGATTTAATATCTCCACATTTTTGTTCTTTCTTTTTCCTTTGTCTTCTTGTTCTTCAGCCAGCCCTTCCCTTGGTGTCGATCAACCTGGAAAGTTGTCACATCTACTTTAAGAGTTTTTATGGAGCTTATTCTCAACTACTAGCCCTCTTTGCTGAGGCGCGAGTGTAAGTTGAGCTTTGTAACCTATAAGTGCTTCATCTGTCTGGTAACCGTGCTGAGGACCCATATGACCTCACTCTAAGTTGCCTCATTAGTATAAGCTCAGATGTTATAGGAAAGCTCAGTTTGGTCTGAGACAAGTATTCTTTAACAACCATCACTTTATACCTATTAAAGTATTAAAAAAAAAAAAAAGATAAGTCAGCTATGGTAACTCACACCTGTTCCTGACACTCCAAAAGTTGAGACAGAATAATGGCTTGAGACTGATCTGAGCCACATAGTCAGACACTCTTAAAAACAAAACAGAACCCAAGTGGGATAGCACAGCAGATAAAGGCATTTCCTGTTCAAGCTTGGTGACCTGACCTTGATCCCTGTAACCCTCAGAAAGGTGGAAGAGGATGGACTCCACAAAATTATCTTCTGGTCTCCATATGTGTGCCTAAACATATGACATACACATGTATGTATGCACTAGTAATTAATTTTTAAAAAGTCAAGAACAGATCTTTGCATGGTATCAAAGGTCTAGAATCTCCCAATGCTTGGAAGGTACAAGTGGGAGGATCAGATATACATGGGCTACATTGTGAGATCCTGTCTCAAAACAACAGCAACAACAAATAAAAAGAAAAAAAAAAGACAGATAAAAAGAGTTGGTGAGGAATACAGTGAAGACTTAACGAGTCATAAATCATAACAGTTGACTTTAAAAATATAGTTTTTCCTTAAGATGGGAAAAACAGGATTACCATGTGCTTTAACAACCCCACTTCTGAGTGTTAAATTGTGTGTGTGTGTTTGTGTATTAGAGGACACTCTGCTCAAGTGTGGAGGTCCAAGGGTGATTTCAGGAATCATCCTTGACTCATTCTACCTCCTTTTTGCTTTGCTCTGTCATTTCCAAGGCTCTGCCTTTAAGGGCTGAATGTGCAGGCTGCCACCATTTCCACCTGGTGTTTTACATGGGTTCTGAACTCAAGTCCTTCTGCTTTTGAGACAGTCAGTCCCTGAGCCATCTCTCCAGCCCATGAATTTTTGAAAAATTTCGTGTGTGTGTGTGTCAGAGGGGAATATACAGTGTGTGTCTGTGGAGGCCCAAGTGACTTTGGGAATCATCCTGGATTGCTTCTGCCTTCTTTTTGCTTCATTCTGGGATATCTCAGGCTCTAGGATTGGAAGTGCAGATTGCTGTCATTTCTACCTTTGTTTTTATGTGTGATCCAGGATCCAAACTAAAGTCCTTCTGCTTGTAAGACAGTCTTAACCCCTTAGCCATTTCTCCAGTTTGGTCCATGACTTTAACTCCAATTAATAGTAAAATTGTTGAAAGATAGTTGGACACCCATTTTATCAGCATTGTTCACTGTAGAAACGGAAACAACTCAAGTGTTCATCAGTGGGTGAATGGATAAGAAAAACATGACATTACCATATTATATAACAGTATTCAATCTTGGAAATGAAGGGAAGTCTGTAATAGCTATAATGTGAACAAACCTTAGACAAATGAAATAAGACAATCACAGACAAGTGATGTGTAATTCCAATTTGAAGTTCTGTAAGATTGTGTTATACTTAGGATAATCAAAGTCATAGGCCCCTGGTGGTTGCTAGGAACTGGGATAGTTTTGGAATGAAGAGTTACTGCTTAATGTATGCATAGCTTTAGACTTACTAGTTGAAAACATTTTGGAATAATATAATGGTGGTGGTTGTATAACAGAATGGGTATATTCAATACTACTGAACTGTTCATTTAAAAAATGATGTAGCCAATGCACTGACTCAGTATCTATAAAGGAAGTTATGTCTAAGCCTGATAACACAAGTTCAATCCCTGGATTCACTTAAAAGGAGACACCTTGAATTTATCCTGTTGCTTCTATTACCCAAGTGTTGGATTCCAAGCGTACACCACTATGGCAGTTTATGCAGGCTTCATACTTGCTAAGCAAGTACTCTACAAACTAGAGTGTAAAGTGTGATGCTAAGCAAGTACTCTACAAACTAGAGTGTAAAGTGTGATGCTAATTATTTATTATCATTGTCACCTCCCAGTTGAGTCGCTTGTTTTCGAATTTTTGCCCTGATGATAGAGTGTTCTCTGCACAGTGACTGGAACAATCCTCTTATATTTTGTCCTGTTGGAATCTGAACCCAGGGCCACCCATGTTACACAAGTCTACCACTGAAGTACATCCTCAGTTCCTTTAAAAAAAAAAAAGCAACAGTGACCAAGTGTCACTGGGGGCCCGCACATGCTAGACAAGCACTCTGCCACTGAACTGTATCACTAGCCCTTGGGTTTGTGTACGTGTCTGTTTGCAGAGGGCAGGTGTGCAAATGCCACATGTGTGGAAATCAGTTTTCTTCTTATGCTATGTAGGCTCTGAGGGTCCATCTCAGATCATCAGTTTTGCACACAGGCACCTTTACCCTCTAAGTCATCTCATGGCCCCTACTTGCTTATTTCTATTTGTTTTTTGAGACAGTATCTAGTATCTCAGACTAGTATTACTTTTGTCTCTTTTTTTTCATTCAATTTGTCTATTTGAGAGGGGGAAGAGAAGGAGGAGGAGGAGGTAGGCATGCACACTATAGTGCACAGGTGAAGGTCAGAGGACAACTTCTGGAAGTCGGTTCTTTCCTTGCACCATGTGGATTCAGGATTGAACTCATTTTGCTAGATTTGCAAGCTATCACATCAACCCTAGTCTCAAACTTCTGATTCTCCTGCCTCATCCTCCTTAGTTCAGAGCTTATAAGTATGTGCTATCATGCATGGTTAATATGGTGCTAGGGATTAAACCTAGAATTTTGTTCATATTAGACAAGCATTCTACCAACTATATTCCAAACCCTGTTTTGTGTTTTAGGTGATGTTCCTTTGTATCCCAAACAAAACTGGCCTTGAACTCATAATCCTTCTGTCTTAGATTTCCTAATACTAGGATTATAGGTATCTGTCATCACACCTAGTTGAAATGGAAACCTTTTTTTAGAACACTTCTTTTTTTTTTCCAGTTAATATGAACATTTTAGCAACTGTAAGTACAACTCAGTAGCATAGTGCTTGCCTCTTAAGCACAAAGCCCTGGTAAAGGCATTTCAGAACCAAAGTAAAAGATCTAGAGAAACTACCTGCCCTCTCTGATGTACATTCTTTTTCTTTAATTTATTATTGTCATTTACACTTAGATCATGCTACAGAATCTTGAGTTTAGCTCTTAGTAATTATGTAGAGCCATTATTGCAAATTACATTTTTCAGGTAAAGCCTTTTGTATGCTACAAGTCTGCATATTCTCTAACACTGGGAACTTCAAAATTTTACTTGTAATTCTGTTTGTGAAGATGGTTTGCAGAGAATGGCTAAATCAAAATTGCTACTTAAAGTCCAATAAATTGTTTTTGTTACTTATAGTTTTAAGTGTCAAAGAAAAGTCTTGAAAACTGTTGAAAACTGTAGTAAGTGAAGGAAAGAGCTAAAAATACAGCTCAGAGATAGTCTACTTGTCTAGCAAGTCAGAGGGTAGTAGTAGGTATAGATGAAGTTTGAAAAGATACCAATATTGGAGCTTTGCATGGTACACTGTATGGTTTGGGTTATTTCATTCTGTTTGTTTGTGCTGTTTTTATTTTATTTATTTTTTTTTTAATTTTTTTTATTATTATTTATTCAACTGTGTGCACGTGCGTATGTATGTGTGTGTGCGCGTGCGTGTGTGTAGAACCACGGACGAATTCGCGAACCACCATGGACGCCTCCACCTCCTTCAGCCCCGGGATTCACAGGCTCTGCCCTACCAGGACCAGAAGCGCAGGCCGCCCCCGCTTCAGCCTGGCGTCTATACGTGGGATCTGGGATCCGAACTCAGGACCTTCCGCCTGCAAGGCGGAGGCTTAACCCTTGAGCCACCTCTCCAGCCCTGTTTGTGCTGTTTTTAGACAGTTTCCCTGCATGACACAAGATGTCTTCAAACATCCTTTCTTCTTGCCTCAGCTTATAACTGCTGGAACTGTAGATGTTTGCCACCATGTTTTTTACCATGTATATTTTTTAACCTAATTAAGCCATTTTAGAAAAAGTGACAATAAATTTAATCAAATATATATGAGTATGAACCATGTAAACATTTTTGTAAATATCTGAAATTGTATATAGTAATTGGATTCTGTCCATAGAACTAAAAATTTAAGAAAAGAAGGCAGCAGGGGGGTTGGCAATGTGGCTCAGTGGGTATAGACACTTGTGTGCAAGCCTGGTGATCAGGGTTCAGTTCCCAGAACCCACATGGTAGAAGGAGAGAACTGGCTTCTGGAGGCTGTCCTCTGACCTCCACATGTGCATGGTCACACAGATGCTCCTGCTCTCTCTCTCTCTCTCTCTCTCTCTCTCTCTCTCTCTCTCTCTCTCTCCCTCTCTCTCAAATAAATTTTTTTTTTTTAGAGGATTAAGGTAGAGTTTATTAGAGAAAAGAAAGGTTGGAACTCATGGACTCCAGACGTGGAGCCTCCATGAGAAGCAGAAATAAAACAGAGCTCATGGCACTAGAGTGCCATGAGGGGCTAGGGAGCCCACGAGAACTCATGGTGCCTAGGCATGGAATTCATGAGGAACAAGGAACAAGAAAGAGACTCATGGCACTAAAGGGCCATGAAGGGCTAGATTGCCCTCAAATAAATATTTTTAAAAAGAAGAAGGCAGGTTTTGCAGTTGAACTTACATATTCAGCAAGTATACTATCAGGAAAGAGGAAGAAATTTGACAAGCTTGCAGAAATGTTGCAGTGCAAATGAGAGATGAAATTGCTCCAAGGTTGAATGTCTTTGACTTAGATTAAGCTGTAACCTAAAGTTAGGGTCCTATGGCCTCATATTCTAGCAGCTGGTATATTTATTTTCTTGAAACTCAAATGCAAAGTAGTCTCCATCTGTCATGAAAAATGTCATTAATTTTGGAAATTAAATAGCATTGTTTATAGTGAGAAACATGGGTATAACTAGTATGCATATTCTAAAAAGTGAAAGTTAAATCTATACATTGTCCAGTAAGGAGCACTGTAGATGGGTTTTGTTTGCTTTGAGGACCACTGGCTTAGAACCTGAGATCCTCCTGCTTCAGCTTCCCAGTGCTGTGATTACAGACTTGTGTTACCAGGCCCAGCTTCTCCAAGCTTTTGTAGTAGAATTCCCACCAATTTTCCCCTGAGATAGTTTCCTTAATTAAATGTCTGGCCAATTGGCCTGAAGGCCAAATGAGGAAAGTGGAATTGGTATAGAAATTCCTTCATCCCAGGACCAATAGTTTTGAGAGGGTAGAAGTGCTATTTCCTCAGGAGTCCATTTCAGATGCCTCAAGTTGCAAAGGACCTTGATAAGGAGGGAAATGAAGAGCAGGCATTAGACTGTTTGTTCTTCAGGGACTCGATCATCTCGGCCATGTGCTATCTCCACAGCCCACTTCGTTTTACTTCGCATGTCTATGCTTTGTGTTAACCAAAGCACAGAACCAAAAGATTAAGAAAAAGCTTCACAAAAGTCCTCAAGTACTCTGGATTCCATAGATTTAAAGAAAGATCTATGACTAAGCCTAAAGGGCCAACTTAAAATCCCAGCATAAGGAAGGCTTTGGGGTTATGGATTCCAGCTAGCCCATAATAAGACAGATATTTAGCAGCTAACATTTTAGCCATGTATATGCAGCTTCAGCAAAAGGTCCAGGGAGGGAAAGAAGGGTGAAGGACTGGGAGGGATCTCAAAAGGAAGGACTGCTATAGTAGAGTTTGGATTTTTTCATGTGCATGCGTATGGGATACATACATGCATGTATGTGCATACAGATATATGTACACAAGTTCACGTGAATGTGTCTGGTGCATAAGGATGATATTGGGAGTCATCCTTGTTTGCTCTTCTACCTTGTTGTTGTGATTTTGGATCTCTAAATCCAGAGCATGTCTTTAGGGCTAGTCTAGCTGGGATTCCCAGACTCCTTCCAGGGCTAGAATAATAGCCAGGCCACTATATCCACCCAACATTTTATGTGGAATTTTGGGATTCAAACTCAGGTCCTTTTGGCAAAGACTTTAACCACTGAGCCATTTCTCTGCCCCCAAGCCTGAAATTTTTAGTGGAGTTGGTACCAGTTAACGGATACTGTTTTATTCTCAAATATGACTTCATTGTAGGAAAAGCAACATGTTCATTACTTCATATTTCTTTCTGTCTACTTGGGAATCTTATTTCTCAATAAGCTGGAATTATGTTAACTGTCTATTAACTGAAGTTATTCTCAAATCCTTAACTAAACTAACAAGACTAGTTTCCTCAGCTTATGCATCTGAATACAAAGAGCCAGCAAGCCCTGATAACCTCACCTCTTTTCTTTGCTGACATTGCAGGGGATAACTGTAGGTCACCGTGAAGAGTTTGCCAAAAATCCTGGAGCATTAACCACTCTAATGAATGTTTTACTATAATTAGTCTCTCAGTGCTCTGCCTGAGATCTACAGCTAAACTTGAAGAAGGTAACTAACCATATGACTGTCTCCCAAACAGGGAAAAGATTTTGCTTTACTATGATCTTTGTTAAACGAATTGCAGCAAATGGATTTTGTATGCATTATTTAATGACTGACTATAGAAGTAAAGGACAGGAAAGAAAAGGAAGTTCAACTGGAGATCTGATTTTTTATTTTACCTACCTTCCCTTTATTTTCTTTAGAATTCTCAAAAAAAAAGGAACTTTGCCCAGAGCAAAACCCAGAAAGTAAATCAAATGGGAGATAGTGTGTGTTTATATGAACAAAATCAAGGGGTCCCACAGACATTTTGTAACTTTTCCTTCAGGGGAGATCAGCAAGTTTGGGGGTTTTATAAGTGTAGTTACATAATTCTGTTAGTGCTAGTAATTGTGTGAAAAGTCACAAGAGACATAACGTTTGGATTTGTAGATGTTCTTGTGGCAAGAATATAATTCTCCACTTGATGCAAAAAATAAGGTCAGTATAATCTTGCAGCATAGTTCTTATCTTAGATCCACTTTTGTATTGCTCCAGGACTTGGGATGCTTAACCTTGTGAAAGGACAGCATTATAAAGTTCCAAATTGGTTTATTTTAGATCCTGAAATTGGACAGCTCTTCATGTTATAAAGTAAAAAAATGATCTGATGAGCTGAGCAAAGAGTGGTTTTATAGACAGAAAGGGGCTTGAAAAAGCGAGCAGGCACACACACACACACACACACACACACACACACACACACACACACACAAAGATTTGCAGCTTCATTTCCAACCTCATGTTTTTGAAATCATACCCAAAAATACCATTGCCCAGACCAAGGTCAAAGAATTTTTCCTGTCTGTTTTCTTTAGTGGGTTCATAGATTCAGATTTTAAGCATTTAAGTCTTTAATCCATTTTGAATTAGTTTTTTAATATAGTAAGACACAAGCTTCTGGCTTAATTCTTCCATATGTGGATATCCAGTTTCCCTAAAACCCTTTGTTTAAGAGACTATCCTTTCCCTGTTGTGTATTTTTGGCACTTTTGTCAAAAGTCAGTTGGCTGTTAATATATGTGGATGTATTTCTGGGCTTTCTATTCTGTTCCTTTCTTCTGTGTCATTTTTTAAAAAGATTTATTTCGAGGTAGGGAAGGAAGGAGAGGGAGAGGACACACATGCACATGCTGTGGTGCGTGTGGACGTTGGAAGACAGCTTGAGGGAATCAATTCTCTCACAGCGTGTGAGTTCTGGGTGTTGGATTTAGTTGTTAGACTTGGTGGTGAGCACTTCTATCCACTGACCCATCTCACTGCTTTGGGGTCACTATCCATAAAGGAATTCACTGGCCTTCCCCATCAGATGGAGGTTGAAAGGATTCATAGTTCCCATTTCAGAAGCATTCTGCCCCTTTGTATCCTGCAGGGAAGGCTGCACAGGGAGGCCAAGGAGAATCTGAACAGACCATCCCATCTGTGTTCCCCACTCCCGTCTTTTTGTCCAGTCACCTGACTGTGCGATCACACTTGTTTCAGTCATGCCTCTCCAATGAGGACTCCAGTTTAAAAGAAGAATCAAAAGTTTCTGGGACACTGGAGGAGGATGTGCCACAGAAGGCAGAGAAGCTCCATGCTCACTCTTCATCTATAGACTCTAGAATATCAATTATAATAAAATGATAAACATTTCCAGATGCTGGAGCTGCTCATACATATCAGTTCAAGAGGTTTGCAAGAACCCTGACTTACATCCCATAGATGTGAAGCACAGCTTCCAGTTGGCATCTGAAGCAGGGAGAGTGCAGCTTGGGGACTGAGCCCTCAATCTCTGGGATGTGACGGTGTCTCCAGGGTAGATGGTGTTGCTCAGGTTGACTTAGAGGATATTGGTGTCTGTTACAGACTCAACTGCTTGCAAGTTGGGTACATATCTGTGATTCTAGCACTTGGGTGGCTGAGGCAGGAGGATTGCAACAGATTTGAGGCCAGCCTGGGCTACATACAATTAAAATCAAGCAGAGTACATGGGTTGGGGGTATAGCTACAGTGTAGAGCAATTGCCTAGCATTTGTATGGTTCTGAGTTCTACTGGTAGCAACACTATAACAAAAGCCCTAAGCAAATCAAAGAGAAACTTTTTTTAATCTTTGATTCAGTTTAACTCTTGACTTTACTTCTGATATCAATGAGTGTTTACTTATGTATAAGAATATATAACTAGGGCCAGCAAGATAGCTAAGCAGATAAAGGTCACTTTGTGTAAACCTGGCAACCTTAGATCAATCTCCAGAGCCCGCATGGTGAAAGGGGAGAACCAGCTTATCAAAGTTGTCCTCTCTTTTCACATGTGTGCTATGGTGCCCACAGAAATGTGTACTCTCTCTCAAATAAATAAATAGAAGTTTTAAAATGAATAACTTAACATCTTCATGTAGCAACTCTCACCCGTGATCCTAGCACTTTAGAGACTGAGGCAGGAAAATGATTAAGTTCGGCTAGTCTGGACTATATAGTAAGTTACAAGCCAATCTTGCTACAGAATCAGACCTGTCTGAAAACAACAAAAAAATGTAAATTGGGTAATAGCCCAAATGTTTATTAATTATAAAATCTTTTTATTTTCTGTGCCAAGGATCTCCCATGCTAAGAACATGCTGTACTAATGAGCTACAATCCCCCACAATTTATTTTAGAAATTGTGGTTTATTCATGAAGTGAAATGCTAGAAATCAGCAAAAAAGAAGAAACTATACTATGTGCAGCCATATAGAGGAGTCTTTATGCTGATAAAAGTCAGTGTCATGGTTACCTTTCAGCTACTTTATTGATTCAGGCAGCCTTCTGAAATGTTAGAAGTCTATAATTTGGGGCTGGAGAGGTGGCTCAGGAGTTAAGTCTCTGCCTTGCAGGCGGAAGGTCCTGAGTTTGGATCCTAGACCCCACATATACACGCTGGGCGGAAGCGGGGGGGGGGGGGGGGGGGCGGCCTGCGTTTCTGGTTCTAGTAGGGCGGAGCCTGTGAATCCCGGGGCAGAGTAAACAAGGAAGAGGTGGAGGTGGTCCATGGTGGTTCCGGATATTCGCCTGTGGTTCCACACACACACACACATACACACACGCACACGCACAATTGAATAAATAATAAAAAAAATTGTAAAAAAGTCTATAATTTGATTTGGATTGTAGTTACCTGAATGTGTACAGAGTAAAATACTTTTATTCTAGTTACCCAATAGTTGTGTATTTCACTGCAGGTAAGTTCTATTGCGATACATTTTTAATACTTATTTCCTATTCTAAAGCTCTCTTTTATTTACCCCTCTCTTTAAAACCAGTTCTTCCTCTGGCTTCCTTGTTTGTTGCTAAATAGAGTTTTATTGAACTTGCTTTTCATTTACCCGAGGTTTAAGCCCCGGCATCACTGTGTGCTCTTTCTACAGTCAGTCTTTAAGTCCTATCAGCTCTTTTTAAAAATATCTCCTCCTATCTATGCAGTTTCCAAATCATGTCTGAGCTAGAATTTTAGACTTGACCTCAAGTCTGAATTCTTGCCAAGAACTGACTGGTTTCCTTGCCTTTGATACAGCAGAATCATTCTACTGTATGTCAGCCACCAAAGCTCTCTTTATGATGAGATGGCACTCGAGAGCCCTGAGTGGGCTTTCTCTGGCACTTTGGGCTCTGAAATTGCATCCCAGATCTAATTTGCTCTGCCAACCCTGTATCTTCCTGTCCGTTCCACTTTTGGACAGCACAGATGCTTAGCATTCCTAAACCCCCTGTTCTCTTTGTTACTCACATGTATTTCTTGTTCTTTTTCTAAAATGTTGTATTCCTCATAATCAGCTTACTTCAGATCTGTTCACTCTGAAGACAGGCACTGATGCTTGTAAAATCTATAAAACGCCATGGAATTATATGGAGTGTCCCCATCATGTGTGTTTTTCTGAAGACAAAAGCTTTTCAAATCAGTTTCTCAAAATGGAGGATCTGGAGCTTTCAAAGTGAAAATTGATTGGTGGCCTTTTGAAGTAATATAGATACAACTTATTTCTGTTGCTTTTTCTCATTAAATCTTAGACCTAAATATTCTTGGTAGTTAAAACATTTTTAATAAGTTCTCTCTAAATCCCAGAGTTTCAGAATCAGGTAAAAATATCTTAATGTATTTCTGTGGAGTTTCACAGAATCGACTTTTCTTCAAGAGAAAATATCCTAATATTTTTACTTTGGTATCTTTTTTTTAAATTTTTTTATTATTATTTATTCAACTGTGTGCATATGCGTGTGTATGTGTGCGCGCGCGTGTGTCTGTGTGTGTGTCTGTGTGTGTGTATGTGTGTGTAGAACCACGGACGAATTCATGAACCACCATGGACGCCTCCACCTCCTTCAGCCCCGGGATTCACAGGCTCCGCCCTACCAGGACCAGAAGCGCAGGCCGCCCCCGCTTCCGCCTGGTATACGTGGGATCTGGGATCCGAACTCAGGACCTTCCGCCTGCAAGGCAGGAGGCTTAACCCCTGAGCCACCTCTCCAGCCCCACTTTGGTATCTTTAACTAAAGGAAATTCCTTCTTCCTACGTCTACATGATTATACCATTTCTGGATGCTTTGATGTAGTGACTTGTTTTTAAAGGTATCAGTCATCGTGTCTCTCTTTTTTTTTGTTATAGATTCCGATAGGCAATGGAAACTGATCTCAATTCCCAGGACAGAAAGGACTTGGACAAGTTCATTAAATTTTTTGCCCTCAAGGTAATATGTCCTTTCTCCTGAGCTGGAAACAGCTAGAAATAACTTCCCTGCTTCTCCCTGTATAAACCTCTCTTTGGAAATATAGCATCCCTGCTTGCAGCTTGCCCATTTTAAGGGATGCTTCTGTCTGTTGTAAACCAAACTGTGAAGTATGGGGGTGGTATTGGAGGTGTAATGAAAAAGTGACTTCCAGTTTTCCAGTTGCTCGTTCAAAAATTTTTTTGCAAGGCTGTTTGTAAAAATGTCAAACTGTTGTGCCAGATTATTGGAACAGTATATTCCCTTGGAGTGCAGACAAAGAATAACCGGAACAGGCAGCCTTTGGTGTCATTTCCCAAGCAAGCTGCAGCCCGCACTAAAATGCCCAGCCACATTTGTTACTTTTCTCACTGCAGTGACCAAGTTGCTGACAAGACACAACTTGGAGGGGTAGATCTGGGGAGATGGCTCCAGGATTAAAGTCTTTGCCTCACTAGCAAAAGGATTTGAGTTTAGATTGCCAGATCTCACGTAAAAACGCTGAATAGAAATAGTGGTGGCCTGTTCTTCCAGCCCTGGAAGTCAGAGCCTGAGAAACAAAATGATAAGAAGGTAGAGCAATCCAGGGTGAGTCCCAGTGTCACCCTTGGACCCCCACAGGCCTGGTCACACACCCAAGTGCTCTCTTGTACATGCACACATGCATACGTATACAAAATTCCCATAGATTATGGCAGCCCTAACACTGTCCAGCAGTCTAAAGCCTATCAAATCAAAAGACAAGTAACACTCTTCCAACATACGATGGCACAGAGTAAACTGCCTTCAATAATGCATAAGAATTTTTTGTCATGTATTGTTTCTGTGTCTTCTGCAATTATGAGTGTCACCATTTTAACCCTTCATTGGCAGGATTTTAATACTGGTAAGGAGCCAATGACTAGGATTTTTTCCTTCTTTTCCTTTGTCTTTGTCTTTTCTTTTTGGCAATGTTAGGCATCTAATCCAGGATTATTTTTTTGTGTGTGTTTCTTTTCAGACTGTCCAAGTGATTGTACAGGCTCGGCTAGGCGAAAAGATTTGTACTCGCTCTTCTTCTTCACCAACGGGTTCAGACTGGGTAAAATTACTAGTATTTGTTAATGAGTGTATATTCTGTGGTATTTATCACAAAGAATGAATAATTAAGATTCTCAAGTGCTATAATAAGGCACTGCTTTGGTGTTGGTGAATCATAACATTAAATATTCAAAAACACTTGATCCCTTCTTATGGGAAGTATGGTCTTCATAACAATTAGCCTTGGGGAAAAATAGTCTTGAGTTCTGTGATAGCTGCAAAGTTCAGTCCTTAGTAGATTAAAAAATGTCTTGTTAGCTAACCTTATAATAGGCAATTAGTCTTTTCAACCTGAGACTTGGAGCTTTGGAGCAAATGGTCTCCCGTGGGGAAGAGATAAGTGGCTGAGTGCTCTCCTTAATCAGCTAAAGCAGGACCTGAACCTGTCCCTGTATGCTCCTCAGTGTTCCCGTAACGTCCCTGAGAGCGTTCTGTACTGAAGTCTCTCTGTGGATCAGCAAGACGTTTAGCTGGCAGAGGTGCTTGCTGCCAAGTCTGATGACCTGAGTTCAATCCCCAGAACCTGCGTGGTAGAAAGGAGGGCAGTGACTGCTGCAGCACTTGTGGTGTGGCACCTCTCCACGGGCATGTGCACACATACAGTCTCTTTGTTTTCTAGTTTAATTTAGCGATCAAAGACATCCCAGAAGTTACACATGAAGCAAAGAAGGCACTATCGGGGCAGCTGCCTGCTGTGGGGCGCTCTATGTGTGTGGAGATCTCACTCAAGACTTCTGAGGTAAGGCTCTCCACCTCCTGGATCTTTCCCTCTCTGAACTACTTATTTTATGAAGGGTTGGGGATTTTTGTTAGTTTGCAGTTTCACTGTGCTAGAAATTGAACTCGGGCCTCTTGCACGTGACAAGTGTGTATCACTGAGGTATTTATTCCCCAATTCCAGGGTCATAATATTTTATTTTTTTTACATGTGTGACAGTTGGGGTGTCTTGGTATGTCTGTGTGTATCAGGGGCAGTGTGAGTGCCTGTGGAGACCCAAGGGTGACTTCAGGAATCACTCTGGATTGCTTCTTCCTTCTATTTGCTTTGTTCTGGAGTTTCTCAGGCTCCACCTTCCAGGATCAGAAGTACAGGCAGCCACCATTTCCACCTGGCATTTTTGCGTGGTATCTGGGATCCAAACTCAGGACCTTCTCTTTGTGAGGCAGAAGGTTAACCCCTGAGCCATTTCTCCATCCCTGTATTTGTTTGCTTAAAAATAGCTTTTTAAATTTTTGCTTTATTTACTTGAAACAATATTTCATTCCTTATTCCAGGCTAGCCTCAAGGTCACAGTTCTCCTCTTGCTACCAGTGGGGGGATTATAGGAGTATGTCCCCACACCTTGTTACTCTCAGCCTGTACAGTACATAACAGCATGTAGTTGTCTGCACACATTCTTCACATTCTACCAACATTAGGTTGATAGCTCTGCCGCATTTTAAATATCTTGTGTTTCTCATGTTCTATATGAAATGAGGCAGAGTATTAATAAGTCAACTCTCTTATCAACACCCAGCATAGTGTCTGAGACAGAATGTAGTAAGCTTTTAAGAATTTTTTTTGAGGTTTTTTTTTTCTTTTTTTTTTTATTATTTATTCAATTGTGCATATATGGTGTATGTGTGTGTGTGTAGAACCATGGACGAATTCGGGAACCACCATGGACCACCTCCACCTCCTCCTTGTTTACTCTGCTCCAGGATTCACAGGCTCCGCCCTACCAGGACCAGAAACGCAGGCCACCCCTGCTTTCTCCCGGCATCTATACGTGGGGTCTAGGATCCAAACTCAGGACCTTCTACCTGCAAGGCAGAGGCTTATCCCTGAGCCACCTCTCCAGCCCCTTCCTTTTCTTTTTTGAGAGAGTCTCACACTATTGACCAGTCTGGCTTAGAACTCACTTTGTAACTCAGGCAGCTCTCAAACGCACAGCAGACTTCCTGCCTCAATCTCTTGGGTGCAGGGATTGCGTGAACTACCATGTCTGGCTAAGATTTTATTGAGTGAGTGATTATCGATGCTTATTCCATAGTGTTGCAGTCCGCCTGCATGGTTGCTGATAAATGACCAGAACACAGCTTAAGGGAACAAGGAGTTTACTTTCTTACGATAGTCCGGTTACAGTTCATAGTCCAGCTTGACGGGAGAACACACACCAACACCAGGGCCGAGGGAACTGGCCACCATAACGGCTGAGAGATGGATAATCCTTACTTGCCAGACCAGCATGTCTGGCCAAGTATACAGAAGGATGCCCATTCTCTCAACCAGCTCTCTGTGATTTATCCAGGGCCTAACCCCACCCACCATGGGCTGGGTCTTCCCCAGCAGCCAGACAATCTCCTTCAGGTTTGCTCTGGGCTTAACTCAACCATCAACTCTCTACACCTGTGCCCAGAGCTCAAACCCTCAAGAGTCAAGTTGACACCTGTGCTTAACTATGACACATAGAAATCCTATTATCAAACAGGATAATATTTCTTTATTGAATTGCAAATTTACATTGTGCATTGCTTTGCCTAATATTTCATAGAGTGTTGTGTCTAACAAGAATCCCAGAAGAACACTATCCATTCTCAGGCATCTGCAATCATAACCTTTTCTGATTATCCTGGAGAATCCACTTAAACTTGTCTGAGATACTCACCATGATTGAATTGTCCCTTGTTTTTTTTTTGTTTTGTTTTGTTTTTGAGTGAAAAATTTTAATTTTTTTTATTATTATTATTTATTCAACTGTGCGCATGTGCGTGTGTATGTGTGCGCGCGCGTGTGTGTGTCTGTGTCTGTGTATGTGTAGAACCATGGACGAATTCGCGAACCACCATGAACGCCTCCACCTCCTTCAGCCCCGGGATTCACAGGCTCCGCCCTACCAGGACCAGAAGCGCAGGCTGCCCCCGCTTCCGCCTGGCGTCTATATGTGGGATCTGGGATCCGAACTCAGGACCTTCCGCCTGCAAGGCGGAGGCTTGACCCCTGAGCCACCTCTCCAGCCCGAGTGAAAAATTTTAAACTTTATCTTGTAATTAATAAATGACAGTGTAGGGCAAGGAGAGTGGTATATGTACTTGTAGTCCCAAGTACTTTAGAAGACTGAGGCAAGAGGGCCACTTGAATCTAGACATTTGAGGTGATTGCTTCAAAGCACCATAATGTGATAAGGATATATGTTAAGGGTACATATATAAATTCGATTTAAAACAAGAAAAAGTCATTTCTGTATTCTGTAGACCAACTCAAGCTAGCTCTCACACTTAATGCTCTTTCTCCAGCTGATGAGTAAAAACAGTGTCTAAAGTACATGCCTATCTTTCTTTCAAGTCATTTTCAAGTCATTGCACAGGAGTATTACAGGACTGAGGAATTCTGTATTTAGTCTTTTCTTTCCCATCTTCAGAATGTTTTGGGCTAGATGATTTGGTTAAGATATCAGACAGCTAAAAGTCTTTTAAGATAACAACCTTTACTAAAAGGATGTCACCTAAAAATAGCTGCTGTAGAATCAGAGTGTAAGGTTCTTTCCTCACTTGAAAAATGTCAGCCTTTCTAAAGGGCAGTTTGGAAATGCATATCAAAAGTTTTAGTGCTTGGGGATAAGTCCAGTGTCACCATTCTGGCCAAGCACATGTATGGTCCTGGATTCTATCCTCAACACTGAGGGTGTGTGTGTGTGTGCCAGTGTCAGGGGTAAAATCATGTTTTCTTGAAGTGGAGAAATAACTCAGTGGGCAAAGTGCTTGATGAGGAAGCATAAAGTGCTGGTTTGGATCCCCAGCACTAGTGGAAGAGCTGAGTATAGCTGTCCATCCCAGCACTGAAGGGGAGATAAGCAGATCCCAAGAGCTCGATGACCAGTCTGTTTAGCCAAAAAAAAATAGTTCAGAAAAATAAGGCAGAGAATCTCTGGTCTCTATACACTCTATACACATCCACATGGGTGAGTACACTTAACATACAGCATGCATACACACGTGCATACATACAATTAATCAAATCATGTATTCTTGCTAGATATGGTGGCACTTGCTTGTGATCCCAGCACTTGGGAAACTGAGGTAGGAGATTGAGAGTTTTAGGCCATCCTATTATGTACGATGAGACTCCGTCTTGCTACAGTTTGACTTTGTGTACTGCCAAAGAGAACATGTGAACTGTCTCAAAGCAAAATCATGAGTTTCTGATCCAGCTAACCACCTTGAAACTTGCTTGAAGAGATTAAGGATGTATATAAAGTTCACCTCTTTTTTTTTAGATTTTTTTTCTTTGGTGTTAACATTTTTTTTGTTTGAGATAAGGTCTTATGTAGCCCAGGGTGACCTCAAACTTGCTGTGTAGTAGTTGAAGTTGACATTGAACTCGTGATCCTCTACATCCCAAGTGCTGGAATTATATGTTGTACTACATTATATGGTCTCCATGTTACTTTTCAGGGGGACTGGTTTGAAAAATGATAGTCATGTTATATAATGTAATTGCTAAAAGTAATGTGGAGTTTGGGGATAGCTTAGTAGAAGAGTGCTTACCTGGGCATACACAGAGCCCAGAATTTAATTCCCAATGCTATAAAATTAAAAGTGTGTATATATATGATTTTTTTTTTTTTTTTTACTTACAAGGAAGATTCCATGATGTTTCTTAAGAAAACAAATGATCTGGAAAAAAAAAAAAGTAGAGCTAGGGAGATGGCTCAGTGGTTAAAGCTCTTACTGAACAGGTGAAAGGACCAGAGTTCGAATCTGCAGAACCTATGTAAAAGTGCCTGTGGGTATGACAGCCTACTTGCAATTCCAGCCTCAGATAGCAAAGACTGGAAATCCCTAGAGCAAGTTGACTATTCAGGCTGACCCTGTTGCAAACTCTTTGTTTAGAGACCCTATCTCAAAAAGAATAAGGTAAAGAGTGGTCAAGGATATTTCTTTATATATACCACGGATTGCACATGCATTTGCAAACATGCATTGTGTGTACTAACAGAAAAAAATGTGTAGTTTTTAGAAGACAAGCAGGTTAAATAAGTTTTAATTTTCTTGTTTTCTTATCTATTCCCCCCAGTGTTTTTAGTGATTGTATAAAGTCTCATAGAAGAAATGAGACTATTTTTTAACAATTTAAATATTTTTCTCATGTTCCATCTACAGGGAGATTCCATGGAACTGGAAATTTGGTGTCTTGAAATGAACGAAAAGTAAGTGCTGTGTCTCAGACTCCTTGGCTGAGGATAAATCGATGACGTCACATGAAAGCAGGACTTTGTTGTCAAAGCCACAGAGGCCGCTCTGACCATGAACAGAGTCAATAGGCTTTTGCTGCGATTTGCTTCATGCTTGGCTTCCAGCCTAGGCAGAGATGACCTTCAGGGGAGTGTCAATCCAGAGCCACTCACCCAGCATAGGGAAAGGAGCAGGAGCCAAAGCTGAAAGGGATTCGTTGTTTACCCAGAGTACAGCTAATTCTCTGATTAAATCCCTCATGAGCTTGTGTAGCATGACCGTTGTGTGTTGTCTGGACTCAGCACAGCAGCCATCCAGTAAGATTCCCCACACCGTTCTTAATCCCTGTTGGTTAAGGATTGGAATGCATGCTGTCTCCCTCCCCCATTTTCTTTTTCAAGGTAGGTTAGCTTACCTCCTGCCTCAAGCTCTAGTTTTCAAAAAGGATATATAGGAAATTTGAAGAAATATCAACCCATCAAAAGAAAAAGGCTTAGTGATGTGTGTGTGTATGTGTGGTGAGGGCATTGTTTTTCTTACATAGAAAGCAATTGCCAGGTTTTGATCCAGAATTTTCACACCAAATGGCTGTTTTCCCAAATTTTCTGTTTGGAATTGGATAGCTCCATAAAATAGTACCTTGAAAGTAAGTTGATACGTTGAATATAATTGCAATATTGACTTACTGTTTTTAAGTACACTGCTTTATTTCTTAGAATGATAACCACTTCTAAAATAGATGAAAAGATACTGAATTCTTTTGAGTGCTCTTATTGTCTAATGCATAAAAAAACAAAATTTTGGGTTATTTCAACATCTGTTGACAGAGAGTTGTAATCACATCTTTAGTTAGAGCGTGTTTTAATAATGAACTTGCACAGTTGTAACATTTCCTAGAACATGCTAACAGTATCTATCTGCTCCTCAGATGTGATAAAGAGATCAAAGTTTCCTACACTGTATACAACAGACTATCACTGCTACTGAAGTCCCTTCTCGCCATAACAAGGGTTACGCCGGCTTACAGACTCTCGAGAAAACAAGGGCATGACTACGTCATATTGTATAGGTACGCAGCACAGATTTCAGTTGACTTACCAGTCTCCTCAAATCCAACACTGATTGGCATCCACAGGTTCTATGACTAGGTTTTGGATAGATGATTGATTAGAGTTTTAACGGTATAGCTTTTATGTAGTCACTGTACAACTTTTCCAAGACACCAGGCCCACTGACTTTTGTCTCTTACACTCATGATTCATTTTGAATGCGTGTTGGACAAGAAACTTTAAAAAACAAGATTTCAACAGACATGCAGTCAGTAATCCTAGTACTTAGGAGGGAGAGACAAGACAATCAGGAGTTCAAAGTTATCCTCAGCTACATAACAAGTTTGAAATCAGCCTGGGCTACATAAGATCTTGTCTCAAAAATAAAACCAAACAAAAGTGAAGAAAAACAAAACAAAATACTGCCGCCAGTTCCGCCTGATGTTTTTACATGGGACCTGGGATCTGAACTCTCTGTTTCCTAGGCAGTTTTAACTTCTGATCCATCTCTCCAGCCCCAGCCCTTTTTTGTCTGACAGACTACTAATTCAACCAGTGTTAAATTAGTTGTTGTGACTGTAAAGAATCAAAGTAATCTGATGTTTTTCCTGGAAGAACTAATGTAGCACGTTTTGTTGTTTCATTTTAGTGCAAGCATTACATAAGGTGCAGAGACCCTGCATTTATGAGTGTTTCTATTGGATGGGGGAGAATAACATGCATAATTGTAATTAAGAACAGAATTGGAAAACTTGGTAGCAGCATTAAAAGAAGAAAAAAAAAAAATACTGGGAGGGCAGAGAAGATGGAAAAGTATGTCCAGGGAGTGAGAAACAGGATAGGTCTTACAGAGGAAGTAGCATTTGATCTGTGCTGAAGCAGAGAGAGTTTCAGTGAGCAGAAAGGAGGGAAGAAAATCACTGCAGGTGGAGTTGACAAGGTAGGTAAGCAGGGTGGGGCAGAAGAGCCAAATGCACCAGTGGAAGAGTCAAGGTTATTCAGGAATCATGAGACTGGAACAGGGCAAGCAGGGTCTCAAGTCTGCACGGGGGCTTTCTGTTAGTGATGAACCATTGGTTTAGTCTGAAGTATTCAGCTCATTTGTAGAGCTGATATACCCTGTGAAAACACAAAGGAGAGACTTTACAAGTTCTATTGAAATAATCTGAACTTCAGAATACTTCCCAAGTCATCCTCAACTTACTTAGCAATAACCTAACAACACTATGTTTATTGTTCAGTTTCTCTATAAATTTCCACCATGGTTTTCTCAAGTATTAAGTTGAACACTCCAGTTAGAAATTACAGGGTTTAGGGCTGGAGAGGTAGCTCAGGGGTTAAGCCTCCGCCTTGTAGGCGGAAGGTCCTGAGTTCGGATCCCAGATCCCACGTATAGACGCCAGGTGGAAGCGGGGGCGGCCTGCGCTTCTGGTCCTGGTAGGGCAGAGCCTGTGAATCCCGGGGCAGAAGGAGGTGGAGGCATCCATGGTGGTTCGCGAATTCGTCCGTGGTTCTACACATACACAGACACACACGCACGCACGCGCGCGCGCGCGCGCACGCACATACACACGCACATGCGCACAGTTGAATAAATAATAATAAAAAAAAATTAAAAAAAAAAAGAAATTACAGGGTTTAATTCAGATATAATAGACAATTATTTTCTAGCTTTTATTTCTTTCTTACTGTGTCAGTTACCTTTCTTTTGCTGTGACCAAATTCCTGATGAGAACAATTTAAAAGGGAAAGATTTTTTTTTTCTTACAGTTTGAAGGTATAGCCTACCGTGATGGGTAGGATAGTGATTCTTGCTATGTCAGGAGGCGTGCACATGATGTCCGCAATCATGAAGCCAGGAGAAATGAGGACTAGTGCTTAAGTTCACTTTCTCCTTTTTATTGAGTCAGGGACCACAGCATGAGATGGTGCTACCCACACTTACGGTGGTTTTCCCGTCTCTGTTAATCTTTTCAAGAAAGTCATCCTAGAGATATCTGGAGATGTGTTTCCATGGCGATTCTATACCAGACAGTGCAGCTTAACCATCCTACTATTCATGCTTAGTTCCCTAGTCTTTGGTTCATGTGTAAACATACTGTAAATGAATATGTAAGTGCAACCATATTGCACTACCACTTAGAAATGCTAAGGGATACAAATAGCTGTGATTTAACACCAAGAAGTAGTGATCTCAGAACTTTTTTGTTTGTTTGTTTTTCTTTTTTGTTTGTTTTCTTTTTATACTATTAAACACAGTGTTTTCTCTATTTACCCCCTTTGGCAATGTGTTCATAATATTATTCTTGTGTTACTTTATGGAAGGAGTCAGGAACAGGTCACCTACTTATTTTCATAAATAAATTTCTTTTAGAACACAATCACCAGGGTTGGGGATTAACTCAGTAGTATAGTACTTGCCTTTCATGTGTGACGGCTTGAATTCAACTCTAAAAACAATAGTAAATAACAGAAAAGACCAGCCACCCATTATTTTGTCTAATATATGTAATCATTTATGCAATACAGCAGAAAGTTGAGTAGTCCTCATAGGTTATATGATCTGCCAGCCTTAAATATTGAGTGTCCACCAAGATCCTTGGAGGCAAGGGATTGACAGCCACAGTAGTGTTCTTATGCTTAAGGGGAACACAGGAAGGGGTTCAGGGAAATGCCACTGGGTCCTTGTACATCACCGGAGAGGAGGGCCCAGAGGAGAGTCAGGCATGCACAAGAAAGGACTCTGGGAATCGGGGCGGGAGGCATGGGGGGATGGGGTGGGAGGGGTGAGGGGAGAGGGAGCAGGGGGTTCGGGGGGGGGGAGGAGGGAGGGAGGGAACTGGTGTACCTATTAAGTTTGTATGAGCTGAAATAATAATAAAAAATGTATTATATATAAAAAAAAATATTGAGTGTCCAGTCCTAGAGAAAAGAAACCATGGAGCCAGTGTGCTGCTATGCGCCTAAGCCCCAGTTGCTTGAGAGACTGAGCAGGAGACTCACTTTAGTCCATGAATTAAAGACGAGCCTGGGCAATATTTAAAACGGCCCGGCTAGCTGGGGAGACAGCTCTGCAGGCAGGACAGTCTGCTCCATAAGCCTAAGGACTTGAATTAGAATCCCTGTTACCTACATAAAGCCAAGTATGGCTGCCAATGAGAAGATTCAGAGAGTAGACACCTGGAGTCAGTCCCACAGCCTTAGAGAGGAAACATCTAGTTACAGTTTCTGTCATTTTATTTATTCTCAGAAGGCAGTTGTGCAGATACCTGCATCACCAATGCTGTTGCTTCTTTGCTTGGTGCAGCTGTTTCCATATTCATCTTTGTGCTGTAATTGAGGTGAGATAGCTAAGAACAGTAGTGTTCCATTAGGAAAAGTGTTCATACAGATGTGGAAATCAGAGTTTGTTAAGTTTGCTTCTACGTGTTTTGAACATAGAAGTCCTGAGAATGTAGCATCAGGTATCATTTCTTTCTCGTCTTTACAGGATATATTTTGGGGAAGTTCAGCTGAATGGCTTAGGAGAAGGTATGTATGTATTAAGGTTAGAGAATGTTTATAGGGTTAAGATCGATACCAATTTTAGAGATGGGTTCAGTTGCTACCTAAAATGATACCTTACCTTGTATTATAGATATCATAGTTTGAAATTGTAATACAAGTATGAAAAAAATAGGTCAGTGGTCCAAAGAAGTGTCAAAAATGACCAGATAGGAAGTTTTACCTGTTTCCTTTGCCAATATTGAGTCATCGTAGAATAAATTGAAAGTGGGAAACACACCTCTCTCAAAGTACTAAGTGAAAAATGTCAGTGCTTGTACAGCAGGGTGGGTAAGGGGTTCTATAGCAGTCTTCAAAAATAAATAAATGATTAAACAAACAAATAAAAAAGCTAATCATATCTCTTTTTTCCTAGGCTTCCAGACAGTTCGTGTTGGGACAGTGGGCACCCCTGTTGGCACCATCACTCTTTCTTGTGCTTATAGAATTAACTTGGCATTCATGTCCACCAGGTGAGGAGGCAGCTTGGAGTCCAACGGAACTCTCCCAAGGATGTTAAAACTCTTGCCTTCCCTAAACTCCAAGACTTAAGTCTACAGTTCAGCTCTTGCTGTTGCTGAAAGCAACCCTGTCTGGAAGAATATAGAGGAAAGAGAGAAAAAACCATTATCACACTGGAGAACTCGAATGTCCCAGAGCCAACCTGTCCACAGCATCAAGTCTGTGGTCTATATTTAGAGACTGCAGTGTTAAGGCTCTGGTATCCCTACAGTAGCTAGAAAGTGAGGGGCCATCTGAGGACTTCAAGGGGGCTGGGAAGGAATTCTAACAAATACTGCAATGTGCTTATTGCATTACAGGCAATTTGAGAGGACCCCACCTATCATGGGGATTATCATTGATCACTTTGTCGACCGTCCCTATCCCAGCTCCTCTCCCATGCACCCCTGCAATTACAGGTGAGGAATGGAAAGGTGCTCTCCCAAACTGCAGCTAGGCAAAAACATCCACTTGCCTTGCGGATAGAAATGGAGAGGCTAGTTTCCTCTTGCTGATACCTGTTAGGTACACCAAGACTTTGGGTACGTAGAATGTCGCACAAAACTATTGGGCATATTGGATCTGAATGGCAGTGATGCCACCTTCTTCCATAGCACATATGGAAGCACATGTCACACACAGTACATAGCACATGTCACATTCCATGTGACACTACAAAGTGTCAGTAATTTGTGGCATGTGCTAGGCAAATGAACTGGTTTTCAGGTTGCCACATGAACTCTGTCTGAGACAGTTCTGGACAGCGCTCGCAGTCTCTTCAACCGCCTCTTGAGTACTTGCGACACTCTCCATCATCACTATAAAGTTCATTGTTTCTTTCTCCCCCCTCTTTAGAACCACTGGCGAGGATGCTGGAGTAACATATCCATCGGTGGAAGACTCTCAAGAAGTGTGTACCACCTCTTTTTCCACCTCTCCTCCCTCCCAGGTAGGGGAAAATGTGTTGCGGGTTGTTATGTACAGCTGTGGGCTTTATGGAATGGTGTCCAAATTTAGCTACAAACATGTTAGGTGGTTCCCGTTGTTTCAAAGGGATTGTTTTCAGGAGTGAGAGAGCCTTACCTAGCAGATACTATTGCACTGTTTGTGGTCTGTGCCCATTGCATTATCAACTCCCGATTACTTAGAAAATCAGTTAGAATTTCTCTGGTACTAACTTCAGAGAAACTTCTAACTAAAGTGTTAAGTTAATGGCTAATTCTCTTACTAAGTGATATTAGGTTTCTGATAAAGGAAGGACTACCCCAAAAGCCAATAATTGTTTAATAAATTCCACTTAAAAAAAAGAGAGAGAGAGTTGTTTCTCTTAGTAGTTGACAGATATATGCTTGTCTGCATTATCTATCTAAACATTTCATCCCATTAACTTTTGCACATGAATTGTCTTCAAAGGCAAACCTTTTTTGGCTTTGTGGTTTGTGTTTGTTTATTTGAGGAGGTACACATGTATATCATGTGGACTTTCAGGGATGGAACTCAAGTCCCTAGGTCATTGGCCCCCAAACCCAGTTTTATAAAACACCGTCTTACTTTATGGATTGGCCTTCCACACACCTTCATTTTCTGTGGTTTTTTAATAATGAAAACTTTTCATTTCTCTTTTTAAGTGATGTTTGTTCTTTGTAATTTCACATATGTGCCTTGTGTTTTGATCACATGTACTCCCACTGTCACATCTCCTCTAGTGCCCACAACATGTCCCCTCCAGCTTCATGGCCTGTCTATTTATTGTTTGACAACCAGCTGACGCCTGTGATTGCTGTCTGCATGCGCATGTGCAGCCGTCCTAGTGACTGCGCTGCTTTCTCCAGCTGACACCAGTAGCTTCCTCAGATGGGAATGAGGCCTCAGGAGCCCTTCTACCCAAAATTTACATTTCTCGTGTCCTGATTTGGTTAGGTGCCAGATTGAAATCATTGCTGTAAATTGTTGCAAAAGCAAGAGTAAATGTCTGAAAATGAAATCACAAAGTCCATGGATCACTCTTATTTTTCCCCTAAAGAATGCTTGTTTTAAGGCAAACGGTGTAGCTAAGTGGTAGAATATGTGCTTGGCATATGGAAGGCCTCAAGTTCAATTCCCAGCATCAGATGAAACCCTAAAACCTAAATTGATAAGTAAAATAATCCTTTTTTGAGATATAGTCCCACGTCGGCTGGCTTCAAAATGGTGCTTTTTCTGGCCTCCCCTCCCCTGCACTACTCCACTGAAACCTGCCGTGTGTGTGTGTGTGTGTGTGTGTGTGTGTGTGTGTGTGTGTGTGTGTGTGTGTGTGATGTGCGTGTCTGCGCCCGCACAGATTAGAGGACACTGTGTGTCCCTGTGCCCTTCTTTTTCTTATTCTTTAAGACAGGTTTTAGAGGTTGGAGAGATGGCTCAGGGGTTAAGACGCTGTCTCAAAAGCAGAAGGTCCTCGGTTTGGATCCCAGGTCACACATAAAAAAATGCCAGGCGAAAATGGCAGCTGCTTGGGAAATCCCAGTGCAAAGCAAGAAGGAGGTAGAAGCAATCCAGGATGATTCCTGAAGTCCACCTTGGTCCTCCACAGGGACACACAGTGCCCTCTGATACACACACACAAGGATTTTTATTTTAAAAATTGCCTGGACAGTTTTGTTTGGGGATTGGGAATGAGTCCTTCCTCCAGTATTTGCTCTGGGATAGGGATGGTCTATGGTATATCTACTGTCACAGCAAAATTGACCAAAACAAAAAAGGTCCACTTACTTGCCATTTTGTTTGTGTTTTTTTTTTTCTTAAAAAAAAAAGGGTCTCATGTAACCCATTGCCTTGCATTCATTATATAGCCCAGACAGACTTTGAACTCCTCCTCCTTAAGTACTAGAATTATAGGCACACCTCACCAAGTCCAAGTATTGTTTCATTAATTGGGAGATTTTATCTTTTAACCAAGATTTGGATATATCAAATTTAAGTTTATTAAACATTCTTATTTTTGTCCTTAAGTGATGTTTTCATAACAGTACATACACTTATGGCTCAGGAGATATGCAGGGTGATGAGGCTATTTTATGACAAACCAGTTTCTTTGATACAGTGGAAATTCAACCCCCAGAGTTAAATGGACGTTAATAGTTTCCATGTGCCTTATGTTTGTATAAAAAGCTCAGCATTAGAGAGACACTCATGATGTCAGTGGCCAACTGGGTCTTGTCACAGTTTAAAAATCACATCATGTGTAGGAGTTTGTGGAGTGTGCTGGCCTGGTATATGTAAGACCCTGGGTTTGATCCCCTGCAATGTCAAAAACAAAATGAAACAAATATAAATTAGATTATGCTTTCTCCAGAAGTGCTGAGTACCTCTGATAAAGACTGGTACAGACAGGCATGGTTTTCCTATCACTGTGAGTTCCAGGCAGTCAGAACCACTGCATAAAAACCAAAGGGAAAAAAAGAAAAATTGCCTTTGAATCTTATTGGTAGAACGGAGGCAGAAAGTTCACCTAATTTCTGTTAATTGTGTGCATAACTATCAGCAGCTTCTCTTAGAGTTTGTGCTAAAATCTAGTAAATGCATGTTAATGTGATATTTGTTTTGCTCACAGAATTAGGGGTTTGGTGTTATTTGGGTATACAGAGAAGACAAATGGCTATGACTCTGACCTTGCTTCTGTGTCCTTCAGCCTTTTATCCAGAACATTTTTTAGCTAATTGGGTGAGATTTAAAGCTGAAACACAAACTCTCAAGTAATCACTGTAATGAAAATCATTAGTGTTTAAAGGACCCCACCTTTCACACGCACACACATGCGCACACACACACACCCACACGCACATGTTCTCACCTACCCCCCAGGATGATATAAGAAAATGTATCTCTGAGGTTTTTACTGTTTGAGCCTGTGCCTGCGGGTTGTGCTGCCCAATGAAGACCGCGTCTAACCCACAGCACAACTGGTTCCTCTGCAGCTCACCCAGCATCTGCTTTCAAGCCCTCTTCATTTGAAAGCTGTTCTCTCGCGTCCTCCCACACCTTTTGACTTATGACAGACTAACACTTGGTTCAGGTTTCTCTATTTGCCACGTCATCCCACCCAGTCTGGTTTCCCTGTTGCCCGTGGAGGAGACAGGCTTGCCAGCTGTGCCCCCTGTGCCCCAGGGCTGTCACTCCTCGGGCCCTCCAGGTTGCCACTGGCCGCAGACTCTCCCTGCCTCGCTCCCCAGTCCCACTGCCTGTCCAGCGCTCCCTGCCGGGCCTTCTTTCTCAAGTCCCTTTTCTTTTCTCTCGTTTCTCCTGTCTCTGTGTCTGTGCACAGTGTGTGTTTACTGTCACAAAGGCACATTTTCAGACCCCTCCTCCTGTGGTGATGGACACTCTGAGGGTCCCCATGGCAGGACTGGCCTTTTCCCATCAAGTGAGTTCCTACTGGGAAGAGGGGGTGTGACCAGACAGACTTCTCCTTAAGAAATAAAGTGCAGAGTACAGTCATTTAAATGTCCCTAAGTGTGCCGCGGGATTATTTTGAGACTTGGAAATTGATTTTAACAGGACACAGCCACAGCCCAGCAGCCTAAAATAGGGATTTTTATTTGCCACTCCTTCTTCAGCTGATGTGAAAAATACATGGAGTTATTTATATCAGTTTTCCAAATAAACAGCCCAAGACTGGTATTCTTGCTTTTTTCAATATAAATAGGAACCTTCCATTCCCAGGAGAGGATAAAGGGTGTGATTAGAGAGGATGGCCTCTGTTTCAAAGGAACCTCAAGGACGATTTAGAAAATTGAATTAGTTTGGAAAAACTGATGGCTTTGGTTCTATATTCGGCCCAGGGTTGTGTCTGGCAGGTCTGCTGGGCTGGGGGCGTAAGCAGTTAACTGAGCCCCAGGGGGTCGGGGTTCACGGATGGTCTTTGGGAGGCTTCAGAGCTGGGAATCCCAATCCAAGTACAAACCAGTCTGTTTTCTTATTAAAAAAAACTTGACCCACTATTGTCCCTCCATTTCACCAGGCCCCTGTGCCATGAGGCTGTGGGCTGAGCTCATTGGTTACATGCTAGAACTGCCTTCTTTTTTTTTTTTTTTCTTTTCTTTCCTGCCTTTCCTCTGCCCCTCTGTTTTTCTCTTGCTCAGCTCTCAAGCTCTCGCCTTTCCTATCAGCCTGCTGTCCTGGGACTTGGATCAGCTGACCTGGCTTATCCAGTAGTGTTTACTGCTGGTTTAAATGCTCCACACCCTCACCAGGTACCTTTCAAGATGGGGAGGACCATGGGTTTTCCAGGATTACCTCCCCTGCCTGGAGTTCTTTTGGTAACTTGGAGAACTAAAGTGACTTGCAGAGAAGGGGGAGATGCTTAGACTTCAGAAGAAAAAGGTTTTCCTAGGTGTTTGTACTCTTCCTTCCTTCCTCCTTTCTGTAGTCATTACTATCTTCCATAGTATTCTAAAGACCAGGAAGACTGCTTACCTGACGGTGGCATTTGTGATGGCAGACACCATCAAGCTAGGCATGAGGTTCACCTGCTGTCTGTTCACTTGCCACGGCTCACTGTGCCTTTTTACTTTCCCTCAAAGCTAATGGTTCCTGGGAAAGAAGGTGGGGTACCCCTTGGGCCAAACCAGCCTGTCCATGGTGCCCAGGCTGACCAGGAGAGACTGGTGACCCACACACCTTCTGAAGGGACTCACTGTGCTGCCACACCTTCCAGCAGGTAAGTCACTATCACATGGAGACCAGTCACGGGCCTGGATGCCCCACATGTGGACTTGGGCTTTCTAATTGTGTCCCAGGTAGGAAGGCCTTAGAGTTCTTTGATAGGAATCTGATATCAGGAAACTGAAGATGGCTTGGTGGTTAAAGTGCTTGCTGCACAAGCTGAAGCACTGGGTTTTGGATTCCCAGATCCCACATCAAATATGTTGGTGAGTGTGAATGGTCTATCTGTAGTTCCAGAACTAGATGTAGAGACCAGCCGTATACACACAGACCCAGCCTGAAAACAGTAAAGTGGAAGAGCATTGGTCTTCTCTTGTGTACATGCACATGTGTACCCACATATACATACACCCACACATATAGAAGTACCACACACACGCCAGAAAAAAAAGTGTGACATTACAGCTGTAAGGAAGCAGCCCAGACCGAGCTGCTAACATTGAACAGCAGGGAAGGGGTTGTGAGATGTTTTGCTCCTACCCCAAGTCTTCCTCCAGTTCTGTTGGAGTCACTAGTTGTACCAGAGTATAAAACTGAGGGACACTGCGTGTCTGTGGTGTGGTCGAAACTGATTTTCCTTTTTCTGCTAGGTTACAGACTTTTGGAGACCTTATGGAAACGCCTATACTTCTTTGAATTTAAAACAAATGAAATCTTTGTTTTTTATGACTACCAAAGAGATACATTCTATGACATTCAGATGATCGAGACATTTATTTGGTAGGAAGTGGAAGCTTTAATAATATTTCACCAATTGTCACTTCCTTTTTTAAGATGAGAGGGCTGTGTGCCAGGTCTAACTCTCACCCATCCCTAGAACTGCAAAACAACCAACCAACCAATCCCAGGATGGTTAAGCAATTGGTCTGAGGTCATCTAGTCACCCAGCCCAGAATGTGGCGTGGGCACAGTCTGCACCTGACTGCACAGCACTGCTCCTTCCTGCCACCCCAGCACCGTCCCTGGGAACCCTGCCCCAATTTCGAAGTCCTCCTGGGCCAGTGAGTTGCTTTGCTCCCATCTTTTTTGATCTTTCCCATTGGAGAAATGGCCTGATGAGTTTTTATTTCAGTCCCGTAGTGGAGTATTGAGGAATCATTTAGGAGGATTGTATGTGTGTGGCATTCATAAGGAAAATAGTTTATTCTTTCCTTGGCTTTTCCATCATTCACCCTCCTTCTGTTACATGATCAAGGGAAGGTTTGTTAATCATTTTTCATTCCCATTTTCTGAATCTTGACCTCTAGGGCTGTCTAGGCATAACAAGAGATTCAGAGTCCAGTGAAGGGCTCTAAGGTGCAGGTTCAGGTTTTCCCTCAGTGCTGCTCTTCTTGGAGGCTGGAGGCTGGAGGCAACCATGTTGTCTTCCAGCACATCTTCAGCTCCTGTATGTGGTCAAAGGAGCCTTCATTTTCTTAATGCGTGTGTGTCCATGTTCACATGTGCATTGATGTTCATCTGTGTGTGTGTATGAGTGCACATGCGTGTGGAGACCAGAGAATAACCTCAAGTATCATTCTTTCATTGGTCACCAAGTAGCCCAGTGAGCCCCAGGGAATCCACCTATCAGTGCTTCTGCACTGCCAGGATTGTAAACTCGTACCACCATGCCCAGCGTGCTTGTGTAGCAGTCACTTTGCCAAGTGAACTATCTGTCTACCCCCAAAGGACCTTTCTTACCTTGCTGCTCACAAGGCCGAGACTTCTGACCTGATGACTGAATAGGCCTTCATTTCTCCTGTATCATCCAGCAGTCCAATGTCACTAAAGGCTGGAGAGAGACAAGAGCAGCAGGATTGAATGTGCTGTTCAGAGATGTGTAGCGGGCTGGAGAGGTGACTTGGGGGTGAAGACTCTTCTTTGCAAGTAGAAGGTCCAGAGTTTGCATACCAGGTCCCATGTAAAAATGCCAGGTGAAAATGTCCCAGGTGGGCAGAGCCTGGGAAATCCCATAAATAAATAAAATATTAAAAAAAAAAAAAAAAGATGTTTAGAATGGAGTGGCACTTGGGCCCTGGGAGAGGGAACGTGGGAGAGAGCACAGAGAACCTAGGCCCAGGGAGTTCACCAGTTGAGGGAAGAGCTGGGGGCTAAGGCCTCCAGTGAGGGATTCTTGACTGAATAATAGCAGCATGTGTTGTGAATTAAATGTTGTGCTGTAAACTATACAGTCTTGTGGTATTTTAAATTTTATTTTATTTTTGGGGAGTATTTTAAATTTTAAAAAAATTAAAATTTTAGATTTGGTCATATGGTTGATGCTTGCTTATAATGTTTTTGAGAGTTATGTCTCTGGTAACTGTTGTCTGTCATTGGCATTTTAGGTCAAATTACACCATTATAGTGTGAAGTTTCTCATTTATTTATTTATTTGAGAACTTGGGGGCACATGTAGAGGTTAGAGGACAACTTTCAGTAGTCAGTTCCTTCTGCCATGTGCTTCAGGGATCGACTCAGGTGACCAGGTTTGCATCCTTCAGCTGAACCATCTTGATGCCCCCGTACCCCATGTTTTTTCACATATGCATAAATTTTAGTTCTTCCAAAAAGTTTGCTGTCAAATGAAGAGACAGCCAGTTGACAAGAGCTGTTTCACGTAGTAGGGCGGGGCCACGTCCTGCTCAGTCTGCAGCTCCACAAGAAGGCAGATTTGTGTGGTGCCAGTTCACGTTGCTTTGGTTTGAAAATGAGCAGCTACTTTCCCTTTTTTCTCTAGTGAGGATACTGATGCAGTATCGAACAGCAGCGAGGGACGGGCTTCCCCACATGATGTCCTGGAGACTGTCTTTGTCCGAAAAGTGGGAGCATTTGTCAACAAACCCATTAACCAGGTGATTCTTCTGCCATTGCTACCTGTAAGAATGTCTGTGTCCATAGAGCCTTTCTCTCTGGATCACATTCTATGATGAGCTACTGAAATTGCTTGCAAAATTATATATGTAAGTTTTCTTTGGAGAGGACTAAGAACTTGTGATTCCTCTAGAGATTAGACACTGCAGCTCACTGTGCTTTGCTTCAGTGTTTCAAATGGAAGGCTCTCCTACAGGCCATGTCGTCTCTTGCTGAATTCCCAGGGTTTTCTGCTGTGGGCATGTATGACTGGGGACAGTGATGCAAGGAGGCTAGGGAAGCTGAGTCCGCTGGGACTGAACTTCTGGCAGACTATGAGGAACATGGAAGAGGCAGGCAGGAATGCTTCTTTCCTTTGTCTCTTCAGATGACCCTGGCGAGTTTGGACATACCTTTTGCCATGTTTGCTCCCAAAAATTTGGAGCTGGAGGATGCTGACCCTATGGTGAGTCCACCAGTGACTACCAGTTTCCAGTAGCTGATGCAGTGGTCATCCTTGGGCCAGTTTCCAGTAACAGTGGTCATCCTTGGGCCAGTTTCCAGTAGCTGATGTAGTGGTCATCCTTGGGCCAGTTTCCAGTAGCTGATGGAGTGGTCATCCTTGGACCAGTTGCCATCAAAGCCTTAAGCAAAGTTCCTTGGCTGAATTCACACCCAGCATTTAGTTCTCTTGTTTCGAACTAGGGAAATGTTATTAGCCTGGAACTCTCTAGAGCTCGAATCAGCCTCCAAATTGAAATTGCCCTGCCTTAACCTCCTCAGTGTTTCTGACAGAATTGTCAGTGACATATATCTCATTCACAGAACCAACCCTGACTTTGCCTTATTCTGAATTAGGTGAACCCCCCAGAATCTCCAGAGACCACGTCTCCTCTCCATGGAAGTTTACATTCAGATGGTTCCAGCGGTGGCAGTGGTGGCAACACTCATGATGACTTTGTGATGATTGACTTTGTAAGTCTTTGCTCTCTCTTGAAAAATAAACCTAAACTCTCAGTTGCCCTCGAACAACTGCCTCCAGGGATGGGATGACATTCAGGCTGCACTGATGCTCTGGGGAAACCTTGAGGTTCATAAGCATTGAGGTGCTTCATACCATACTGTTGGTTGAAATTCAACGGTCTGTGGGGTTTTTCATAGGCTCTTATTTAGAAAGGGGTTTAAAGGAAGGGGGCATAAACCTAATCATGGGAGAAATATCACCACCAGAAGTAGATGTCTGTAGCCCAGATGAGCAAGGCTAAAGATTTCTCTCCCTTGTTACCTGGAAAGAAAGGCTTGTTCATAGCTTAGCTCTTTTGTGATTTTCTTTCATGGTCCAAAGACAACCTAACTGAACCTGTCTTGTTTTTAAAGAAACCGGCTTTTTCTAAAGACGACATTCTTCCGATGGACTTGGGGACCTTTTATCGTGAATTTCAGAATCCCCCTCAGCTGAGCAGTCTCTCCATAGATATTGGAGCCCAGTCAATGGCTGAAGACCTGGTATGGGAACCCCTTTCTCAACAAACTTCCTTCTCTAACTTCCCAGCCTCATTTGATGACTATTCATATCCTACAGGCCTAAAATTTCCTTCCTGTTCCTCCTTCCTGCTAGGTTGTCTCCCTTCCCTGACAAAGAAAAGAAACACTTTGACAGTTGTCTCTTCAGGGCATCTGGGTGTGCATGGTGCTTAGCAGTTGTCCTAGTTGACCTCGGTTCTCCTTTTCTCTGCACTTTCTCAGCATTGCATACACTCCTGTGTCAGGCAGATGCCCACGCGTAGGTCCTGTGCAAGGGTCAGTGCTCTTACCTTCCTCAGAGGGCTTTGCGTCCTGCATCCAGCACTCTCATTCAGGCTAGCTGTCCTGAGACTGACCCTCCACAGCTCCGCTTAGGGCTTTCCCTATTTCCTGAAGTACAGAAGAGTGTTCTGCACAAAAGCTTCAGACTTCAGGCTGCTCACACCACAGATAACATTATTCCCCCTATGGCTTGGAAACCGACTCTACAGAAATTAGAGGCTTTGGGTAGTGCTGCTCTTGATTTGGTTTAGCAGAGAACCATGCACATCAATAACAATGGAGGACAACTTCCAGGTTTTAGTTTTTATTGGGCTGGTCTAAGCCCTAAACTTTGTGTGTGGTGCTGAGAACAAACCCTGTGCCTGGTATATGCTAGGCAAGTGCTCTGTCACTCAGCTACACCCAGCCCTGTAAAGCCTTTTTCTAAGTGCAGACACGAGTCTTCAACAGTTCTCTATGATAGGTTTTCCAAAGCCAGCACCATGCTTGAGTGACTTGCCTGTTACACAGCAGAGTTTGGCAATACAAAGTTTTGATCCTAAAGTGTCTGACTCCTGTGCTCAGTCCTCTGACCACTGACACCTGACTTCTCGTTTGACCCTCACTCAGAAGGAACTAGAATCCATTTATTCCCAGTGTGATCCCAGTCTGGTTCCCAGGATGGCCCCCCACCTGAGCAGCTGACCCCAGACCTGCCCCAGCTGTCATGGTGATCGAGCCACACTCTGAACTGAAACATGAAACATGCAAGTCTAAAATTTCTCCCAAGTCCTTTGTGCTTAACCTGACTGTCAGATCTCACTGTGGTAAAGTTGCAGGTGCTCTTTTTTTTTTTTTTTTTTTTTTATTCAATCGTGCGTGCATGCGTGCGTGCGTGCGCGTGTGCGTGTGCGTGTGCGTGTGTGTGTGTGTGTGTGTGTAGAACTACGGACGAATTCGGGAACCACCATGGACACCTCCACCTCCTTGTTTACTCTGCCCCGGGATTCACAGGCTCCGCCCTACCAGGACCGGAAATGCAGGCCGCCCCCGCTTCCGCCTGGCGTCTATATGTGGGATCTGGGATCCGAACTCAGGACCTTCCGCCTGCAAGGCAGAGGCTTAACCCCTGAGCCACTTCTCCAGCCCTCTTTCTTTTTTTAAAAGAAAAACTTTTTTTTTAACTTTTTTCATTGTGTGTGTGTGTGTTATCCCTGTAGTATCCCTGTGGAGGACCAAGGGTGACTTCAGGAATATCCAGAATTGCCTCTACCTCCTTTTGCTTCTTCCTGGGATTTCCCATGCTCTGCCCACCAGGGTTTGAAGTGCAGTCCACCACTATTTCCACCTGGTGATTTTTACATGGGATCTGGGTCCAAACTCAGGACCCTCTGCTTGTGAGGCAGAGGCTTAACCCCTGAGCCATCTCTTTAGCCTCACAGATGCTATTTCTAATGCTTGATCCTAATGGAGGCAGACTACTGGAGTTGGCTGGAGGAGGGTTGTCTTTCTTAAGAGCTGACTCTGTAGGGCAGGTTAGCAATTTGAGTTTTCTGTCGAGTATGGTGCACTAGGGTTCCTTTGGCTGCTGTGCAACAGCCCCACAGCACCCACCGACTCTGAGGATGTACCACACCCCTATCCTGAGACCTGTTCAGTGACTGCCTTCAGTTCATCCAGCCCAGCACTGCGCAGCTGAACGCTTTGTCTTTCTCTATGCTGGCGGCTGGCTGGCTGCCTCTCCAAGTCAGTGTCTCTCCTCTGCTTGTTACAGGACTCATTACCAGAGAAGCTGGCTGTGCATGAAAAGAATGTCCGAGAATTTGATGCCTTTGTTGAAACCCTACAGTAAACATGTTCTCAATATCAGCAGCATCCTTTCTCTGTGCTCCCAAGGGACAAGAGGGCCTCTCAGTCCTTAGCGGCTCCCGTCTCATCCTGCTCCCAGCCAGGTGGAGGACAGAGAGGTTTAACCATGGGGACCCAGAAGTCCCTGTTGACCTCCTGGAGCTTACAGCGCCAGTCAAGCCCGGTGACTGCCTTTGGGAGGACTTGCCTTGATGGAAGCTGGTTGTAACAAGAGCCCTAGCAAGACCATCCATGTTCCTTCTTCCACTGCTTCACAACAGTGTCGCAATTCTTTCTGCTACCAGCACCTGCCTGGATTTGCCTGCAGGTGGTTCTTGCCTGCCCATCCTCACCATCAGCCATGACATTCTAGCTGGTGGCCCAGATACTTTGGACAAGGCAGAAAGACAGAGACCAGGAAAGCCATGCTAGGTGGAAGGGGGTCTCCTGTAGGTTCTCTTGCTATTACCTATAGTTCCTGGACTACCCTTGTTTTCCTTTTCGTCCTTCCCTTCATTTCTGTCCTCCATCTTTTTCTTTCTCCCTCTGTGCCCTCCTGTACCTATACTTTTGGCAATATGGCAGGTCCACACACCCAAAATGACAAGGGCTCCAAAGCCAGCCACCATCACATCCCCTAAAGTTTGTATCAGCTAGTCTCTAGATCTGTTACCAAGAGTCACAGATAAGTCCATTTTCCCTCACCCCCACCCTAATTGCTGCTTGGATGCAGAACGTGGTAAATATTTATTACTTTAAGAAAAATCAGATATTTTATAGATAAAATTTGAAGTTAGCTGTTTCACTCGGGGAAGGCAGAGGGCCTCTTCTGGGATAGAGGCCTCCTGTAGAGATTCCTTAGAATCCACAGTGCCCCTCTGAGGATCTCATTACATAGGAGGAAGAATCCAAAATAGGAAGGCAAAGTCACCTCCTAGAGCTGCAGTCTGCACTGACATCTGGCTTTCCCTCACATATAGCATCTGCAGTGACTACGTTTTGGAGCCCAAAGCCTTGGGTCTGCTAAATGACTCCTTTAAGTGGCCATGGAGTGGCCAGGGGAGCACCAGGTGTCCCTGCTCCTGGAGTGCTTCTTTCTGAGCCTCAGAGCTGGACTGTGGACCTTTTCCTCCTGCTTGGACTTGGTCACCTCTCTTTAGTCCCAGGATCTGTACGCTACCCTCGGTTTACAAGTTGGATTGATTCCCTGTTGAGAAACCAAAGCTGGGCTTGTGGTTGTCTTAACCTTTCAGGTATTGTTGCTTGAGTAAATCAAGTGCCTCGCCATCTGTCCTCTCCCAGCGGGACTGCTGGCGTGGCCAAGAACAGCACGCCTGCCTTGTTCCTCTGCAGAGCAGCAGGTGTTTTTCAGTTGCTTGTTAGTAAACTGCACATGACCGTTCTCACCTGTGAGGCTGACCTCTACGGGCTGGGGAGGGGCTCTTCACTGTGCGTTTCTGCTGCCACAGAGAAGTGTTCCCAGCCAACTGGTGATGCAGTCTTTAGGTCAGCACATTTGTGGCCCAATGAACCAGATTTGACTCCAGAGTCAGCCGAGGAGGGAGAGGGACCTTGCCAAGTATCCATGGCCTCATCTCAACTGCTGCCCTCTTGAAGGGTTGCATGAAGACTGTCAGCTGTCATCCAGGACAGTCCTCTGCCTTCCTAACTAGCCTCTGTGGGCAGCAGCAGACTTTCTCTTGACCACACCCGGGAAGAAGCTAGAGGCTGAACCGAGCGACTTCAAGGTGGCCTGTGTCCCTCGTCCTAATGATGGAGAGGGACATGCTCTGGACTAACTCCTGTAGCACCCTTGGCCCAGGCTGGGACCAGTCACCTGCCCTCAGGTGACAAAGATCCTCCTCAGCCTCCTGTAATGTACTTTGTTTGGAAATACAAGCTGCACTTCAAAATGTATTCAAGAGATTTCCAATAAACTCTTTTCTGTACTTTATAGCTTCCTGTTCTACAAGTTATCTGGATATCTAGCCCACCGTTCCCCTTTGCAGGACCATCCCCAGGCTCCATGGAGAGGGGAATGGAGAGCTTCATGAAATGCAGAAAATCCTTAGCGACTGGACAGGATTGAGTCAGGCTTTGGCCACTGAGTTTCCAGCAACTCTGGGTTGGTCTGGAAGCTTCCTAGAGCCTTTTACCTTATACTGTTCCCAAGACAGGGTTGTAGATTTGAATATTCAGTGGTAGTACATGAAAGACCCCATGGTAAAATCTCCACAGAGCATAGATGGTTACTTGTTTCTTAACAAACAGAACGTTCAGCAGCATAGACTTCAGGACTTGGCGCCAAAGAAAGGACAGTGGCAGTTGCCTACATGTGTCCAATAGAACACAAACAAGTGACTGATCTGGGCCGGACAGGTGACTCGGGTTAAGTTTCTGCCCCACTAGCAGAAGGTCCTGAGTTCAGACCCCATGAAATGGTGGTGTCCTGTATGTCCCAGCCTGGGAAACTCCAAAGCAAAGAGGAGATAGAGCAATCAATGATTCCCAAAGACACTCCCGCACATACGGTGCCCTCTGATATACACAGATAGACATGCAAAATACGAATCTTAGAAACAAAAGGTTAAAGATCAGCAGAGGGAAGTGGCAGTAAGTCTGGTGGGTTCTCCAGAGTGATGAGCAGAAGAATCTAGCAGGGACTAGGGGACACAGGCTGGGTCTCTGGCTGCAGTTCTCAACCCTGGTACAACTAGCTAGCCCCTGCCTCTTGCAGGTCCCTGGACAGGAATAAAGCCATCGGAAATTCTAAATTCAACCCAAATCTAAAGAAAACAGGGTCAGTTCACTCCTGCCAGTAAAGGCCTTTTTAAAAAAAATTTGTCGTGTGTGTGTCCATCAGAGGACATTATGTGTCCCTGTGGAAGACCAAAGGACTTTCAGGAATCATCCTTGGAACGTTCCTACCTCCTTTTTGCTTCACTCTGGGATTTTCTAGGCTCTGCTCACTAGGGCCAGAAGTACAAGCCACCACTATTTCTGCCTGGCATTTTTATGTAGGATCTGGGATCCGAACTTGGGACCTTCTGCTTGCACAGGCAGAGTCTTAACCCCTGAGCCATCTCTCCAGTCCCAGTAAAGGGCTTTAAATTACAAGTAATACTACCATAATACTCAACTGTGACAGGTGTCCAATCCCTAAGCTAGTAATGTGACTGTCTCTGGTGATTCCCCCTTTGGTTGAAGTAGCCCCAAAAGTAAAGTGGTCATGGGGCAATGAGTGGTGTCTGTCTCCTTTAAAACATCTCCCTGAGCCCCACCCCAGAGACTTGCTTGTTGCTAAGGCTTTGGCCCTGCCAGGAGCCCAACCCAAGTAAACAGTCTTCCCTGTCTTTGGCTCTGCTGTTTCCTTGGTTCGTTGCTTCTAAACAAAGTTCCAAACAATGTTACCTGGCTCACAGCTGAGCAGAGCTAAGTTGAAAAGAACAAGGTGCCTGGACGAAGGCCACAGCTGCATGAATGGGACTTCTTTGTTGCAGCTTGGAGGCAGTGTTAAGAACACCAGCCCTGCCTGAGCCTGTAGCTCTGGCCAGCTGCTCCAGCCCGAACAAGCAAGAAGGAATAGCACGTCCAGCGGAGGCCACCAAAGCCTCCTGATTGCAACCAGCAGACACGGCAAACACGGAGGTTAGGACCTTGACTAGTGAAAGTCTGCATTTTTACCCTCCTGGTTGCAAACCATAAAATACAAAAAGCACACAAAAACCAGTTATAGTGGTGCAAGCTTAGCCCTACTCTCAAGAGGCCAAGGCAGGAGGATCACAAGTTTGAGGGCAGTTAGGCCTATCGTGAGTCCCAGGCCACCTTGAGCTAGAGTGAGACCGTCTCAAGAACAAAAACATGCACATAAAATGAGAGCCAAGGCTAAGCAGTTGCTCCACTACTCAGCTGTATCTCCAGCCTAAAATTACCCATCTTAACATTTAAAGCAAAGTGGTATCTGCTCAAGAAAAGCAGACTTTCCATATCCTGTGTGGCTAAATTGAAAAGAGCCCAGCCTCCCAGCCTGGGGGGTGGGGAGAGAAAGAAAGGAGATAGGAATTCCTACCCTAGCTGCCTTGTGAGTTGGGATCCCCACTTCATTCAAAGGTGTTCTGACCTCTTTGCTACACAAAGCAGACCGTTCTGGTTCTCGAAGGAACTATTTTCTAATAAACAGCAACAGGTGGGAATCAGTTCTATGACTCACCAATTAGAGCTGGTAAAGGATGGAACCAACAACATTCAAACCCTAATTATGAGACCGCAAAGCCCACCCTGGTATCCACTGCAGTACACTCATTCTCTCTTCTAAGCTCTCTTCAAGGGAGAGAAGGTTCAGTTGCAAAGATGCAGCATATGACCAGCTGGAATGCTGCAGATACAGAAGTGAAGGTGGTGGTCTGCCTAGAGGATGGCTAGAATGCTGGCTCCTGACAACTGATAGGGAGACAAGGAAGGAGAATTGCTGGTTGTTGGAAGATCGCACAGTAGATGCACTGGTTCACCCAGATAGACGAGTAGAATAGTTTCTTTGGTACCTTATCTGGGGTAGAGGCATGTTCACATCTCCCCCAGGGAAAGACTCCCTGGGGATCTATTTCTTCTTTCTCAACCACACGACACACTTCCCGTCCAGTTCTGAACCTCTAGACCTTGCTTCCTGTAACAGCCAGATGGGCGGTTTTCCATTTCCATTTTTATTGAAGTACAAAAAGTGCGAAAGGTGAAATACATGATTGGTGCTAGGGAAGTCAATGTGAATACAAACACTTGATTCACAGCATGAGTGCCACCAGCTGCAGAGTCAGGGGTAGGATAAAGACAAAATAGATCCAGAAGGTTCTCCAGTAAAAGGGAATGTGAGCGACAGCTGATATACAAAGGAGGGCGAAAGCAGAGTGGCCAAGGCAGGAGACCAGGGACTGATGGGAGCAGCAGCCAGGCCCAGGAGGCCTGACATACCAGTGTCTAGAGCCCAATGAGGTCAGGCCAGGCCCAGGCAATATGGTCAGTGCGGATGCCACACAACTCCCTTTGGAATGGTCTTGCCTGACCACAGCTGTGGGGCAGGATCTTTGTGGGTATTTTCCTACTACCAGAGGATAAAGGAGCATCATCAAAAAGGAGTGTCATTCAGGGAATCCATTATTGGGATCCAGGTTTTCTCAAAAACAAGGCCCTGAGGCCACATTCTCTTGGAAAGATGGCTAATAACATCCATCTGGCAGGGGCTGATCTATTCCCAAAATCTCTGCCCCTCCTCTGGGCTTCTGAAGCCCTGCCTCTCCAAGAGTCCCCAGGCTGAAAGTAGGAGTCACCTGTGGACCCTCAGGCACTGAGTCGCCTCTGGCCTGAGCAGGAACCAGGGTGACTGCATGTCCTGAAAAGCATGTAAAGAGAACTTGTGCACACAAGAACACAGTAAGGGCATGGGGGGCTGGGACTGACCGATCCCTCTAAACACTAATTCAATAGATGTGCAATTTCAAATCCTGTCATCTAAGCTGCCAGTCCTGGCAGAAATGGGGTAGGTGTACATATGACGGGTACAGAACCCCAGTGGCAGTACCACTTGGGAAAGGCAGACCCAGAGGCAAAAGTCAACTCTAGCCTTCGGGTGAAATTACCTAAGGTTGAGTAGGGAGGCAGACGCAGAGTAGGCACACCCAGGCCTATGCGCAGCATGACTTCCAGAAAGAGGGCAGCCTTTCCAGAAAGAGGGGGGAGTCCGAGCACAGCCGGGCCAGGCCAAGGAGCTCAGCTGTCCATTTCCCGCAATCAGGAAGAGGAGGACCAGCCCCAGCTACCAGCCCAGCTGGCAGTGATTGAGGCGTTCACAGTTGCCAGAGAAACAGGCAGGCAAAGGGTTACTGGGGCTCAGTCCTCCTGCAGTTAGAAGGCCCAAGCCCAGCTCTAGAAAGCCTAGCCACCAGAGAGGCAGTGAGAAGTATAAGGCAAAAAAAAATCTTCTGGTAACAGCAAGGCCGCCAGGGCCAGCAAGGTGGGCTGGATGGGACAGGAGAGGCCCCCCATTCTGCAGGCTCCAACTTCCATCTCCTAGGGCTGTGGAGCCTCCTCTCAGACAGAAGCCTCAGACCCCAGTCAGGCTGATGTCAGGTGGAAGAGTCCAGCTGGGACCACCAGAGAAGGGGACTAGGAGTCAGGGCTGGACTCAGAGCCCCTTGGAGTCAGGGCTGGGGAACAGCTCCTCCTGATGATCCAAGAGGAACTTGGTGAAGGTGTTGATGGGGTTAATGGCCTTGAGGGTGATGGCAGCATCCTTGGCCCACAGCAGATTAGGGCCAAAGACGATAGCCAGGTTAGTGTTGTTCATCTTGTTCTGGTCAGAGTGGGCAGAAATCTGTGGAGGGAATTGAGGCTGCAGCAGGAAGCACAATCCTTGTTCTCACTCCCAGCAACCACAGAAAAGGAGCCAGGGCAGCGGTGGTACCCACTCCTCCCTTACCCCCGCAGGTAAGCACTAGGCAGAGAGAGGTCTCACCTGCACCAGGAAGGCAGTCAGGAAACGAAGCACCTGGAAGTTCTCCTCTGGCAGCGTCTGGAGCACCTGTCGAGTAACCTCTACTCTCTGGCTCTCATCAATGTCTGTGATGAACACAGTGCAGGTTACAGAGGTACAGAGTCAGCTCGGGAAAACCTAATGTAAGGCAAGTGGGGAGTCCCAACCAGACTTAGGGAGACAACTAGGCCCACAAACCTGCAGGGTAGAGTGAATGGAGTGGACACGTGGCCATACACACCCAGCCTGACTTAGGTTCCAGCCCTGGCAGAGGACCCACATGGCCCGAGGGTTAAAAGAGAACTCACTGAGGAAGCCCACCACATGGGGGTAGAGATCAAAGGTTAGTAAGGGCTCAGGAAGCTCCCGAAGGAAGGTCTTGAGGATGACCGCTGACAAGTGCAGCTCATTGTACTGCTCGAAGTCCACTGGCAGCCCTGGGTGGAAGAGTCAGGATGGAAAGTCATGCCTGAGGCCTGCAGGTGCCCATCCTAACTGTGCCCTTCCCAGCGAACCCTTTTCTCCAGGGAGCTACTACTGGACCAGGCTCTCTCTTCTTTTGTACTGAGGGGACAGAGGTTCAAGCCACCTGGAGAGATGGACACCCTGACACAGGTAACAATTATTCCTTGCCTCTGAACGAATCTGAACTCAAGCCCGTGGAGCCTGAAGGTAAGGTAGCAAGTCTGAACAGTAAGGCAGAAGTGGGACTTATGTAGTCACGCGAAAAGCCACCAAAAACTCTTGACAGAAGAAAATTTATGACCTTATTATAGGGTAGCAGAAGACAGAGAAGCCTCTCGCGGTCACACATATGCCTCTTGTACACACACACACACGCTTTGGATGGCTCTGCAGTCCAGCCCACTCACCCATGTTGTACTTCTGTTGCACTTCCCGTACAATCTGGGTGTTAGCTGACCTCCGGAAGATGCCTTCAGTGGTGAGAGCTGAGAAACGATGGAGAACAGTGAATCTCGGTGCTTTGGGCAGTGGGGAGCTCCCTGCCTGTCTGTCTTAAGGATCTAGGAAGGGCTGGTGGAAGTGTACTTCACCAGGCTTCCTCACCCAGTAGCTTCATGAGGGCAGCTGCGGCCAGGTGAATTTAGGGGCCAGTGGCCCAGAGCTGATGGTACTCACCATGGGCTTGTAAATAGGCAATGGTCTCTCTGAGCACAATGGGAATGGGCTCTTGGTCTGGGTTCTTCTCTTGGAGGCTGCGGGAACAAAGGGATGGGCTGTGGCTGTAGCCCAACCCAGCCTGCAGAAACCCCAGACCTGCCCCTCTTTGTATACTCACTGTTGCAATGAGACTCCAAACTGCTGGTTGGGCAGCGGGGGCCGTGGCGGCATGGGCTTGGGGGCTGTTGCAGGACTCTTCTGCGTGGACTTGAGGAAGTCATCGTACCTGCGGGGGCAGAGAGGACGAGGATCAGGCTCTCTAGCTGGCTCTTGTGGTCTCACAACTGACTCTAAGGCTTTTATGATGTCACTTGACTTGACTACTTCAGCCTCAGAACACAGCCCTGCTTCACACTACACAGCGAAACAAACTTTGCGGAGATTCCATTACACAGCTTGTAACTGCCTCTGACTAGTCCTATCTGCAGTTTCTGATTCCTGACCCTGATTTTCCCTCATCAGCCTGGGTTTTCCATATTTTCCCTCTCACACTGAGTCAGAAGAGTACACACAGCCCCCCCAACCACCCGGCCCAGCCTCACTTGAGCACTTGGCGAGGGATCCCCAACTGCTCTAGCTTCACATGCTCACTCAGCTCGCTCAGGTAATTGACATAGAAGATCTTCCTCCCGAACTTGAAGCTGCCGATGGAGGAAAGGGCTCGCGTCAGGTGCTACCCACCAGGCCTCCTCATCCTGCGCAGCGCCGAGCCGTCACTCTGGCTGTCTGCGCAGGAGACTCCCTGGCCACCCGTGGCCCGCTCACCTGATAAGGGGTTTGAAGAGGATGAGCAGGGTTTTGATGAACATGGTCGGGTGCACAATGTACAGAGCCTTGATATTCTTCTTGTACCTGTGGGGATAAGCAAGGCATTCCAGAGCAGGTGGGGAAGAGAGGAGGACTGATTCTTCTGTTTTTTGAAACACAGTCTCACTATGTAGCACACACTGGCCTTGATCTGAGAATCCTCCTGGTCCAGTCTCCCTGGCATCTCTCAGTAGCTGGGAGTACAGGTGTGTATTGTCTGGACAGTCTAATTCGACTACATGTGGCAGGTGCACACAGTAAGTGCCACAGTTGCCCCATTTTACAGAGGCTTGGAATGTAAGTAGCATGAAAGGTCAAAAATAGTTAAGTTGGGAAACCAGAACCTAAGCCTAAGGTCCTTGACGTTAGATTCTTTTTGTTTACCCAGTTGGGGTCTCTTCCTCTACAGACAGGGACTAAACTCTTCATCATCAAGCAGAGGACGGCCCCAAGCCTGCAGAAAGGTCATCCCAGAGCCGCCTGTCCTAGGCCCTGGAGACCCACCCCTACATCCCAACCCACCCCCACGTCCCAACCCACCCCCATGTCCCAACCCACCCCCACATCCAACCCACTTGCGGTCAAATTCCCGGTAGGCGTCCCTGAGCCAGCTGAGGGAGGGCTTGTTGTCGCTGGTCAGGCCGTGGTGCAAGTACAGCAGTGTGTAGTCGCTCTCTACATACTGGTCCAGCGTGAGTTTCAGATACCTTAAAAAAAAAAAAAAGAAAGCTGGGCCAAAGCGTAGCTCAGAGCAGGTAACTGACTGGCATGTGGGAGTCCAGGGGTCAAGCCCCAGCATCAAGAAACACAGAAAGCAGACCTGTCCTGTGCACAGGAGTGTCCCGTTTAGACAAAAACCAGTGTCTGTGAGTCTGCTGCTTGCATCACCACCCCTTTCCCACGAGGCCTCCCCTTGGCTGCCAATTCTGGCTGAGAGGTCCATTGCCCTGTTCCTCAAGGCAGCAGAGAAGGAAGCACAGCTAGACCTAATGGTAAGTAAGGATGCTAAGAGTTCTCATTTTTTTGAGCAGTAGCAGTTAGGAGACCTGAAGTTATCGAGGTTGGGTCTTCTTGTCCACCTGCAATAAAAGGGGATGACATCTTCCTTCCAGAACTGCCCTGAGTCAGTAACAGGGACAGACAGCCACTGATTATCAATAAAAGTTTTTAGTGCCTGCCAAATACTTCAAATACATTACTTATCTAAGGTCATAGTTTGTGGTTGGCCTAGAAGTGAAGTGTCCAACTCCAAGCCTGCACTCTAGTCCTTGGGACAGCTGTGTTTTTCACAAGGGAAGCGTAGCAGAAGTTATAAAACACTGTGGTCATGAGAGGTGATCAGAATGGCCAGAACTCACCTGTTCCAACATTAGGCTTTAGTGTTTGTGTGTGTGTGTCAGTGTGTGTATGTGAGTGTGTGTGATATCAAGTACAGTGAGAAATATGGATGGAATGAAAAAGGGCAGGGAGCTTCTTACAGGATAAGCAACTAGTTTCCAGGCTCCAACAGGGACACTACCCCCAGCTGGCCAGGCTGAATGCCAAGAACATTCAAGAGGAGGTGAGAAGAGGGAAATGCCTGAGGGAGTGCCCTAGGATTTGACTATGTGCCAAGATGCATGACCTAACCAGAAACAGCAACCTAAAGTCTGGTCCCTGGGTGTTGGGCCAGTGCAGAAAGGCAGGACAGCACTAACGCTGAGTTACCATTGACTATGATCATCAATCCATTAACAGTGACTTATACCTCATCCACACTGAGCACACTGTATTTTACAAAGAGCTGTTACATAAAAAGATGGCATTTTGCAATTATGAAAATAGCAAAGATTATAGTAAAAACGGATACCCTCATCCACCGAAACATGGTAAGTAAGACCTTTGGAGGGTAATAAAGTGATGTTTATCAGAAGCTATAAAATGGCCATACTCTTTGATCCTGTAAAAATATGTCCAGGGATTCTTCCTAAGGGAACAGAAGGGAATATAAGTATTTTCTAGGACACTGTTCATTCCAGAGTTTTATGATGTAAAAGAAAATACTGAGCAACAAACTAATTGTCCAACATCAGGGAATTGGTCTAAGAAGTCATGGGACCTCTATAAATAGAATATCTCACAGGAAGTTTCTACAGATAGGACTGACTTGTGAAGTCAGATGTCAGAGTAACAGTTAGTCTTGAGGCAGGAAGAGCAAAGGGAGGACTGTGAATGTGAGTGGGATGAGTGTGTTTCAGCCCCCCATTTTTTTTCCATTTTCACGTATATGGGGGTATCTGTGCCTGCAAATATGTATGTATATTTACCTGTATGTACATGAATATAAAGATCTGAGATTGGTATCAGAAATTATCCTTGATCATTCTTCCCTCTTTTCTTTCTTTTTTTTTTTTAATTTTTATTTATTTCTTTCACTCATACAAAGTTGGTAAGTACCCCATTCCCCTCCCTCCCGCCACCCCTCTCTGGATCCCCTTGTTCCCTCCCCCCTTTTCCTTTTCCTCCCCCCCCCTTTCTCACAGTGCTCTCCACCCCCCCCCACACTCCCCATTCCTGAAGCATCCTTTAGTGTACATGTTAAACTTCCCTCTGGATCCTCCTTTCTGATGAGGTGTAAGGACTCAGTAGCATTGCCTTGAGCTCTTTTTTGTGTTCCCCTTTAGTATAGGAACACTATTGTGGCTGTTAATCCCTTGCCTCTAAGGATCCTAGTGCCTGTGATCCATGCTAGACTTTGGGGGTTCGGTGACATGTTGGTCATTGCACAGGTCATGCAAAGTCCTATTATGATTACTTCGGCCCTAACTTGTATGGAGTATCTTGCATATCGTTGCTCCTCCCCATCTTTAGGCTCTCACAATCTTACCACCCTCTCTTCCGCAAATTTCCCTGAGCTTTAGGATGGAGAGAGATTAGGCTGAGAAAGTCTCCTGTAATCAAATCCAAAGCTCACCTATAGGTTCAATCTAGCTGGCTTGTCAGCCTGCTTTGAGGATTCCCAGTCTCTACCTTCTGGGGCTGGAGTTACAGATGGGCTGCCATACTCATCTAGAATTTACATGAGATCTAGGGATTGGAATTCTGGTCCTTTTGCTTGTGTGGCAAGTGCATTAACTATTGAACCATATCCCTAGCCTGCGTTCAGTTTATTGATTTTTTTTTAACGAATTCTTATTATGTACCCCAGGCTGGCCTGTAACTCAAAATCCTCCTTCCAGAATGTTGAAATTACAACAAGCATGCACTGCCTTATTTGGCTAAAGTTTTAAAAATTTCTTAAGTTAGGTGTGACGTCATATGCCTGTAGGCCCAGGTACTCAGGGACCTGAGGCAAGAAGTTCACTCAAAGCCCAGGAGGTTGAAGCCAGCCTGGTAAACACAGCAAGATCTAGTCTTGAGGAAGGTGTGGAGAAACACGCTCAATTTGCTCACTTTTTCATATGCATGTTATACATATGTCAATAATGTGCTCTGTGTGTGTGTGTGTACGTGCATGCACTTGAGTATGCATGCCCACGGAAGCTCCAAGGGTGACTTCAGGAATCATCCTGGATTGCTCTACTTCCTTATTTCTTTGCTATAGGGCTTCCCAGGCTCCCAGGTCGTCACCTTTTCTGTCTGACATTTTTGCCTGGGATCTGAGATCCAGACTCAGGAACTTCTGCTTGCAAGGCAGAATCTTAACCCCTGAGCCATCTCTTCAATCCAGTAATATTCTTTTTAAGAATGTCTTTGAAGAATGTTTAATGCCAAGAAGATAAAAATATTACATAAGATATAAAACTGACTTTTGAGTTCCATAAGTAAATAGAAAAAAAGTTAAGTGAAAATACCAAAATACAAACAGTGGCTTTCTTTTTAGCTGAAAGGTTTGTGAAAGTTAAAGACTTTTTTTCTGTGTGGTTACTTACATTTTTAAATTTTTTTTTAATTATTTATTCAACTGTGCACGTGTATGTGTGTGTGTGTGTGTAGAACCATGGACGAATTCGGGAACCAACATGGACCACCTCCTCCTTGTTTACTCTGCCCTGGGATTCACAGGCTCCGCCCTACCAGGACCAGAAACGCAGGCCGCCCTCGCTTCCACCCAGCGTCTATACGTGGGGTCTAGGATCCGAACTCAGGACCTTCTGCCTGCAAGGCAGAGACTTAACCCCTGAGCCACCTCTCCAGCCCCACTTACATTTTTTTTAACCTCTCAAAACTGTAACACTTTGAACAAGTAAATAATTTTATGTATGCCGTCTCATCTGCTGTCCACAAAAACCCTGTGAGATGGGCATAATCCTCATTTTCATAGGACTCAGAAGACTTGCCTCCAAGCACACAGCTAGCTAGAGGAAGACCTGATGTTTAATTGACCTTCTGATTCCAAGCTTCAGTTTCCATTTCAACCCCCATATTTAGGAGGGGAGTCAGGAAAAACCAAGTCTGATGTAATCTGACTGAAAACAGGACAGATGGAGCCTGTCTGCTCTCAGTGGGACTATGATTTAGCTGTGTGTGTGTGTGTGTGTGTGTGTGTGTGTGTGTGTGTGTGTATGTGTGTGTGTGTGTGTGTGTGTGTGAGAAAGAGAGAAAGAGAGGGAGAGTGTGTGTGTGTGTGAGAGAGAGAGAGAGAGAGGGAGAGGGAGAGAACAAAGGACCATAACAGCAGGTGGTAGAGCCTGGAGGAAGCCCAGGATTCCTCCTAGCAGCTGCCTCCTGAACACCGGGTGCTTTCCAGTCCCCTGTTCTGACTTCCTCCCCCTGGAAGTATCATCTGCCAGGAGTCTATCACCTGGTACATTAGATATGGTAAAAAGCAAAAGTGGAGAGCATGTAGACTCAGCCCCCTAATGGTGAGCTCTATGGTTTATTCCTGCACCATGTTGTGGGCCTAGAACAAGACTCTGTCCGCCCCATCTGTGGATCCCTGGGAGGAGAGATTCAAAGAGAAAGAACGTACAGCAGCTGGCTCTCCTGAGGCACCAAACTCAGACTTGTGCCCTTTAGCTGGGCACTGAGGGTCTATCCCTGTGCCCACCAACCCCCCCCAAACATATACACATACCACTCAGGACCTCAAAGAACTGCTTGTGAGCAGTGCAGAGAACTGAAGTTTCAGGACACACTTTGAACAACTGGTCACTTGGAGCTGAGGACAGTATGTGTTCTGCCTCCTGAGGACAACACACTGTCACAGTCCCCTGGGGGCCCAGTGCAGGATCAATAATGAAAGGGCAGAAAAAGGTCCGCCACACATCCACATTTACCCAGGCTCAGACTTGGATCAGATGTTTCTACAATGTGAGTCTGACAAACAGAATCCTTTGGCTGAGATCTTTGATACCAAATTGAGGATAAAATAAGACAACATAAATTATGGCTATGAATATGAATGACTAACAATCACATCAGAAATATCACATAGTGATGATGGCGGTTCGTTACTTTCAAGATATTTTCTTGTGCAGTATCTCACTCTTGTCAGGCAATCAGCCATATTATTCATTATCCTCCTTGACAGGTGACACCATTTTCTTTTTTTTTTTTTTAATTTTTTTTATTTATTCAACTGTGCGCATGTTCGTGTGTATGTGCGCGCGTGTGTGTGTCTGTGTGTGTGTGTGTGTGTGTGTGTGTCTGTGTAGAACCACGGACGAATTCGCGAACCACCATGGACGCCTCCATCTCCTTCTGCCCCGGGATTCACAGGCTCCGCCCTACCAGGACCGGAAACGCAGGCCGCCCCCTGCTTCCGCCTGGTGTCTATACGTGGGATCTGGGATCCGAACTCAGGACCTTCCGCCTGCAAGGCGGAGGCTTAACCCCTGAGCCACCTCTCCAGCCCCAGGTGACACCATTTTCATCACTAGAAACATCAGACTCCTCGTCCAGTGCTCTATCCCAAATACAAAGCAGTATCATTATGGAACAAGGGGAAGACACTAAGGAAGGTCACCTGGTCCTCCACAAAGTGGGGGACAGTAAGAAAATGGCCCTAACTACTGAGAGTCCAGGGAAAGGTTCCACCCTCCTTCCCCATGTACTCACCCCAGGAGCTTGCTGTGGTCCAACTGGTGGCTAGGAGGCATCCGGCAAGCACTAAATACAATGATCTTCCGCCCATACTTGTCGTCACCTAGGAAAAGATGGAGGACCGTATATATAGAACACGAATGAAAAGGGGGAGAGGGATAAGAAACTTAAAAGTGCCAACCTGGGAGCCTGTGTCAGTGAGCACAGGGGCTTGATTGGCCTGTGACATTACCTCTGGTTATTCACTTGTAGTCAAGGCATGCTAGACAAGAAAGTTCAGTGACACTGAATTGGCACACACACACAACTTGTTTTTAAAACCAGGTATGGTAGTGTAGATCTGTAATCACAGAACTTGGCAGGTGAAGGCAGGACAATGCTAGTCAAGGCTATATAATGAGTTCAATGCCTCGGCTACATAAGATCCTGTCCAAAAATATTAATAATAACAAAAAATAAAAGCAAATCACTCTTTTAAAAAGAATAATATCTAGGGGGAAAACATAAATGTTCATTAATGGATGAATGAATAAGATGCAGCACATGGAAGCAGATGCCTTATAAGTTTAAGGCCCATCTTGGAAACAGGGAGACACATCTCAAAAGAGAAACTGTGGAAGGGACTGGCAGTAAAGCTCAGAGTACTTGCCCAGTAAACATAAAGTCCTGGGACCAATCCGCAGAACTGCATAAACTGGGCATGATGGTGCGTACTGTAATCCCAGCACTCAGAAGGTAGAAACAGGAGGATTAGAAGGTCAAGTCATCCTCAGCTATATCATGTGTTCGAGGTCACCCTGAGATATACTGAGACCCCCCCAACTCAAAAGGAAAAAAATGTGCATATTGATGCAATGGAATAGTTTGGCTATAAAAAGAATGATGTACCGAAATGTGCTACAAAATACATGAATCTTGAAAATATGTGAAAGCAGCCAGACATAAATGGACATGACAGCTATTCATAAGTTTATGAGTTATGTAAAATCAGTAAATCCATAAAAAGAGAGCCAATGAGTAGTCTCCAGGTGCTGGTGAGAAAACTGAAAAAGGAAGGACTGCTTTGACAAGAATATGAGTAATTAAGGTTTCCTTGAAGTCCGCACCAGTAATCCCAGCACTTGGAAGGTTGAAGCAGGAGGATAGCAAATTTAAGACCAGCCTAGGCTATGATAGCAAGATCCTATGTCAATGACAAAAGAAAAAAGTGTTCTGGAATTAGAAGCGATGGTTGTGGGTGGGCAAGATGGCTCAGCCGGTAAAGGCACCTGTTTGCATAAACCTGGTGACATAAATTCAATCTTTGGAGCCATGTGTGGAAGGAGAGAAACAGACTCCTAAGAAGTTGTCTTCAGACCTCCACACACATACTCAGGTGCACTCGCTCACATACACGGATAAATGAATAAGTGAATGAATGAACAGCAGGTGAGATGGCTCAGAGGTTAAAAGTGCTTGATACTCAAGACTATCCCTAAAATTCATGAAAACTCATGTGGAGAACCAATTCCACAACACTGTCCTGACTCCCGCAGACATGCTGTGGCACATGTACCCACAAACATATCACATATATACATAATAGTAATTTTTAAAATAATGGTGGCATATTACTGAACTGTACACTTTGAAATGATTTTGCTACATAAGTTTTATCTCAATAAAAAAGCTCTTAACATTTACCAAGGTATATATTACTTGTCAACCAATGATTTTAAAACCTGTTTGCCTTTAAGCACCTCTGCCAATCAGTAAGTCTTACTTGGCAAACCTCTTGAAGCAGCTTCTCAGGAAGTTTGAGACCACAGAGGAAAGTAGTCTGATTACTTCATAGTTGTCTTATTTCTGGCCATCATGCTTTCTGATTTTATTACTAAAATGACTGACCATACTTGGCTCTGACTGAATTCTGGACATTTCTAAAATTCCTCCTTTTCCCATTAAGCACATCTGAGAGAACGTGGGGTTCAAGGATTAAAGAAAACTATAGCACAATGCTTGCTGACTGTAACCACTCAGAAACATTTGCCTCAGTCAGTTCCATGGTCTGACCACTTGGCTTTGTCAGGAAGCCAGGAAGCTCTTGAGACATCTCCTATTGCCCCAGGGTGAGATACTCATCAACATAGATCAGAGGTCCCCCACAAAAGCTCCATGAGGATCCCTGTCCCAAAACCTTCACTTTTCCAAGACACCGAGTTGTATTTGCTTGATCCTCATAGCCTCAGAAGTAAATTAAAGACAATATTACTGAAATTCAGGAAGATTCTTCCCTTCTACTCTGCCCTTAGCCATCCCTGTGATCTTCCTTAGTTCTCCACAGAACCTAGGAGTCACGCTTTTCTGGAGTGTTCCTAAACCTCTCAATGTGCTTCTCAAGGGCCCTGGAAGGACAGAAGGGGGCTTCCTCACATGTGGTCACAGTGCCCCACCCTGCTGGACTCCCAGCAATCTCGCTACCTTCACAGTTCCTGGATCAGCCACCACAGCCCCTCCTGGCTCTATGGGCCCTAAAAGGGCATGGTCATGTCCCACCAAGAATTTCCTGGTCCATCGAAAGCAGAACTAGGCACTCTATTATGCCTAGCCCAACCAATATCAAGCCCAAAGATCACACCTATCTGCTCCCAACTCTGCTGCAAGGATATGCCTGTCCTCCTGAATCCCACCCAAGACAGAGTCTGTGGGATCCGGTCCATTTAATGTTCCTTAAAATGGAAGCCAGGCATGGTGATGCAAGTCTGTAATCCCAGCATTTGGGAGGATCAGGAGCTCAAAATCAATCTTAGCTACATAGTATAGTGAGCTGAAGGCCAGGCTGTTTCATGGCACCCTGTCTCATCAAACAAACAACAAAAGTTCCTTTTAATGGCTATCAGACTTAGCCCTACCTCTCCAAACTTGCAGCAAGCATACCTCCATCTCTTGTAACTCAACATGCCAGATTGTTGCTCAAATCAGATAGACCTTTCTCAAGACAGTTCCGCACCCCTCCCTCAGGCTGGTTATTATGAGGCTGAGATACTCATCCAAGCATAACTGCCTTGCTCTTCCTCCAGATAGATGAGGGGCCCTCCTCAAGGCTCCCAGCATTAACAGCCACCCATCTCTGTCTTCAGTCTCCACCATCCTGTGGAATTAGTTGCTCCTGCTCCACATCCAACTAGCTCATAAACAGCTTGAGCACAAGCCTGAGCTCCTGTCTCTGAATCTCCAGCTGTGGTCTGTTCATGGCCAGCATTCAGTAAGTGTCGTAGTCAAGCACAGTGGTACAAGCCCATCGTCTAGGCGACTGGAGCCTGCCATTCAAGACCAGCCTTGGCAACACAATAAGTAATAACAAAGGCTGGCGACCTGCACAAGGGTCACAGGGGATGTACAGTTTAATTTCTGAATCTGTACTTTATGCTTAGGTTACAAGTTAAACTGCTAGCAAATTTCCTAAAATCTGTGAAAGAATTTCTCCAAACTAAAAAGCAGAGAATCTTTTTCACACTTGTGTGAAGAATAAGTACAGCAACAGGAGCAACAGGGATTGGTTGATTGATTTATAGATAGGTTATCACTATGGAGCCTAGGCTAGCCTCAAACTTAAAATGCTCCTGCCTCAGCCTTCTTGGAGCTGAGGCTACAGCGTGTCTCACCATGCACAGTCACAGGTCTACTTTGAAGGTCCAAGTGCCAGCTGCTCTTTAGACCCTGAGTGTCTGCGTTCCTTCTAGGTTAGCTGTGGGTGGCTCAGAGCTAGATTCCTACCCTGACTCACTTCCTACTTGCTCTTGATAAGGGAAAGGAAGAGCAGAATGATGGGGCGGGGACAAAAGATCAGACTGGCAGCAGTCACACAATCTGGAGCTTTGGAAGTCCCTGGAACCCTTACCATGGGCCTGTGAAAAGGGAGAAACATCATCTATCTACTTCGGTCTAGACAGAGAAGTGCCTAGAAAGTAAGTGGAAAGCTGGGAGGAATGCGAGGGCTCCAAAAACATTCTTTACAGCTCCTGGCCCAGGAGTAAGGCATCCTGCACAGGCTGAAGAGTTGAAGATTGAGCTGGGATGGAAGGCCTGAGAGTTCTCATGGCTCTGGAATGTAAAGAGCCAGTAAGAGGTTGAGGTAGTGATCAGGGTGAGGCCAGGCGCCTGTGGTTCTACCTCTTAGCTGACCACAGCTCTTCAAAAATAGGAAGCAGCAGATTCTCAGCCACAGCTCAGCAGATTCACCAACTCCATGATGTTATACAAAAACCTTCACAAGTACACATACACATTGTCTAGAGAAGGAGATTTATACCCCAAAGATCCTGGAGCAGTCAAAGAGCCTGTGATCAGTTTTAGGAAGTACTTCACTGGATTGCAACGTCAAGGTGTTTTTTTTTTTTTTTTTTTCTTTCTTCCTCCAATGCTGAGGATACAATCCAGGGCCTTATACATGCTAGTTAAGAGCACTTACCATTAAGTTATACCCAACCCTAGACTGTAAATGTCTAAGGAGTTGAAGGTTGCGCCTCACCGAGTCCTCAGTCTAGGATATTGTTCTAGGATTGTATACTGAATGAAACCTGATAGCAAGGAGACTAAAAGATAACAGTGAGAGGCCCACAGCAAGACAGCAAGAAATGAGAGTCAGCAGCAGACAAGGAGTCTGCTACAAGAAGCACACGGAGAGAGCTCCAGAACGCCCCAGCGGAGAGCAAAATTGATTCTGTCTTTGAGTCTTGGAGGAAACCCAGAGCTGTCAGTTTTGGTGTCTCTACGGCGCTAGAGACAGACTCAGGGTAGCTGACTGACAACCAGACCTCGCATTCTCCAGATATCAGGATGGCCGGGATGTTAATCAACAACAGGGCAGCCCCTCCACTCGGCCTTCTGGGCACTGCTAGACCGGCATCTAGCCGCCTACAACCTGCAGAGCAGGCCAAGGACAGGGACAGCAGGAGCTGGTAACAGTTGTTAAATTGTTAAATCATCAGGACTTTGCCATGCTGAAAGCTTGACACCAGCGGTGGCAGAGACTGCGAGTGATACAAATGGCCCTTCCTCCTCCTTGCTGGTGAGTTGACCTGCAGCACTGAGTCAATCGTGACCGAGAAGCACGACAGCCCCTGCTAGTCCGGACAGCACAAGCCTGGAGGAGCTGGGGATGCAGCTTACTTTCCCTTCCACATGAGTTCTTCCTCTGATTTCCAGCACCAGAGACATTTCTACAGGTTTATGAAAAAAAAAAAAAACCAAACTCAGGCTGGAGAGATTCCTCTCAAGCAGAAGGTCTGAGTTCAGATCCCAGGTAAAAATACCAGGCTGAAACAGTGGTGGTCTGCACTTCTGGCTCTGGTGGGCGGAGCCTAGAAAATTCCAGAGCAAAGCAAGGAGGTAGAAGCAATCCAGGAAGATTCCTGAAGTGTCTTTTCTCTCTCTCTCTCTCTCTCTCTCTCTCTCTCTCTCTCTCTCTCTCTCTCTCTCTCTCTCTCTCTCTCGCTCTCTCGCTCTCTCTCTCGCTCTCTCTCTCTTCACACACATAAATAAATAAACAAACAAACAAATATAAAAATATAAATAAAGTTTAAAAAACCCTCCCTCTGATGATAGCAATTCAGACTCCTCCCATCAACCAGTGAGACAGGCATACAGGCATGCGGGAACTGCATCACCCAAGGGCCCCTGAGCCATTTTGCTGGCTAGGCCTTGTTCAGCCAAAAGCCTTCCTGGAGCTGCCATTCCCTGAATTCCTTCCCTCTGGGCTCTGGGTGTGTCCCCCACACAGCTTCCACCTCTTGGTACACTCTGCTACTCCCCACTTCCAAAGCACCACCAGTTCTTGGCTACCTAAGGCCCTACTGGCCTCACCAAGAATCCTTTCTGATTCATAGCCCCAGAGGCCACAGCTCAGAGGGGCCAAGCGCAAGGAGTCAGAACTGTCACCTACCTGGTAGGGCCCCCTCAGGCTCGCCACACTCTGAGGAAATAGAAAGGCTGCTGCAAGGCAAAGAGCGAGCCCACCCTCTGCCTTGTAACGGGACCACACAGGTCAGGAGGATGTCAGGATAGACTCCTAGCACTGGACATCCGCACACCCCACTCCAGTTCCCAGGATGACTCTCCTGTGCCTTGCTTTTGCTTCCTGCTGCTTCCCCATGACGAGGTGTCTGAAAGCCCATGGTGTGTTCTAACCGATGGCAGCACCAACTGGGCTCTAGAAGCCACATCCCACAGACTCCCTATACCCCAGAGTAGGCTGACTTCATGCTCATGGCTGCCTGGCCTCGTGACGGCCTCTTCTAGCAGGAGCACCCTGAAGCAAGAGCCAGTCCAACAAAGGCTCCCTACCTGCCCTGTTCCATGCCTCTTCTGGGTCCCGCCTCAAGAGAAGGCAGGAGGTCCCCGAGGGAGCACGTCAAAGAGTGCTGTACCCACCCTCAGCAGGGCAGCACATCTGGAAGGAGTCCTGCCCACCCTGCCATGTGGGCTCCTTGGAGGTGAGGTTTCTCAGGAAGGAACAGCATCCTTGTCCACAGTTAACTGATGAGCTCGAAAAGCAGAGATCAGGGCTGATGAAAGGGTGGGAAGGGAATACGGGACAGGACGAGGTCACTTATTCAGGACCCATTATGTTCTGACTCTGACACTCACGTGCTATTACAATCCCCTCAGAAATTCCATGAGAAAGTATTTGGAGACTAGAGCTAAAGATCAAGCTCAGCACTTCCAACTTCAAAGCCGCTAGGCCATACTGTCTAGCATGGAGCATCTGAGATCGGAGATGAGGGGCCATGAGTCAGGAAGCACAGTGGGCAGCTGTCATCAGAGGTGATCACAGACAAGTCTGAGCTTGTAAAGAAAGGCTCATTGCTCAGGAGGTCCAAGACCTGGGGCAATCACAAGTCAGCTCCCCTCAATGATACGAGGGGCTGGCTTTCAACTATACAACAGGCACATGTGAGAAAAAACAGCACTGGGCATATTCTCACCTGCGACCTCCACAATCTGATGCCGGGCAATGTCGTAGTAAGGATCGTCCCACTTCAAGTGTGTCATGGGTTCTGGGGAGCTGCTTTTGGAGTCATCTGAGGAACATGGCATAGGTAGGTCAGAACGGGGGCTGGTACAGGACTTTTCTCAAGAGTCGCCCACTCTGGCCCTCTCATAGTGAGACTTGGGCTCTTGTCCCCCCCACCCTGGGGCTAGTCTTCTGATCCTTATCTTGGTCCCTGGAGGCCCTTTCAGGAAGAATGGGGTCTCCTCCTTTATAGTGTCTGCAGCTGCCTGAAACAGGGTGATGCCCACCTGACTTGGGAAAATCAGGCATTTCATCAGAGGGCCAGTTCTTTTCATGGATGGAGGCAAGCTTCAGCTGGTTCAGAGCCTCGCTGGTATCATCGAGGGTCAGGTCGTCCTGAAGTTCTGAAAGCGGATCCATGGCCAAGTCTGTCCCCTGCAGCAGAACCTGAAGAGAAACCTGAAAAGAAGAAGGATAGGTTAGTGACCCCCACTTTCACCTCCTCAGCCTTCACCGTGAGCACTCTTGTCCTTCCTTCTCTGGCTCCCTTGTCCCTGTTCCTCAACACTTCTCATCCTGCCAAGAGCTGCGCGGCACATGCTGCCAGAAAAGGCAGCTGGGACAGGGGATGACACCACTCCACTCGGCACCTCCCTTCGGGCCCAAAGCAATATAGGAAGACGAGTGCCAAGTCTCACAGCGCCTACCACCCAAGTGGTGTAGTCATGCATTCCCAGCTGCCTAAGGGCAGAGGTTAATGGCCCTCCCCTCAGGGGTCCCAGAACACAGAAGCCTCATGTGCCCCAAAAGTTCAAGAATTAACTGTTACAGGAATCTAAGGGTCTCCATACACCGTGCCTGCCAAAGACAGGCGGCTGGGGCCTTGGCTACTCTGAATCTCTCATGACCTAAGGAAGAGATGACATGGTCTCAGGGGAAAGAAAGGGGGGGAGAGAAGGGGGAGGGAGAGAGAGAGAGAGAAAGAGAGAGAGAGAGAGAAGGGGGAGAGATTATGGTGAGGGGTCTGGATGGGTTTGCCAGGAACAAGGATTCTGCCTGCCAGCCCCAAAAGATTCCCTGCAGTCTCTTGGGTTTCCAGGTCCCCTCTAAACCTGTGGGAATTCTAGACTCTGTTTTTTAATGTGGGAAGGTCAACAGATTGCCCTAAGGATAAAAGATCACAGATGGGAGAAGGGGTGCTCCTGATGCCCAGCGCAGAGATGAGAAGATGTAGGACAGAACAGCAGGCAGAGAAGAGCCAGCACTGGGGCTGGCTATAGGAGGTGGCAACCTCTGCCCCTCAGGAAGCACCTCCCTCACCCATCATGAGCTCACCAGATGGCTAAGGGAGGAGGTTTCAATTCATTCCATTCTCCCAATCCCACAGAGGCTGCTAAGGCTGCTGAATTCTTGGAGCCCAAAAAAATGACATATATGGTCAGAGAATCAACAAGACAGATAAAAAGGGGAGACGGGCCCTGAGGGTGAGCAGGAAGGGAAGAAATGCTATCCCAGATTCACACACTGCAGGCTCTTGAGAACAAGTGACAACCTCCCGCACACATCACAGCCTAGGGCTCTAGATGGTGAACTGGCTCCCTGGGTCTAGCAACAACTGCCTTGTTTCCAAGGTAACCACACTGAGTCAGTAGGAAAGCTGTTATAAGCTGCCAAAGTCAAATAGCCAAAAAACCTTTTCTGTTTTTTCTCTCTCTCTCTCTCTCTCTCTCTTCTCCTCCCCTGGCATTCTCCACTACTCTTGCTGATGACCAAAATATAGATCCTTTCCTAAGAGCACATTCGTCCAGCCCTGGAAGATGACCCTGTCATGTTTGAGCAAATTTCTCTTGGTGAACACTCTTTTGTCCTCACGGAAAGCCCAGATACTGAATCCTCACTCCCCTTCAACCCTCCACCCTCCGAGCAGGCAATCTTCAGTCAGGAGGCTGTAGGGTTGGTCCCCACTAGATCCCTCAGGCTCAGTAAGAGACAAAATCCAGCTCAAAGCAACTTCTCCATGCCTAAGTCTTTTCTCCATCCCTCCTATCGTTGCCCAAATACCAGGGGCTTCTTCAGCTCCACTCACAACTATCCTAAAGAAATCTTTTTGCAACAATAGGTGTCTTGAATAATGATAATAAGAAAGCCTGGGGCTAGGTATATAGAAAACTTGTTTTGAGTTCTATCTAAGTCAGACTTGCAAAGATCCTAAGTGAGCTCCCTTCCTATCTGAGTCTAAAATTTCCTCATCTGCAGAATGGAAGGCTCCTCCCAGAAATAGAATTCTCCAGTGTTTAGAAGCACTTGTGCGGAAGTGAACAGGATTAGCAACAGTGGTTAAAAGCTGGGCTATGTGAGAGGGAGGACACCATCTGAAAGCTGAATTTGACCTCTATCTCATTCCTAGGAACTCATCCTCCAATCTGTGAGTTCTAAGATCTGGTCTCCTTCATCCCCCACATCCATTTCCAGGCCCACCTGCCTGCCATAATGGATTCTTGAACACTTGCTTCTGTTGCCCTCTCTGAACCTACAAATTTAGCTACCATTTAGTGGGAGAATGAGGAAAGCCAGTGAAGGAAAATTTTAATATAAGGTGGTAGAAATGGGGCTGGAGAGATGGCTTAGGGGTTAACCCTCTGCCCTACAAGCAGAAGTTCCTGCATTCAGATTATGGATCCCATGTTAAAAAAAACACCAGGAGGAAATGGCCATAATGCAACCGCCTGTACTTCCGGCCCTAGAAGGCGGAGCCTGGGAAACTCCAAAGCTAAGCAAAGAGGTAACTCAATCCAGGGTGATCCCCAAATACACACATACACAAAGTAGATAGATAGACAGATAGATAGATACATAAAATGGTAGAAATGAAACATCCTGTCTATCAAAGATACCAACCACCAGAAAGTCCTACTCCATCCTGCAAAATACTTTTTGCTAGGAGATTAATATTCCTTTCTCAACAGGTAAATCATTTACCTTTACATACATGTTTTAGAGTCAGTTTAAGAAGAGGCTTTAACATTTGGGGCATGGTGAACATCTCTAAAAGTATGAGATTTCTGTATTTTTTTCTCTAATAAAAATCAACAGATGCATGAAATCTTACATGCAATATTAAAGGATTCACAAACTGTCTGAGAATTATCATTTAAGAATCTGGGTTGGTAAGCTGGCTCAGGAGTTAAGACTCTGCCTGTCAAGCAGAAGGTCCTGAGTTCAGATCCCAAGTCCCATGTAAAAATACCAGGCATAAATGGCGGTCTGCACTTCTGGCCCTAGTGGGTGGAGCCTGGGAAGTAGCCTGAAGCAAAAAGAAGGTAAGAAGCAATACAGGATGATTCTGGAAGTCACCCTTGGCCTCCACAGGTATACACATACACTAGCACACAAAATAAATGAATCAAGTTTAAAAAGAATTTATACAAAGTTGAGGCTATAACTCAGTGATAGAACATTTTGTCTACCAGGCACAGATCCTAGATTCTATTCCCAGCACAGAAAATGAACAACCTATTCAGAATATCTGGTATATTGTAAATGCTCAGTCATTAGTTAAATGACTGAATGAATGAATTCTTTTCTTAAGTGGTAAGAGAAATCAACATTTGTGGAGGGCCTATATAGTACCATAAACTGGGAAAAAGTACAAAATTTGCACCAGCATAGGTCCAACATGTTACTAAGCCTATTTTACATCATGAGAAAAGTGAGGGAGGGAGGAAGAAGGAGAGAAATTGCTAAAGGTTACCTAATCCACAGAAAAGGATTTAAATCCATGTCTATATGTCTTTATACAAGTCAGTCCTTCAGCAATGCCCTATGTGAGTCCACAGGATTCAAAGAGAAGCCACATAAAGGTAACTAGAGTTTTTCCCCTAATCTTCCTTTGGTGTAGGATAGAAAATGCAACTTGAAAGCATATTATCTCTGGCACTGGAATTGCACTTTGTGGCTCCAGAAAAACGCATATGCCACATTAACAACAGCTCTACACTACAATCATGATTGCATAGAGTTCAGGGGAAAAAAAACACACACAAAAAAAACGGATTCAAGGAAACTATGTCATTTCACAAAAATGTGAGAAGCATGGCTTAACAAGTGGTAAAGTGGAATATTCCCCCTACCAAAAAAAATTTTTTTTTTCTCCTTCTGAGTACTTGATCAGATTCTATTAAGGAGCCTCCTCCCTCCCACGGGCTGGCTTTAGACACAAATCTGGCTTGGTCTCTGGTCTGGGCAGAGCAGCAAGAAGTCAGGGAAAGCGGCCGTCTTCTCATTGCAGGCGCCAAAATGGAGCAAAACCTCGGTAGCAGAAAGACCGGGACCTCCCCCGCACCGCCCTCCCCCGACCCAGTTCCATCCCGCACGGCTTTCCTGGATGCGCTGCCATCCTCCCTGTTTGGACTCCATCCCTTCGGAAGACCAGCTTCCTCCCCTTCCCCACCACGCCCGGTGAGACCCCGCGCGCTGCAGCTCACCAACCTCGGGCACTGCTCTCTCAGCCACGCCTGTCAAAGATCGGCAAACATCCGGCTTCACGGCGGACAGGGAACCGCCCCCTCTGGGGCACCTCGCTCCCCAACCACTTCCGCCACACCTCCAAGCGACTTCCGGCTCGCTGCCTCGTCCAAACATGGCCTTTCCCGGAGCCCCACTTCCGGCAAGTGCCTGCTGAAAAGCCCGCCAGGCGGGGAGAGACGGTGCAGCGGTCCGACTCGTCCCTGTCGGAAATGAGCGGGTTGAATGCATTGGTTCCGAGTTCCCAGAAACTGAAATCCTGGGCAGGCCCCTGGAACTCTAGGTGGGTATTGTTCTCGGACACAGCTTTGTCTCATAAGTACTCCCAAATTCACGATGCTGTTGCACCGATGAAGTCTGACTCTGGATTCTTCCCTGAGAGGAAATTTGAAAATCAATGTCTGTTTCCGGGAGGAACAGAGAAGAAAACGCTCACTTCCGGCGGAGGGAAGCTTTCTTGCAATGAAGGAGGTGAAAGAGGTTCTCTTGGAAGGGAAGACACCGCCGCTCCGTGAGTGACCTGCCTCAGCCTTGGCTCTAACGTTCTCTAGTCATCTCTTTCTTCCCAGTTCTCTTTATCTCCCGAGCCTAGGATCCTCTTCTGGAGCCCCGGACTCCAAGCGTTTCGGGGTCCCTGTAGAATCTGCAGAATCAGACTTCAGAGGTGTAACTGCACTTGCACCGTTCCTCCCCCCCACCCTCCACCCCTGCGTCGTCGCTGTTCCCTAATCCCACGTTTTCGTGGGGCGGTTCGTTCACTGCCTTCCTTTTTTCCCTGCAGTCCCCGAGCCTCTCCTTGGCCCGAACTCAGGATGGATTCCTTCCGAAGAAGATTGTGTTCGGAACCTCAAAGACTTGCAGCCTGTGTCAAGCTCAGCAGCCGTCATTGCTCTAAAGAGCCTCCCCCAGGGCTTGGCTGTGGGACTCTCTGGCGCCAGGGAACAAAGTTTGGGAGTCTGGTGTGTCGGACAGCCTCTACAGCCCGGACTTCACTGGGGGCCTCTGGAAGAGGAATGGGTCTTAGAGGAGAAGGGCAAGGGAATGAAACCCTGGCAGGAGGAGGTATTGAAAGATAGAACGTTTTCTCTCTCTGCAATTGAAAGTTTTGGAGAGGTTCAGACATTTCAGGACAGCCTCCTAGTTTGTTAGAAGCACGTCCTTTTTCTGCAAAACTGTCTTGCCTAAGCTGCAATGGTTAAGGAGTTCAGGTGCAACAACTTGTTAAAAACAATTCCTATGGCATCAGCTATGACAAAGGTCAAAATCTAGAGAACAACGTTGTCATTTAGCCAACTAAATTATATGCCTCATGTGACTATGAAACAGTGACAGTATCAAGGAAGACTAGATAAAATAATACAAGAATTCAGTTGTATAGGAAGGACTTAAAATTTTTTTCCACTTAGTACATTTCCTGTTTAATACTTAGGAGACTGTGTGTTGAGTTTAGTGATTTTCACACTGGTAGGAAAGATGTAGAAGCAACACCAGAGAGTTCTAGCTTTCTAGGAGCTTCGTCTTCGATTTGTCTCAGAAAAGTTTCATCTACACTTTATGGGTTTAGTTTTGTTTTCCTACCTGGGACCTCAAAGACATATAAGAAGGGCTTTTATTGTTTTTATTTCAGAACCTATCCCTGGGCCCATGGGAAGCCCTGTGTGCCTGCCAGCAGAATTCAGGCTGGACCAGGTAAGTTACAGACAGTAGCATGCACACTGACTTGGGCTTGCTTGTGGTGGATCTCGAAGCCAACTCTTAATTGCTTACCCAGAAAATATTTTTTTCTAATATTTAATTTATTTATTTGAGAGAGTTTAAGAGGGATCAAGCCCACACACATTCTGTGATATAATAAAGGTGGGGATCAGCAGACATTTTTCAGAAGTTCTCCTACCATGTGGGCTCTTACAACCTTACTTGCTGAACTATCTCACTGGCCCTAACTATAGAATCTTTTCCAGGGTATGCTCCTCAGGCATGGCAGAATTGTGTGGGGAGGCCATATGAAGAAGATCTGCTGAGCTAGCTCTTGCTCTCTCTTGTAGCTTGGTGCAACAGGGTAGGCTGCAGAGTGATGGAAATGTGTCCCTGGTTCATATCAACGGAAAGCTTCACCTGCAAATATACCAGATTGTTCTGCCAGGCTCTGAGCTGCTACTGTGCCCCCAATTTCCCTCCAAGGACCCCAGTGTCACGCAGCCCAGGCTAAAAGAGGAAGTGCCCTTGTCCCAGGAGAATGCAGCAGAGCCTTCTACAGGTTTGTGCCTAGTAAATGCCCACTCCCTGTTCAAAGTCATCCTTAAGACCGTGTCAGAACAAACAAACATAAATTCCAATTCCCTAATGATCATCAAAATCATGTGTGATCAGATAAAGTAGAGTTTGTGGCTCTGCCTAATAAGGGATTAACACTAGTCATAGTTGCTTTTCAAAGTCTGATGTGAGTTGGAAACAACTTAGCTGTAGAGTGCTTTGCATGAGAGAGGAGAGAGAAAAACTAGTTTAAAAATGCATCTAACATGGTAGGATGGAAGGGTGGAGAATTTGGTTAAGATTTTTTTAAGAACTGTGACAAGTTTTCAGGCAAGTATATAGAGTCTTGGGCTATAAACAGTCTTTTGATGCTATCTGTTGGAGAGTGATAGGTCATTTTCTTGGAATGAACAAGAAAGATAACTTATAACTTTTATCTTTGTGAGAGTTTCGTGGAATAATAGTACATTAATGAAGATAGCTAAAACTTTTATCTTTATGAGAGTCTCGTGGAATATTACATTGATGAAGATAACTGTATGCAAAGTTTCCAGTTGGTCAGTTTCTTTCTTGGCTTTTATTTTATTTTCTATTTATTTGAGAGGAAGAGAGAGACAACATATGTCATAGTTCACAGGTAGAAGTCAGAGGACAACTTTCAGAAGTTATTTCTAGTTCCACCATGTGGACTTCTGGAGATCAAACTAAGATCACCAGGTTTGCGAGCAGGGACCTTACCTGCTGAGCTACTTTACTGGACCTTTTTCTTGGTTAAAAATTTTTTTTTAGGGGCTGGAGAGGTGGCTCAGGGGTTAAGCCTCCGCCTTGCAGGCGGAAGGTCCTGAGTTCGGTTCCCAGATCCCACATATAAACAAACGCCAGGCGGAACCGGGGGTGGCCTGCGTTTCTGGTCCTGGTAGGGCGGAGCCTGTGAATCCCGGGGCAGAAGGAGGTGGAGGCGTCCATGGTGGTTCGCGAATTCGTCCACAGACACACACACAGACACGCGTGCGCACATACACACGCACATGCGCACAGTTGAATAAGTAATAATAATAATAAAAAAATTTTTTTTTAAATTTCTGGTGACTTTTTTATTTTGAATATATTACACAAAATAATAGATTTCACTGTGACATTTTCATACATGCATATATAGTGCTTTGATCATAATTATCTCCCCCTCCTTGTTTAATTCCTCCGGGTTCCTTCCTGTTCTCAAAGGTTCTCTTTCTATTTTCGTGTCTTATAGTTTTCTTCCTGGTCTTGGTTCCTGGACTTTGATTTACAGATGAGCTCAGGTAGGGAGGTATATGATTGATTCCAAGGGAGAACAAGAGGCTCATACTCTGGAAAGACCTACCTCCAGGGATTAACCAGGTGGGCGAACCACTGGTCCTTTAGAGTGAGTGCTTCCCTGAGGAACCGGGACAGGAAGATACAGTGCAGCTCATGCCTTAGCAAAAAGATTGGTGTCGTTATTTCCATTGAGATCAGGGGACCCAACAAGAGAAAGCACATGTGATTTTCCTTGGTGATGACATCTGCGACAATCTTAATTAACCCCTGCACCCTACATCTTCCCTTGCAGATTCTGGTCGCAAGTCACCCCATAGTATCCAGGCAGAGAATACAGTCATGGTAGGACCTGGGCCCGTGTTACAAATCCATGATCAGTCTTCCAGGGGTAGCCCACCCAGTGACTCATTGCTTCAGGATGGTGACATGGATGAGGATTGCCCACCACAGACCCCACCTGCACTTCAGAGTGGCTCGACTGCCAAGAAGAATCCAGAGATCACTGAAGCCAATCTGTCACCTGCCCGAGGCACCCAGCTACCTGCCTCCTCAGCCAGGAAGCTACAGGACCCCAGCGATCAATGTCTGTCCACAGCAAAGACCTCAGAGCCCAAGGCCCTACACTCAGGCTTCCCTGAACTATTGTGCAGCCCTTCTAGCCCAATAAGAAGTCCCCCAAAGCAGGGACGCCGGTACCAGTGTGGGGAGTGTGGCAAGGCATTCCTGCAGTTGTGCCATCTTAAGAAGCATGCATTCGTGCACACAGACCACAAGCCCTTCCTCTGCACCGAGTGTGGTAAAAGCTACAGCTCAGAGGAGAGTTTCAAAGCCCACATGCTGGGCCATCGTGGGGTTCGGCCCTTCCCTTGCCCACAGTGTGACAAGGCTTATGGGACTAGACGAGACCTCAAAGAACATCAGGTAGTACATTCAGGTGCCCGACCCTTCGTATGTGACCAGTGTGGCAAGGCCTTTGCTCGAAGACCTTCCCTGCGGCTACATCGCAAGACCCACCAGGTATCATCTGCTCCTGCTCCATGTCCATGCCCAGTGTGTGGTCGCTTCCTGGCCAACCAGGGCTCTCTGCGCAATCACATGCGACTACACACTGGGGAAAAGCCTTCTTATGCCCGCACTGTGGCCGAGCATTCCGCCAGCGGGGCAACCTGCGTGGACACTTGCGGCTGCACACAGGCGAGCGCCCTTATCGTTGCCCGCACTGTGCCGACACCTTCCCCCAGCTGCCTGAGTTGCGACGCCATCTCATCTCCCACACTGGGGAAGCTCACTTGTGCCCTGTGTGTGGGAAAGCCCTCCGAGACCCTCATACGCTCCGTGCTCACGAGCGCCTGCATTCAGGGGAGAGGCCATTCCCGTGCCCACAGTGTGGCCGGGCTTACACGCTGGCCACCAAGCTGCGGCGCCACCTCAAGTCCCACTTGGCAGACAAGCCCTACCGCTGCATGACTTGCGGCATGGGCTATGCCCTCCGTCAAAGCCTCAAGAGGCACCAGCTCAGTCACCAGCCTGGAGTTTCCTCCAGCCCCTCTTTGCCTCCTGCTGCCCCCGAGCCCACCATGGTGCTCCTGCAGTCTGAGCCAGAGCTGCCAAACACATGTAACCAACAGAAAGCGGCAGCAGGGGGGGATGTCACGGAGGTCACCATTTCTGAGAGCCAGGAAAAGTGCTTTGTGGTGCCTGAGGAGCCAGTCCCCAGTGCCAGCCTGGTGCTGATCCACAAGGACATGGGCTTCGGTGGCTGGGCAGAGGTGGTAGAGGTGGAGACAGGGTCCTGACACCAGTGTCGTCTTGACTGCTCTCCATAAAGACTGTTGTAGTTCTGCATGTCCTCCTTGTCTTCCTCTTAGGTTGCCTGGTAGGTGCAGGAATCAGGTCTAGGAGGTTCTCCCTGCTTGTGAGCTGCCGGATTGTTCCCCAGGCTTCTGGATAAACCTGCACTAGTGTTCTGTTCACTGCTTCCCTGCAGAGCTTGTCCCTTTGCCAGCGAGAAGTCAATCGCTGGCAGGTTTACCACCACTTCTGAGAAAGAGCTCAGCTGACATCTCACACGTCCTCCATAGTTCAGGTTTTAATTAATTTTAGCAACTTTTCACACCACTTAAAGGCTGTGAAACCAGTTATCTTGAGATAAAGCAACTTGGGAAGTGACTAAGGTATAATGTGTGCCCCTCCATAAAGCTAACCTATAGGCACCAAATTCAGAGAAAAACATAAGGAATTAGTGTGTGTTTACCTTTGCTGTGGGCCTGGACGCAAGTGCTAGGATGCAGTTATGGGCAGAACAGGTGACGGCATGGTGGTGCACACCTGTAAACCTGACACTCAGGCTGAGGCAGGAGGATTGCCAGGAGCTTGAGGACTGTCTCGAGGAAAGTAGAGGTTGTGTGACCTTTACAGAACTGGTTTACTGAGTCATGGGCGTGGGTTAGAAGTCAATCGGTAAGCTGGGCATGATGGTTCACACCTAAAATCCCAGCACTTGAGACTCTACATGCAAGACCAGCTTGGCCTGTCTTGGGGGGCAGTGTTGTATCATTGGGTAGGAGTTCAAAGGAAGGCACAACTAAATGCTGTGGCAATGCCATGTGGTCTTGAGGTGCCAGGGATGGTGCTTTATGCGAGCTTACTAACCCTCACAGCAGGCCTGTGCTGCTCTGTAATGCTCTGTCCTTTCTTTATAGGTCAAGAGATGAATGAAATCTGACTACCTGAGTCGAGGTTCAAACCTATCTATTTTGTCTTGAGGTACAGTTAGGTTCTCTTCCTCTGCATTGAACTGTCCCTCGAATTTGGGTGAGTGGGTGTGCCAGGAGTTGAAAATGTGGGGGCCGTGTGTGACTGCAGGTAAGGGGCGAAAGTGGGAATGTAATTCTACAGGAATGGTCAGGGAAGGCTTCTAGCGAGATTACGTGAGCAGAAACATTGGAAGACAGAGGGGACCTCTGGAGAAAGAGTTAGGTACTAGACAAAATGAGGAAGGAGGGAAGATAGCAAGATGACTGCGGAGGTTGAGCTAGGGGCTTTGGGTAGATACATTCTCAAGTGACGGGATCCTAACAGTGACTGGAGGAGAAAGATCTGTGAGTTAGACCTCGTGGTGGTTGATCCAGAACATTTCCCATTCAGGTTGTAGATGGGCTTTATGTGTGAGTGCTGTGGAAAAAATTAAGTAAGTTGAGAAAAGGTGTGAGGCCAGAGAGTGATGACTGGATCAGAAGGAAATGTACAGGGTCACGCAAATAGGCAGTAGTTGAAGTTGTGAGAACAGTAGAAATCCGGAACAAACAACATTGCCTAGTCCTCTTAGGTCAGTGAGGGGAAAGGGTCATCGGGGAAGTGAATCAGTGTCCATTATAAGAGAGGCCCAAGAAGCAGGTCACTGGAACTAAAGGAAGAGGTCAACCTCTTAAGATTGTAATGTATAGAGTCACTAGTAAACTGACAAGCAGCTGGAAACCATGTTAGATTGTGATGAAGGAGAATGGGAAGTAAGAAATGAAACATGTTTATGTGTATGGGATTTGTGTGTGTGTGTATGCGTGCATGCATTTTTAGGGGCCCAAGGATGACCCTGGGAATCATCCTGGATTGCTTCTATCTCCTTTTTGCTTTGCTCTGGGATTTCCCAGCCTCTGCCTTCCAGAGCCGGAAGTGTAGGCCACCATTTCCATGTGGAGTCTTTTACATGGGACCTGGATCTGAACTCACGTCTTGCTTTCAAGGAGAGTCTTAACCTCTGAGCCATCTCTTCAGCCCATCTTTGTTCTTTTGACACTGGGTCTTTAATTAAACCCAGAACTTGCTTCTAGGGCTAGTCTGGCTAGCCAGCTTGTGCAGATTCCCAGTCTCTGCCTTCCAGAATGGAGTTACATGTGGGTCTCCACACTTGCCTGGCTTTTTTGTTTTTTAAAGAAGTATTCACTTACTGAGGGATGCTCAGGGGTTACAAGACTTTGGGTTTCTACAGGTACACACAGTGCCTGCCCCTTCTACACACACACAGACACACACACACACAATTATTGTGAGAGCAGAGTACGTGTTTTTCGGATGGGTGGAAAGAGTTGGTTCTCCTCCCATGTGAGCTTCAGGGATCAAACGGGTTGCCAGATTTGTCCACAGATACCTCTACTTCCTTCCTCCCCATTCACCCTGTGGCACAAGCACCTGCTCTCTAGCTCAGATAAAGAAAGTATTGAAAAGAAATAGTGACATTTATAAGCCACAGCACTCAAAGTCTGAAAAACAACTGCCAACACTTGGAAATGAATCAATCCCCTCTCCATGTACCCCATTGGTGAACATGTTTCTCTATCAAGATTGTCCTGCTCTTACACTGGGTCAGAACAAAGCCCACCCCAGGCATGGGAACCGAGACGTTGCCAACACATAGCCAGAATGAGAACTGCACCCAGAACATCGTCTAAGCTCCTGCCGAAGTCATGAGGTGTCACTAGTAGAAGCAGGAGGGAAGCTTGGCTTCCAGCTCACATGAATGGCATTGTGCATTCTTGGAAAGATTGGCCCTTGGTATTCGTTTTGCTTTTTGAGATGAAGTATTGCCTTAATGTAAGTAGCCATGTCTAGCTTGAAATTCACAATGTAGCCCAGGCTACCCTTGAACTTGAAGGATCTTCCTGCCTTACCTCCTCTACCAAAGTGCTAGGATTACAACTGAAATACCATACCTAGCTAGCAATTCTTAATAATCTATATAAAATATAGATTATATATAAGATACCAGAATCGAATTTTGCTATAGGGCAAAAATTGCTATGATATGTTGCTGGACACCTTTTTACACGTTCTAGGTTTTCCAGGTATTGTCTTATCGCTGTAGAACCCAGAATCAGAAAAGGTGAGCTGACGCTAGAGAGATGACTCAGGGGTTAAAGCTTTCACCTCATAAGCAAAAGAACCTGAGCTCAGATCCCAGGTCCCATATTAAAACAGCAGTGGAAATGGCAGCAGCTCACACTTCAGCCCTGGAAGGCAGAGCCTGGGAAAAGCCATAGCAAAGCAATAAGGAGGTGGAGCAATCCAAGATGATTCCACGAGTCATCCTTGGGCCTCCACAGGCACACCCACTTAAGTGCCTACTTCTACACACACCCACGTAGGAAAAAGAAAAAAAGCTTTAGTCACCTATTGTTAATTGACTTAATATGGGGTGAAGCTAATATTTTAATTCACATATATAATCTCAACACTTCTTATGTATAAACCCATGTTCATACCCCTGTAACACAAGAAAATGATAGGTATTGTTAACACACACCTGTAACAGCAGCACTTAGGAAGTTGAAGCAGGAGAATCAAGGGTTTGTGGCTAATCTGGGCTACAAAATAAGACCCTCAAGAAAGTGTGGGGTAGGGGAATCCTACAACATTAAAATCTGAATTCTGTTTAGAGACCTTTGATATTACAGAACACCATAGCCTGGAAAGAGCCTCGGGTTTGGTGTGTGTTATGGCTCTGTTCTCTACCAGCTACATAAACTCCAAGTTATTCAGCTTCTGCATACCTTAGTTTCCTCATCTATAATATGAGGATATAGTATCTACCTTACATCTGGCATGTGAAGAACTACTAAGTTGTAGCTGGTTAGTCATTCACCCTCTTAGAAGACAAAATTGAGGTATTTGCATGTTTTTATTGTTTGCTTTGTGTTGGCCAAAATCACAATGGCTTTTACCTTGGGGTTTGTATCCTCTGGATATAGTACATGGGAGAGCTCAGGGAGATTAGACTTGCGCCAGGACGAGGGCCATGTGAAAAGAGAACTGGTCTTGGGCAGAATGCTGGGTTCCCATCCTAGCACCTGCTAGTTCAGCTGCTCCTGGAGCTCCTCATTCACAGTGACAAAAGGGAATTGTGTGACAACAGTGGCAACAACAGGCAGTCCTTTGAGCAACTGGTTTTATTCAGGGTTTGTACGCAGAAAATTGTAAATATTTGCATTGCAGTACACCTGCATGATTGCTGATAAATCCCCATCAAATAGCTTCAGGGAACAAGGGGTTTGTTTTCTCTTATGATTCCTGGTTACAGTTTGCCCATCTTAGCAGGAAAACTCACACCAGCACCAAGGCGAGGGAACTGACCACACCATCTCTACATAACTGCTGAGAGAGGGACGATCCTTACTAGACCTGTATGTCTGGCCAAGTGTACACAAGGATGCCAACTTTCTCAATCAGCCCTCTATTTTATTCCAGGGCCTAATCCCAGCCACCATGGACTGGGCCTTCCCCATCAGCTAGACAATCTCCTGCAGGTTTGCTCTGGGCTTAACTCAACCACTGATTCTCTCCAAATGTGCCCAGAGCTCAAACCCTCAACTGTCAAGTTGACAGCTGTGCCCAACTATGATAGTTTGAAAGAGAACAAGTGAGCAGATGCATATATGGTCAGAAGACAACTTTTAGAATTCAGTTCTCTCCTACCATGTGAGCTCAGCAAGTTTACACAGGCACATATATCAGCTGAGCCATATTTTTTTTATTTATTCAATTGTGCGTGCGTGTGTGTGTGTGTGTGTGTGTGTGTGTGTATGTGTGTGTGTATAGAACCATGGGCGATTTCGGGAACCAGCATGGACGCCCCCACCTCCTCCTTGTTTACTCTGACCTGGGATTCACAGGCTCCGCCCTACCAGGACCAGAAATGCAGGTCACCTCTGCCCAGCATCTATACATGGGGTCTAGGATCCGAATTCAGGGCCTTCCACCTGCAAAGCAGAGGCTTAACCCCTGAGCCACCTCTCCAGCCCCCAGCTAAGCCATATTGCTGGCCCACTAAGTAAAAATGGAGGTTGTTGGTTTCTTTTTTCCTTCAATGATGGGATTAAACCAAAGGCCTTAATAAGGATGTAGTAGGCAAGTGACTCACCACTGTGCTACATCACTAATCTGACTTATTTTTTTTTAATTATTTCATTTTTGAGGCAAAGCTTACTATATAACTCAAACTGACCTCAAATTTGAAGTCCTCCTACCTCTGCCTCCCAAGGACTGTGATTACAGGTTGTACTCCCACACTCAGTTTATAAGATATCATCTTTTCATCTATCAACTCAAAAACAAAAGCAAAAAAAAAAAAAAGGATAAAAAAGCAAAGCAGGCTCAATGTTAGTTAACATAATATCAGTAAGCAGATAATCTGAATGAAAATTTCAATGAGACATCTATTCATTCATTAGAATGTAGAATGGCTCCTCTGAAATGGAGGACTATAGGTTGCTAGGATATAAGCAACTGGAAGGCTCAAGTCTCACTATCGGGAGTGGAAACCAATACAAACACCAGAGACAACCGTTTGTCATAGTTACATAAGCAAATCATATGCCTACTGTATGCCAGCGAGTCCCCCCATCCTGGGCATGTGCCCAACAGAAGTAAGTGCTGACTTATACCAAGAGATGTGTTCAAAAATATTCACAGGGACGCTGCTCAGAAGCCTGGAAGTTCATGCACATCCACATCCACAGGTGAGCACACACCCGTAACCCCGGACTTAGGAGGCTGAGGCAGGAGGATTGGCTGGCATTCAAAGTCAACCAGAGCTACATGGCAAGATTTTGTTTCAAAAAAAACCCCAAAAAACTGAAAGATAAATAAAACACACAGTATTCATGCAAGGATTAGAAAACATTCCAAAGAATGAGTCTCTAATGTACACACCATGGGTGAATCTGAAGCAGTGTGCCTTCAGCCAGAGGAGACAGACAAGAACTAGATGCTAAGTTCTGTTTTTCTGTTTATGTGATGTTCAAAGACAGACACAGCTAATGTGCTCACAGTCTTATAATGGTGATTAGAGGCCTTTTCTGTATGTGTTTCATGTGGGTGGGTGTACATGTGTATGCAGGTGTATATACAAAAGGGCACCCGAGTGGGGTGTGTCTGTGGAGGCCCAGGGATGGCTTCAGGAATCATCCTGCATTTCTCTATCTCCTTACTGCTTTTTCCTAGGATTTCCTAGGCTCTGCCTTCAAGGGCTGGAAGTGCAGCTTGTTGCCATGTTGCAGTTGCTGTGCATTGTTTACTGATAAGCACATGACAGAGGAACAAGGTTTTATTTTCTCTTACGATTGTCTGGTTAGAGTTCCTCTCCAGGTATTAAATTTATCTCATAAATGCATTTAATTTTATTAATTCTAAAATTTCAACATTAAATTTTCATAATCTAAGTTTAAAATGTTACATTAAAAGTTACTAAAATGTTGGAACTGAAAGTCTGTTTTTTAAAAATGTCCAAAATTCAAACTGTAAGATCCTGTCAAGTTAAATACTTCCACATAGAATAAACATTAAAATGGAAGCATTAGATCAGAACAAGAAAACATCAAATTAAGACTAAAGTCCAGAAAGTCAAGTACCGCATCCTGTAGTTCAATGGCCCTCTCTGGTTGCTAATCACGTAGTCACAGTGGCGCAAAGATTCTGGGCAATCCCAGTCTCTCTTTACAGCTCAAAGTTGCACAAGCACCGTTTCTCTGAACCAGATTGAATATCCACTTGAAGCCATCCTCAGCATACATCACATAATTCAGACATCCTTCTGTATACTAAGCCAGATGTGCTGGTCTGGCAAGTAAGGGTTGTTTCTCTCAGTTGTTACATGGATATGGTGTGACCAGTTCCCTCAATCCTTGGTGTTAGTGTGGACTCTTCTGCCAAGCTAGACAAGGAACTGTAACCAGACCATCATAAGAGAAAATTAAAACCCTTGCTCCCCTATAAGCTGTTTAGTTGTGAGTTTATTGGCAACAATAAGGTGTAACTGCCATACCTACCTAGCATTTTTACGTGGGGATCTGAACTCAGGTCCTTTTGCTTGCAAAGCAAAGCTTTTAACCCCTGAGCCATTGCCTTAGCTCGAGAAGTATTTTTTAAATTTACATATGTGTGTGAAAATACATAGGAAGTGGGTCATTCAGGAATTAAGCTGACTGCAGGAATCCTGAAGTCCTGGTTCCAATTTCTTGGTTCCTAATTCTCTGCCTGTCCTCTCTCTTCCCAGCCTGTACGTGACCCCAGACAGCAAGGCCCGATGGCGGGCAAGGCAAGAGCCTGTGCGTCCTGCTGTCCCTGCTCTTTGTCCCTCTGTCCTGTTTAGACCCAGGACTAATATTTACCTGGCAAACAGGAAAATGGGGGAGGGTCAGGAGCGGTCCCAGGAAATATGTAGAAGGCCAAGCCTCCAGAGGCTGGTCCATGCAGACAGAGGGGAGGAAAGGAACTCTGAAGGACCTTCCAAGGTGCGGGCCAGCCTCTCTTCTCAGGTGGGTGACAGATCAGGACAGCTGGAGGCCAAGCGGCTCTGGGTTTGGCTCCTCCTGGTAGCTTGGGCTCAACAACACAGGACAGCCCCCCAGCCCAGAAGGAGAAAGGGGACCCGCCCTCTGGCTGAAAGACTGGGACTAGTGTTGGCTGACCTGTCTCTGGGGCACCCTGGGGCAAGGTGGCAGCTTTTTCCTGCTCACACCCCTGTCTCTATTCCTGGTATCCGTGCCTGATGACACAAGCCCTCTCGCTGGTTCTTTACCACGCAGATTCACTGGTTAACAGCTCTACCTTCCCAACCTCCCTTAATTCTCACAATCCAGTGTTCTGCCTACTGCACAGATGAGGAAACTGAGGTGCACAGAGTGGAGCTGTAGGATGGGGACTGGAAGGAACCTGGGGAAATCTTGAGGCCCCACTGACCCACATTCACCCATGGTGTTTTCTGTAAAACTTTCTCCCTGAAATCGTCCATCTCCGGTCCCGGGAGGACCTGGGGTCCTGGATGGCAGGGGTGGACCTGAGGACTATCTCTCCATTCCCCAGGGCCCTGACCCGCTGACCTCTGCACTGATTTCTTCATGTTGGTTCAACATTAACCCGGAGAGAGTTGGAGCAGTCTTTCAGATCCCAAGCTCTGACACGCCATGGCGACCGCCCGAGGCCTACAGCTACCTGGCTGCCTGGCTCTGGCTGCCCTGGTTAGCCTGGTGCACAGCCAGAATGGTAAGGGGTGCTCGAGGCTGGGGACAAGCCTGGGAGTTGGGGTCTCCTGGCTGCCAGGTCGTGCCGAAGGAAGGCGGCAGGTGCACCGGCAGGAAGGAGGGTGTTGCGCCCCTCATCTAGTATGGGGAGTAGGTTGGGGAAATCAATGAAGGGGAGTTGGTGGGCTATGCTATGTTCGTGGCCTTCTGGGTACTTCCGCACCTAGGCATCCCCTCTCGGTTGCTAGCCGGGCAGCTCAGGCTTGCTTCCTGCCCTCCGGCGGCTGAGCCAGTCTCCCCGAGGTGACCGTCCCCTGCCCCTCCTGCTGCAGTGTTCCTGGCCCCTCAGCAAGCGCTGTCGCTGCTGCAGCGAGTTCGCCGCGCCAACAGTGGCTTCCTGGAGGAGCTGCGCAAGGGCAACCTGGAGCGCGAGTGCGTGGAGGAGCAGTGCAGCTACGAGGAGGCCTTCGAGGCCCTGGAGTCCTCCAGTGCCACGGTGAGCCGACCCGCCCTGGCTGCTGGGAGGGGGATCTGGGGTCGCCAGGGCGCCCTCGGGGGACGCGGGACGCTAGGACCACAGGCCAGCTGAGAAGCATCTCGCCTCTTTCCCCGTTAACACCCCTCGTGGCACTGGGCCTCAAGAGGGGCGCCCTTGGCCTTCCTTGGGGGTGTCACAGTTCCAGGACTAGCGAGACCCCTGATGTCAGTCTTCAGCATCCAGCCATGTGGGGCTCTCTGTGGTGCCTGAGCGGATGAAGCCGGTCTAGCATTTCGGTGCCAACTTTGGGTGGGACGCATCCCGGCAAGGACCGAAGCTCTGGGCTCAGGCTCCCGTGTCCCTGAGGGATTGGCTGCAGCCTTTTCTTTCTGGGGTCCCGTGTCTACTTTCCAGCCTAGCTTAGGGGAGATTCTGTTCAGTGCATGCGGCCAGGACTTTTTCTTCACATTCTCTCTCTGAAAGCGGGGGACAGTCTAGGGCCCCCAGGAGCCGAAGCAGTAAGGGGTGGGGAGAGCATGAGCCCATGAATGGAGGCAGAGCCCGACTGTCTCACTCCCAGCCTTTGCTTTTCAGGATGTGTTTTGGGCCAAATACACAGGTGAGTGGCTGGCGGGGTTTGCCCCAGGTTTGCTCCCGGGGCAGGGGGACTCCAGCTAGAGAATGTCTCCCCTAGGGAATCTGGTGCACACAGCTCACCCAGCCATCCATCCGTCTACCTCCCTCCGTCCCATTTGTCACCCCACCATCCTTTATTCTACTCCATCCCAACCCCACAACGATCACAAAGGTTTTCTGTTTTGTGTTGTGTTTCAGCTTGTGAGTCAGTGAGGAAACCTCGAGAGACTTTCATGGAATGTATGGAAGGTGAGGAAAGGCGCACACATGCTGGGAAGCCTGGGAGGCCGTGGCCGGTCAGGAACCACGGCCCTGGGGCCGCCTGGCGCGCCTGACTTGCCTCTGTGTTGGGGATATGTCTTGCGTGTGGCCATGTGTCTGGGCTTCCAAGCCTGACAGGATCCTCTCTCTGCCCACCCTGTGACAGAGTTCTTGATCAGGAGTCTTTCAGTCTCTACAACCCACAGAGTGAAACAGGCTTCTCAGCGCGGCACACTTGGCAGGGCTCCCCTGAACTTCCCTTGCTAGACTTTCCACCGTATCAGACACCCCAGCCACGCGCTCCCCATTCTGTGACAGCAGTGTCACGGTGCCCCAGCCTTGCTTACAGTGTCCCTTCCCTCCCTGGAGCGGTCATCGCCACCCAGCCCACAATCCTGTGCTTCAAGCCCTGTTCAAAATCACCACCTCTGAGCCTTCAGGGCGTGGCCTTCCTCCACAGCATTCTGGATCTATCTTTGGTCTGACAATGAGCTCCACTATAGGCAGCTCCACTAATCACCACTCACCATAGCTTCTTCCTTTCTTCCCCCTTCCTCTTCCTTCTCTTTCCCTCCTCTTTCCTTCCTTCCTTCCTTCCTTTCTTCCTTCCTTCCTTCTCTTCTTTCTTTTTTCTCTTTCTTTCATCTTTCTCTTTCTCTTTTCTCTTTCTCTCTTTCTTTTTCTCTCTCTCTCTTCTTTTTTCTTTTCTCTTTCAACTTTCTCCCTCCCTCCCTCTCCCCCTCCCTCCTTCCCTCTCTTCCTTTCTTCCTTCTTCAAACAGCCTAGGTTGGCCTTGAACTTCTAATCCTCCTGTTTCTACATCTCAAATACTGGGATCACAGGTGTGTACCATCATGACCAGCTCATAGCTTCATTTCATTTATATATGTATTTTTTATTTATTCAATTGTGCGTGTGCGTGTGCGTGTGTATAGAACCACGGGCGAATTCGGGAACCACCATGGACACCTCCACTTCCTCTGCCCTGGGATTCACAGCCTCCGCCCTACCAGGACCGGAAACGCAGGCCGCCCCCCGCTTCCGCCCAGCGTCTACATGTGGGGTCTAGGATCCGAACTCGGGACCTTCCGCCTGCAAGGCAGAGGCTTAATCCCTGAGCCACCTCTCCAGCCCTCATTTATATTTTTTAACATTTGACCACATATATTACAGTACACACATAGAGATCTGAGAGCAAGTTTTGGAAATCAATTCTTTCTTTCTACTATGTGGATTTTGGTGACCAAATATAGGTTATTATCAGGCTTGGTAGCAAACACCTTTACACACTGAGCCAGCACGTCTTCCTTTTAAACTTACTCAAAACAGTATACTAAGATCTTGGTAGATATCAGCTGCTGTACTGAGTCCTAGGAATCCTGTTTTTTGTGTGTCTCTTTTGAGTGTGTATGGATGCGGGCTTGCACACTCACATGCTTTGTGCACATGCTTGTGTACCTCCTTTGGCCAGAAGAGGATGTCAAGTATCCCTCTCTGTCACTTTCTACCTTATTCCCTTGAGATGGAATCTCTCACTAAATCTGGAGCTGGTGGTCAACAAGCTAGAGTAATCTTCCTGTCTCCCTGAAAAGTGCTGGGTTTAAAAGAAACTGCGATCATGCCTGGCTTTTTAAAAATATTTTTATTTATTTTATAAGAATATATGTGTATGTGTGTGTATCAAGAGCACTGTGTGACCCTGTGGAGGAACAAGAGTGACTTCCGGAATCTTCTGGATTGCTTCTACCTCCTTCTTGCTTCGCTCTGGAATTTTCCAGGCTCCGCCCATCAGGGCCAGAAGGGCGGGCTTTCGAAGTTTCTGCCTGGCATTTTTATGTAGGACCAGGGATATGAACCTTCTTCTTGTGGCTCACCCCTGAGCCATCTCTCCAGCCCAATGCCTGGCTTTTTATGTGGGTTCTGGGGGTTTGAACTTAGGTCTTCATGCTTGCACAGACAGGCAACACTCTTACTTGCTGAGCCTTTGCCCCATATTTTTCTTTTTCTTCTCTTTTTTTGAGATGGGGCCTTGCTATGCAGCCAAGGCTACCTTTGAACTCACAACCCTTTGCTGAGTACTAGGATTACAGACATGCCATGTTGGCTGATAGGTGCTGGGATTTTAAGGGCATGGCATAATCTTTGCTTTCAAGGAATTTGGACTGTCAGGAAAACAAAAATGCTAAAGTATTGAAGCAATTGCTGGAAAAGTCTTTTCCTGATGCCAAGAGCACACAAGACAAAGGATATTTGGCTTGTCAACAGAACCAGAGATGACTTCCCAGAAGAGCTGTTTACCAGCCTTGTGGGACGCACAGGCGAACAAATCCAAGAGAGTCCCAAGCAGGGCAGGTGGTGTGTGCAAGCCTTGCGGCCTGCGGTGCTAGGCCAGAGCCAGAAGAGAACTTTCTTCACTTTCCATTTTACTGGCCTCGGTCACTGAGCAGATGTCCATGGACAGGCACCCACTTACCAGGACCAGTCTTCTTCATAGCTATGTCTACAGCGACTGGCATGGTGCCTGTCATGTCGTCACGGGGGGCACTCAGTGATTCTCTGGTGCTGGGGAGCTGCTGTGTGCAGAGCGGGTGCTGAGACCTGCAAGCGGAGGCTGGGGGGAGGGGACTGAGTTGATCGCTCCAAGCCTTGATAGGAAGAGAGCAGAGTCTCGGGACCCCATCTAGACTCCAGCTGCATCCGTGCAGGTCACTGCGCCAAGGACTTGGGTGTGTTCTACCGTGGGACTGTGAATGTCACCCGCTCAGGCATCGAATGCCAGCTGTGGAGGAGCCGCTACCCACACAAGCCTGAGTGAGTGCCAGGCAGGCCTGTCTGCCAGCAGGCTGAAGTGGGGGTACAGGGGCCACTGGGGAGGCACAGGGCCCCTGAGAAGTCTTCTTTTCCAGCATCAACTCCACCACCCACCCCGGGGCTGATCTGCAAGAGAATTTCTGTCGCAATCCAGATGCCAGCATCGAAGGACCCTGGTGCTACACCACAGACCCCACGGTGCGCCGTGAGGAATGCAGTGTCCCCATCTGTGGTGAGCTGGGGTGAGGAGGTGGTCTGGGGTCAAGGTCAAGGGGTCCCCACTGGCAGCTTGGATTGGGCGCTAAGATCCTAGCACCTTCAGAGCTAGAGTAGGGGTTCCCAACCGAGTGAGATTGTTGACGAGGAGGCTGGAGGACCTGGTAGGCTGCACTGTTCTCTCCTCTCCCCTTGGGTCTTGGCTTCCCTATCTTACAGGCTGTGTCTGGCTCATTTCCAGCATGCACTGTGTCCTGCCAAGGCAGTCTCCTCCAGGAAGTCCTGGAGAGTTTTGTTGCACACCTTTTTCCAAACATCCCAGAAACAAGTATCAATCATAAGGCTCTGCTTTGTGTGATTTTGTTGTGATTTGTTCCCATGAGGTCACTTAACTATAGCTAAAATAATGCTGCAGAACGAATCTCCTGAGACCTCAAAAGCATTCCACAGTGAGCACTTATTTCTATATCATGGAGGATTGGCTCGGTAGCTCCGTTGCGATCAATTGCACTCGCCATGTGTCTGGGAGCTTGATCCATGTATGCCGAGCCTGGTTTGACGGCTCTGGTGTGAAAGATGAGTCCTGTTGATCCCAACCTCTTGATGCGCCACCCACACTGGCACTGAGGCTGGCAGGCAGCAGTTCTCTGTGGAAGCTCTTCGCACCTATGGTGATGGCAGACACACAGAACCATGAGCAGAGACATTATTTGTCTCAAGGCTGCACTCAGAGCTGCTCGTATGCTGTTGACTGAAACCAGGCATACAATCCAGGTCAAAGTCAAGAGATGAAATACTGTTTATTTATAAAACCCCAAGGCAGGACTGGCTCTGTCGTTAAAACCTTTGCCTTACAAGCAAAAGAAACTGAGTTTGGATCACTAGATCCCACATAAAAATGTCTGGCAGAAATGGTAGCAGCCAATAATTTTGGCCTTAGAATATGGAACCTGGGAAACCCCAGAGCAAAGCAATAAGGAGGTAGAGCAATCCAGGATGATTCCCAAAGTTATCCTGGGACTTCCATAGGCACACAGTCAAGTGCCTTATATACGTGCACACCCACAGGTGTGAAAACAGACAAACAAAAAGACCACAGGGCAAAGGGCCTGAAAATAAGAGGTGTGAAAACTTCTTACATAGGTCAGAGCTGTAGCTAGAACATTTTCCTAGGATGTACAAGGTTCTGGGTTCAATCCCCACTCCCCATCCCAGAAAGATCGGACCTGGTGATAGAGGCCTGTTGCTCCAGAAGATGAGGCAGGAGGATCACAAAGCTGCCTGAATGACTGTTCTTTGACAGCTGTGTCCTCCTGAAACAGGTCAGTTATTGTAACAAAAACAACTGCCTACACTTGTGAGAAATACACTGCATGCCTGCTGAAGCCAGTCTTCTATACACACATTCTCAGTGCATCTGATAACCTTTCTTGCCGCATCCTATAAAAACACAGAATCTTTAAAAAGAAAGAAAGAAAGAAAAAAAAAAAAAAACCAAGCAGAAACACACAATCTCCTGCTAGGCAGTCAGTCATGACCAGTAGAGTCCAGACAGCCCAGCAGCCCGGGAGGGCCCCATGTGGCTCTTATCACACACTGGCCGGTGCTTTTCACTCTGTCAGAGCTACTATCAGTAAGACCCGTTTGAAGGCAGGTAGCTGAGGCTGTTGGCACATTCATTGCTTGAAGTCGCATGGCAAATCCCAAGAGGACAGGGATGGGTGTCCTTTCTGTTCAGTCAGCACAAGGTACCCCCATTCTGAGCTCTTGCTTCTCTCCCACTAGGCCAGGGCCACACCACCGTGTCGATGACTCCCCGCACCCGAGGTTCCAAAGGGAAGCTGTCGCCTCCAGCAGAGCAGTGCGTCCCTGAGCGGGGCCAGCTATACCAGGGGAACCTGGCAGTGACCACCCATGGGTCCCCCTGCCTGCCCTGGGCCAGCGCACAGGCCAAGGCCCTAAGCAAGGACCAGGACTTCAACCCAGAGGTGAAACTCACGGAAAACTTCTGCCGCAACCCAGATAGGGACGAGGAAGGTGTCTGGTGCTATGTGGCCGGGCACGCTGGTGACTTCGAGTACTGTGACCTCAACTACTGCGGTGAGCCGGCTGGGCACCGTCCCCGGGGTGAAGGACGAGGCCTGGAGGGCGGCACTCTCACTCCCCCAAGGTTTAATGGGCCCCTGAGTGCGTCCACTTTACAGCTTTACAGAAACCCTGCAGGAAGAGGTCCTATTCCCACTTTACAGATGAATAAATCGAGGTCCCGTTACCTGGGGACGAGGTGTGGGTGCGCTCTTAACCTCGCCTTCAACCAGTGCCCGCGTCCTTACAGAGGAGGCGGTGGAAGAGGAGGCAGATGATGGGCTGGGCCAGGAAGAAACTATCGGGGGGCGCACGACCTCCGACGAGTACCAGATCTTCTTCGATGAGAACACCTTTGGAGCCGGGGAGGCAGGTGAGGCGTCCTCGGGGCGCCGGGGTGGATGGTGGGGATCATCCCCTCACTGCCCGACTTGTTCCGATCCACAGACTGTGGCTTGAGGCCCTTGTTCGAGAAGAAGTCGCTGAAAGACAAAACGGAGCAGGAGCTTCTTGATTCTTACATCGACGGGCGCATCGTGGAGGGTTGGGATGCAGAGATCGGCCTCGCCCCCTGGTGCGTCCCAGAGCGGCAGGCAGGGGAGGCCCGTCCCACCCCCAACCCGGACGGGACCCTGGGTTCACAGGCTTTGGTTCAACAGATGGCCCTACCCTGGCCCCCGCCTCTGATTAACCTCAGAGCAACCTGGTCGGATCGGCTCCATCCTGTTTCCCAGGCAGATGGAGCCAGGCCCAGGGATCTTAAATTCACCCCAGGCACTGCAGCCCAGTGGTACCCGCAGGGCTGGAAAACGGTGCTTCTGACTCCAGACCTGTGCTAAAGGGGAGACTTCTGCACTGGAAGAGGCTGGGGAGGGAGCGTGAGAGAGGTGACCAGTGACATCGAACCAGGGCAGTCAAGTCCAGCAGGGATCAGCCCAAGAGGCAGTTCTGTCCTGCTAACTTTTTTCTTTCCCTTTACACGTTTTTAAAAAATTATTTATTTTGAGAAAGGGAGCGGGGAGAGAGAGCGTGGGTGAATGTCGAGGACGACTTTCAGAAGTCAGCTGTCTGCTTCCACCAAGTGCGTTTCCAGGAATCAAACTCAGGTGGTGGGTTCTGAGAGCAGGTCCTTTACCTGCTACCTCGCGAGCCCCTTTGCATGTTTTTTGTTTTGTTTTATTATTATTTTATTTATTTATTTATTGGAGGCAGGGTCTCATGTAGCTCAGAGTGGGCTCCATCTTACTATGTAGCAAAGGATGATCTTAAACTTCTGATCCTTCCTCCCCCACCGTCAGAGTTCTGGGATCACACGCGTGGGCCAGCCCTGTCCTAGCCGTTCGTCTAGGCCTCCCTTCAACGTCTGGGGCTGCCACAGAGGCCAGCTCCTAAGGCCAACCTCCCCCTGCACCCCTCCCCAGGCAGGTGATGCTGTTCCGGAAAAGCCCCCAAGAGCTGCTGTGCGGGGCCAGCCTCATCAGCGACCGCTGGGTCCTCACGGCTGCCCACTGCATCCTGTACCCGCCCTGGGACAAGAACTTCACGGAGGGTGACCTTCTGGTACGCATTGGCAAGCACTCCCGCACCAGGTACGGAGCTGGTGGCTGGGTAGACTCTGGTAACGGCTCTAAGGCGTGGGGATGTGTCTGTAGCACCCCCATTTGGCCATGTCCTGAGCAAGATGTGGAGCTGGAGCAGACAGAGAGAGAGAGAGAGAGAGAGAGAGAGAGAGAGAGAGAGAGAGAAAGAAAGAGAAAGAAATCCCAGTGTGTCTCCAACTCCAGACACCAGAGTGTGGCCCTGGGCGGGAGTCTCTCTCTTTTTTTTTTTAATTCAATTGTGCGTGCGCACGTGTGTGTGTGTGTGTGTGTGTGTGTATGTGTAGAACCACAGACGAACCCGTGAACCACCATGGACGCCTCCACCTCCTCCTTGTTTATTCTGCCCTGGGATTCACAGGCTCCGCCCTACCAGGACCGGAAACGCAGGCCGCCCCGGTGGGGTCTAGGATCCGAACTCAGAACCTTCCGCCTGCAAGGCAGAGGCTTAACCCCTGAGCCACCTCTCCAGCCCCGGGAGTCTCTTTAAGTTGTGACTATTTGGGCGGCGCTTGTCCTATGCTGTCTGGCTGCCTGCCCCGTGTGACTCCAAAACGCCGGGAGGAAGCTGCCAGCACTAGCCAAGAAGGTGTGGAGCCAGTGGGCGCCTGCCTTCTTCCTCGGAGCCCGCGGCGCTCACGGGCAGCGCGCCTTTTCTCCCCGGCTCTGTGCAGGTACGAGCGTAACGTGGAAAGGATCTCCATGCTGGAGAAGATCTACATCCACCCCAGGTACAATTGGCGCGAGAACCTGGACCGCGACATCGCCCTCCTGAAGCTCAAGAAGCCCGTGGTCTTCAGTGACCATATTCACCCCGTGTGCCTGCCTGACAAGCAGACCGCAGCCAGGTCAGCTCTCCGCCGGAAGCCTGGCACACAGCCTGGCACACATCTGCAGGTCCACCCCTCGGGTGCTATGAGTGCTAGCTAGGAGGCGCCAAGATGCTTTTAGGAACAATTCTCATCCGGTCCTTTTCTCCCCAAAGATTGCTCCAGGCTGGATACAAAGGGCGCGTTACTGGCTGGGGCAACCTTCGGGAGACGTGGACGACCACCGTCCAAGAGGTGCTGCCCAGCGTCCTGCAAGTGGTGAACCTGCCCATTGTGGAGCGGCCGGTGTGCAAGGCTTCTACCCGGATCCGCATCACCGACAACATGTTTTGTGCTGGCAAGTCTGTGACCTGGACCAGAGAATGGCAGGGGCCCGGGTGGGCAGGTTGAGCCGAGCCCGAAGTGCAGGCAGGGACTCCGGCGGGTTTCTTTTCTAATATCTTTTCAGTGAGCGTGTTAGTCTGTGCATAACAGACTTGAGGGCACTTGAGTGTACGTGCCAATGGAGACCCAAAGGTGACATGTGGAATCATCCTGGATGGCACTTCTTCCTTATTGCTTTGCTCCAGAACCAGAATTTCAGGCCATAGCCATTTCCGTCCAGCATTTTTACTCGGGATCTGGGATCCAAACTTTAGTTTGCAAGGCAAAGGCTTAAGCCCCTGCGCCATCTCCCCACCCACACTCAGCTCCTGGCTCCCACCCAAGTCAGAAGACATCAGGCAAGTGGCGGAAGGTAAAAGGAAGAGGAAGGTCTCCATGTTGTGAGGTTGCTTGAGGATTAAATGACAGAGCGTATGACCCAAGGCCACTAGTTTGTGATCAGTATATCTGAGTTCAGCATCCAGAGGTCCTGGGTGGGGAAAAGGGATTCATTCATCCAGCAAGTATTTATGGCCTTCTGTGTTCCGGGCAGCATTTGAGGGTACACAGCAGTGCTAAGGGAACTGCCTTTCCAGGGGTGATGTGAGCAAACTCATTGGGAGCATCAGTCCTTGATGAACTGCAGTGAACGACAAAGAGGCATTAAGGGACACAGGGGACCTTGCGCAGTGGCCAGAACAGATGGGAAAGGTTGCTTTGAGAAGCCGAATGTTGACCAGAGACCAGAACTGAAGTAGCGAGCTAGACGGAGAGCGCAGTCACTCTAGGCGTGAAGGGGGATGGGATGCGGTAGCTGAAGGGGCAGCAGGTAGAAAGGCCCTGTGGTAGGAGCTTGCATGGGAGGTCTGAGGTGGAGAGGGAGGCCTGTGGAGATGAAGTGAGGGTCACCTGTGTGGCACGCATGCGTAATCCCAGCATTCTGGAGGTGGAGGAAGGAGCGTGTCTAGTTTGAGGATAGCCTAGGCTACATGAACCTCTGTATTAAAAAACAAATAAAAGAGCCTGTTAGTGATCTTATTTAGGATTGTACTTACAATTTAGGAAGGTTTGATATATTTTCTGATATTTTATTTGTTAGAAAGAGAGACTAAAGGGCTAGAGAGCTAGTTCATGGGTTAAGTCTTAGTCTTGTAAGCAGGAGAACCTGAGTTCGGATCCTATGTACAAATGTCAGGTGGAAATGGCATTGACCTGCGCTTCTGACCTTGGAAGGCAGAGCCTGGGGAGCCCAGAGCAGAGTCACAAGGAGTCCAGGATGATATTCCCCAAAACACCCCTGGGTCTCTATGTCTAAGGGCATATTCGGTGCTCTCTGAAATAGACACAGACAGACAGACAGACAGAAAGACACACACACACACACACACACACACACACACACACACACTTGGGATGGGGGAAAGAAAAAGAGAGACCACAGCACTCACATGTGGAGGTCAGAGAACAACTTTGGAAGTCATGTCTCCTTCTACCATGGGTGGGAGCTTTGGGAATCAAACTCAAGTTTGTGCTCAGACCCCTTTACCTGCTGAGTCATCTCGCCACTGCTGTCTTTTTTAATGTTAATTCTGAAATAGGAATAAGGGATGTCTGTCCACCTGCACTGGAGAAAAAACAAAAAACAAAGAGCACTGTCTTCATGTGGCTCAGTCTATTACAGTGTCTTTCTGGAGTGCACTCATGGATTCTCTAATGATTATTATTTTTTTTCTCCATGGCACCTTATTTTGGAATAAATACTAAGAATTTGACTTTTCAAACATCTTTCTATTTTTGGAACACTAATTTCTGCTTTTTAAAAAACATTTATTGGACTGGCCAGATGGCCCAGTGGGTAACACGCTTGCCGTTGAGCCTCACAAACTGAATTTGATCCCAGGAACCACATGGTGGAAGGAGGGTGCAAATCGTCTCCTGACTTCCTCATGTGCAGGATGGCGTGCGCTTGCGTGCACGAACTCACAGGCCGAATGTAAATTTTATCGTGTGCGTGTGAGGTGCCCTCGCACCACGGCTTGCTGGTCGAGGTCAGAGGGCATCAGGTGTTAGAACTCACTTTCCACCAGGATTTCTCTCGTGTGCTTCTGCCAGTCACACTCCGGGCCGGCTCTCCTGGGAGCGTCTGGGGGAGTCTCTCATCTCCATCTGGCTGTGGGATGAGGTTATGGTCTGTGCTACCTTGTCCACTTTTTCTGTGCCTCCCGGGAATTAAACTCAAGCCATCAGACATAGCCACGGCTCTTCCCACGTGATAGACCATCTCCATGACCTGATTTTTTTTTTTTTTTTGCTTTAAAGTTTTTTTTTTTTCTGTTTACTTTGCATTTCTCTTTCTGGATTTTTGAGCTAACAGGGTTTGTTTTTGAATCTTTCATGTTTATTTAAAGCTTTTTTTTTTTTTTTTTGAGATAGTGTCTTGCTGCGTAGGTTTGGCTGTTCTGCAACTGTGTACACAAAACTGGTCTTGAACTTGGGCAATCTTCCTGCCTGTCTCCTGACTGTGAGCCACCATGCATGGATCTGAGTTACTTTCGTAGATGTTATTTACTATTGACTAATCTATTTCTTGAGGTAGGTTTTACTGTGTAGCTCAGGCTAACCACCTACCACTCACAGCCGTCATGTCTTGTGTTGCTAAGGGCTGGGATCAGCCGGCTTACTTTTTCTTTTAAAAGTGTATTATTAGGACTCTGTGGCTAAGAATCAGGTCTTTGGTCAAGTGAACATATCAGTCAGTGACCTGCATCTCTACCCTGGCTAATAGACTTTTTTTTTAGTTAAAAAAAAAATTCTTTCCATGTTTATGATACTGGAATACCTTAATACCAAATCCCCCCCTTGATAGTTTTAAATCACTATCTCTGTTTGATCCATTTGTTTGTTAGATATATGCTTGAGACATGTTCTCTTCTATTCATGTGTAAAATCTGATATAGATCTATAACTGTACCTTAATAGTTTGTTTTTGAGGGTATTGAAAGCAGAAGCCAGAGTCTCAGACATGCCAGACAAACCCTGTATGTCCTGAGCAATGTTCCTAATCCCTTACTTTTTATCTCTAGGTTATTTGTGTTCTTATTGAAGTCCATTGATCTGCCTTGTTTGGCCTGTTAAAATCTGTTATTGGCTTAGTAGAAGTGTGCTTAGCGTGCATGATACCCTGGGTTTGATTTTCAGCATCAAATTTTAAAAAATTCCATTAGCATCTTCTTGTATCTTACAATTTTTAGTTTTATGAACGTGATTTTTGTTTTTTGGTGCAGACATTCACAACTTGTTTGATCATTTTCATTGTATCTTTCTTTCAGCATTAATAGTGACCCTTTTTAAATACTGCTTCCGGGTTACTGTCATGGCTTTCTTTTACGTGTCTATGTACATCTCTTTAATTTTAACCTCTGTGGATCCTTTGTTTCCAGGTGTGTCCCTTAGATCTAGCATAGTTGGGTTCTGTTATGAGCCAATTTTTAAAAAATAATTATAAATTAAGCCAACCCATGTTTTTATGTTAATAGAATTAACTCTCATTATTTTGTAATTATCATGTATATTACATTTCAATTGCTATGTTATTTTCTGTGTGATCTTTGCTTTTGAAGCTGTTGTGTATTTAGCAGTTCATAGTTCTTTCTAGTATTTCCGAGATCATACCTATTTGAAATGCCCTTATTTCCTTCCTTCTTTCCTTCTGACTTTACTTATTTATTTGACTTTACTTATTTATTTAGAGACAGGGTCTTGTTTAGTCCAGGCTGACCTCAAATGATGACTGAATTTCTGTTCCTTTTGTCTCCTCAAGCCGCCCCCAGTGTGGGATTACAGACATGCATCACGATACCCAGTTTATGGGCCTTTCAGTGTGCGTGGGCAAGCACTCTGAGCTCTCTCTCGCCCTCCCTCTCTCTCTGAGACAGGTTCTTACTTTATAGCTCAGGCTAGCCTTGAATTTAGCAAACCTCTTGTTTCAAGCTCCCAGTTCGTGGGATTAGAGGTGGGTACCACACACTCACCTATTTCAACTACTTTATGTTTTGCATTTTTTTCTTTAATTTTTTTTTTTAATTTTTTTTTTTATTTATTCAATTGTGCGTGTGTGTGTATGTATGTGCGCGCGCGCGCGTGTGTGTGTGTGTGTGTGTGTGTGTGTGTGTAGAACCACGGGCGAATTCGGGAACCACCATGGACGCCTCCACCTCCTCCTTGTTTACTCTATCCCCGGGCTTCACAGGCTCCGCCCTACCAGGACCAGAACCACAGGCCGCCCCCGCTTCTGCCTGGCGTCTATACGTGGGGTCTAGGATCCGAACTCAGGACCTTCCGCCTGCAAGGCAGAGGCTTAATTCCTGAGCCACCTCTCCAGCCCCATGTTTTGCATTTTTTCACAAATGTTTTGTTCACTTATTCGGTCTTATTGTTTGCATTTGTTCGTGGGAGGGGGAGGCTCTGGCGTGTGTGCGCCAAGGTGCTCATGTGGAGATCAGAGACAGCTCTCCTCCCACCATGCGGTTTCGAGGGATCTAACACTGGTCATCAGGTTTGGCAACAAGTACATTTGCCTGCTAAGCCATTTCACAGGCTGTTTTGGGACAGGGTCTGAAGCAGGCCAGGCCAAATACATGAACTTACTATATATCTGAGACTGTCTTGACTTTGATCCTTCCGTCCTGCTTCCAGGTGTTGGGTTACAGGCACACCACAACATGTAGCTTTTCTATTTTTTTTTTTTTTTAATTTGGTAAAGGTTTGTTTTTGTGTGTCTGTGAGATTGTGTGTACATGTTGAGGCGAAGGGACCTCTTCCTGTTCACAGAAGGGGGGGGCAGCTCCTTATCCTTCACTCTCCACCTGTTTTCGTGAGCTGGGGACTCAGACTTGCATCTCAGTTAGATGGCGGAGCCAGCAAGGCCCGGCACTCCTCCGGCTCTGCCCACTTCACAGCGGGTGTTGCAGTTTTTCAGGGAGAACTGGCTTGTTGCATGGGTGCTGTGATTGTTTCTATCAAGAGATGTATTTTCTACTTCCTTTTTTTTTTTGCATGTGTGTCTGTATCAGAGAGTAGTGGTGTGCCTGTGGGGGCTCAAGTGTGATTGGGGACCCACCCTGGACCTCCTCTTTGCTTTGCTCTGGAGCTTCCCGGACTCTGCCTTCCAGGACCAGAAGGACCAGAAGTACAGGCTGCTGTCATTTCCACCTGGCACTTTCTTTTTAATATGGAATCTGGAATCTGACCCCAGGGCCTTCTTCTGCTTGTGAGGCAGAGGCTTAACCCAAGTCATCTCTCCAGCCCATTTTCCACTTTCATCACAACAGATGTTTTAGTATTACACATACTAATCCAACTAAATTTGCAGTTTGGGTATTTCTGTATTTTTGTTAGGGTGTAGGTGTGGTTTTGTTGTAGGCTTTGTGTTCTGCACTGTTTGTGAAGGTTGTGTGGGCAGTTCTGAATAAAGGGGACTTGCTTTAAACAGCCACTCTCCTTGTTCGGTGCGAATGGACTATACCAGGCAGAGTAGAATTAAGGAAACGTGTGGTTCGGGAGTGTAAAAGAGGTTCTCTCTCTATGGCTGGAGTTGGGACGAGTTGGAGGTTGCGTCAGCAAGATGTGCTTAAGGACTGGATGCGTGGGGTGAGGACGCGAGTCTAGGACTCTTGGCTGGCTCTTCAGGGGAGAGGTTCCTGAGCCTTGTTGTTTTTCTCAAGGTTTCAAAGTGGATGAAGGAAAGCGAGGGGATGCTTGTGAAGGTGACAGCGGAGGGCCCTTTGTCATGAAGGTAAGCTTCTCTGAAGGCCAGCCACTGGAGGGGAGACCATCTTTCCAGAAGAACCTCTTTCTAGAAATAGCTGCCTAATGGGAGCTCTACTACCTTGATTCTAATAGATTCTAATAGAGCCTGATTCTAATAGAAACACCATCTTTCTTCCTCAGAGTCCCTATAATAACCGCTGGTATCAGATGGGCATTGTCTCTTGGGGTGAAGGCTGTGACCGGAACGGAAAATATGGCTTCTACACACACGTGTTCCGCCTGAAGAAGTGGATACAGAAGGTCATTGAGCGGTTTGGATAGGGGGCAGCACACAGTTTAGGCTCCTTATCGCAAAATCACAGAAACCAAACTAGTGAAATAATCTTATTTTGTGGTTTGTTTCTAAAACAGTAGTTTCCAATAAAAATGACTTGTCAATGAGCCTCAGGGCTCAGTGCTGTTCATGGACAACTCTGGACTGGGCTCTGAAAGAGCCGGCACCATGATGGACAGATAGGACTTCAAAGAATCTGCATCTTCCACACAGACCAGCTAAGTGGCAGGTTAAATTCATGAGCATTTACAATGTTCTACACCCCAACTTCAATGGATTATCCCACTAAATCCTCATAACAGGTAGATGCAACCTCATAGGAGGTGGTAGCTTGTCCGAAGTTACACAACTAAGGAAAGTCTTTTAGTCTTGAAACATGGAACACAATGAGGTCTGTGTTTTCACTCTGTCGTCAGAATTGAAGGAGCTTGTCTTATGACCAAAGGGAAACAGGAAAGATGGAGTAAGGGAGACTATATGTATCTCTACCTCAGACTTCTAGTAGCATCTAACATTCTACCTCGTATCATCAAAAAGATCATGTACACCCGCAAGAGGCTTAGCAAAGTATTTTATTTTGAGATTACTGTGAAATGAAGTACATAGAGTCCGTCACATACCTGCATTTATATATGGGCTCAAGTCTTAGAAGGGAGAACTAAGGTCAAGTCATCTGACCTTTCTGAACTTTTCTTTTTTTTTAAATTTTTATTTATTTATTCAATTATGCGTGTGGTGTGTGTGTAGAACCACGGGTGAATTCGGGAACCACCATGGACGCCTCCACCTCTTCCTTGTTTACTCTGCCCCAGGATTCACAAGCTCCGCCCTACCAGGACCAGAAATGCAGGCTGCCCTGCTTCTGCCCAGCGTCTATATGTGGGGTCTAGGATCCGAACTCAGGACCTTCTGCCTGCAAGGCAGAAGTTTAACCCCTGAACCACCTCTCCAGCCCCACTTGTTTCATTTTTAAAAAATATTGTGTGTGTGTATCAGATGGCACTGTGTGTCCCTGTGGAGAGCCAAGGGTGACTTCGGGAATCATCCTGGATTGCTTCTACCTCCTTTTTGCTTTGCTCTGGGATTTCCCAGGCTTTGCCCACCAGGAATGAAGTATAGGCCTGGCATTTTTATGTGAGACGTGGGATCTGAACTCAGGACCTTCTGTTTGGGAGGCAGTCTTAACCCCTGAGCCATTTCTGCAGCCCTGCTTCATTTTAAGAGATGTGTACAATGACCTGAGGTTGACCTGGTCAACTCTCTTACGTCACTACTTGTACTTCCACTTCTGCCCAGACTGGACTGAACCTGGCATGTTTCAAGTCCTTCTGCAGGTCTCCTCCTCCCTCTGGTTCCCACAAATTGCATGGTGGTGTGCAGGGATAGTGGGAGGAAGGCTGGTTCCCAGGATTCTCTTTACACAGCATTTTTCCAGATTAGAGCAATTTATTTTTTTCCAGAAAATGGGGCCCAGAGAGTATTTAAGTGGATTCATAAATGGAAATATTTAAAAATGATGAGTCATAAGACTGTGAAGCTGTCTTATCATAGCACATTTCAAGGTTACTGTTATGCAGTTAGTCACTGGTGTGGAACATGACTCTGACCTATCGCTGTTATCCACACAGTGCCACCAAGTTCCTAGCTAGACAGTATCCCAACACTAGGGACATTTCTGACTACATGGGCACTATAACCTTCAACATGTGATAGTGAGTTCCAACTGACATGAAATGCTCAAAGTGACACTTGGCAGAGCTGTGTTGAGATTGACTCCTCTCTGAGCCCCCAGGGAGGAGTGATGTCTGGGCGTCTTCTCTGCTTAGTATGAGCCATATGGCTATTCTGTTTTGGATCTTAAAGTGGATGGGACATCCTCCATCTTTAGTTCATCCTCTCAGGTCCCAACTCCTATTCTCTTTTCTCTCTTGCTTTTTTGTTGGGGAGTCTCATTACACAGCCCAATCTGGTCTTAAACTTGAGACACTCCCACCCCTGCATTCCAAACACTAGGACTACGAGCATGTGTCACCACACCCAAGTTTTGTCTCTCTTTCAATACCTAAGGGAACAGAACCCTTTGCTTCATTCTTTGTTCTGGTTGACTGAAAAGCAAACTAAAACCGGGAGGGGGGTACAAAGCTTTCAGTGAATTTGTAATTCTTGGTCACCCACAACTTTAGGGGCTAGGAATTAAGAATGATTTGTAATACTCAGAGCGTTTTTAAACAAGAACACACTGTTTCAAATCTCAATATCGTTATCAGTATTTTAACTTTGGACATGGAGTTTTCAAATGAATGGGGCCAATTCCAAGATCCCACTTTCCAAAACATGTCCTTCTCTCATGGCATGAACTCCATCTTCGCAGCTCTGAACACTTACCCACTTCCATACTTCCCTACAAAGAAAAAAAAATCAAGACTTATTTCAGATAGCCTAGGGGCCACTTGAAAACAATGAGTGGAACCATCAGAAGATTCACCTGATGGAAACAGAGGTTTCATTTTCCATCAATCTTCCATTTTTTGGAATACCAGTTGATTAGAATAAAAAGTTCATTGAGCTGAATGCTTGCCCTGAGTCTTGCCAGAATCCAGAACTTCTTAGTGATGAAGCAGTTTTCTGACTGTGGAGGGAGGTCCTGTAGAATTTTTTCCAGAGATGAATCTTCAGTTCACATTCTGTTCCTTACTGAGCCCAAGTATGGAGCAATAATTAGTTTGGATGAAAAGACAGTCAGATACTCAGGCGGAGAAAAAACAACTGAAGTTCTCCCAAATCCATCAGATGAAACCAATGTCCAATTGAGATGTAGAAACTGCTATAACAAGTCAGGGCTTGGATACAATTTTCTGTGCGTTAGTAAAGTGGTAGAAAGCCTAAGAGACTCAAAACAAGGAAGAATGAGCTTTTTCTGCTTCCTTTGAGTCTGCAAGTGAACAGCAAGAAAGCAAGAATCTCCTGCTCCACCTGAGTCCCAGCCACAAATGAAGAAAAGAAAAGACCCCACAGGCTTTCTCCAACTGGTTCAGTACAATTTGTTCTGAATAGTAACAGGAGAGTTGCCTAGCACTCTCAGATACGGAGCATCTTGGAAACAGATATAGTTAATGCAAACTTTATTTACAAAAGATTCTTAAATTAGTTGTTTCATGCCATGCATTCATACAGAATACAGTGTCCCTTCAGGGATACAGGGAGAAAAGTTCACAAACTCAAAGGAAACTACTAAAGAGTTTCTAATAGTTAAAAGCTGGGAAAAGATTAGGACAAATATACAAATGAGCAATTAAAAAAAAAAAAGAAAAGAAAAAAGATAGGGAATCTAGTCTGAGCTGAGGGGGCAGCTGTGGAGAAGTCTGTACACTAATCTAATCCAGTCAATCTTCTAGAGGCAGTGCCAGCAGGGAGAAGCAGAGCACGGCAGACTTGTGCCACTATCGGTCCTTCCCCTTCTGCAGTTTGACACATATAATCAGTTTGTATGCACTAGGCCTGCCACGGCCACTTCATACTATAGGACTTCTAGATTAGTAACTAAAGCTGCAGATGTTGAGGGATGGGCAGCTTCATTTGCGACTGCTCTTTATTCTCTCTAGTCTCTTTTTCAAGTCATCAATGTTAGTGCTGGAGGAGGAGGTCAAGGTTCCTGCCGAATGTGTCTGGTTGGAATCCAGGTCCGAGTGCTGGTGCTGCTCCCGGGACTCCCGCAGCTGGGAGAGCTTGCTGTGGAGCATGTCTGTGGAAGAGGCAACTGGAGGAATCGATGGTTTGGAGAGTAAAGAGGTCAGTGGAGGTCGGTCATCTTGCTATCGAGAGAAGAGAACAGAGACACTGCCTAAGCTCAGGAAAAGCAGATCAAGACACAACTCTACTGCAGCACATGCCAGGGCAGAGCCACTTCTGAGAGTCTCCCTGATCCTGAGCTGTTTGCTACGCAGACACACAGAAGGAAAGGAATACTTACCTTTGTGTTGTCAAGACCACATCGCTGTCGGAGGATTTTTAGCCTTTCCAGGTAGACAGATGGTCCCACTTCTTCTCCATTTGTGTTACCTATAGAGGACACTGTGCTTGTAGGGGTGGGCACACATGTGACCTCCATTTGAGGAGAGATGCCTACAAAATACAAAAAAGATATTCAGATAGACATATATCCCACTTTCAGATTGCCTTAATCTGCTACCAAGGAAAACTAAGAATTCCAGGGCTAGAAAATAGTTCAGTACTACAGCATACCAGCCTGGGATTAATCTCCATCAGCAGCAACAACAAAAAAAGATTCTAGGGACTTGACTGTCATTTCTGTTGTACTTAAAAATTTAAAAATGCACATGAAACTGCCTAGAGTTGGTGATATAAGGAGGTCTCAAATATAGAGATAAATTCTGTGAAAACTTAAAGAATTGATGCTGTCCTTCTATACTTTCGTTATATAGTTGTGCAATGGGCTGTATCCAGCAATCACAGTGGGCAATAACCCTAAACTATAACTAAAAAATCTCTGAGGCTATGTGGAAGAATCGGGTTAGGGTTGGGCTGGCAAACAGGAAAGGCTTCTAAACCTGGGAGGGACAGCATGGAAACATCACAGTGATCACAAAGACCCACATTCAGAGAGGAGAGGGAAAAACAAAGAGGGAAATAAAACCAAAACAAAATTATCTTGGTTCCTGAATTACTAAATGCATCATTTAAAATAACTAACTTTGGGGCAAGTAGAAAAGAGCTTATCGCAGATGCATGAGGTTTGGGTTCATAAAAGCAAAACAAAAATGCAAACACTGGAGCAAATGTGTTACTTAAATAAAATACCAACCAAACTTTGGATATTACCAGAAAGAACTTTTGAAAGAGAAAAGGAGGCATCATTGTGATCAACCAAACCAGAAAGACCAAAGTCTTTTTTTTTGCCAGAAAGATTTTTTTTTTTCTTTTGTGTGTATGTGTGTCAGAGAACACTGTGTCTCTGTGGAGACCCAAGGATGACTTTGGAAATCATCCTGAATTGCTCTATCTCCTTTTTGCATTGCTCTGGCATTTTCTAGGTTCCACATTCCAGAGCAAGAAATGGAGACTACTGCCGTTTCCGCCTGGCAGTTTTATGTGGAGCCTGAGATCCAAACTAAGGTCCTTCTGCCTTTCAAGGCAGAGATTTAACTCCTGAGCTCTTTCTCCAGCCCCAGAAAGACTTATAATGGGTTGGAGAGCAGTAACTACAGACAGGGAAAATCCAGTTGATTAAGAGAAAAATCTCAGCTACACACAAAGAGGGAACTTGGTTTCAATCTGAAAAGCACAAAGAAGGCATGCATTGATAGACAAACTAGACAAACTCTGAACTGGAATGGATAAGGAGCATCATGGTAACATAGGACAAGTCTGACAGTTCTACTCTGCCCCGAGAAGATGGATTTTGTCCTTTGTCTCTAGATTCTGTGGGCAGTAATTTTCAGAGAGTGGTTTATCATTGTGGGGACAGTGACATTTCAGCTTGAATTTTATCTATGCATTTATTCCTACCATTCAGCAAATACCTAACATAGCATCTGCCTACTTTGTTTCAGGAAACAATTTAGATAAAAACCTTCCCATATAGATCCATTTTTATTATTAGTAGTAGTATATTTAGTATTAGTATCACTAAAACTACGTAGTCTAAGATGATCTTGAACTTCTGATTCTGTTTCTATTTCTCAAGTTCTGGGAACCACCATGCTCAGTTTAAGTGCACTGGTGATTAAACTCAGTTCTTTGTGTATATAAGGCAAGTGCTGTATCAACTGAGCTACATCCCCAGCACCCTCTCACATGTGTACTTTAAATTTTAGCAGGAAAGTATGGAGAGATGTCTCAATGGTTAAGCCTCTGTCTTGCAAGCAAGAGGTCCTGAGTTTGGATCTGAATCCCATGTAAAAAATGCCAGACAGAAATGGCAGCAACCTGTACTTTTAATCTTAGAAGGCAAAACCTAGGAAACTTCAGAGGAAAGCAAAGAGGAGGTGAAACAATCCAGGGTGATTCCTGAAGTCACCTACGGGCCTCTAAAGGCACACATAGTGCCCTGTGATGCACACAGACAGCACAAATAACCTACCAGATACTACATCATATGTTCTGTTTGAAGTGGTAAGTTCCATGGCAGGATAAAAACACAGGTTGAATTTCAAATAAGGTCTCATTGAAATGGTAGTATTTGAACAAGATCAGAATAAGAAAAAGAAAATAGCCAATAGACTCTCTTTAGAACAACAATAGCACAGTATGCAGAAGAAATAGATAGTTTAGGGACTGGCAGTCTAGCTCAGTGGTAGTGTACAAGGCTTGGTGTTCAGTCCCTAAAACACGTGGATGTGTGTTCCAGAAAGTGCTAGGGTTTGGTGGGGCTAGAGAGCAAAAGATGAGGTCCCAAAGGTTATCGGGATCAAATAAATGGAGGGACTTTAGAGGCTTTCTGAGAACAATCTTCTGGAGAGAAGTGTCTTTCTGGCGCTGCATATGGTAATGAGCACAGGTGACGGTGGGAGCAGGGAGCTCGGGCAGGGGGCAGCATGCAGCTATGTGCAAGAGAATGCTGTTTCTGAGCAAGGTGCAGAGTGAGGGGAGGGCGTCATGGGTTGACCCTGCGCAGGGAGACACAAGATGATTTCCTGACAGAAACCAGAAGGACACAGATCTCACCGACAAGAGTACTAATGAAGTAGGTTTGGGGAGATGATCAGGAGCTTAATTTCCATTTACAGGGCAGCAGCTATGTTAAGCTTCTTCCTGGAACTGATAGGAAATCATACCTGTTGAAGTGGAAATACGGCCTTTGCCTTCCCTCTCCATCTCAATTACCCGAAGACCTCTTTCAACATAACTCTGAAAGAACTGCGAGGAATTTTTCAGAAATGGTTCAATATCGGCATCTGAATATTTCTTCTTATATTCATATAACTCTGCTAGGCCCTAGTGAACAAGAAAAAGGAAGAGGTGGGATGGATGTAAGTTAGTATTCTTTTTCTAAAAAGCAGATCCCTCCCCATCTGCTTTAACCCTTCCTTTTGGTTTTTTTTGGAGACAAGTTCTTACTTTATATAACCCTGACTGGCTTGGAACTCTAAATAAATCAGACTGACCTCAAACTTACAGCAATTCTCTCTGCCTCAGCCTCGTTGAGTGCTAAGATTAGATGCATGCACTACCACAACTGCTTTTTTTTTTTGTGGGGGTGGGGGTGGGGGATATTAAGGCGGACGAGGGATTGTGTAGCCTAGGCCAGCTTCGAATTCTGTCCAAGACTTCAAAATGGTAGAATTATACTTGAATGTCACCATATCCAGCCCTAAGTTTATATCTTTCATGCTCACCTCTTTAGTGTTCTCTTTAGAGCCAATCTTCTTAAAAATCTCAGCTAAGAAATCATTCACTTTGGCCTTTGATGATTTTTCATCCTGAAAAATTGAGAAACACAGGGAAGAAATGATTCAACTTAAATTGTTATTTAGAAGCAAATGATAGGATATGAATGGAAACTATTTCAAAATTTGGATCTTACTGGAATGTTTCTGTTGGTAAAGGAACCCCAGAGCTATAGAGTTTGCAGCAGAAACAGCAGCATTTTAGACTAGAACCTTAAGCCTCAGAACTTTACCACAACTTGAAGGGGCTGATGTAATCTTAATTAAGAAGAATTTCCAGTGGACTTATCTAATGACCAATGCTTTGGGAATACACATAGAAATCTTTCTTGGGTTCAAAAAGCATGGGCAGGGGGCTGAAAAAATGGCTCAGGGGATTAAGACTCTGCCTTGCAAGCAGAAGGTCCTGAGTTCAGATCCTAGGTCCCACGTAAAAAAACGCCAGGCAGAAATGGCAGCCTGCACTTCTGGCTCTAGAAGGCAGAGCCTGGGAAATCCCAGAGCAAAGCAGGAAGGAGGTAGAAGCAATTCAGGATGATTCCCAAAGTCACCTTTAGTCCTCTACAGGGACACACACACACACACACACACACACACACACCACACACACAATTGAGTAAATTAAAAAAAAAAAAAAAAAAAAAAAAACAGAAGGTTCTAGTTCGGATCATGGATGCCACATGAAAATGCTGGGAGGAAATGGTGATGTCCTGCACTTCTGGCCCTAGAAAGCAGAACCTAGGAAACTCCAGACAGGAGATAGTACAATCCAGGGTGATCCCTGAAGTCACCCTTGATTCTCCACAGGCACTACAGAGTGCCCTCTGATATACACAGATGCACGTGCACACACACAAAAAATATGGCTATTAGCTTGTGTTTTAAATATGGAAATGGTCATAGCAATATAGCGGGAACAATCAGACAAATCTGTAGTCTTGCTCTTGCTGTTGCAAGTCAGGCCACTCACTATTCGAGAAGCTCCTTTTTCTGTTTCTTTATCAGACTTGCTCCCAGTCTGGTCCATACTATGCTTCATCATTCGGCAAAGATGGGCTTCCAGCTCAGACTCATTCTTGTTGTCAATCATCGTGAGGTGATCTAAGATCTAAGAGAAACAAGCACATTCCAATGGTAGTAATGCCTTTTCCATGGGATTCTCAAGTGTCCACTGAGACCACTAACTGTTCTCTCTCACCTTGGGTCCTTTTAATTTGCATAAGGTATGTAAGAGAGTCTTTAGGGTCCTTATGGGAAATTCACTTTTACATTGCTTCAGTTTCTCTTTGGGAAAGACCTTCATGAAAATATGGATATCCAGAAGAATTCTGTCTAAGTTGATGCTGTTGATAGTGTCAGGCAACAGTCGAACCATTCTCCAGAGACACTGTTAACAAAAAGAAAGAAAAGTAAGAGTGACTGAAAAATGAGGACAATTTGCTACCATCTTTCCAAGTTCAAGCCTCATTTTGTATTATGTACGTTCTGATAATTGTGTGTGTACACGTATGTGTTAGGGTATATGAAGTCACAGCTGAATATTGGCTGTCTTCTTCTATCACTCTCCATCTTACTTTATTTTAATTATTTTTTAAATTATTTATTATTTATTCAATTGTGTATGTGTGCAGTGCAATTGTATGTGTGTATGTGTGTGTGTGTGTGTGTAGAACCACGGGCAAATTCGGGAACCACCATGGACGCCTCCACCTCCTTGTTTACTCTATCCAGGGATTCACAGGCTTTGCCCTACCAGGACCAGAAACGCAGGCTGCCCCCTCTTCCACCTGGCATCTATACGTGGGGTCTAGGATCAGAACTCAGGACCTTCTGCCTTCAAGGCAGAGGCTTAACCCCTGAGCCACCTCTCCAGCCCCTTATTATTTTTTTTTATTTTGTGACTTGTATGTGTATACCAGAGGGCACTTAAGTGTATGTGCCTGTGGAGGGCCAAGAGTAACTTTGGAGATCATCCTGGATTATTCTACCTCATTATTTTTCTCTGGAGTTTCCCAGGCTCCACTCAGGTCCAGAAGTGTAGCCTGTTGCTATTTCTGTTGGCATTTTCACATGGGATCCAGAGATTCGAACTCAAGTCCCTTTACAAGGCTGAAGCTTTAACTCCTGAGTCACCTCCCCAGTTCACTCTCTGCCTTAGCTTTGAGACAGTATCTTTCCCCGAACATAGAGGTTGCCAATTAAACTAGACTGGCTAGCCAGCAAGTCCCAGGCTCTGTCTCCTGAGTCCTGGAATTACAGGCATGTGTCTCCATATGCAGCTTTTATGTGGGTGGTGGATGTAAACTTAGGTCTTCATGCTCGGAGAGCAAGCGCTTTAAAAAGCTAACCATCTCCCCAGCCCATAAGATACTCTCTCTTCTTCCTTCCTTTCTCCTCCCCCACTTCTTTTGTTTTTGTTTGAGACAAATTCTTACTATACATTCTGCATTAACCTCAAACTTATAATCTTCTAGCTTCAGACTCCTAACTGCTGAATTTTAGGTGTGTATCCACCACATCCAACTGTCAGAGACATAAATATAGGTTGTATTCTTTAAGTTCAGCTTCTAAAACATTAAATACTTTAATCACTTCAATCACATTACTCACTGAAGTGTGCCAAGTCATCCACCTAACCATTTATCTCTCCTTTCCACTTTTCGTTCCCACTCCCCAGAGATAAAGACCATCTTTAATATTATGAAAATATGTAAATTCTACTTGAGGTTTCTTTTGTACCTGGAACACGGTAATTTAGATTGCTTAACCAACTCTAACTTGAAAAGACAAACTATCTTATTATATAGTTACTATACTGTAGTTACAGTCATTTGGAGTTTTCCATGAAAAATACTGAAATATTATAGGACTAGGAGTACATATGTATCTCCTGCAAAATGAAATCTGTCTAATAAAACTTCTTGTGTTTTGGTTCTAGAAGAACCAGGGAATATCTGAAGAACAGCTTCTCTTTCACTATTCCAGGCCAAGATTGATTTAAGTGATAGGTTTTTAGAGATAGGGATTATTGTGGTCCAGAATAGCCTTAAACTTCCTATGTAACTAAGGATGATCTTGAACTCCTGATCCTTTTGCCTTTACCTTCCACTTAAGTGCTGGATTACAGGTGTAAGTCACAGTGCTAGCTTGTTTTTGGAGATAGGGGTCTCACTATGTAACTCAGGCTGGTTTCCAACTAGCAATGCTACTGACTGCATACCACCTAGGACTGACTATAGATGAATGCCACAGCATATGGCCTGACATCAAGAATTTACTGGGTTTGGTGAACTGAAAGAAGAAAAATTCAACACACACACACACACAAAAATATATATATATATATATATATATATATATATATATATATATATATTTTTTTTTTTTTTTTTTTTCTTTAAGACAAAAAAAATCACAAGAAGTTTGATTAGGCAGACTTCATTTTGCAGGAGATACTTATGTATTCCTATTCATATAATATTTCAGTCTTTTTCATGGAAAACTCCAAATGACTGTAACTACAATACAGTAACTATAATAAGATAGTTTCTGTCTTCAGGCTAGAGCTGGTTAAGCAATTTAAATTACCTGTTCCAGATACCAAAGAAACCTCAAGCAGAATTTTCATTGTGTAGATTAGGCTACCCTGAAACTTACTGTGTAGTCCAGGCTGGTCTTTATACATACCCTCTTGTTTCAGGCGCCTCGGTGCTGCAATTATAATTATGTGCAACCATGCCTGGCTTACCAATTATTCTTTTTCCCTCCACTTTAACAGGAAGATTATATCTTTGAAAGAGAAGAGAGATAGAATTATTCCAACTTCACCTTCATAACAAGTTCCGAGAATTTGGGAGAACTGGCTGTTGCTAGCAGGCTATCTTGGAGTAAAACAAGTAGGGCACTGCAAAAACAAAGAGCATTAGTAAGTTTAAGCCTTCATTCTTTTTTATTTTCTTTCTTTATAAGCCTCCTTTTTTTAAAAAAATTTTTTTTTATTATTTATTCAATTGTGCGAGTGTATGTGTGTGTGTGCGTGTATGCGTGTGTAGAACCACGGACGAATTCGGGAACCACCATGGACTGCCTCCTCCTTGTTTACTCTGCCCAGGGATTCACAGGCTCCGCCCTACCAGGACCAGAAACGCAGGCCGCCCCCGCTTCCGCCTGGCGCCTATACATGGGGTCTAGGATCCGAACTCAGGACCTTCTGCCTGCAAAACAGAGGCTTAAACCCTGAGCCACCTCTCCAGCCCCAACCTTCCTTCTTAAAACCACTAAAATGTGAATATTCTCTACCTGGCTAATAAATTGATAACTTCTTGATCAGTAAGTTTCAGCTGCTACTTTTAGCAAGAAAACATTTGATATTTTTAGAAGTAAGAGTAATAAACCAACCTATTAGGTAAATTTAAAGCTACAAATGATTTAATGTCTTTGATCCTCTTGCTTCCACCTCCTAAGTACTGCAGTGTTGCCTCTATTCTTGGTTTATGGTACTGCTGGGCATTGATCTCTAACTTTGCATGTTCTAGATAAGGACTATGGCAATTATGCTACATTCCTCCGCCCTGACTCTCTGATTTCTATGGATAGACAAGAGCCAATTATTTCAGGTTTTACTGATGAATATACAAATATACCTGAGGATGTTGGTCTGGTCTGACTTCTCTAAAACCTTCACCACCAAGAGGTTCACTGAACGGATCACTTGTTGTCCTTCCTCTAGATCTTCAATCCGAGAATCCAACATTAAGGTGATGAGGCCATGCATAAGGTCTTTGAGAACTCCAGTGGAAGCCTCCCGAGCCAGGCTCTCTATCTGAAATAGCTATGGAGTCCTAATTGTGTTAGGAAGGTTGAAACTCAAGATATGAAACAAGAAAATAAATATAGTTGACATGTTCTAGTAAATATTCAATTACATACATATGTTGAGACAAGCTTTGCTATGCTGCCCAGATGTCAAGTTTGTGATCTTGCTTTATTTTAAACTGCCAAGTACTAGGATTACATACATGTGCCAGTAAGCTTGGTACAATCTTATTTAACAAAACAAAACAAAAACCTCAGGGTATTAATTAAAAAAATGATCTGGAAGTCTCCAGTAAGATTGAATTAATTGTTGTGTTGCCTTTCTAATATATGTAAATAAACAGCACTGTAAAAAATATTCTTAAAAATATTTTGTTATGATTATGCCATGGCTCACAGGTGGAGGTCTGAGGAAGTCAGTGCTCTTTCACCACATGGGCTTCCAGGGATTGAACTGGGTTGGTTTTCAGTGTGTGAGCAGGTGTGCTAGCCAATGCACTATCTTGCTGTATTTCTATTATTATCATTTGTGTGTGTACGTATGCATGCTCGTGCAGGTCCAAGGGTGACAGAGGGAATCATCCTGAATTGCTTTACTTCCTTTTTGCTTTGCTTTGAGGTTTCCCAGTCTCTGCCTTCCAGAGTCAGAAGAGTAGGCCTCTGCCATTTCTGCTCAACATTTTTATGTGGGCTCTGAGGATCTAAACTTAGGTCCTTTTGCTTGTGAGTCAAAAGCTTTAATCCCTGAACCATCTCCTCAGACCTCTATATTTTTAATGTGAGCACACTTACTTATGAAAAGCCAAATATATATACTGCTATCTATCTTTATATTACATTACTCCTTTATTTTTGCCTACATTCAGTGGAAATACTCAGCAACTAGCTATCTGATTGTAATATACACTATACTGGCAATGTGTCATGTGTTCTTTGTTCTTACTGAAAACTGACACTCAAAACAAATTACTATGCTTATTTCAAGTGTCCTCCAAGACATCCTATCCTGGGGCAGTCTGTCTTACTAATCTTAAAATAGCTAAGGGTATTAAAAACATTGTGTCCTGGAGAACAACTAAAAGGCAGACTATTTTCAATGGAGTTTACTATTATTTTCCCACGATATAAAAATGGCTGTGATAGGAATGGCTAATGGGAAACTCTTCCATGGAGAGGGTGTAATTGCAAACTCTAGAATGACCATCTCAATAGGACTTCTCTAGCAGGTTTGTGCTGGATCCTGGAAGTTCAGATTTGATGATGTTACTTTAGTTTGCTCTCTCACTTGGGCTACTTCTGTATTCTCCAGTCATTGTATTAGATGCTGCTAAGTGCCCGCTATCTATCTGTTACTCGCTATTTATTCTTTTATTCTTGCTTATTATATACACTTAAACTTGTTCATTCCAAACTGAAAGTGTGTGTGAATTATTGTAGATCATTTTCTGTACTAGACAACGATAATGTAGCATAGGACTCACAGAAACATCAGCACCGACGCTGGCTTGAGAACCTGGGCGGGATACGAATGGAAGAGAAACTGCAGTTCTGCAGAGGTGCCTTACCGAAATCATGTTGCCAATGATACAGCTATACAACTTGATGATTTCATCTTTCTCCAACTTCTCATCTGCCATGTGTGTGTTGTAGATGAGTCTCAGCTGCATGAATGTTGCTATCAGAAACTGATCAATGTGGCCAGACATAGCTTCAGCTTTGTCTTCTTGTCTCAGGACCTCATCAATCTGACAATAAAATTTCAAAAGTGTTATTTTCCAAGCTTCATTGTAACAGAAAGATACTATAAAAGATTTTCTATAAGCATTTACTAGGAAAACATTTATTTTTTTAATTTTTATTATTTATTATTATTCAATTGTGTATATGTCCGTGCGCGCGCGTGCACGGGTGTATGTGTGTGTGTGTAGAACCACAGGCGAATTTGGGAACCACCATGGACCGCCTCCACCTCCTCGTTTACTCTGCCCCAGGATTCACAGGCTCCGCTCTACCAGGACCAGAAACAAACGCTGCCCCTGCTTCCGCCTGGCGTCTATAAATAGGGTCTAGGATCTGAACTCAGGACCTTCTGCCTGCAAGGCAGAGGCTTAACCCCTGAGCCACCTCTCCAGCCCCAGACTTAGAGATTTTTTTTTTTTTTTTTTTTTAGAGAATCAAAGTGGAGTTTATTAGAAAAGAGAAAGGTTGGAACTTACGGACTCCAGACGTGGAGTGCCATGAGGGGCTACGGAGCCCATGAGAACTCACAGTGCCTAGGCAAGGAATTCCTGAGGAATATGGAACAAGAAACAGACTCATGGCACTGGAGTGCCATGAGGGGCTAGATTGCCTCCAAGAGAAGTAGGCAGCTGGAAACGGACTCATGGCACTAGAGGGCCATGAGGGGCTAGATCACCAGAATTAGAGATTTTTAAAAAAGGACTTCTCTAAAAAAAATTGAGATAGGACTTTTATATTAAATCTTTCATTAAAAACAGTCAGGAGTGGGCTGGTGAGACAGTGAGTAGGATGTCTGCTTGCACACCCGGTGATCTCAGTTCAATTCCCAGAAGCCCACAAGGTGCACTTGTGTGCCCCTTCCCTCTCTAATAAATAAATGAAATGTTTTATAAAAAAGAAAAGTCAGGAATGGTATATACTTGCAACCCCAGCACTTGGGAGGGGAAGCAGGAGGATTGCAAGCCTGAGTCCAACCTGGGATACATAGCAAGTCCCAGGAAAGTTTGGCTACGGAGAGAGACCCTGTCTCAAAAACGAAATGAATATAACAAAAAAAACAGAAAACAAAAATCCCCAACTTAACCAACAAAAACTATGAAATATAGGGGCTGGAGAGGTGGCTCAGGGGTTAAGCCTCTGCCTTGCAAGGCGGAAGGTCCTGAGTTAGGATCCTAGACCCCATGTATAGACGCATAGACGCTGGGCAGAAGAGGGGATGGCCTGCATTTCTGGTCCTGGTAGGGTGGAGCTTATGAATCCTAGGGCAGAGTAACAAGGAGGAGGTGTGGGGGATCCATTGTGGTTCCCGAATTTGCCTGTGGTTCTACACACACATATGCGCACAAACACATATATATACACATGCGCGCACACGCACACACACAATAAATAATTTAAAAAAATTAAAAAAAAGATTGGATTACTGATTAACTAAACTACATTAGTGTAATGTTTTTCCTGGTTTAGAACATTGGTTGTTATTGATAGTAAAAAGTGAAAAATATGCACCCCCTATACATAAGTATACAGATATCTTCCCAGGGCTTTGTGTAGGTTAAGCACACGAAATGTTTATGATCATATAAATAATAATATGGGACAACCATTATCAGTCTTCAGTAGACTTCCTTTTGATCAGAGTTGTTACACTGCAGTGGAATCCCATTTATATATACTTATACACTTGTGGAAAGTATGACTTTACTTTCATTTATCTCTTCATGTACACATACTGCATAAGCACAGCCTTAAGAAAATTTAACTATGCTTCCATAAGTACACCATTAAAAATAATATCCATTTTTAGAGAGTCTTATTTCCTAAGATTGACAAGCAGGCATGTATCGTCTCATGTCCTCAATATCATATATAATCATATACATATATATTTAAACAGGGTCAAGGTTTGGGGGGGGCATGTTTACTGCCCAAGAAAATTCAAATATGTATTTCTCTAGATCTGGCTTTCGAATTCAATGTAAAATTATGAAAAGTCCTTAAGTCAAAAGTATCAACTCGGGGGACTGGAGAAGTGGCTCAGGGGTTAAGCCTCTGCCTTGCAGGCGGAAGGTCCTGAGTTCGGATCCTAGACCCCATGTATAGGTGCTGGGCGGAAGTGGGGGCGGCCTGCGTTTCTGGTCCTGGTAGGGCGGAGCCTGTGAATCGGGGCAGAGTAAACAAGGAAGAGGTGGAGGCGTCCATGGTGGTTCCCGAGTTCACCGGTGGTTCTACGCACACACACACATACACACCGCACACACACACACACATTTGAATAAATAATAAAAAAATTAAAAAGTATCAACTCTATTTCTAAAAGCAGCTTTAAATCCCATTTATGGCATGTACCAAAATGTATTCAGTAATTTCCTTATTGATGATCTTCCAGTGTTTCTAGTTTAGCCATTTTTTAACTGTAGGTTACAATAAACACATTGAAAATTATGTATCTTTATGTGCCAAAGTTTTATTTCTAAAATAAATAAAAGGCTGGAAAGATGGCGCAGGGGTTAAGACTCTGTCTCACAAGAAGATGGTTCTCAGTTTGGATCCTAGGTCCCACATAAAAATGCCAGGCAGAAATGACTGCAGCCTGCACTTCCGGCACTGGTGAGTGGAGCCTGGGAAATCCCAGAACAAAGCAAGGAGACAGAAGCAATCCAGGATGATTCTACAAGTCACTTTTGGTCCTTCACAAGGATACCCGGTGTCCTCTGATATACATACACATACACACAAAATAAATAAAATATATAATATATATAAAAGAACTGACATCCTTTCAATTTTAAATCATGTAAACATATTTCTATTTCTGATATTTAGTAACAATGGTTTAATTTTTAATTTGGGGGCATTTCTTTATTTGAAGGAATGAGACAAATGAAAGAACTTAAATGAATGTTTAAATGCAATTTGAAGGAAAGCTAAAGGTATCCCTAAAATGCCATTATTTGTCTTGACAATCGTGAAAATATCTTCATGGTCATAGAAAAGTCAGCTTAAAAGAGTATGGATTCAGGGTATCATTTGAAGTTCATAGTCTTGAATCCAATTCTACTCTATTATCAGAATTCATCTTATTTTGTTCTTCTATATTTGCAACTTCCTTGTGTAATAGTATTAAAGTTCTATAATAGTAACTTTAATAAGTCTCTACACAACCAGTCTCCTTTTGCTTCCATCAGCCCTTTCTGATTCTGATGTCCATTTTTCCTGCTTTGGTTCTGATTCCCTATTCTAAGGCACCTTGAATGCCACCCCTCAATTTCTTTCCTTCACTTGGATCTGTCTTACTACCATAACAGGATTCTACTGACAACTATGCTCTGGCTCCCAACTTTGGGTCAATGTTCTTGCATGCATACCTCTATATAATGCTTGAGTTCTTATGATCTAATACTGAGTCACCATGGTGCCCTACTCTTACCCCATTGTTGATGAATACCTAGTTCCACACCGCCTAACAGTCTTTTTTTGGTGTGTGTGGGTGTACATGGCTATGTGTAGAAGAGGGCACTTGAGTGTGTGTGTGCTATTTCCGACAGTACTGTTTCCTGGGATCTAAGATCTGAACTTGGGTCCTTTTGCTTTCGAGGAAATGGCTTTAACCTCTGAGACATCACTTGAGTTTTAAAACTGAACTGTTAGAGCGGGAGGCACAGGAAGGACAAAACTTGGAAAAAACATATATAACTTCCATTGGGCATATAGTTCATCACTGAGTGCCTGCCAAATGTGTGTGAAGACTTTTTCTCCCCTTAGCTTTACAAGTATATTGAGTGTTTATCCCTGTTTCTCTTTATCACTCCCCAATTTGTAGAACTGCAAGAAAAAAAAAAAGAGAAGAGAGAACGCAAACAACCCTCTCCCCCAAAAAACACATGTAGCTTTTCTATTTAAAATTCTCAATTTTAAACTTATTGCACTTAATATCTGAACAACTTACATCTGAGCTTTTCAAGAAAGAACTACATAATCTGGTTCTCTCATCTCATCTTTCTTCTCCATGCACATTATCACTCAAACACATGGATCACCATCTTTCCTTGAAAGTGAAAAGTTCATTCCCTTTGTTTAGAACTGTTCTTACCACTGACTGACACATTATGTTAGTAAGACTTTTCCTAACCATTCAATTTAAGGAATTATGCAATCCCTCTCCCATCGGCCCATCTGAGTTACACATTATTTACCTTGTGACTTATTCACAAGCAGTTATTTTGTTTGATTTTGCCTACTAAAATCCAAGTAAGTTCTATGCGAGTTAGTTCCTACTTATTTACTGTAGCTTCTGTTGAACGAACATATATAATTATAAAAAAAGCAAGGCTTTATTAGAGTCATATTCTTTGAGCCAAGTGATGCCTGAGTGGCTTCTGTGCATTATTTTTAAAAATGAGGGCAATATTGAACACTGCCTGTATCCCTTGGTATTGTGACTCCACCAGTGTGCAATCCATTATCCTTACAATCTTTATCATCAATGGGATTACTATCATGGGAAGTACTCTCATTACCTGTGTCAGAGCTTGAATACTTGTGTTGATGTCACCACTGGCTACTTGGGAGATAATGAAATTGATTGTGGATGCTGTATTACTGTGCATGTCATCAAAGTGTGGAGAAACAGCCCGGATCCTAGACAGTAGAGCAAAGGGAAAAATTCAATCTGTATTAACAGACATCTCAATGAGTGGGAAATATGCAATTCCCTATTAGATCCAGGTTTTAGCAAAGTTGTACTGTAAGTCAGGTAGTAATCAGTTTCTACAAAGTTTAACTACACATTCCCATAGAAGGCTCTTTTTAGGTATGTTTCTGATGAGCACAAACTTCTTATACACATAAAATATAAAATGGTTAAACTTACTTAGGTTCAGGAATAAGTACTGGTTCAAAAATGTCATCAAGTTTGTGTTGGACAAGCTCTGGCATTTCACATCGAACTGTACCATTGTCATTCTCAATCTCATCTAGATCTAGCTGGAATTCCCGACGAACCATCTGGGCTGCTTCAGGATGCCCACTCATGCTTCGGGCTTGGCTAGAGAAAGCAAAAAAGGTTCCTGAACTAAGAGAGATTTGTTAACCAAGGAGCAAGATTAGTACTGCCAGCAACCCAAAGCTTCACGACAGATGTTCAACTTCTGGTTTCAGCCCCCCTGAATGATTAAAGTAATTAAGTGGAGGAAACATTTGAGGTAATAATTGATTTAAGAATATCCTAAAAGAACAGGTATGTTCAATTTGTCTTATATTATAAGCTAAGTTGTATTATATATAATTTGCTAAAACTACATTCTGTATTTCTATTCTGCATAGAGCAGAAAAAATTATACTGACTCAAAAGTCATTACTTATGGGCAAAAATTTTAGAAATAATGTAGACTGAGTGGGTTTTTCCTTCATAAATTAATCCACTGAAGTTCTTATCTTAAGCATCATTCCATGTGATGCTTAGAATATTTTGTACTTTGAAGGGCAGTCATTTCTTTTATAGGAACCTCTTGATAGGACAGGGCCAGTATTATATCTCAGTAATAGATATGCAAAGTTTCCAAATTCAAATTGGTTAAAATTATACTCATGACACTATCCAAAATAGAAGGCAGTATTTGAGTTGCTAAACCAAATACTTGCGTGTATTTTATTTAGCCTTATTTCAAGAGCAAGAATCTGAGCACAACCAATTAAGACAAAAGGAGAAAAGTAAGTTATTATTTTAGCCTTACAATATTGAGCTTCCATTTCTGCTAAGCAATGGACTTTCATGGAAGGGTTGATATTCACAGCCACCCTCAGTCCTAGTGGTAAACTCTAAGTCAGTCACCCTCCAGAGGGGATGAATCCATGTCAGAAGTTAGAAAGATATAAGAGCCCTGCTAATGAGAAATTAGCAGGCAGTACTTACATCCTATAAGTGCGATACATAATTCTGTCCACGGAAAAGCAGTGAAAGAAGGCACAAGACCATTTAGAAGTGGTTTTGAGACAAAGACAATGAAGAATGAAAGATTAAACACTTTGTTACAGACATTTACCCAGACACATTGTCATGCATGGTAAGGACAAGAACTTGAGATTATGCTATAGGAACGAGCTCTGAGCACACAAAGCTAAGTCCTTAGAGATGTTCACAGCAACTAGTTCTATCCACATACTTGAGCTTGGAGGACATGTCCTCAGCTGGTCCTTTGCGTAGCATGTTGGCATTAGTATTTATGTTCTGTGTACGCTGAGGTTTCTCTTCCACCTGTTTCATTGGTGCAGTAGAGGGTCTTTTTGCTGACCGCTTTATCCTTTCCTCAAGCATGCTCATGTCCTTCTCAGAGAGCTATAAAAAAATTAACCTATTAGCACACCCTTCTACTAAAATACAAGAATCTAATTAGAGGACTCAGGAATTATTCACTGCTGACTGCACTGGCTTATATCTGTAATTCCAGATACTCATGAGATTGACTCTGGAGGACAACAACTTTAAGACCAGGCTAGGGAATTGAGCAATAATACCCTAAAATAGGAATTTAACAAAGTGTCAGGAGTGTCGATTAAGTGGCACAGTACTTGCTTTGTATGTAGTATAAAGCCTTGGGTTTAATTCCCATACACATCCACGGGCAAAAATCTTCACTTTTAATTATCTTAAAATTCTTACCCATTTTATGTCCTTTGTTGGGTGACAATGAAGATTCCATTAGATACAAGAAATAAAATTACTTCAATGTTTAAAAATAGTATTGCTATGAAGTTTAGAGTAAAAAACAGGTCTATCCATAAAAAAAGTGACTAAGAAGCAAGGAATTAAGAAGCAGAACTTAAAACGTGCTTGGAAAAGGGGCATGTGATGGAAGTATGAGACTCTTGATTGACCAGCACTCACACTGTCTCCAAAGAAAGAATCTGCTACCTCAAAACCAAATGCATTAAAAATTAATTAAAAATTACAAAGCATATTATGTAAATTAAAATCCCAGACTAGCTTAGATTTTTTTTTTTAGCTCAGAATTTTTAAAAAATATTTTATTTATTTTGTGTGCATGTGCGTGCGTGCGTGCTTGCGTGTGTGTGTATGTGTGTGTATCAGAGAGTACTGTGTGTCCCTATGGAGACCAAGGGTGACTTTGGGAATCATTCTGGATTGCTTCTACCTCCTTCTTGTTTTCTCTCTGGATTTCCCAGGCTCTACCCACCAGGGCTGGGAAGTGCAAGTGACTGCCATTTCCACTTTGAGTTTTTATGTGGGACCTGGGATCTGAACTCAGAACCTTCTGCTTGCAAGACAGAGTCTTAACCTTTGAGTCGTCATCTCTCCAGCCGATTTCTTGATTTAAAAATAGTTCTCATATTTAAAGCAAATTGATGTAAATAGATTTGTACAAATAGTTAAACATAGCCGAAATGTTAAAAAATAGAGAAGCCTGAGCATCTACCTGGGTTCAAGGTCACACTGATAGGTAGAGTTTACTAACAAGTAGTAAAACTCAGATTTTCACATAGCATTTATGCAATTTTAGAAGTCTCCATACAACACATTGAAATGCTCAGAGGAATGACACTCACATTTCCGATCAGTTTGAACACCTGATCTCCATGTACATTGTACACTGTTACAATAGTGTTGAGGGCAGCATTGCGTACAGCATTGTCCCGGTCGCCTATGTGAATAGCTATTTCCTTTAAGGCTTTTCCTGGGGTTGGTTGGCAAACATTCATGCCATAAGACTCAACCAGGCACCCTAGCTCTTCCAGGCACTCTGTTGGGGAATAAAGATGAGGTTAATAAAGCCTAAAACATTTGGCATAGAGGACACTGTATGTACTTTCTTTTGGCACACATGAAGTCTAAAAGTTTATTGTGGTTCTCCCTAAAATTTTTTCATTTATATTGCCTTTTACTAATGAAGCAATGTCATCATAGCAAATTTCCCTAAAAGGAAATGCCTGTGAGTCAGATGGCCCCTGTGCACTTGATTTTGTCACCAGGGTGGTACTGAGTGTTGCCTTGTATCGCCCGATACTATGGCTCCACCAGTGTGCAACTCATCATTCTCACAGTTTATATAAAAAAGATGCAATCAACCACACAGATGCTGAAGAAGTTTCATTACATATCTATGAATTATTTCTTGCAGTCACTTTTGTATAAACTTACATCTTAATTCAAATTGTTTGGGGCTGGAAGTGTAGCTCAGTGGTAGGGAACTTGCTCAGCATGTGTGAGGCCTAAGTTAAAGCCTCATTACCACGAGAACAGATAAAGGGTGGGTAGGGAGGTAAATATAGCTTTACCTGCTCTCTGCTTAGAGTTCTTAGATTTGGTTCCTTCCATGATGAAGGGGAACATCTTACTGGCTGGGTAGACAAGGCACATCCGGTTCAGGATGGCACGAACGTCTTTGCGAATGACATCCTTTGGTTCTCCAACCTAGCCACCAAAAAACCAAAAAAACAAACAAACAAAAAACAACTAAGACCTTTTTTGAGCGTAATTACTCATGCATTACTGTATTTAAAAGAACAGAGATATGAAGGTGAGTGATGCATGGTATCACCATATAATAAATGAAAAGATAAATAAAAGTATAAGAACCGAGATTATCTCAGAACTTAACAATCTGGCTGGATAAGAAAAACATTACCTTGAGGATGAGATAGGGAATAAAAGATGCTGCTTCATTCTCAGTGAGATGATATTCCTCCTCACTTAGCAGAGTAAAGAGCAATTTTAAATATTCCAATGCTTTCATTAGGACGCTTGTATTGGTGTCAAAAAACCGCAGAGTAAGCCATTTTAAAATAAGATCCAGGCAACCAATGACACCTTCTTTTTCACTCTCCAAGTGCTTAAAATTAAAAAAAAAAAAAAAAAAAGCACAATAAATGTAAAATAAAAAAGTTAAAATTTTCCAAGCTATACTCTGAAAATTTAATTGGAGTTCAATGAAAATGTAAGAATTTTCAACATTCAACAGGTCTTCAATAATATGCAGTTGCTATTCTATCAAATGAACTAGTTCATTAGAGAACATGGTTATTTTACTTCTTTCTCAAGGCATTCAATCAGCACTATTTTGCAAATCTCAGTATTTTCACATGGCTGAGATATATGCATATTTATCTGTTTGAAGACTTACATCAACCATGACAGCCAGAGCTTTATTATGATGCTGAAAGTCTGAATGAAACATTTCATCTTGTAACCATTTAGCCACACAGGTAGACATTTGCGTCTTCAGTTGTTCAATATACTCATCCCGTGGGGTAGTAAAATTCCATTTTAGCACCTAAGGGGAAAAATATAATCCAGACTAGTTTTGAACTCACAGCAATTCTCCTGCCTTAACCTTCTGAGTATCTGATTACAGTTGCATGGCAGTACATCTGTTTACTTTTTTGAGACAGGGTATGACTATGTAGTACAGGTTGGCCTCAAACATGACATCCTCCTGCTTTAGCCTCCCAAATACTAGTGATTATAGGCATGCACCTTCATACTTAACTATATTTTTTAATAAATCAAGATTCATTTGTAAATAAACACAAACATAAAATGTCTTCCCAGGTTGTTATACTTCTAGAAGGTTAATAACTCTGACAATCTTACAGGAAAACAATTTTGAATAATAATTTTTTTTGAGAATTAAAGCAGAGTTTATTAGATGAGGAAAAGAACATATATTGAACAACTCACAGGTGTGAATCTGTGAGGGGCAAGGGAGCCCTAGAGAACTCATGGACTCCAGACTTGGAATCCATAAGAGGTGAGAGAAAAGTTCCGATAGGAACTCATGGATTCCAGACATGGGAATTCCATATCGGGGTAAGGAAGCCTTAATAATTCTTAACAGAACAACCAATGTTATAACTAATAACATGGTACAGAGAGCTGATATAACTTTAGTAGAGCAAAAACTTGAAAAAAAATCTATCAAAATTTAAAATGTATATACCACTCCAGGAATTTACTAGATAGAATCATATATGAGCACAAAGGCATACATTAAAACATGATTAGAACAATGCAGTTTGTAACAGAAAGATTAGAAACTATATAAATGTCCAATGAAATAGACTGGGTACTAATAAATAGACCAATTATAAGAATGTCAGACAAACATGGAATCCTTTATTTCAAATATTAAGAGAAAAGGATACAAAAAAGTTTATGTGTAAAATAAAGACTATGTGAATATACGTATATACATAAAATATAAAAAATATTTAGGAAGGAAATATTTCTGAGATAATTCTTGAAAAAGTGTACAGGAACTATGCAGGGAGATTGAGTATGCACCATGATATTCATATATTGATATTTTAAAATACTGTTTGAACTTTAAAAACAAAGCAGAACAAAAAATATAAGGCCTGGTGTTGTGTTTGTTACATGCCGGCAATCCTAGGGCTCAGGATGTTGAAGCAGGAGCTCAAATTTGAGGCCAGCTCACATATCACGTATCAGCAATTCTCCTGTCTTCACTTTTTGAGTACCTGATAACATCTGCATGAAACTACATTTGTTTACTTTTTTGAGACAGTGAGAGCATGAAAAATAACAAAAATCTAAAAATAAAGAAACCATCAAAATCCTACATATATCTTCTGAAAACAACAACAACAACAAAAACACTTTACTTAATAAAAACCAAAACAATAAGGAAACTTGGAAGCTTTTTTTTTTAGCCAGGTTCAGAATGAAACCCAGGAACTTGTGCATATTAGACAAATTCTTGATTATTAAGCTATATCCCAAGCCAAAGAAAAGTGGAATAAATTAGACACATATACAGTTTTTGATCTTAAAAGTTACATTTTAAGATATTATATATTACTAGGATTAAATTACAAGCTTACTACAAATGTCCAATTGACAATAATCCATGAATATTTTCTATGTTTTTATGGTAAGAAACCCAAACCACACCTTGAGACTATTTATCTGTATTTAGAAAAAAAAGTAAGCAATAACTCCATTTTGTAGCTCTTAGAGTGAATTATTCAATTACTGTTCTTTTAAAATAATCTTAGAAAAAGAATAAGTCATCTATGAGTAAATAATTTAGATAATTAGACATTTTACAATATAAATTTCAGACAATAAACTAATTCTTCTTGTTTGTTTATTTTTGAGGCAGGGTCTTCTATGTAATCCTGTGTCATGGATTGAATGTGAGTTGTCCATCAGTCTCATGTGTTTGAATTCTTAGCTGATGCTAATGCTAGCTGTCAAGGCAAACTTTTGGATTAACAAAATAGGATGAAAACAAGCAAATAAAAATTCATAAAGATTCTTATCATTTCCTTACCTTCAGTCCTTTTTCATCTTTCATTCTTTGCTCTTTTCCATTTGGAACAACAATAAAAACAGGCCCAGATTTGTCATCATCTTCCTTTAAGGCAGTTTTGTTTGGCACTTTCTTTCCTTGTGCACTCTACAACAAAGTTCAGAGAATAATGATGAGGTAGCCCATTTTTCCTGAGGAAGATAATTTGTTGTCCAGCAAAAGAGCATTATAGAAGCCAGGGAAACCTTTCTATATTATATTCCAACATGGAAGAAAATGAATTACAGAATCTTTCATGAAATACATTTTCTCTCTTTAAGATTTATTTATTTTGTGTTTGTGTATTCATGCATTCTTGTGCATACAAGTGTTCTCCTTATACCTTGACTTAAGGCAAGATCTCTCTGATTTCTTCCACTGCACTACATATATGAGCTTCAGACTGATTCTCCTGTTTCTGCCTACCAGTAGTGCTGGGTCTATAAACATCGGCTTTTTAAGTGTTCTGGGGACTGAACTCAAGTTGACAGACTTTTGCGGCAAGTGGTGTTACCCACTGAGCTGTTACCCACTCTCCATACAAAAATGTTTTTGTAGGGGCTGGAGAGGTGGCTCAGGGGTTAAGCCTCTGCCTTGCAAGTGGAAGGTCCTGAGTTCGGATCCTAGACCCCACGTATAGATGCCGGGCAGAAGCAGGGGCGGCCTGCGTTTCTGGTCCTGGTAGGGCGGAGCCTGTGAAGCCGGGGCAGAATAAACAAGGAGGTGGAGGCGGTCCATGGTGGTTCCTGAATTTGTCCATGGTTCTACACGCACACATACATTCACACACGCATACACGCACAATTGATAAATAATAAGTAATAAAAAATGTTTTTGTACAGGTCCTATAGGAATGTTTGTGTTGGTGCTATTTTTAAGGTGTATTATGTACACTAGACTGGTCTTGAACTTGTAATTCTCCTGCCTCAGCTTCCTGACCACACCTCTGATTCTTCAGTAGTTCTTGGGCTGACAAGAAATGTATGTTTGGAAAGGCTGCTATTAACTCAAATTAATTTGTGTCACAGATTATGTTTGTTTACTAGGTAGTTTTCATCCTTGAAATCTTCAACACTATTTATAGATTCTCACATTACAAACAAAGTTTTTCTATTTTTCCCATATTTAATGCCTCTCTACCACAGTGACAAGAAAACTAAAAGATTCTGAATCTGCTTCTAAAAAAGTTACTATAAAAATTTTAAATATTTGTCACTAATGTACTTTATGAAAATATGAATTTAGACTATATTTATCAAAAGGAAGGTAAATAATGTGCGACTCCATTATGTTTAGGTAAAATTCAAATTTCATTACTCTTATTATTATAAAAATAACAAGAGTTTACCATTTATTTTTCGAACTACAAAACATTGTTTTATTATCATTTTGGTTAGCAAAGAAATGGATCTCATTATAACATTTTCATACATAATCATTGTTCTTTGTTATTTGCCCTTCATACTTTCTCCCCAATCCCTTCCCAGCTTTTTCTTGTCACCTTCTTTCCCCCAAACAATTACCCTTCTGATTTCATGGCATAGATTTCTATACTTTAGACATCTTCCTCTCATAGTCTTTTTACTTTCACATCATATATCTATGTTATACACATACACACAAATTTAAATCTAGCCTCTACATATGGAAGAAAATATATTTTTCTAAATCTAACTTATTTTTCTTAACATAAAGATCAGCTGTTCCTTTCACTTTCCTGAAAAGGTTACAATTTAGTTTTATACGGCATACTTATTATCTCTCTAGCTTATATTTCACTTACTAGATCCCAAATACCCTCTGCATTAGCTCACTGTTTACCTGGTATTGTAAGGAAAAGTTGAATCATAACAAACAGCAGGTGTGTTAAAAAAGCATACTTCCAAACCCTACCCTAGAAAGTCAGTTTGAGAAAGCTATGACAGGGTGCCAATGAATCTCACTTGAACAAGCACCCCAGGTGATTCCCCTTTGAAGTTTGAGAGCTACTATATCATTGCACTTTCCAAAATCCACACGGAACATTTTAAGCAACATTTTTTTAATGTGCGAATGGGCTATGTACACATGTGTATGCATGCTTACATGTCTGTGGATAATGGTGTGTGTGCATGGATGCACGTGCAATTGGGTGTATGTGGAAGTCCCAAGGGTGATGTTTACTATTTCCATCTTATTGCTTTGAGTCTGGGTTTTCTTTCTTTCTTTTTAAAATTATTTTATTTTATTTTTTATATATATATTTTTTTATTATTCATTCAATTGTACGTGTGTGCATGTGCGCGCATGAGTGCATGTATGTGTGTATGTGTGTATGTGTGTGTGTGTGTGTGTGTAGAACCATGGATGAATTCGGGAACCACCATGGACGGCCTCCACCTCCTCGTTTACTCTGCCTCAGGATTCATAGGCTCTGCCCTATCAGGGCCAGAAACGCAGGCCGCCCCCGCTTCCACCTGGCGTCTATACCTTGGGTCTAGGATCTGAACTCAGGACTTTCCGCCTGCAAGGCAGAGGGTTAACCCCTAAGCCATCTCTCCAGCCCCTTAAAATTATTTTAAACTTTATTTATTCATTCATTTAGAGAGAGAGAGTGTGTGTATGTATCAGAGGGCATATGTGTCCTTATAGAGGGCTGAAGGGGACTTCAGGATAATCCTGGATTACTGCTAACTCTTTCTGGCTTCATTCTGGGATTTCTCAGGCTCCGCTCACCAGGGCTTCAGGTGCAGCCTCATCAGTTTCCAGCTGGCATTTTTATATGGGACCTGGGATCCGAACTCAGAAACCTGTTGCTTGCAAGGCAAAATCTTAACCCCTGAGCCATCTCTCCAGTCCTTCTTTCTTTATTTTAAAGAAGAAATTAATTAAATATTTATAGTTACAAATATAATGAATCTATATTTTCATCCCCTACTACCCAGCCTCTCCCAAGACTTTACTATTTTTAGTAGACCACAATTCCTTTCTATAGTTTAAACATGGAAGTTACTCAGTCCAAACAAATATGAGATCATCTATGTGAAACTGCTTTGTAAGCTGAAAAAAGAAAGAAAAGAAAAAAATTTATGGTAATAAGTACGGCATCAAAAATACTTCAAACTCATGACCAAAATACTAAAATAAACACTTGCTCACTTGATGATGAGGACAAGAAGGGAGATAGAAAAAGAACAACTTTGCTGAGTAGTTTTTTTTTCTTAATTATTTTATAAAACAGATTTTATTTACTTATGAGGGAGGGGAGAAGAATTAATTAAGGTCAGAGGACAACTTTTACAAGTTGATTCTCTTTCTACCATATGGGATTCTGGGGATCAAACTCAGGTTTGATGACGTTTCAGGTCATATACCTATACTATATATATAAATTTAAATCTAGCTTTGCAAGTAGGTGCCTTAAGCACTGAGCAATCTCATATGCCCGTCACTGGATAGTTCCGAAGATAATTACTCTATCAAATTATGAGTTAATTTAACCCACAAGACACCTAACCATAAGAAGAAAAACGCAGGGCTCAAGGGTTAAGACTCTATCTCCCGTGGGTTGGGGATTTAGCTCAGTGGTAGAATGCTTGCCTAGCAAGCGCGGGGCCCTGGGTTCGGTCCCCAGCACCGAAAAAAAAAGACTCTATCTCCTAAGAAGAAGGTCCTGAGTTCTGATTCCAGGTCCCATGTAAAAATACCAGGTGGAAACAGCAGCAGGTCCACTTCCAGCCCTGGTGGGTGGAGACTGGGAAATACCAGAGCAAAGCAAAAAGGAGGTAGAAGCAATTCAGGATGATTCCTGAAATCACCCTGGGTCCTCTACAGGTATACACAGTGCCCTCTAATATATATATATACACACACACACTTCAAAATAAAAATAAATTAAAAATTAGAAAAATATTTCATTTTTGTGTGTTTGTATGTGTTCTCTGTGTGTGTATGTTTTTATATGTTCGAGAGAGGAGGGAGAGAGAAAACAAGAGAGAAAGACAGAGAAGACACTGTGTGCCCCATGATAAGCTACGAGTGACTTTGAGAATCATCCTGGATTGCTTCCACCTTCTTTTTCCTTTGCTCTGGAATTTCCCAGGCTCCACCCTCCAGACCCAGAAGTGTAGGCCACCACCATTTCTGCCTGACATTTTAGATCCCCAGTATGGCAAAAAAAGCCAAACCAATCAAACAAAAATCATGACACTTATATGAGTACTTGTATAACTGAATTTTTTAATATATATATATAAAATGTGTAAGTGCAAAAAAATGTGTAAGTGTATAAAAAGCAAACCTAGGTCTAAATATGTAGAGTTAACATACCTTTGCTTTAGAGGAAATTCCTGGAGCCTTGGCTTTTTTCAGATCAGGCTTGGCTTCTATGGTATTGGAAACAGAATCTTCAACAGGTGCTTTGAGAAAGAAAAAAATATTATGTTAAATTAACACTTTATTTTGGGCACATTTAATATCCAACGGTAACAAGAAAACCTTAGGTCTTAAATATAGTAATTTATAAGGCATTAGATTCCAACCCCCCCCCAAGTGTTTTTTCTTCAATTTCTTTTTAAAAGTAGCACATGCCTGTAATTCTAGCACTTTGGAGGCAGAAGCAGGAAGATTCTTTCAAGTTCCAGACCAGCCTCATCTACAAAGGGAGTTCATTCTACGCCAAGGATGTTACAGTGAGACCTGGTCTCAAAACAAAACACTTTGGAATAAAGCTAATTAAAGAAGTGAAAGATCTCCAAACTGAAAATTTTTAAACACTAGAGAAAGAAATTGAAGACATTTAGAAGATGGAAAGACCATTCGTGCTCATGGATTAGAAGAATCAATACTGTGAAGATGGATGAAAAATAATCTAGAGATTCAGTGCAATCCCCATCAAAATTCCAATACTATCCTTAAGAAATAAAAAAATAAAGTTAAAATTCATTTGAAAGCACTAAACAATAGCCAAAACAATCCTCAGTGTGGGAGGGTAGGGGGCACACAAGTTATAGAGTAACACCACAAGAACAGACATGTAGATCAATAGAAGAGAACTGAAGATCGAGATATAAATCCATGTAGCTACAGTTACTTGATTACTGACAAAGATGGCAAAAATAAAAGACAACTTTTGTAACAACGGTGCTGGGAAAATTAGATATAATTTTATCTCTCGCTTTATACAAAAATAAGCTCCAAATGAATCAAAGGCCATAACACAGACCTAAAAGTCTATAGCTATAGAAAAAATTTGAGAACTATTTCAAAGACTTCAACCATTAGAAAGTATGGTTAATAATCACTAAACGGAACCTCATGAAATTAAAAAGCTCCTGGGGCTGGAGAGATGACTCAGTGGTTCAACCTTTGCCAGATAAGCAAAAGAACCTGAGTTCTGATCCCAGATCCCACATAAAAACAACAGGTGAAAATGGTTGTTGTCCCACACCTATGTATTGAAAAACAAACAAAAAAACCCCATTTTGTACAGCAAAAGAGAAATAGCTAATTAAATGAGGAAATAGGTTACATAATGAGAGAAAAACTAAGCCAGATACAAATCTGACTGAAAATTAAAATCCAAAATATTCAAAGAACTTAAAAGCTAAATAATGAAAAAACAAAAGTACTCAATCAAAAAATAAGCTACAGAACTTCAGAGTTTCTCAAAAGAAATACAAATAGTCAATAAATGTTCTAAAGTGTTCAATATCCTTAGCCATTAGGGAAATGTAAATTAGAACAACTTTGAAATTCTAATTCACCCCATTAAAATGGCTATCATCAAGAAAACAAAGAACACTGGTGAGGGAAAGGGTAACCCTTTCCATGCTGGTGGGAATGTAAACTGGTATAGTCACTATGGAAATTATGAGGTTTATCAAAAAACTACAAACAAAACAACCATATGTCCAGCTGTGCACTCCTGATGGTATATAACCATTTATTGCTGCTGTATTAACAATAGCTAGGAATGAAACCTGTTTAAATATCCACCAACTGATGAACAGATAATGAAAATATTGTACATAGGCATAATGGAATTTATTCAGCCATAAAGAAAAACGAAATGAAATTTGCAGAAAAATGAATGGAAATGAAAAACATATTAAGGTACCCTAGGCACAGAAAGTAAAACACCACATGACCTCTCTCAGATGTACATTATAGATTCTAAATTTTATATGGGTGGATTTATATAGTGAGTATAAGTACAGGCCAGAAAACTAAATAAGAGGCCATGAGAGGGAGAAAGGGAGGATTTGGGGAGGTAAAAGAACATGTGATATGAAAGTTGAAGGGGGACTCCCGAGGATAAAAAGGTTTAAGTGAGGATGAGAGCAGAGAGATAAGGGAGAAGAAGGGGTAGAGGAGTTTCAGGGGTGGGACTAAGAATGCATGAAAAAACAAAAAGGAAACCTGCTACTTTGTAAGTTAATTAAAAAATATAAAATATAAAAAAGGCTTTGCTCCCAATTTTCATTATTAAATGAAAATCCAGTGCTGGGGTGGTTTACATTCCTTATGAGGTATCCAAAACAATACAGGTTATTGCCACTGCTTTTTGCTGTCTGCCAGAACTAGACAGACTCAATTGTTGAAGACACCTCAAAGTTTGAATTCAGGGCATAGAGAAATCAAACTGGAAGTGAGCTGCAAGACTCCTCCCTGCTGGCTGGTTTTCCAGGTGTTAGAAGGGGTTGATGCTATACAGACTTTTGGAGAAAAATCATCAAAATAGTCTCAGCTGTCTCAGGGAAATTTGTGGAAGAGGGGGCGGTGAGATTGTAAGAGCCTAAAGATGGGGAGGAGCAACGGTATGCGAGATACTCCATACAAGTTAGGGCCGAAGTAATCATAATAAAACTTTGCATGACCTGCACAATGACCAATATCATTGAACCCCCAAAGTCTAGCATGGATCATAGGCATTAGGATTCTTAGAGGCAAGGGATTAACAGCCACAATAGTGTTTCTATACTAAAGGGGAACACAAAAAAGAGCTCTAGACAATGTCACTGAGTCCTTACACCTCATCAGAGAAGAGGACCCGTAAAGCACAGTAAGGATGCTCCAGGAATGGGGGGAAGGGAGCACTGGGAGAAAGGGTGGGAGGAAGGAAAGGGAAAAGGGGAGAGGGAACAAGAGTATCCAGGGAGGGTTAGAGGGAGGGAAGAGAATGGGGTACTTTTCAACTTTGTGTGAGTGGAAGAAATAAAAAAAAAAATAGTCTCAGCTGTGCTACATTATCAACCTGTTGGGGAAATGTACAGTGCAACAGTGGCATGATTGTTATGGAAGTCACCAATGACTTTCTTTTGATATATTTATATTCTTAGTTTCATATATGCATATAATAAATTTTAATCATTTCATCCTACCACTACCTAAGCCTATCCCCACTCCTCCCACTGAAATTCTTCAACCAGTCTCTCTCCAACTTATACTTTGTGTATTGTGTGTGTGTCCCACTGAGTTTCGTGAGTTTCATACATTAACATGTATCAAATGCTTTCTGATAGGATTATACAGGCTGCTCTACAGGAGAAAATTCATGTCTGGTAACATAAAGTTGGTCAAAGCCTGTGGGCTTTTGGAGAGCATAGACCTTAGTAAAGAAGCTGCTACTATTGTTTTGCTAATGTTTATTTATAACCTTTATGTTACAATGTTATAAATATGCCCAAAGATTAGAACTGCTCTCAAGCTTTGGTCATTTTGGAGTTACTGTGTAATAGTTGACCAATAAGCTGAGAGTAAATGACTATTGAATGCTCAATCCTAAATGGAAGATTTATATCAACTACCCTACCTTATCCTCCCAAAGTTCAGAGAACACTGGAGAAAAGGGCAAAAAGAATTTAAGAAGTGGAAGAAAGTGTGGAGTGTTTAGAATACTATCTTTTGGGCATGATAAGACTATTGCACTCATGAACTCACATATGGTGTAACTAGGTCAACATTCCATCCTGGATTAAAGAGAGGCTTAGATGGCCACCTGGTCCTGAGAATTTCTATGCTTGCCAGGGTAAAAGAAGGCCATGGTTGCCAAGGAGGAGAGAAGGGTTTAGACGGCCCCACACTTCTTCATGGATCTATTGGCAGTAAATTTCACCATGTAAGGAGGAAGGACTGCAAGGCACCAAACCTCTCTCAGGGACTAATGAGAATGAACACCAGTTAACAGAAAGGGGAGAGATGCCTTCTTCAGTGTTGCAGGCACTGATATGCTGTCCATGCACCAGGCACATACTATTTCAAGTAAGCCACATAAAACTCAATGGGTCACACATATATGAAACATATGAAAGTAAGAGGGAGATCAGTTTGGAAGATTTTTAATGGGAGAAGAGGTCAGATAATATCGGGTGAAAACGATTTAAATTAATTGCATACATATATGAAATTATAAAAACATTAAAATAAAATTTCAAATAAATTCTGGAAAAACAGTATTTAAGGATAGCAAGAGAGGCCTGATTTGGATCCCTTGAAGCCCACATGATGGAAGGAGAAAACTATTTCCAAAAGTTATCCTCTGACCTCCACATACTTGCTGGCACTTTCTATCACCATAACATGCATGCATGCATCTTCTCTTTCTCCTTTTTAAATAAATTTATTTATTTATTCAATTATGCGCGGTGTGCGTGTGTGCGTTGTGTGTGTGTGTGTGTGTGTGTGTGTGTGTATGTGTGTGTGTGTGTGCGCAGAACCACAGATTCGGGAACCACCATGGACGCCTCCACCTCTTCCTGTTTACTCTGCCCCGGGATTCACAGGCTCTGCCCTGTCAGTACCGGAAACGCAGGCCGCCCCCACTTCCGCCCGGTGTCTATACATGGGGTCTAGGATCCGAACTCAGAACCTTCTGCCTGCAAGACAGAGGCTTAACCCCTGAGCCACCTCTCCAGCCCCTTAAATAAATATTTTTAAAAATCAAATTTCTCTATAAGAAGAACCTTACAAAACTAATTTGAAAACTTACATCTATAACCTTTATATTATAATGTTATAAATATTAAATTAACTATTTTCTAAATAAGTCAACGTGTTTTTTGTGTGAGATTAATACTTTAAGGTAGACAGAGACTTGTCATCTTTGAAACTCATTGCCTTTGCACTTAAGATTCCAATAAATGCTAAAACTGAGTATGCACTTTGATTTAAAAAAAAGTTTTACATGTGAGAAATTTCTAATTTTAAAGCATTACCAAATTCTTTTTCATTAAACAGAAGAAAACGGCTGTAGCAATCTTAGAAACAATATGGAATACTTCAAGAAAAAAAATTAGAATTGCTATACAACTTTACGGACCTGGAAACCAAATTATCTTAATACCCTTAGAACAGTTGCCAGCATAAAATAAGTGCTTCAGAGCTGTTTGAGGAAGAAGGTGAGGGAATGTGATCAAAAGATTTAGGCTGGATGTGTTTTGAGTTCCCTCAGGTTACCTCTTCCACTTTAACCTTCTCAAAATTGTTACCTGATGTAGGTTGGAATTTGGCTGGAGCTGACCCTCCTATTGGTTTGGACATTGCTTTAGCAGATGCAGCAGGCTTTGCTGGCATGTTAGCTTTAGCTTTTTCTAGCATGGCCAATACTTGATCTTTAGAAGTTGGCTAGAGAGACAATATAATATAAAAGAAAGTTGACATAAATGAGGCACTCATACTAAACTATCATACTTTGCTACCAAACAAATGCTTGACTCTTGATATATCAAAAAAAGAAGGAAGGCAACATATAGCACAAAAGATATAACACATTATGAAGTCACATTCAAGTAACTATAAGTCTAGAAGATCATGGTTTTTGTCCTGTAGAGTCAGCAGATTCTTAAATGTTCTACTTGGCTTTTTGTATTCTTATTAAAATTTCAGATTATCATGGTAAGTAGTATATCTTTTGCTTATATAAATTATTATTCAGTATTTTCCTAATAGAATTCAACATTATCGGCAAAAACAAAATTAAATAATACCTTAAGTTTCCCAGTAGCCTTGGCCATTTTTTCATACCCTAAATGCATCATAAAGAAAGGCAAAGCATCTTGGGCCTTCTTTCGTACATCTCCATTTCGATCTTCTAGACAGGAATATAGATGAGGAACACAAAGGATAAGGTCTGTAGGAGTAGAACGAAGGGTAGGTAATTTCTCAGCCATCCATCCCAGAAGCTGCCAAAAGAAAAATAAAGTCACATACCACAAATGGAAAATTACTGTTTGATGTAAAGCTTAATTTTGTTAGTTTCAAACATTAAGTTTATTATATTTCTCTAAGAATGCAACCTAGTGCTTGTGCGTACTATGCAAACATTCTACACTGAGTTACACCCCATCCATGAATTAATTTTTAAAAAAAACTTGAGATAGGGTGCCAATTATTATAGGTGGACCTTGAACTTACTGTCTAGCCTAGAATGACTTCAAACTTCTGACATTCCTGCCTCCATTTCCTTAGTATCGGGATTACACAATTGTGCTACCATGCCCAGTTTATGTGGTGATGAGCTGAATCCAGGACTTTGTGCATGTTGGGAAAGCACTCTTAACAACTAAGCTACATTTCCAACATCTGTATTAGTTCTTATACTGCAACTTTTCAAAACTGTACTATAAACACACCCAATAACAATATTCGTTAAGAATACCCCTCTTCAGACTATAATTGGACACTAATTTATAAAGCTTTATTAGTTCTTAACATTTTAATATTTAAGAGAGCACTATGAAGGCATACATGGTACAATATTGCCAAGATGCAGATGTGGAAGTAAAAGGACAACTTTTCTTCTACCAGTAACTCCAGGATCCAATCTGGATCACTATATTTGCTGGCAGGTACCTTTATCCACTGAGTTATCTCAACAGACACATTTGTGTATGCATGTGCATGTGTGTGTGCAGGTACTAGTAAACATATGTGAACCCATGGATATGGATTCCTGAGATAGATATCTAGAATCATCTTTGATCACATTTCCATCTTTTTTTTTTTTTTTTTTTTGAGGCTGGGTCCCTAATAAAACCCAGAAGTCTGAATAAGTCTAGTATGGCTGGCCAGCTTGCTTTGGGGAATCCCAGACTTTCTGTGCTAGAACCACAAGAAGCTACCACACTAACTTGGAATTTTTAAATGGAATCTGGGGATCACAACCCAGGTCCTTTTTTTTTTTTTTTTTAATTCAATTGTGTGTGTGTGTGTGTGTGTGTGTGTGTGTAGAACCACGGACAAATTCGGGAACCACCATGGACTGCCTCTACCTCCTCCTTGTTTACTCTGCCCTGGGATTCACAGGCTCTGTCCTACCAGGACCAGAAACGCAGGCCGCCCCCGTTTCTGCCGGGCGTCTATACGTAGGGTCTAGGATCCGAACTCAGGAACTTTTGCCTGCAAGACAGAGGCTTAACCCCTGAGCCCCACAACCCTGGTCCTTTTGTTTTCATGGCAACCACTTTAAACAACTGAGTCATTCCTTCAGTCCTCCCTTAATATACTTTTTTCTTTCTTTCATGCGTGTATAGGGTGCTTGTGTATGTCTTGCATATGCATGTGGTTATATACACAGATGCAGTTGAGTGTGTGTGCCTGTAAAGCACACCATTAGGGTTAGTCTGGCAAACTAGAATGCTCTGGGATTCCCAGGCTCTGCTATCTAGGGCTGTCATTTTAGGTGGGCTGCTAAACCAGCCCAGAATTTTTATGGGGCATATGGGGATGCAAGTGAGTAAACTCCCCAGCCCTGTTAATGTATTTTAAAGACCAAAAAGTTTCACTTATATCCTTTAAATTCTAAAATATTTAAAGATCTAAAAAAAAAAAACCCTCTGATTTGATGAGATGAATTATACCAAAATGTCTATATTATGCCTCACAGCTTACTGTTTTTCTGCTATACTTCTAAGATAATTCTGTATTTTTTCACTGAAATTTTTATTTAAAAAATTTACTGATGTCAGGTAATTATAACACTATAAAATTTTCTGTTTTCTCTCTCGTCTCTGTCTCTCTCTTTTCTTTTGCCCAGCTGGGGTTGAACTTGTTATATAGAAGAGGCTGGTCTTGAAATCCTAATCTCCCTTTCATCCCTCCCAAAGTGCTGAGATTACAGGCACGTTTTCCACACATAACCATATAAATTTCTTTTACAAGTAACATTATAAAGTTAGGATATTGGGGGTCAGCAATATAGTTCAGTGAGTAAAGGTGCTTATAAACAAACCTAGTGCCTTGGGTTTGATCTGTGCACCCACATGGTGGAAGGAGAAAACAAACTTCTGAAAGTTGTTCTCTGACCTCCACAAGAATACAGTGGAACATGTCTCTCTCTTGCTTTCCTCGCTCCCTCTCTCAAATAAATAAAAATAGGGAGCTGGTGAGATGGCTTAGGGGTTAAACCATTTGCCTCATAAACGAAAGGACTTGAGTTTGGATTTCATATCCCACGCAAAAACACCTGGCAAAAATGAGAGTGCCCGGCACTTTTGGTCCTAGAAGATACAAGGTAATTCCCAATGTAACCTTGGGCCTCCACAGGCATACATACTCAAGTGCCTTTTTCTACACACAGCTATACCCACACACGTGGAAAAATAAAAAAATTTGAAAAACATTAATGAATAAAAATATTTAACTGTATTCATCTGTGTATTACTGTATAGCTATCTTTATACAATATCATCATGTATATGTTAAAACACTGTGACCACAGAGAAGATTTTTAATTAGTTTCCATCATGAGGATTCTTCATGCTGTCTTTTTATAACCATTGACATCTCTTTTGTTAACCTAATTCTCAATCCTTGGTACGTTCTAATCTACTCTATTATTTGGGGTTTTTTTTCATATAGCATTTATAGAGATTTAAATTGTTTCATATATCAACACTCTTATTGCTAAATAAAATTCCTAACTTTATAATGTTACTTGTAAAAGAAATTTAAAATGGATGTCCATTCAGTGTTACCACTAATTTTTACTAATAATATTGATTGTTCTATAATAATATCCCATTGTGATGTGTGTGTGTGTATGCTTGTTTGTGATAAGGCTTTTTGATTTAGCCTTGCTTAAATCTGGTACTTTCCAGGTAGCCCAAGCTGACCTAAAATTCCTGGCAACCTTTCTTTTTTTTTTTTTTTTAAACATTTTTTATTATTTCCGCTCATACAAACTTGGTAGGTTCACCGGTTCCCTCCCTCCCTCCTCCTCCCCCCAACCCTCCTGCTCTCCCTCCCCTCATCCCTCCCTCCCCATCCTCCAGTGCCCCCCCATCCCCGGAGAATCCTTTTTACATCAGTTTTCTGAATTCTGTGATTAGCCATGTTTAGCTACAAAATAATTTTTATTTTCATGTTAACATCATGAGTATTTATTTATTTCACAGAAAGAAGAGGAGAAGGCACAGATATGCATTCCATGGTGCATCGGTAGAAGTCAGAAGACAACTTTTGCACGTTGGTCCTTTCCTTCTACTATACGGGCTTCTGGGATATCCAATGTGGATAACCCAGGTTTATAAGATGGTGCCTTATCTGTTGAGCTATCTTGCTGGCTCCTATTACAAACTTTTTTGCCTTTTACATATCTTCTAAGAGAAATGTTTGTTCACATCTTTGCTATTTTCTAATACAATTTTCTTACCATTGGGTATTTTTGTTTCATTGGTTTTTTGAATCAAACTTATTATGCTCTTTCTGCCTTAAGCCTCCCACTTGGTGGAGTTACAGGAATTTACCATTAAGCCCAGCTTACTGTTTAGTTCTGAGATCTTTATAGAATCTATATATTAACCTTCTATTGGACATACGGGTTGCAAGTTTTTTCACTCCTGCTTTTTATTTTCTTCAAGTGGTCTTTTGTAGAGTAAGCTATTTTAAAATTTTTTCTTTTAAGTGTGGGTCATGAATATTTTGACTCTGTATACCTTGCAATGCTAGTGACAACACTGATTAGTTCTAGAAGTTTATTTGCAAATTTCTTGATTTTACTATTGTAGACAGTCGGTTTTATTTATTATTTATTTTTTTTCGAATCTGCATCTTTTCTTTTTCTTATCTGATTGCAACAAGTAGATAATCTTTGCCCTTTCCCCAAACCTAACCCAGTTCTACTACTAGGATATTATCTCTAATTTTTTTTACAGATGCAATTTATGGAGTTTATTCCTACCTAGGTAAGACTTGTCTTCATGAATGAGTGTTGTATTTTATCAAATTTTTTTTTGAATATACAATGTGGTCATGTGTATTTTTTTCAATATTCTGTTGGAATGGTAGATTACGGTGATGGATTTTTGAATGTTGAACTCTATTTTTATGTTCTAATTAAAACTCTGATTTTACCATTTAATAATTCAAGAAAACAAAAGATCACATACACATACAAAAAGGAAGTTCTACAAAAAGTTTTTGCTTTGATTTTTGGAGCTGGATCCAAGCTAGTCTTGCACTAAGTTTCTGAAGATGGCTTTAGACCCTGATCCTCTTGTCTTCACTTCCAGGCACTGGGAGTATAGGTATGTCACTGGTGATGCCAGATTTCATGTGCTGAGATGGAAACCAGGTTTTCTGCATGCTAAGTAAGCACTTTATCAACTGAGATATATTCTCGAAAATTCCCAAGGGTGACATCTGGAATCATCCTGGATTACTTTACCTTCTGTGGTTTGTCAGGCCCCATCTTCTAGGGCTGGAAGTGCACGCTACTGCCATTTCGTATTTAGGGGTATTGGCACATGATTATCATCCTAACACTTTGGAATGGAGTCAGAGGATGAGTTCAAAGCCTGACTTAGTTACCTTCAAGTTTGAGGTCACATTGAGCTACATCAGGCCCCATCTCAACCCCCCTTTCTCAAAAAACCATCAACATAAAACAACAACAACAACAAAACAGAATAGGGACATAGTTCATTCAGTAAAGTGCTTACTGGATAACTTAATGCCCACATAAAAGTTATGTATAGTGGTGTGTCTCCATCTAGCTGAATCTCTCTCTCTCTCTCATTCTCTCTCTCTCTCTCTCTCTCTCTTTCTCTCACACACACACACACAAAGCACATGAAGGAAAAAAAGCACATAAATATAGAATTCTCTAGGAATTTGATATCATTTTTATAAATTTAATAATAAGTTTATTTTATTTTTGAGTTTTGTTTTTTTTTTTGAGTCATGTTCTCACTTCTATGACCCAGGCAGGCCTGGAATCAATTTGCAGAAAACACAACTTGCAATCTTTCTGCCTCAGTTTCTGAGGTACTATCATGCCTGGCTTTTAAAAAATTCATTTGAACTGTAAGTATATATTTATTAGGAAGGTAAAAGATATGAGTGAAACACATGATTGATTCATGGTACTGACCTCTTGCCTCAAGAATGGATTTTCCTTTTTAAGTTCTTCAGAAAGATCTTCTCCCTCTAGCCATTCCTTCATGCCAGTCTGTTCTGCCCAAGCATTCACAGTTGCTAGGGCAGCAGCTCGAACATTGTTCTAAATGGAGAACAGAATTGATAAAAATAACATCAAGTACAGTTTGGAATGAAGGGTGAGAATTTTGTTATTATATGAATGTGTACAATGGAAGTTTAAGGGTCCATATATATATATTGGAACAATTTTCTCTCAAACAGAAACTAGTTCTATATTTGTACTAAAAATACCAAAAGAAAAAAAATAGAAATATAAAACACTAAACTGGGGGAAAAAAAAGATCCTATACGTAATTAGATATAACAATAATATGGGAATAATATATCATGTAAAAAGAATATACAGACTGTACTTTCTGAATCTCTGGGAGCTCTTATGTTCCTACCTGCTAAAGAATCCTAGATGGTAAAATGACTTCAAAATCATTAAGACTGAAATTGCTTGCAATTTGACTATTTATGCTTCTATATTAATTTGCATTCACAGAATGAGAAAGACTTTCTAACCTGAAAACAAACATGTAGTCAAACACCCCAAGTTAATTAAGCAATAGTAAAGATGCATTAAAATATTTAGCCTAGAGACAAATACAAAAGATCTTCAACTTTTAGTAATATTTCAGTGACTTCTAGGATTGGAAAACTATATCTTATTAAAGCAAAATCATAATGTAGTAGCTCAGGGAGTAAAATGGAAACAATTTCAGGATCCAAAAATTCACACACTGATTCACTATATCAAAATTTAACACCATAACAATGAATGACAACTATTTATCAAGTGCATGCTATGAATTTTACATACAGAATCATTTCTGTAAGAAATAATTTCTTAAAGAAACCAAATCTCAGAAGAAACAACTATCTAAGGATCACAAATCTAATTGGTGATACTTCTAGTTACATTAATATTGCCTAGAAGATAATCATGTTTATGATTTTTTTAAAGATAGTCTCATCTTAGTAATTTTATAATTAAAAGTTATATGTACTCTAGAAAAGAGGATTATCTTTACACCAAAAATGTAGCTGGTCTATTACAGAATACAGCTATGGTGGAAAACAGCTGGGTTTACCTTGCTGTCTCCAAGAACAGTGATGATAGGGATGCCTAAATTCTTGACATGCTGCTTGATATTTGGACCCATGGCTACTGCCAACTGCTGAAGGATGTTCAATGTCTGCTGCACCTGAGTAGAAAAAAAGCAACACCTTGTTTAAACGAAAAGTAAGCTTGCACAACGTTTTGCAAGTGCTGCAAGATAGTATCACAAGTTTCTGGCATACTTAAAAGACAGAAAAATCACTAAATTGTAATAACAGTGTAACTTGTAATAACTTTTAGGCTCTTTCTTATGAGTCACTTCATCAAACTATATTAGGATTTTAGGTCATAGTTTAAGACATACAAATCCAATTTTAAAAGTTAGGGATTAAATAGAACATGGAAGGAAATGCCTTTAATCCCAGTACTGGGGAGGCTGAAGCAAGACTGCTGGGAATTTAAAGTTCACTGGGCTATATAGCATGGAGTATATACAACAAGATCAAAAAATCAAAACCAAAAGAAAGAGAGATGGGGGAGGGAAGCATGTTTAAATGTATTACAAATAATTTTACACAAAGATATTTGGTACTGGATTCTTATAAAAAGCAAATTCTGAAATTCAAGAAAATTTCACTAATGAATCTGCTTATCTTGAGGTACACATAATAAACTAATCTTTTCTAGTTCAAAACAAATAATTTTTGCTAGTGAAGGCTACAGTGAAATGGTCTCCCATAGCAGAGGAAGAGAAGAAACGAAACAAATACATGGTTTTACATACCAAGATTTTATTTGAATCATTGAGTCGACCCTTCAAGGCAGTTGGAAGTTCACCTATATTTGGTTGGATAAATTTTGCCTCATTGATAATACCTGCCACTTCATCTAGGCCTTCTTTTCTGATTTTCCAATTCTTGTCACCAATCTTAGACACCAACTCTGAAGTAATTTTGTCACTGTAAAACAGAAGATAACTTGTAATTCCCGACTCTTTTTTTTTTTTTACATTTTTTATTATTTCTGCTCATACAAACTTGGTAGGTACACCAGCTCCCTCCATTCCTCCTCCTCCCCCCGACCCCCCTGCTCCCCCTCCCCTCACCCCTCCCTCTCCATCCCTCAGTGCCTCCCCCCCAATCCCCAGAAATTCCTTTAATGTGAATGCCAGGCTCTCCTCTGGGCCCTCCTCTCCAATGACGTACAAGGACCCAGTGGCATTTCCCTGAACCCTTTCCCGTGTTCCCCTTAGGTATAGGAACACTACTGTGGCTGTCAATCCCTTGCCTCCAAGGATCTTGGTGCCTTTAGCAAATGCTAGACTTGTAATTCCCAACTCTTAAAAGACAATTTCACTGAAATTCCCTTTAAGACTTTAATAGAGAGGATCTGAGCATGCTAGTATACAATTTTAACTGCGCACTCAGAAAGCTGAGGCCAATAGTTAGTTCAAGGTCAGCCCAGGTTACACAGCAAGATCCTGTCTTAAAAAAAAAAAATTAAAAATTTCTCAGAACACAATGTACCTGATCTCTACTCTTGGCAGAAGATCAACAACGTCATTGCCCCCATCATCTGGTTCGTCTCCATCTTCAACTTCATCTGTACCATTTGCACTGTGCTTGGAAATTCCTCTGGTTGGAGCAGGTGGGGTTTGCCCCTGCATCTACACACAAATAAACACACAAAGCTACTGAACTTGATGAAGAATGAAAGTAATTATGGAAGCTGTCTGTGTCAAATGTTCTCATTCTTTCAAAATGTTTTGGTTTTTGGCTACAATGATAAAAGCCAGGGTCTTAAGCACTTTTGAGCATTCCAAACTGGACTACGTGTTCAGCCTGCATAGTATTTATTTACACAGTACTTAAATACTTTAATTCATGGCAAGATTCTAATTCTGAGAATTATACACAAAAATTTATTCTTCATCTAAAATATTATAATTAAATACTTTGAGGTTGTCTTTGATTTATATCCCCAAAACAAAAGAAAGCATGTCCTGTAAATTCTAGTTAGGCAATTATTCAAAAGTCAGTACATACATTGTTTAATCTAGTGGGATGGGGCAAGTTGGTAAGATGGCTCAGAACATAAAAATTCGCTGCGCAAGTTCAATGACCTGAGTTCAATCACAGAAACCTACATAAAGGTGGAGAGAACTGACTCTACAAGTTATCCTCTGACTTCTAAATATAAGCCAAGGCGTGTATTCCTACAAATGCATACATTACTGTCACATACGTACATATCATATCACATATTATCACAACACACACACACACACACACACACACGCACGTACACAGGCACACACAAAGTACTTGTGTATGCCTGCAAATCCTTGCATTTGAGAGACAGAGTAGGAGATCACTGTAAGTTTAAGACTGGCTTCTTCTATACAAGTTCCAGATCAGCCAGGAGTACATAGCTAGATAGACCCTTTAAAAAGTTATATTTAATATACTTTTTTAATAGGTAGTAGATTCACAATGCTTTACATTCCAAAGGTACAAGAAGACATAAAGAAAAAAATTTTCTTAGTCCATACCATAGTCATCCAATTCTCTTCCTAACAAAGTCATCAATTTCTTATAAACTCTTCCAGGGATACTTTGCACACATAAAAACAAAATATACATATTCTTTATACTAAAAACTTAAAAATCTAGTCATTTTATTTTTTTGAATTTTATTTTTGTGTGTTTGTATAGGTGCCAGAGTATAAGTGTGTGTGTAGGTGTATGTAGAAGAAGGCACTATGTGTGTCAAAAGTACAAGCCATTTCCATTTCTGCCCAGCATTTTAACATGGCATCTGGGTTCTGAACCAGGTCCTTCTGCTTGTGAGGCAGCTTATGAGGCAAAGACTTAACCCCAGAGCCATTTCTCCATCCCTAACTTATTGTTCTTGTGATGGGTCTCACACTGTAGCTTAAACTGACCTTGAATTCTCCTTATATCCCAGAGTGACTCTGAAATAACTCATAATCCTCCCTGCCTCAGTCTCTCACTTACTGGAATTACAACATACCCAGCTAAAAATTTATTCTTAACTAATGTGAGATTCTCATGCTCACCAAGGATTGTACCACTTTTAGAACTTTTACCTTCTCAAATTCAGCATCTATCTGGGATAAGAGGGCAGGCTTCTCATCCTCAAAGAACATTCGCAAAGAGGGACCAACATACAGGTACATCACACCAAGCAGAGTAATGGCAGAAGTCCTCACAGCCTGCCAAAGAAAACAATTAAGAACTTTCCATTAGAACAGACTACAAAGATTGCTAAAATCCTTCTTTATGCAATTTAATGTGCTCACTGGGTTTGTTGCAGCAAGAGCAGTCTTCACATTGCTAATGAAAGCTTTGACATTCAGCCTAGAAGAAACAAAACATTCAGAATTGAAATAAAACACATAAAAGCTTCAAAATACTCAAGCACTTATAAATCCAACTCTAAGTCTGACATCCACTGGAGTCCTACCTATTCTCTCCCTATACTGCAAATGAATTTTAAATACTATCAGTATACTAATTCTATATTATGCTCCTAAATCAGTCTTAAACTCTCTTGAATTCTAGATTTATGTATCTATTTGCCTTTGTGACATTTCAATTTCTATATCTAGTAAATATCCTATATTTAGTATATCAAAACTTATTGTGCACAAACAAAACAAAATCTCTTCCCACACTGTTCTGTAACTCATTAAAAGGCTACATTTATTGCTTTAGAGTTCTTCAGGAAATTCTTGACTCTTTAGAATAATTTCTGACTTGTCTTTCTCTTAGGCCCAAAATTCTCCACAGTTCTGCTTACAATATAGAAGCTTTCCCTCATCAGAGAGGAGGACCCAGAGGGAAATTTGACATGCACACTTAAAGATGCTCCAGGAATGGGGGAGGGAAGGGGAAGGAGAAGGAACACTGGGAGAAAAGGGAGGGAGGGGGGAAAGGAAAGGGAAAAGGGGGACGGAGCAAGGAGATCCAGGGAGGGGTGGAGGGAGGGAGGGGAAGAGGATACTTATCAACTTTGAATGAGTGGAAGAAATAAGTTAAAAAATAATAATAATAATAAAAAATACAAGCTTTCATCTCCATAATTTATGTGGAATCACTCTAGTTTCTTAATAGTGCTGTTTGAATAGTATATCAATGAGTCTGTATTCTACTATCTGCTCTTTCTGACTCTGCTCTTTAGAATAATTCTATTATTCTTCTGCCCAAACCACAATCTTATTTATGCAGTACTGGGAATCAAATCCATGGCCACAAACATGTTAGGCAAGTATTGTATCATTAAATTATACCCTATTCCTGCTAAAAAATACTTTGTTTTCCCAACTTATTAAAAATGTTGAGAGTCTAGATGACTTGTTCCAGTTTTTTACTCCAACCTTATTTCCAACCACATTTTACTCACATTAGATCTAAACAGCATACACTTTTTGCTCTATTTAAATATATTACAAGAACCCCTATCACAAAGAACAGGACTTTCTTTTTCCTTTTTTTTGTATGTGTAGGTGTAGGCATGTATGTGTGTATGTGCATGATATATGTGTGTGTCTACAGGTGTGTTAGGTATGTGTAGAAAAGTGCACTTTGTGTGACTGTGAAAGCCCAAGGATATCATCCTGGATTGCTCTGCCTCTTTATTGTTTTGCTCCGGGGCATAACAGAGTGCAGGCCATTGCCATTTCCAGCGTTTTTATATGGGATCTGGGATGCAAATTCAGGTCCTTTTGATTCTGAGGCAAAGGCTGAACCCCTGGGACTTGTCTCCATCCAGAACTTTGTTTTGTTATTTGTGAATACGCTTTTCTCATATTATCACATATCCCAACTTCTGCAGTTGCCATTTTTTTCAGAAAGATCTACCCTATAAAACAATATCCCAAATATATGCTCATTCTATTTAAACCTTTATTCTACCTTATTTTTTATTCCACACTTCTCAAGACTCACACACAATATGTGTTACTGTATGCTTCCTGTATAGAAATGAAAATTCTAAAAATTACAAGTTTAATTTTATCTATGATGTAGTCCAAGGGTCAATGATTCTATCATTATAGCCAATATATAGTTTTTAAAAAATGGGCTCCCTTGCACCTCATGGGACTCTGAGTTCTTTTTGGATCCCTTGTCCCTCATGCATTTCCTGTATGGAGTCCAAGAATTCTTCTTTTTCCTTGCCCTTGATGGGACTCCATGTATGCAGTCGCTGAGTTATTTTCTTTCTTTCTCTCCTGCAATCCTTTGCTGCTCTCCTGCTTCAATTTCTGACAGGAACCAAACTTTTTGGTGCAGCCCATCAGGTGGCTCTCTTACCCCTCATAGAATAAATGTCTGTGAGCTCCATTCTCTCTCCTCTAATAAACTCTGCCTTAATCCGAGAGAGAGAGAGAGAGAGAGAGAGAGAGAGAGAGAGAGAGAGAGAGAGAGAGCACGAGAGCGCTCATGTATGAATATAAAGGAGAAAAATATTCCCTTGGCTTCTGTCATATGCCAACGGATTAGTTTTACATTGAAGACTATATAGTTGGGTATAGCTCAGTGGTAGAGCACTTGCTTAGTATGTACAATGCAGTCGTTTGACCCTTAGAGCAAAAGGAAGGATAGAAGGAAGAAAAGAAGGCAAGAAGGAAAGAAGGAAGGAAGGGTGTAACTCAGTGGTAAAGCACTTGCTTTATATGCACAAGGTAGCACAGAAGGAAAAGAGGAAAGAAGGGAGGGAAGCAGGGGAGAAAGGAAGAAGGGAAGGATAAAGGAAGAAAAGAATGAAGGAAGGAAGGAAGGCTGTATAGAAAAGAATAAATTTTGAACTTATATCCTCAACTGCAGAAATTCACATATGATTCACTATTTAATCTTCAATCAGCAGAATCTAAAACACTCTTTATATAAAGAGACAAAATCTAGAAAATGTCAAAGCACAGAAAAAGGTTAACAACATATAGTAGTTATAATACTCTGTTGAAACTACCAGAATGCCCGAATTAAATTCTTGGCTTTGGCATTTTTTTTAAAGTTATGATTGGAAGGATAATGTAAGCTTTCTCTGATTTAAGTTTGTTCATTAATAACACATAATTGTGCATGGTTTTAGTGAGGATCAAATTAAATGACGTATTATTTGAAAGTGTGTTAAAAAATGCCAGTGAATAGTAGTGCATACCTATATGTAATTCCAGCATTTGAGAGGCTAATTCGTAATGACTGAGTTCAGAACCTGGGCAACATATTAAACACGAAGAACAAATCTGGCAGAGTTTAATATAAGGGCCTGAATAATGTTAAACTCTTTCATTATAGGGCTTCTAAAAGCACTTAACCATCAAGGCACCTTTTAGATCTCTAAACAACATATGGCAATTTTGAAATGTATCTGATTACAAATACTTGGAACTGGCTTTTCTGTGGAACAATTGTTGAAGGAAAAAGAACTTAGAGAACTCTAGTTGACATCAAAATGCAACAGACCACTCAATATAGACCTTTCAAAGGGTGGATTTCTTTCATATAAATTAGACAACCCAACTTCAGCTTTTCTTTTTTTGTGTATGTGTGTCTGTATGTTATCAGAGGGCACTGTGTGTGCCTCTGGAGGATCAAGGGTGACTTCAGGAATCATCCTTCTCTCTCCTTTTGCTTTTACTCTGGGGTTTCCCAGGCTCTGCTTTCAAGTGCCATTTCCACCTGATGTTTTAAGTGGGATCTGGGATCTGAACTCAGGTCGTTTAGTTTGCAAAGCAAAAGTCTAGCTTTTCAGAAATTCACAGACAGAATGAAGAAAAAACATAACTATCAAAGATCAACTAAACATTTAATCATCTCCCATTTTATTGTTTTCTGACTTACCCAGAAAAACCAAATTCTTTTATTGCATTTGACAGCCAATTTAGTGTTTCTGACTGATTTTTGGGATTCTTCTGTGAGAAAGCCATCGACATAACCTGGAGTGATCGAAAACATGAAAAATTTGCATTTTTCCTTGTATTTATTATGAAAATTATGACTTTAAGATATGTGTGCTAAGTAAGCTTTTCCTGATGTTAAAACAACTATAAGGACCTAGGAACAAAAGATTTAGTTTATAACAAAATGAAGTGATAGTATTAAATACATCTACACTGCAAAACTTTTCGTTAATTATCATTTTGGATTGTAATGTCTTAAGAAAAAATTACTGTCATCTTTTATACAATTTTCTGGCTAAGATTAAGTGTATCAACCAACACTGTATTATTAAGGATAAAAATAAAGATGATATTAGAATACTTAACACAAGTGTAACTGATAAGCTTAAATTAAAATCTGGCAAAACACACACACACACACACACACACACACACACACACACACACACACACACGCACTCTCTCTCACACACAGGAAAAGAGAGGACTGTGACTACTAACCTGTTCAGCTGTCCATGGCAACATACAAGCTTCAGCTATGGCTGTCATAGCTTCTTTTGCATTGTTTCCACATTTCACATCCCCAATTTTGTCTACAAGACCATCTAATACAATCTGAGCAGAAGTTTTAGAAAAATTTCCCTTCTGGGCAATCAAAGCAACTATGTGAAGTTTCATCTGCATCACCTGGACAAGAGTAAATATCAGAATTTTATGAGTAAGACAAAGACATTGGCTACTTATTTACCTAACAGCTTGAAGATAGAAAGAGAACAGGGACAACCAAACTAAAATTTAAAAAATTCAGAGGGGTTGGGACTAGAAAGATGGCTCAGGATTAAAGCCTCTGTCTTGCAAACAGAAAGACCTGACTTCAGATCCCAGATTTCATATAAAAAGGCCAGGTAGAAATGGCAGTAGCCTGTAATCCTGGTCCTGAAGATGGAGTCTGGGAAACCCCAGAGCAAAGAAATAAAGGGCAATCCAAAGTGATTCCTGACATCACCGTTAGGTCTCCACAGGCATACACACTTAAATGTCTTCTGGTGTACAAACATGTACACATACACAAACCCAAAACAGAAAACCAAAAAACCCTCAGGGGGGACGCAATGGCTTAGTGGGTAAAAGTGCAGCTCTGAACCAGTAGTCACACAGATGTCTATAATTATGCTCAATGGATCACAAAACAAAACAAACAGACAGACATGAATGTGAGCAAGAGAATGAATAAACATGTGTAGTAGTGAAAGGGAAGAAGGTAAAGATTGGGTGTGGTAAGTATGTGTAATTTGTCAAATAATAAATGTAATAAATTAAACGGCCTCCTACACAAACCTGATGACTTCGTCCTTGAAAATGACACAAAGATAAGAGAGGCTGAATCTATAAAGTTGCCATCTGCCTTCCACATGTGTGCCATGAATGCCATCATCTATACATACACACAAACACATCATTAAATTTAAGGAAATTTAGGAGGAGGGACTTGTTGGGAAGATTTTCATGGGAGAAGGAGGGTTGATGGGGTAATCAGCTGTGAAGAATGACTAGAATTCTAAATATACATGTATAAAACTGTCAAAAACAGAAGAATTTAAAACACCTACAATAAATGAAACTGTAAAGCCCTACTAAATAGTAAAAAGAAAGTCTTACGAATCAATTTTTATCCTTTATCATCCATTAAAGTAGCTGACAATGAAGACAGCAAAAACGAACCACTTGATGTTTCAAGATATGAAAGTCTATATGAGTTAGTAATCTGATTTGTTTTATGATTTTTAATGAATTTTTTAATTCAGATTTTAATCTGAATATTCATAACCCCTAATACAGATTTTTAAAAAAACTAATTGTAAAACTCAGTTACTATCACAATTGCCTACACAAAATCTCCAGTCTCCATAGACTCGAACATGTAGGGTCTCATCCTATAGTCCAGGCTAATCTCGAACTCATGGCAATCTTCCTATCCAGTCTTCTGAGACAACAAGTGTGAGCCACCACACCTACCTCTCAAGGTACTTGAAAAGTGATTTAAGTATTGCCAAGAATCTGGGAGTCTGTGTACATGTTGAAGACACGATGTGTATGTGCACAGAAAAGACAAGAAAAGGTCCTAATTTCTTACTCTGTCTTTCAGATCCTGTGCAAGCAAAAGATAGTAACTAAAAAGTGAAGTTATAAAGTGACAGAGTATTGAAGATGTGCCCCAAAACCCAGATACCGTTGGAGAAGAGTGTAAGGCATGATGATGGTTGAAAGCACTAAAGGAAATCTCTATCTAGTCAGTCATTAGCAGACCATTAAGCAGAGGCTTTTGGGGCTGCAGATCAAAATGACAATGAGATTATACTTCATACTATTTAGAAGGAATAAAATTTAAAAAATGAAAAATAATAATTATTAGCAAGAGGCTGGAGACACAGTTCATTTGGTAAAGTGCTTGCCTCACATGCCTCCAGTACTAGTTTCCAACCTCAGCATAGCATAAAACAGGCAAGATGGTGCATACTAATCTGAGTATTTGTGAGAAAAATAGGAGGAGTATAAATTCAAAGTCAACCTTAACAACACAGCAAGTTCTTGGTCATATAGAAGACCTCAAAAAAACCTCAAAAAATAACAAACCAAACACAAAAGTATTGGTATAAATGTTGAGAAAATGGAATTCCTACACATTACTGGAATGAATGTAAAATGCTAGAGAGTTACTTGGCAAAGTCTGTCAATTCCTCAATGTCATAGTTAGGCATAGGTGTCAACTTGACAGTTGAGGGTTTGAGCTCTGGGCACATTTGTGGAGAATTAATGGTTGGGTTAAACCCAGAGCAAACCTGCAAGAGATTGTCTAGCTGATGGAGAAGGCCAGCCTATGTCGGGTGAGACTAGGCCCTGAACAGATGAATAAAATACTGAGTTGGTTGAAGAAGTTGGCATCCTTGTGTATACTTGGCTAAACATGCTGGTCTGGCAAGTAAGGATCGTCCCTTTGTCAGCTGTTATGTGGTGATGATGTGGCCAGTTCCCTTGGCCCTGGTATTGGTGGACTGAGAACTGTAACCAGTAATTGTAAGAGAAAATAAACCCCTTGTTCCCTTAAGCCATTTCATGGTCATTTATCAGCGACCATTCAGGCTAACTGCTACATTCGAAAAGCTAAACATAGAACTAACTTAAACTTCAAATAGTCTACTACTATGTACATACCCAAAATAATTAAAAAGATGTATTAATAACATAAGTATTTGTACATTACCACTCATAGAAGCATTGGTTACAATCACCAAAAGTTCAAACAATCCAAATGTCTACTAACTGATGAATGGCAAAATAAAATACAATGTTATTTATACAATGAAATGTTATTTGAAATAAATAACAGCTGGTATATAGGTTAACTTTGAATATATTGTAAGTAAAAATCATACACAGAGGAATGATTCCATTTATATAAAATGTTCATAAGTGGTGAATCCATAGAGATGGAAATACATTAATTGTCGGTGGCTGTGAATCAGAATATAATGGAGAGTGATTGTGAATGAGACTGAAATTTCTCTCAAGGAGACAAAAATATTCTAAAACTACAATTGTAGAAAACAGTGACTATATTAAAAACTATTGCACTGTGTAATATAAAACTTGAGATTTATAGTCTCAACAATAGTTATAAAATATATTCAAGCAAAATTTTTTAAGTTCTCACAATAGTGATTTTATTAAATTAGTTGCTTTATGAACACTGAAGATGTTATAATTGTTAACCTAATAATTTACCAAACTGTAATTAACTGGTACAGTTTGCTGAGCATGTTTTATAAAGGAAAAGAAATGCCAAAACTCTATTAGAAGTCTTTTCATTGCTGCCTAAGGAGAACATGAGATTTGTTTCCCAGACTCAAGCAAAATTTTTGTTAAGCTGTATATGGTAGAGCATAACCATAATCCCAACATTCAGAAGTCTGAAGCAAGATATAGAAGCTTAAATCCACAATGGCTACATGTGGCTACACGATGAAACCCAATCTAAAAATAAATAAATAAGTGCTGGAGAGATAGCGTGGTTAGTAAATTGTTAGACATTCAAGTATAAATCTTTAAGTTTGAGTTTCAGTATTGATGTAAAAAGCCAGATATGGTGGCATGTGCTTATAATCCCATCAATGGAAAGGTATAGACATGAGAATCACTGGCCAGTCATCTTAGTCTAACTGGAGAGCCTGGGGTCCCACTCTGCCTTAGAACAACAACAAAAAACAAAATGATATTTGCTAGAGCATGAACCATATCAGGCATGTGATATCAAAGATAAATTAGATGAAGCACAGTGGACCACACAAGTGAAAAAGACTTGAAAATAGGAGGTAGGGAGGGAGACAGATGAGATGAAGATTTATAAGAGAAAAAGGAGGGATGGGAATGGGGATTAAAGAGACAGGAAATTAAACAAACAAAACAAAAAAGCCCACAAGTTGGACAGCTCTGGTGTAAAGATACCTGATACTGATCCATATGCACACAAACACATGTGAATATACACACCCATATTAACAAGTACCTATGGGCGCCTGCCCCTCATGGCACTCCACATCTGGGGTCCATGAGCTCTTTTCTAGCTCCCTGCCCTTCATGGATTCCATGCCTTGAGTTCATGAGTTCTCCAGGTCACCTACTAAATTCTAGCTTAATCCTCAAAAAAATAAAAAAATACCTAAGACATACACATATGCATGAACACAATCATATAGACAAAAAAAAAAACCCCAAAACAAAAGAGGAAGAGGTGTGAAGCCAGGTGTGATGGTATATGTCTGCAGCTGCAGCTATTCAGAAGACAGCCTGGGCAATACAGTGAGCTCTGTCTTAAATATAAACAGAATGAATATGTGTCATAATAATAAATGGAGGGGGAAGTACAACACAAATTACAAATACATACAAATTTATTTGCAATGTAAACTAATTATACAGGATGTTTTACAAAATGATGTGATAGAATGTAGATAAAAGACACTAAATTTACAACTAAAATACCTGAAAATTAGTCTCTTTCCATCCTGGTTTTTTAGCTAGCATCCTCACTAATGCCTGGCATGGCATTTCAGTTCGTTCCATTAGTTCAACAGCCTGTAAGTAAAGTAAGCAAGTCAGAAAACTAAAGCGTAAATTAAAGAAGAGTTCAAATGAATGGTAAAACCAAAATGAAGTCGGTGGTTATCTCTGAAGTCAGAAGGGGAGTAGAACTGGGAGAATTAATGGAGGGAGCCTACTTAGTTTCCGTTATGCTTCAGTTCTTAAGCTAGGTGCTTAGAATGTAGCTGTTGAATTACCATCTAAGCTTTTATACTTTTTTCAGCGTATCAGTTTGGCATCATACTGATTTTACTATAGCTCTGAATGTTTACTACAATTTTTCTTTTTGTGTATTTGTGTATGCGTGTGTGTGTGCGCGTGTCACATTAAAAACCACACAGTACATTTTGAAATAGGCCAGCACCTTTCCAAGACAGTTCTAAAGGTTTTTCATATTATCATGCAATTTCTACTTCATCAAGAAATACAGAAACAGATGAGAACTGATTTAAGTAGAGAACAATGTTTACTTAGTATATTTTATCAGCAAGAGCCATAATTTACAAATTTATCTAAACCTTTCCTTCACAGTAAGAAGCTAATTTTCTTGAATAAGTACTAACTTTCAAGGTTAAATATAGAATACAGATGCTGAAGACAAATACTAAACAGCTACCAAAAACAAAACTAAACAAAACAAAACAAATCCCACCCTATCTTTAATTAACTCCATTAAATATTCACTGGTTACAATACGTAGCAGTTAGGACAAATGTTTCATTTGATAATTTCATTGCTTCTACATAATCTATCTTTTATACTCCATTTCATCTGTATACACCTACCTTTTGAAATTCTTCCATACAGGCTAACCTTTCCTTCCAATTACTGCTATCTAGAAGCTGTATACAGGTAGGGGGAAGAACAGCCGAAGCTTTTTCTTCACATACTTCAATCTGTAAAATACATTACATCATAATTAGAAATTATGGAAGGAATCAAAAGGCAAGAATTCAAAAATATCCCAGCACAAACTGAAAGAACTTTCCAACAGGTATACTATAGTGTTTTTAGCCATACAGGAAAAGTCTGTTCAAGGTAGTTGAAAGATATCAAGTATATGTTGTATAACTTAACAAAGAAGAACTCGTATCACAGGCCTTAACTTTGCAACTCTAAAACACAGTATGTAATACTCACAGACAGCTCTGGCTCCACTATTTCTTTAGTCTCCACTCCTTTTTTATTCTTGGTTCCAGCACTTGCTGAACCTCCTGGTGCAGCTGCTTTCCCCTTCTTTGGAGGCCCACCAACCTATAAGAAAAATTTGGACAAATTTTTAAAGATTTAGAAGTTTGTGATATGTGCGCACACATGTGAATAAGCAGGTGCATTCACTCATGAGTCAGTGCAAAATGGCCTAATACCTTCCTTTATTGTTTTCTGCCTTGTTGCATCTCAATGAACTAGAAGGTTACCATTTTGTCTAGGCTGGATGTAAATCTTGGACCTCCACATGCACAAACATTCAGTGTTGTGGCTGGGCACTATCTTGAAAAGGGAAGCATGTTACTCTAGGACTGTGATAAGAATCATAAAGAGGAAGCCTACCAATCTGCCTTCAGGGTGGGAGATAGCCAGGTAGCAGAAGGTTGAAAACGAATAGTGAGAGTATATTGGGTAGTCACCTACTTTTCACTGTCAGAAGCTGAGCCTACACCTGAGGATTAATGTGGAGTCTGATAGCCTATGGTGAGATGGTAAATACGCTTCTTGAGAAACTTCACTATGAGGAGGGACTAAAAACTGTGAAGCTTAAGCAAAAAAGTACTTCATCTTTCTAACTTTATCCTTCTATTGGGGAGTTTAATGCTGAACAAATTTTGAAGTATGAAAATTGAACCACTTGCTTTTCCTATTCTCAATACACTTCAAATACCCGCTAGCTAGAACATTAATCACTCCAAGGTGTAAAACCTGGGAGTCTTCAGAGTATGGGAGAATATATCTAATCAAGACTACAATTTGCTACAAAAGACATCAGAGGTTCCATGAGAGATACACAAAGAGAGAAGCTACTAAAGTGAAGACACCTGTGGTTAGACACCTGACACCTGTCTGGTCCAGACTCGGCATCAATAACATGTAAGCAATACAAGCTCTTCAATCGATCCCGTCCCTTCAGCATCTACTTAGCAGACTCCAAATTCAGACACAGAAAGAAGTCACATTAATTACTTTCATTTGTTTCTCCTTTTAATTTACTATACTTTTTATTTATTTAAAAAATTTGTGTGTGTATGTGTGTGTGTGTGTGTGTGTGTGTGTATCAGAGGGCACTGTGTGTCCCTTTGGAAGACCAAGGGTGACTTTGGGAATCATTCTGAATTGCTTCTACCTCCTTCTTACTTCACTCTGGGTTTTCCCAGGCTCTGCCCACCAAGGCCAGAAGCAGGCCACCACCATTTCCACCTGATGTTTTAAGGTGGGACTTGGGATCTGAATCAGGACCTTCTGTCTGCGAGACAGAGTCATAACCCCTGAGCCATCTCTCCAGCCTAATTTAACTATACTTTTATGTAGTATCTTGACATCTTATTTCTTTAAAAGAAAAGCATTTATGTTTTCATATTTTATTTCTCTTTCAATCTTGTTCACATATATTTTATTTATTGAACAATCAGATTTTTTAAATCTCTTGCTCTTTTCTACTTTTTTAAATTTTTTTTTATTTATTCAATTGTGCGTGTATGTGTGTTTGCACGTGTGTGTGTGTGTGTATGTGTGTGTAGAAACACGGATGAATTCGGGAACCACCATGGACTGCCTCCACCTCCTCCTTGTGTACTCTGCCCCGGGATTCACAGGCTCTGCCCTACCAGAACCGGAAACGCAGGCCGCCCCCGCTTCCGCCTGGCGTCTATACGTGGGGTCTAGGATCCGAACTCGGGACCTTCCACGTGCAAGGCATTGGCTTAACCCCTGAGCCACCTCTCCAGCCCCTTTTCTACTTTTTAACATTCTTCTCCATTCTTTTCTATATATTATTTAACATTTAACATTACTTATCTTTTCTTTGCTCCTTTCCTTTGTCTATATTTTCTATTTAATTCATTTATTATTTTTACATTTACTCTAAATATTTAATTTCATACCACACTCTATCTATCCTTTGTTTTATGATCATAAATGGTATATTAGCTTTCATCATTCAATCTTAAGGGTGTTTATGTATCTCATCAGATTTGATGATGTTGCTATTACAGTCATTTAATTTCTACTGAATGGCATGAAAAATTAAATCCTTAAGAATACGTAGCCTAGTTGATAGCAGCTTGGTTTGCATGCACAAGATATAAGTAGGCATGGTGGTGGATGCCTGTGATCCTAGCACTTGGGAAGTAGAGGCAGAATGGCAATGTTGGTGTCCGAAACTAGCCTGGTCTAGAGACCTTATCCATAAAAAGGTGATGAGAGGGTGCTGCTTAGTAATAACATCTCGAAATAAAATTGGAAGACAAACCAATAGATAACAAACAGCAACAATAACAAAAACATGAAAAAGCAACAGTTTATCTCACCATTCATTACTGAAATGACTGGTATACCAAAGATCTCAAAGTAACCAATGATATCAAAGAAAAAACAAAGGTGCAGATGAATGAAGAAAATTTCAAGAACAAGGGCAATAAGTTCTGCAACAATTCTACTTCTGGCCTTCTAAGACCTAAATGCAAGCAGTTGTTCTACACTTCTGCCCCATCAGTTGCTGTCAATAATGCTGTGCCACAATGGACTGTATACACTCAAATCATATACCAAAATAAAAGTTTCATCCCTAAAGTTGCTTTAATCAGGTATTCTAGTATCCAGAAATGGGGTTGTTGCTGTGATAAACCTGACCATGTGATTTCTAAATCTTTGGATTTGGTCTGGGGAAGAAAGTTTATCTGGCAGGCAAACAAACATATAACATACATATAGATACATACCTCCAAACACTATAGATACATATATGTATATACACTAAGTAAAAATTTACATATATTTTATATACATATATATTTATACTTAAAAAAAAAACCTCAGAATTCCTAAAACAACACCAAAACAACTTAATTCTAAATTTGGCAAAGGACTTATACATCCAATGAGAGCATATGAAAATGCCTAATAACCATATAAAAAGATATTCAACTATAATATTAATGAAAAATTACAGGATAAATTAAAAAGCAAATTGTGACATATTAATACAACAGAGTATTAGCCTGAAAAGGAAAGGAAATTTTCAGATGTTAAAATATAGATAAAGCTTTAGGACATTATGCTAAGTGATATAATCTAGTTAAAAGAACACATATACTAAGACTGGAAATGCAGTTTTAGTAGTAAGAGTGATTGCCTAGTAAGGGCAAAGTTCTGTTCCATTCCCAGCACTTAAAAAAAAAAAAAAAGGCATGTGTGGAGAGATAATAAACACTCTATGGGGCTGGAGAGATGGCTCAGGGGTTAAAGCTCTATCTTGCAAGCAGAAGGTCCTGAATTCGGATCCCAGGTCCCATGTAAAAACTCCAGGCAAAAACAGCACCAGCCTGGTGAATAGAGCCTGGAAAGTCCCAGAGGAAAGCAAGGAGGTAGAAGTAATCCAGGATAGTTCCCAAAGTCACCCTTGGTCCTCCACAGGGACACACCATGCCCTCTGATACTCGCACACACATAAATAAATAAATAAAAATAAAATATAAAAATTAAAAAAATAAAAATAAAAATAAAAATAAACACTCTATGATTCTTCTGAGAAAAAAATGAACAAGTAAGGCATGTGCCCTCAAACCTGGTAACCTGAGTTTGGTCCCCAGAAGTTCATAAGAAAAGAAAGAATTGATTTCTGAAAATTATCTTCTAACCTCCACTTGGGTACTATGGAATGCATGTACATGCTCTTTAAAGAAGTTAAAATCACAGAAAGGAAAAGAAGGGCTGCAGATATGTACAGTACTTAACTAATACTGAGCAAGGCTCTGGGATTGTAAAATCAGCCAAAAAACCAGCCTACAAAATCAAACCAAACCAACAAGAAAGAATGGTGACTATTGGGATTCTAAAGTTACTGGGTTTTTATTTTGCAACAAGGTCTTATGTAGTCCAAGCTGACTTTGAACTCCTGATCTTTCTGCCTCAATCTCACAAGGACTAGAATAATAAGGCATGCACTATCATGTCTGCCTAGGTGGTTACAGTTTAATGGTTATAAAGTTTCAGTTATACATATAGTTGCACTTTATGATTGTAATTAACACCACTGAACTGTAAATTAAAAGTGGTTAAGATAGGGTGGAGAAATAGATCAGCAGGAAAGCACCTGCTTGCAAACCTGGTTACCTGAGTTTAATCCCTGGAAGGCCACACACTAAACAGGGGTTAACCTCTGAAAGCTATCTTCTGACCTCTAATCATGCGCCACAGAATGTGTATGTGTTATCTCTCCTTCCCATTAAAAACAAAAAACAAAAAAAAACAGCCAAAAACATGCTTAAGATAGTAAATTCTGGGCCAGTAAGGCTCATGGTCACAAAGCTAGCAACCTGAGGTCACTTTTCAGAAGTCTGCATGGTAGAAGGAAAGTTCTCCTCTGTTCTCTATGCATGTACAAGGCATGCATGTGTTCTTTCAAGAAAAAAAAAAAAAAAAGGTTCCTAGTTCCCAGTGTTCAGGAGGCTAAGGCATAAAGACCACAGTGAGTCTGAAGCAAGCCTAGATGACACAGTGGGCTCTAGACCAGACTGGGAAACAAAGTAAGATCCTGTCTCACAAAATAAACACAGACAAACAAACAGGTAACCTTAGTAGCAGGAGCCTTTTTTATTGGCCCTGGTTTAGGTGCTGAAATATCTTTAGTGTCCTTGTCCCCTTCGGCCCCTGATGCAGCAGCTCTTCCAGACACAGGTTTGAATTCTTTCTTTTCAGTTGCAGGTCCAGCTTTTTTACCATGTACCAGTTCTACTTTTTCTGAGCATTCTTTGATCTGGAAAATGAAAATAATATAAACATAATTATGTCCCACCATGAAACACAAGCACTAATTATTACTTAAGTCATTTTTAAACCACAAGCATGAAAATCCAGGGGAAATTTGTTTTTTCCTTTTTCAATAAACTATCTAGACTTTCTTGGCAGGAGATATATCTTATGTTTTATTTCTTCATAATTTATTCAAGTAAATAAATTCATAAGTTGATTACAAGTGATTTTTTAAAAAATAAAACAGAACAAAGTTGATAACAAAAAATGCTCAGATAGTATCCTCTAAATCTTGTGTTAATGTGCATATTTAACACAATAACTTAATAAAAATAAGTAAATAATAAAAATAAATAAACTTAATAAAGAAATAAAAAATTTCTTTCCTAAAGGAACAAGAATGGGCAGTACCTATGCAAAGCAGTACAGAATGAGGTAAACAGGGGAAGAAAAAAAAAGCCCTGAGCTGATCCACTTAGTTCCCGGTGACAATTAAAAATATACTAGAAGTAACAAGAATATTACGCCTCCTGATAAAATGGTCATGATATCTTGAAGGCCCCCAAACTTTATAGGCTTTTGCCATTGTTCTTGGCTGCTCTCCAAAAAACTGTCAGTAAGACATTAATTATTGAAGATGCAACACATATGATCACAGAACATGAGCAAAATATACCAACTGTAACTGGTCTGAGAACTTCCTCCTTTCTGGATAGCTTACACAGTACCAGGGAATACCGTAGAAGCTACTGGAGGAGAGAAATAATCATAGGCCTCATCAACTCACAAGATCTGCAAGTTGCAATAAAAATCACCATGGCAACAGGTGAACACCAGTATAATAGTGGAATGAGTATCAAGGATACAACCAACAGCTTCCTGATTGACCTCAAGACCCACTTGTCGGAATGGAACACATTCCTGTTACTGTTAGCTAGAACAAGAACCTAAAAAAGGGAAGGAAATAGATCAATAGGGAAAAACAGCCAATGAACCTATATGCAGGAAGATGGTACACCAAACTGCTGTCAATAGTTACTATTTTATCCATAGATTTGAAGAGCACTTAGCACTCAGCCTAGAATTCTTCTACGACAGAAGTACAGAACCTCAACACCCTGACAGGATGCAGCTTAGGCATGTAGAAGAGCAATGAAGTAGACAACAGACCAGCCATAATGCAGAGTATCAGTGACCTGGCAATGCCAACCTAATCTCTCCCCATCCTAAAGCTTAAGGAACCTCATGCAAGAGGGGACAGTAAAATTGTAAGAAACTGAAGAAGGGAAGGTCCACTGTTGGCCAAGACATTTCATTCAAGGCAGGACTGCTGCATCCAAGAACTCACTGCAGTGAGACTTGTCCTTACCAGACCTGAATAATGACTGCCATACCAACATATCCCCATAGACCTAGGAACTCAAGAGAGGTAAGAACATACAGTGGAAATCTTGGGGACTACAGCTATGGATGAGTGAAGGAAAATGCTCTTATCAGTGGAGTGGCCCAAGGAAGGGCAACTTCGTATGTCCACAAGAGTGGACAAGCCAGAGGGAACCCTGGGGTCCATAAAAGTGGATAGGTAGGAGGGTAGGAGGGAGTGGGATGGATTGAAGGGAAGAGAAGGAATGGGAGGATGGGGGATGGAGGATGCTTGTAAAACTAGGAAAAAAATAAATTAATAAAATGTCTTTCCTAAGGTGAGTAGTAATGATGAAAAGAGCCTCAGTACTTATAAACTGTTAAGAAGCAAACTGAACTGCAGAGACAAAACTTTTGTTTGCTTCATTATAACTTATCACTGACCTACCTTATCAAGTTTGAGTTTGTCTACATCAGCTAAGAATGGGTTTACTGCTTTCTCACCAACCACCTTCAAAGCAGTACCCAGTGCTTCAAAGGCAGCATCTCTGACTTCAGGAGCAGAATCATTGATGTGCTATATGAAAGTAAAATAATCTTTAATACAAAGAACTGTTGGAATTACTAATTTTGCTTTAAACAGTAACTATTGTATAAGAATTTGCTCTTTAAAAAAATTTTCTGAAGCTAAATGTAGCTTTCCTTCAGCCAATTTTAAGTTACTATTTCACAATTCATTCTGAGTTAAGGAAAGTTATAATTAATCTTTAAGTAAATCTGTACAGGAAATGCTTTTATTTTCACCTTTTATCTGAAATGCCCCACTCCCAGATGATTTTCAGATATCTGAGTTTACACTTTGATAGCCAATAACACAGTGATGTCGATGTTTAGCTAGAGTCAGCTGAACACTACTATGTATCCAAGTAAGAAACAAAATGCTCAGTAGCTAATAGAATCATAAAAATAAATTTGTCTTTTCAAGAGTAGGAACACAGTTACAAAAACTTGGATACAGAGAATTTGTTCCTCAAAAGATCACAATCTACAATAGAAAGTCAAGCAGTCATTGTACATGATTAGCAAGGAAAAACAAAACTTGCCTATGTATAAAATATTACCCCAGTTACAAGGAGAGTCTATACCTTCAGTAGAGCAGCACAAAAGGGTTTTAGTAAGCTCTTTGGCAGGGTAGAAGCAGTACAGTGACGGAAACTTCTTGCAATAAAAAGTGATGTCTGCTGCTTGATGGTTGGGTTTTTGTTATCCATTACTGCTAAAACGTCTTCACTGATGTTCTGTAGCGTGGTCTTTAGAAAGAAAACATGGTCAATGAGCATTGTTCAATCACAAAAAGTCAAAATATCACACTGACAAAAGTTTTTAAGAAAAAAGCACAAATTCATGCCATCAACTTACAGTGAGGAAGATTGCATCAATTGCCTCCTGTAGGGCTTGCACTACTTGAGGTTTCTTTTCCTTGAATTTCTCCAAAATGGTTGGTACAACCTGCAAAAGTGAACATCTAAGATAATATTCTCTAACAAAGAGGAATGAAGCACTGATACATACCGAAACATAGCTGACCCAAAATTTCAAAATTATGCAGTGAGATAAGCCAATAACAAAATAACTGTATATTCACTCTATCATTCTTTATATGAAATATCAAATTTTTAGAAATCAAATTTTTAGTGGATCAAATGAGTTCTAGAATCTTGATGGGAAAAAGAATAGGAGATGTCTGAAAATAACGTTAAGGGTGTTAAAAATGTTATGGAATTGGATCGCCAAAGGCATACACCTGGAATTGGACCTCTTGGGCCTTCGAAGGCATACACAGTGCCCTCTGATACAGACAGACAGACAGACAGACGGACAGACACATATACACAAACACAGATAAATTTTTTTTTTAAAAAATGTTCTGGAATTAAGGCAGTAGTCAAGTCATTTCTCAATAAAACTCATTAAAATTAATAACGTTGGGTTGGAGAGATGGCTCAGGGGTTAAGAACTTTGCCTTGTAAGCAGAAGGTATTTAGTTTAGTTCTTAAGTCCCACATAAAAGTCAGAAAAAGCAGTGGCCTGTACTTCCAGCCCCAGTGGACAGAGCCTGGGAAATCCCAGAGCAAAGCAAAAAAGTAGAAGCAATCCAGGAGATTCCCAAAATCACCCTTGGTCCTCCACAGGGACACACAGTGCCCTCTGATATGCAACCTCCCCCCCAAAAAAACAATAACTTTGGCTTTATCAAAATTAAAAAGCTAAAGTTAAATAAAAAGTTATTTTCTGGGCTAGGGATATTTCTCAGTTGGTAGAGTGGTTGCCTTGCATGCATATAGTCCACAGAAATCAGGACCACAGAAATCAGGCAAAGTGGCAAATATCTATAATCCCAGAATTTCGAAGATGGAGGCAGAAGTTCAAGATCATCCTTGACTACATAGTGAGTCTGAAGCGAACCAGAGATACATAAGTTCCTGTTTCAAAAAAAAAAAAAAAAAAAAATCAAAAGCAACAATAATGGAAAGTTTCTTTCTTGAAGGACCTAAGAATCTTACATTGGGAACAACTGGTTATTCAACCTGAGGTTTCCTACTCTGTTTTAGGGTAGGAGAACAGGTCTAACTCCTAATACCAGAAATTAAACAGTTTGTGCTCGGAATCATATCTTTGTATTTGAGTACTAAGTTTAATAGTAAAGTTTGGGGGGTTGTGTATATACCGTTGTTCCAAAAGTGTGTGAATAAGTATGTGTGTACGTATGCTTGTACATGTGTGCTAATGTGTATTATGTGTATGCAGGTAAGTATGCACATATGTATGCATGCATGAAAAGGTTCAATGTTGAAATTAGGTATCTTTCAGGATTTGGTCCCCCCCTTCTACTGTATGAAGTCTGGTTGTCAGGCTTGCATTGAAAGAACCTTTACACAATCTCACACATCCTAATTTCAGCTCTAACTTCTAAACTATTACTAATTCATTAATGTTTTACATATATATTATGTGTCAGGCACTGTATTATCTGGCAAATTACATTTTTTTGATACAGGAAGATTTTTGGGGATTGACTCACATGATCAGTACTATATTTAAAAAAATATTTTTTGTGCATGCTCTGTGTGCATGTGTGCATGCGTGTGTGCGTGTGTGTGTGTGTGTATGAGTCAGAAGGCACTGTGTGTGCCTGTGGAGGCCCCAAGGGTGACTTTGGGAATCACCCCGGATTGTTCTATATCCTCTTTGCTTTGCTCTGGAGTTTCCCAGGTTCCACTTTTCAAGACTGGAAGGGTAGGTCTCCGTCATTTCTGTCTGCTGTTTTTTACATGGGATCTAAACTCAGCAACTTCTGCTTGGGAGGCAGAGGCTTAACCCCTAAGCCATCTCTCTAGTAAAGTCCTACATATTAAAAAGTAAAAATATTTGAGAGAGACAGAGACAGTGAGACAGCACATGTATTCCATGGCACACATGTGAGAATAAAAACAACGGTCAGAAATTGTTCTCTCTTTTTACCATTTGGGATTCCAGGGGTGAACTGAGGTTGTTACGGTGGCATGTTAGGTGCCTATAAACACTGAACCAACCATCTTACAGGTCCCAGGTTTTTTTTTTTTCTTTCTTTCAAAGTTCAAATTGCCCAAAACAACAACAAAAAAACACTTTCAAGATTTCACATAAGTGGAGTGAACAAGATAATTCAGTGGGCAAATGTGCTTGCTGCCAAGCCTGACCTTCTGGGTTCCATCCCTAGACTCCATATGGTGGAGAGAACCCATGTGCACAAGCTGTCTTCTGATCTCCACTCACATGCCATGGTGAACACATACAATAAAAGAGTTCATGAAAGTGATATAGAAAGAATACAGGCTTGTAAGAAATATAAATAGCCCTTTTAATATCATGAGTTAGTAGAAAGCTTAAAAAATGTACATATGGGGATGTAACTTAATTCTTGGTGTGCTTCATTGGTACACAATGCATGAGGCCTTGAGTTTGATTCCAGCTCCACATGGAATAAGGCATGGTGGGACATGCCAGAAAACCTAGCACTCAAGGGTGGAGAGTGAGGTGAGGATGGGAGTGGAGGCTGAAGCAGGTGGATCAAGAATAAAGGTCATCCTTGCTAGCCAATTCTGGATATAAAAGACTCTATGTCAAAATATAAACAGAAAGAAAAATTAAAATATGGTAATGTATATGAAACTAAAGCTTACTCTTAAAATTATTACCAAAAAGTTTATAAATAAATAAAATGAAGCTTAAAATAACACTTGATGACAAACCACGTATTTTAAGGGAGACAAAAATTCCAACTACAGCATACTAGAGACACCTTTAAGTTGCACAATAAAGTGAAAAAGTCAGAATCAGAATTTAAACCTCAGGAAAAGCTATTCATTCAATCACTGTTTAGCAAATTACAATTAAAATCTATTTTCTACCTTGAGAAATTATTCCTAATATAAAACTATAAAACATCCTAGTAAAGAACACAAAACTGATCAAAAGCATATGCATATAAAATTTTTGAGCCAATTTATTATATCCAAACACTAGAGGCATATAGTGTATGAATGTGTATCTGGGGGGGGTTGCTTAAGCTTTTTAGAGGACAAACGTTGACCTTGGGTATCTTCCTCTATGGCTTCTTCCCTTACTTTTTTGAGATATTTTTTATTGAACCTGTACATCATCATTTTGGCTAGGATGGCCAGCCATCACGCCCCTGGAATACATCTGTCTCTACCCCTTAAGTTATACTTGTACACCACCACAACTGGTTTTTATGTGAGTGCATAGGATCCATGAAAACCTGCTTGTACAATTATTTTATCCTTAAGCCATCTCCCTAATCCATTTTATTTGTGTGTGTGTGTGTGTGTGTGTGTGTGTGTGTGTGTGTGTCTCTGAGGACAGTTGAGTGTATGTTCCTGTGGAATCCCAAGGATGATAATAAGGTATCATCCAGTATTGTTCTATCTCCTTTTGCTCTGCTCTGAGGTTTCCCAGGCTCTACCTTCCAGGGCCAGAATTATAGGATGACACCACTTCTGTCTGGCATTTTTACGTGGGGTCTGGGGATTCAAATTCAGATTCTTTTGCTTATGAGGCAAAGGCTTTAACCTCTGGGCCATTTTCCCAGCTCCTCAATCCATTTTTAAACTCATGTACCCTAAGCTGGACTTGAACTGCTGATCCTTCTGCCTCAGACGTTTGAGTGCGAGGGTTACCAGTGTGCACCACAATCCCTGTTCTATTTTTTTTCTTTCAGTATCTCATTATATTGTTTTGTTCAAACTTCCAAGTACTTAGGAGTAGGAGCATGCACATACTTTCTGCATTAGGAGTTTGTTTTTATTTCCCTGGAAATATATTGGTCATAATTTATTTTTATTTGTGTCTACTTTTGTTCAGTTAAGTTCTCAGAAATTATTTTTAATGTTATGAGTAAGCAAGCTCAAATACCACAGCTCCAGTAAGTTAATACTAGCTTTACAATAATAAAACTGACAAATAACTAGGAGACTCTTGAATGAATCCAGAAAATCAGGTGTAGGAAGTTAAATTCTAATGTTCAACATACTCAGTTTTTCAGAATGCTTGACCATTTTAATTATTCAGATCGGATTTAGAGGTCAAATGATAACTGCCATAGCTGATCAAATCCTATGAACTCCACTACAAAACTAGATTGCTACCAAATTTTGCATTGTCATATACGAAGAAAATACTACATTCAACAAATGCTTCCTGATTTCTTTCACAAAAAATCAAACTGAAAGACTGTCTAGTACAACATATGTCTTAAGTATATTATTACCTTTAAAAGAGAAAAACACTACAAACACACTTTGCATATTAATCTCAGAGTTTTACTTTATTTTCCATTATGGTACTGGTTATGAACTTTTGAGGAGATTGAGGGTGAGGAATAGTTGGTATGAAAGAACCCAGAGCTTTGCACATGCAGGCATTCCACTAGTGAGTTATACTCACAATCCCATAATTTGTGCAAGTTTTCTGTATGACAGATCCCAGGTTTGAACCGTAAGCTCTTATGTGCTAGACAAACACCCTACCACTGAGCTACCATCAGAATCCAGTGAAAATTACAAATTTCATCTTGGGGCTGACAGGATAGTTCAGTAGATAAAGGACCCTGCTCACAAACCTGGTGTCCTGAGTTCGATCCCTGGAAGTCCATATGGTAGAAGACAGAACTGACTTCTAAAAGTTGTCCTCTGAACTCTGTCCATGTGTTGTCATGGCTTACATGAGCATATTCTCTCTTTTAAGAAATTACTAGCATTACATAACTATATCTATGTTAAAAGTTAAATATATTGGTTACAATAAGTATAATTCGTTCACAGACATCTTATTTATGTCTTGTTTTCTTTTATGACTATGATTTCTTTCTCCATCCCTTTCCATTTTTCTTCTGGACCCAAGATTTTTCTCCCTATTTCTTTCATATGTGGGCTCTTGTTCTGATCCCTCCGACAATGAAAACATTAAATAGCTCCCATCAGATTTTAATGAAACTAATCGCCTTTTTTTTTCCCCTGGCATCCTCTGCTTTTTCCTGCCAACATAAATTCTTGGTTATGTGAACATTCCTAGCTCTATAGAACTGGCATTTTCTTTAATAATTTCTTGTTTTTGCCAATATTTCCAACTAAAATTTTGGATTATTTGGGCTATCATCTCAATTGACTTTAGCAGCCATGTCCACAAAGATATTAATGTCATTGTCAATGACTTGACAATTAAAGAGTTTTTTATTTATTCACTTGTCAGAGGGCATTGTGTATCTCTCTGGAGGACCAAGGGTGAGGCCAGGAATTCCCCTCTATCGCTTCTACCTCCTTCTTGCTTTGCTCTGGGATTTCCCAAGCTCTGCCCATCAGAGCCAAAGTATAGGCCGCCACCTTTTCTTCCTGGCATTTTTACATGGGACCTGGGATCTGAACTGAGGACCTTCTGCTTATGAGGCAAAGTCTTAATCCCTGAGCCATCTCTCCAGCCCTAAAGTGCTTTTTCCTATCTCCTCAGTGACAAAATCATAAAGGGTAAGCGAGCTGCTTGGGTAAGATCACAAACTAAGATTCAAAGGAAATTCAGCAGGCACTAAAGAATATGTATCCTAATTATGTGATTTTTTTCAGTCATAGTTCTTGCTTGTTTAATTATCTGGAATTGTGAACTCTTATCCAAATTAATTGAAAGAATTGTTTCATTCTTACAGAGAAAAAAAGTAGGAGTATACATTTCATTCTCTTCTTCCTTGATATAACCCAATTTCCCCAATCTGCAAGATTCCGTATGCTTCACTAAAGATACGTCAGGCATATGAGATTGGAATCAAGGGGTATATCACAATTTCTTGCTCAGGCAGGTCACCCCAGGTCCAACTGATCCATTTTTCTCCTGTGAAGAATGTCAATGGAATCATGATTTGGAGAGAGCATTAGCTCTTCGGATCTCCTTCAGTAATATAGCCATTATTTATATTCGTTCTGATAATCCGTGTGCACAAGGTTTCCTGTCTTCAAGTGTCTTCAATTTCTTTCTTCAGTGTCTTGGAGTCTTCCTTGCAGAGATCTTTCGCCTGCTGACTACGTGTATTTATTTCTAGCTCTAGCTCAAGGACACTGTCGCCTCCTCCACTATCTGACTGTAGCTCTACACAAACATGCTCAGCTCTTCTTGCAGCAACTGCCACTCTTCCACTAGAAGTGGTTCAGGTCCCAGGACCTGCCACAGCTGCAGTGCACCTTCCCAAGGAAGAACACTGTCTCCCTCAAATAAATAAATAAAACATTACAAAAATAAGGAAATAAATCAACTATGGCCATGTGCCTAGTTTCCTACAAAAGTCTTAGGAATTTTTTTAAAACTTTATTTTTTTGCATGTGTATGTGTGTGCATATGCATCAGAGGGCACTGTGTGTCCCTCTGGAGGACTAAGGGTGACTTTGGCAATCATCCTAGATTGCTTCTACCCCTTTTTTGCTTCACTCTGGGATTTCCCAGACAAGCTCTGCATACCAGGACCAGAAGTGCAAGTCATAGCCATTTCTGCCTGGTATTTGATGGGACCTGGGATTCGAACTTAGGACCTTCTGCTTGTGAGGCAGTGTCTTAACCCCTGAGCCACCTCTCCAGCCCCCGTCTTATGAAATTTTGAGGAGTTCTAATAGTAATAAACCTTAATAAGACATTTATTATTTACTATGCTGTTTTAAAGCACAAAACAACTAGCCTGTTATTTCTAATCCATTACTTACATGTCCTGCATATTGTCCAAATTTCTTCCTTAACCCAACAGCCAAGCCAGTAAGACATTTTGCTGCCAGAGCTACCAACATGACATTAGTGTCCTTTCCAACAACCTATAAAAAGGAAAAGAAAATAATCAGAGCCATGCAGAAGGGGTACTGATCATGAAAATATACTTCCAAAAAAACTCTTAAGCCAGTAAGATGGCTCAGAAAGGAGAAGTGCTTACTGGTCAAGCCTGATGACCCAAATTCAATCCCTGGAACCTAGGTAAAGGAAGGAGAGTTGGCCTCTGACCTCCACATGTATGCCTGTACACATACACACTGACATACATCAAGCACTCATAAACATGCAATAAAAAAGTTAAAAAAAAAGACTTCTTAAAAATACTATATTAGATAACCAATTCTTATTTCCTAAAAAAGTGAAATCTTATTCTTTGAGAAAAGTGAATTTGGGAGCATTCATTCATTCATTCATTCATTTATTTTTGCACGCACATGTGTATGCAAGCATTTATGTACAGGAAGACACCCGAGTGTGTGTGCTTATGGAGAACCAGAAGGTGATATCAGGACTCATCCTGGTTGTTCTACCTCCATATTGGTTTGTTCTGGATTTTCCCTGAACACTAGTATCACAAAACAAACAAAATATAATCAAAACATCATAATTTTACAGAAAGTGACATTGATATTGGCACAGAAGCTATAGGTCTATGGACACTGCTTTGGGACAAATAAAAAAAACAAAATGCAAATAAACAAAAAATATGCTTATTTCTCAAAGACATCACAGACAGTAGCTTTTTAATATTTACTCTCAAAAAAGCACCAGCAGAAACTGCAGTAACTTCAGGAATTTCATGAGGACTGTAAACTGCAAATCTCATGGTAACCATTTCTCTGGAGTAGTTAATGTCTTTATAGCTGCCACTTTAGTCGTCATTGAGTTTGTTTTTAATGATTTTTAATCTCCCCCACCCCAAGCTCAGGATTTACTTGAACTCTTAGGTGCTAACTGTATTTGTATTAATTTAGCAAAAATAGTAATGATGACTGAGTTCTTTCTTGGATATAGCTCACTACTGTAAATTGTCCAAGCCAGCTGGTATTAAAATGGTGCTTTACCTATAAATGGTCATAAATCTCTTTTTTCCAAGCAGAAGCAATTCTTCCCCTACTCTGAATTTTACCTAGTCTCTTTAGTTCCATAAGTAGCATACGTTACACTTGATTCCTTGAACTAAACCCTTAGTACACAATACACAAGTAATTCTAGTTGGTATTCCCTAAGAAGTAGCAATTAAGAGACAAATATTTATTAAAAACAAAGCATTTGGGCTGGAAAGATGGCTCAGGGTTTAAGATTCTGCCTCAAAAGCAGAAGGACCTGAGTTTGGATCCTGGGTTTCATGGAAAAACAGCAGCTGGAAATGGAGCATAAAAAATCCCACAGCAAAGCAAAAAGGAAGTAGAAACAATCCAGGATTACTCCCTAAATCACCCTTGGTCCTCCAGAGGGACACACAATACTCACTGATATGCATGCAGGTAAAGAAAAAAAATTAAAAACACATTAGGTTCTAAAGTGTACCATTAAATTTCCAATTATTATAAATCTAAGGGAAAAAAAGCCCTTTCCTTTTAGTTCTATATTGAATTCTATATTTTCACCTGTAAATGTTCTATTATTTTATATCTATAAACATTTCATAAAGAACCAGTATATAAAAAAAACAACTGTACGCAGCATTAAACTTGGTCAGAATTAAGCAACAGCAAAGGTGTATTTTCTAAAACTGCTTGCTTGTTAGGCTGAAGAGATAGCTGAGGGGTTAAGACTGTGCCTCACAAGCAAAAGGTCCTGAGTTTAAATCCCAAGTGGTGCCTGGGAAATCCCAGAGCAAACAAGGAGGAGGTAAAAGTGATAGAGGATGATCCCTTAGTGCTCCACAGGGACACACAGTGCCCTCTGAGACACACACACACACACACACACACACACATTCATAAAACATAAAAACCTTGTTTATTCTTTAATATCTATCTGTTTCATAATTGACCATATTACTTCACATTTTGCGGATGAAAATGCTAATATAATACAGTCTGGATCACTAGTACATAAAACAGATTTTTTAAAATTTTTTTTTATTATTATTATTTATTCAACTGTGTGCATGTGCGTGTGTATGTGTATGTATGTGTGTGTGTGTGTCTGTGTAGAACCACGGACGAATTCGCGAACCACCATGGACGCCTCCACCTCCTTCTGCCCCGGGATTCACAGGCTCCGCCCTACCAGGGCCAGAAGCGCAGGCCACCCCCCCCCCCCCCCCGCTTCCGCCTGGCGTCTATACGTGGGATCTGGGATCCGAACTCAGGACCTTCCGCCTGCAAGGCAGAGGCTTAACCCCTGAGCCACCTCTCCAGCCCCATAAAACAGATTTAATAATATTTGCACAGTCAAATACAGCTCATTTAAATAGATCATCTTATAGAATTATAAAACTATAATATTTGGTTCAAGATCAGCAAGATTCTATTTTCTCTGAGTTTAGAGATTACATCAAATGCCATATTAAAGTGAAAGTAATATGACAAAACCAAATCACTCCAAACTAACCTAAGATAATCATTTTAAAAATTCTTAAAATGGGGGGCTGGAGAGGTGGCTCAGGGGTTAAGCCTCTGCCTTGCAGGTGGAAGGTCCTGAGTTCGGATCCTAGACCCCATGTATAGATGTGGGGCAGAAGTGGGGGTGGCCTGCATTTCTGGCCCTGATAGGGCGGAGCCTGTGAATCCCGGGGCAGAGTAAACAAGGAAGAGGTGGAGGCGGTCCATGGTTGTTCCCGAATTCATCCGTTATTCTACACACACACATACATGCGCACACATGCACAATTGAATAAAAATAAATAATAAAAAAATTTTTTTAATTCTTAAGATGTAAGCTTATAATTCAAATGAAGACTGTTCATAAATGGCAACATATTTGTGATTAGAAAAAAAACCACTGAATTGTTGATGAAGTGAGATGCAACGGCTTGGACCTTGTCCAAAAAAAAAAAAAACAAAAAAAAACCAATGCCAAAGCTCCTCTGTTTACCTTCTTCAATGCTTTTACTAAATCCGAATAGTCGCCTGCTTCCAGTTTGGGTTTTTTCACTAGTACTTCTACGGCTTCCAGAGCTTCTTTTCTCTCTTGCCATTTTTTTGCCTCCTACAACAGAATAAGAATAGCTTATAAAACATAAGATAGAGCAGAATACAATTCTATTTCTTAAGTTTAACTAATTCAAAAATCTATTTTTATATAATTTTTTCTAAAATTATTAAATAAGAAAGTACATTCAAAATATTTTGTTCACTTTTTAAAATATTTATTTGAGAGAGAAGAAAATGGGGGAGCATTCATACATGCATGCTATGACAAAAAGGTAGAAGTCAGAGGACAACTTTCTGAAGTTAATAATCTCTTTCCGGGACTGGAGAGGTGCCTCAGGGGTTAAGCCAATGCCTTGCACATGGAAGGTCCCGAGTTCGGATCCTAGACCCCACCTATAGACGTGGGGCGGAAGTGGGGGCGGCCTGTGTTTCTGGTCCTGGTAGGGCGGAGCCTATGAATCCCAGGGCAGAGTAAACAAGGAGGAGGTGGAGGTGGTGCATGGTGGTTCCCAAATTCGCCCGTGGTTCTACACACACACAAACACACACACATATATACACACGCGTGCACACACGCACAATTGAATAAAAAAAATCTCTTTCCACCATATGGGTTCTTCTGGGGATTGAACTCAGGTCAAGTGTCTTACCCACTGAGCTACCCAGTATACACTTTAGAATTTTTTATTCACAATATAAAATTTTTTATAGTAAACAGAATGTCATACTTCTACATTTTATTTTCTGTTACTAAACAAGTGACAATAAAAAACACAAGAAAAAAGTAGTTCATCTCACAGAAGATTACGAGAAGGCCAGAAAAGAAGAATCAGCAACCAAAACTATTCTGATTCTACATATCATAGTTATCATGCTGATTCTTTTGTTTTATGGCTATAAAGTGGAACATGCTTCATTAGTGATTCAACAACTTGAATACACACCATTTGAAAAAATGGGAGAAAAAAGATGACAAATTAGACACCCTGGAGGAGATTACAGTTAAATTTTTTTTTAATTATTTATTCAATTGTGTGTGTATGCGTGTGTGTGTGTGTGTGTGTGTGTGTAGAACCACAGTCGAATTCGGGAACCAGCATGGACCACCTCCACTTCCTCCTTGTTTTTACTCTACCCAGGATTCACAGGCTCCGCCCTACCAGGACCAGAAACGCAAGCCGGACGCCCCTGCTTCTGCCCCACATCTATACATGGGGTCTAGGATCCGAACTCAGGACCTTCCACCTGCAAGGCAGAGGCTTAAACACTGAGCCACCTCACCAGCCCCATTACAGTTAAATTTATCAAACATTTGTTATTCGTAATTTAAGTGCAAATCTGGTGTGGTGGTCCATACCTTTAATCCAGGAAGAGGAGGCATGAGGATCGAGAGCCAATCTGAGCTACATAATTAAGCCCTGTCTAATAAAACCAGTGCTGTGGACATAATTTTTTTGAGACAGTCTTGTTATGTAGGGGGGAGGAGGTGCCTAGAACGTGCAATCTTGAGTCTCTCAAACATTGAGATTATATGCATGTGCACACCTAGCTGAGCCAGAAAATTTAAACACACATTCTCTGGTAGAATCTACTAAAAAATTAATACTTAAGATGGGACCTAAAAGGTGAAGAGATGGTCTTAGGTAAATATCAGAAGAATATTACGGAAAAAAAGAATCATATACATTAAAGCCCAGTATTTTAATAAATAAAACAGTTGTATATTTACTATTGGGAGAAATCCAATATGCTTGAAAATTAGCAGTATGGCTAAAAGGTAAATGAGTTTTCAGCACCATTTTACCTACCACTTTAAGACCCACCCAAATGACCAAAAGAATTTAATCAGATTTTAAAGACAGCCAAGGTTTTTGTTTTCAAAAAAGGTATCTTGATGATGGGGAGATAGCTTCGAGATTAAAGTACCTACTGTACAACTGTGAATATTGGAATTTGGATCCCCAGAACCCATGTAAATACTGGTCCACATACAGTTCAGAAGAACAAGGAGATGCCCAGAGCAGGTTGATAGTAAAAGTAGCTGAATTGGCAATCTCTGAATTCAAATGAGTGACTGTGCCTCAATGATTAAGATGAGAATGATCAAAGCAGATTCTTGGTATCAACCCAAGACCTTCAAACACAAGTGCACACACGTGCATGAACAACCTCATACATAAAAGCACTTATATACATGCAAACATGCACACACATGTGTTCACACACCACACATATACACACAAAAATGAAAATAAAATGGCATCTTTTTAAAAAAACTTTATTTTTCTATGTGTATGTGTGTGTGGGCGCATGTATCAGAGGGCATTTTTTGTGTCCCTGTGGAGGACCAAGTGTGATTCTGGGAATCATCCTGGATTGCTTCTACTTCCTTTTAGCTTCACCCTGGGTTTTCCCAGGTGCCACTTACCAGGGCCAGAGGTAAAGGCCACTGCCATTTCCACCTGACATTTTTACTTGGGACCTGAGATCTGAACTCAGGATCTTCTGCTTGGGAGGCAGTGTCTTACCTCTGAGCCATCTCTCCAGCCCAAAAATAGCGTCTTAACCACATAAAAAAACACATAGCAAAGTGTTTCCTTAGGGACATTTAATAATGTTTGGAGACAGTTGTGACTATAAACTAAAAAGGATGGTATTACTAATGTGTAGTGGGCAAAAGCCAGAGATGTTTCTAGACATCCTACAATGTTCCACCAACAGAAACTTATTTGGGGGAAAATGTTAAGAATTCCTGGGCAACAGAGGAGGGTCTGGCATGCACATTAAAGGATTCTCCAGGGATTGGGGGGGGCACTGGGGGAGGGGGAGGGAGGGATGAGGGGAGGGGGAACAGGGGGCCAGGGGGAGGAGGAGGGAGGGAGAGAGGGAACCGGTGTACCTATTAAGTTTGTATGAGCGGAAATAATAATAAAAAATGTTAAAAAAAAGAATTCCTGGGCAAAAGTAATGGTATCAAGGATAGGAAAGAAGGGGTAATATTAAGAGCTATTTTAAGGTAAAAACCATAGAAGAAATGAGAAAAAAGTTAAAAAAAAATCACATTCTGATTTCTGTTAAGATTTGTTAGAAATGGTGTAAGAGTTGCTTAAGCAAACCAGTATGAGCAGAAAGAGAAGGTTAGGAACTCACTCTATTAGGAAAGATACGGGGCTGAGAAGGGGTATGCCAAAGCATTCTCTAACTTTACAAATTAGTTAAAATAAGTGAAATAAGGTTAACCATTACTTACAATTTTGTCATAAAAGTCTTTGGGAAGTTTGGAAAGGATCTCTACTGCTTCCAACAGTTCATAAGCGTCTATCTGTGGCACTTCATCACCATCATCACCACCTTTGAGGATATTAAAATAATAGATCATAAGAGCAGAATAAGTTAACTTATCAGTAATCTATCCTTTCATATCCCTGAAGAAATATTATAGTTATCAGTATTATTAGTATTATTACCAACTTAAATTTCATTAAAAGCAGTTCTTCGATACATGTTTAGTGAATACAGATTGCTGAGGCAGTGCTAATTGTCACTGATTTTTACAGAAACTAGTGTCTACCATCAAGCTTACCCCCTTCTGCATCTCCACCAGCAGATTGTTGCTGTTCCAATTTAGCTTCTAGTTCTTGTTGAGAACGTAGAAATCGACTTGGTTTAGGAATACCTGTTGGCAGTTTGATCCATTCTTCTTCTAGTTCTTTCAACTGTATTATAAAATAATGGTCCACCATTAGAACACTGTTATATTGGAACTCACATTTTGTTTATGTGGCTCTAGCAGGGAAAACAAGAAAATATAAATTTATAATATATATATTTTCGGATGTAAGTGATATGGCTCACTTGCTAAAGTGCCTGCTACCTAAGCACAAGGACCTTATATCCTTAGGGGCCATGCAAAAAGCCTGGCATAGCGATGCATGCCTGTATTCCTAGAACTGGAGGGTGGAACCAGGAAAATCCCTGGGGCTCGCTGGTTAGCTCATGTAGCTAAGCAGTGAGCTCTAGGTTCAGTGAGAAATTATCTCACAAACTAAGGAAGAAAAGCAATTGAAGAAGACACCTGACACTGACCTCTGGCTTACACACACACACAAATGCTAGCTTACTGACATCATCAAAAGCATGATATTTAATTATGACAAAGTAACAGAAAAAGTATATGCTTGGGAAAATCAATTTCAAAATTAAAAATAAAAATTATGTGTAAAGACAAAAAACGACAATGACAGGAAGGAAACATATTCATATTAATCTTACAAAAAAAAAAACAACAGAACTTTGTGCCTTACCTGAACAGAATTTATATTTTGTAATGGGTGTCTCAGGGCATCCCGAATCCATCTATAAATTTCTATAGCAATTAGTTTGGATTCATCTCGAACAGCCTTGTCGCGAGACTCAAAGAGTTTTGGCAACACTTTGATAATTGGCTTAAGCAAGATGATTTTAGAACCAAATTCACTAAAAGTGAAAAATTGAAGGAAAAAATGTCAACATTCTATATTTGAGTGGCATATACAGAGCTCCATATCATAAGCTGACAGATTGAGTTTCTTTAAAGTAATAAAAGGAATTCATAACTATACATACAATTAGGTATCACTCTTATTATTAATGTCTAAGGTCCAGTAAATATTAACACTTTAAAACTAACTTTCTAGATAATCAGACAAGGAATATCTCAAACTTATAAAGAACATACACATATTATCTTAAATACCTATATATTTACATATTTATATATCTAAAAATATTCTAGCTTATATTCAGATGAGTGAACTAATTTTTTTAAATTACTTACTTATTTTGAGAGTAAGAAGCACACAGAAAGAAAGAGAGAATGAAAATGAGGGCAGGTCAGAGGATAACTTTTAGAAGCTGGTTCTTTGATTCCACCACATGAGTTTTAGGAATTGAACTCAGGTAGCCAGGTTCTTGTGCAAGCACCTTTACCTGCTGAATCATCTCACTGGTACTCTAATTTTTAAATTGCTTATATAATTAAGATAATTCACTTGATTGGGTAGATAATAAATCAGAGCAATGTGTATTTCATTTAACTACCATACTCTTTAACTCTTGAAAATTTAACTTCCTTTGATTTAGCATTTACCATGAGGAAACATTTATTAATTATATTAGCTTTCATTAGGTTATTATTTTTTTATTATTTATTATTTATTCAATTGTGCGTGTATGCGTGTGTGCGCATGTGTATATGTGTGTATATGTATGTGTGTGTGTGTGTGTAGAACCAGGGATGAATTTGGGAACCACCATGGACGCCTCCACCTCCTCCTTGTTTACTCTGCCCCAGGATTCACAGGCTCTGCCCTACCAGGACCAGAAACGCAGGCCGCCCCTGCTTCTGCCCGGCGTCTATACATGGGGTCTAGGATCCGAACTCAGGACCTTCCACCTACAAGGCAGAGGCTTAACCCCTGAGCCACCTCTCCAGCCCCAGTATTATTTATTTTTTATTATTATTTATTAATCATTATTATCTACTAGCGATTAGACTTTATTAGCTTTTTTTGAAGACAAATTATTGCTGTATACGTCAGACTGGCCTACAACTTGTGTTGCTCCTGCCTCTGTCTCCCATGTGCAAGTGTTGCAGGTATGTGTCACCATGCTCAGCTCCAGTATTTATTTTCTTATTTTACTGCTATCATTTCTGAATAACAACTTCTGGAACAGGAAGGATTTAGTATAAAATAGTGAATTCCAGGCTAGTGAGATCCAACTAGATGGGGAAGGGAGATGTGTTTTTGTTCCTTTAGTTTTTTGAGCTGGTGTAGCCTTGAAGATAATCTTCCTGTCTCAGTCTCCCAAGTGATGTGATTACAGGTGTATGTCACTAGGCCCAGTAAAAATGAATGAATGAGTGAATGAATGAAAAAAAAACCTACCCATGTGAAATACATTATTATTCTTTCATCCAGTTATTTGTGTCTCTATCCTGCCCTGTTTCTGATTCATGAAACCACTCAAAAAAAGATATCTGTACAAAATAAAACCTATCTTTTTTTTTTTTTTTTAAAAGGGGGATGGGAGTATGGTGGCACAAACCTGTAATCTCAGAACTTGGGAGATAAACAGAAAAGACCAGGAGTTTAGCTACATATCAAATTTGAAGGCAGCAAGAAGTACAAGGCTCTGTCTCAAAACACCAAAAACAAATAAAAAATAATAATAAAAAAGGATGAGTTCTATAAGCAGGGATGAGTTCTATAAGCCTGTATTAGGCATAAATATTTTTGGTCTTACAAAGCTATCATTGACAGATAATCTTATGAATCTTTAAAATCTGGAATTGAACAGTTTGACCTCAAATTCCTAAAACTCCTAGAGATTATGAAATGCTTTAGGAAAAACAATCACAGAGGTACAACTATGTAGCAGTACCAATAAGAAACACGGGACTAGGGAAGAATGTAGTTCCATGGTAAAATGCTTGCCTGGCACATGAACTTGCTACCTTGGCTATGCATATATATCCTGTATTTTCCCGGTCAATTTAAAGGCAAAATTACTAAAGCAATTCTAATTGACAAATTCCTTATCTGTTTATTTTTTATCCCTTGTCCCCAAATTTATCATTTTTTAAAAGAAAGAATAGTTTATCAAACACAATATTGTAAGGGAGAGCAGGTTGGATAATAACTAAAGCACTGTCTGCACCCTAATTTTCAAATTTCTACATGACAGAATGAGATCATAATTTATTAATCATATAGACACATGCTGCTGAGAGTTATGGTGGTTCATGTCTATAATCTTAGCACTCAGGATGACTGTCACAAGTTTACAGCTAGCTTGGGGCTATAATATAAAATCTTGTCTTGAAAATAAAACAAATGGAACAAACAAAAACCCACATGCCAATTATAGCACAGTAGGTTAGAAATAAACTTTCATTACAAAAAAATAAGATCAAATTTATAAACGATCGTTAGAAACCAGGCAAAAAATAACATAAATGTTTATAGGACATAAGTAAAAAATTCAGGAATCTTGATACTTCCATATAAAACAAATACTGAAGGAACATTTTCTCCAACATGCGAGTCATATATAAAATTATAAAGCTAAGTTCAGATGATCTTTACTCTGTCAATATTTCATATTTCACTAATGCTGCTTTCTAAGTATCTAACACTGGGCCATAATAGGAGACAAACTATCAAATTTGAAAGGTTAGACTTGGGAGATAGCTAAATAAAAGCTTGCATGACAAGGATGAAAAGTGAGGAGAGTAGGAAAGAGGGAGAGAAAGGGAGGGAGGAAGAAAGGGAGAGAAAATGTCTTACCTTAAGGCTTTCCTCAGTGTTTCTATACAGGCCACTATGATCTTGGGGTTCTTATTATCCAGACCTTTAAGGAGTTCTTCTTGTACAGACTCTCCCTTTTCAATCTCTATGTACATGAGGCAAATCTCTATGCCCAGCTCTTTGGCTTTGGCTTTAGGTTGGTTGAATACTTTACTTACAACACCTGACACAACTTCTCCCGTGGTTCTGTAATATAAACGCCACACACAAAATACACATTTTAGTGTAAGAGTAATAAAAAGGTTATGAAGGAGGTATTTAAGTACTTTATTCTATATTTATTTTATTTTGTGTGACTATAGGCATGTAGTACTACTGTACATGTGTAGAGGTCAGCCAACAACTTGCAAGGCTCTCCTTCCACTACCTTGGGTCCTGGGAATTAAAGTCAAGTCATCAGGCTGGGTGGTAAGTACTTTTACCCACTGAGCCATCTAGCTGACCCCATGTATATTTCTGGAGGTGGTTCTAAGGATTAAACACACATCAGGCAAATGTTCACCACTGAGCTATATTCACAGTATAGTTTCTAACTTATAAATTTATGTTCAAGAACATTTAAAAATTATGTGATCCAAAAAATTTAAATATGTTACACAAAATTTTTAGATTGTTAAGAGCAAAAAAGTCAAACAAAAAAAGTAAAACTTGGGGCTGGAGAGGTGGCTCAGGGGTTAAGCCTCCGCCTTGCAGGCGGAAGGTCCTGAGTTCAGATCCCAGATCCCACGTATAGATGCCAGGCGGCCTGCGCTTCTGGTCCTGGTAGGGCGGAGCCTGTGAATCCCGGGGCAGAAGGAGGTGGAGGCATCCATGGTGGTTCGCGGATTCGTCCGTGGTTCTACACACAGACACACACATGCGCACATACACACACACGCGCACATACACACATACACGCACGCGCACATACACACGCACATGCACACAGCTGAATAAATAATAATAATAATAAAATTAATACAGAAGAGAAATATTTAAAAAAAAAAAAAAAAGTAAAACTTCTTTGAAACCCACCTGACGAAAACTAGTTTCAGGCTGGAAGGTGGTTCAGAGGTTAAAGCCTTTGCCTCAAAAGCAGAAGGACCTGAGTTCAGATCCCAGATTCTATATAAAAATGCTGGCAAGAAATAGTGGTAGCCTGCAATTCCCATCCTAAAAGATGGAGTCTGGAAAATCTCAGAGCAAAACAATAAGAAGTAGAACAATCCACCACGATTTCCGAAGTCACCACTGGCCCTCCACAGGCACACTGTGGAGGCACACAGTGTGTGTGCCTTCTTCTACACACACACACACACACACACACACACACACACACACACACGAGGCACACACTGTGTGTGCCTTCTTCTACACACACACGCATACACTCATTCATTAAAAAAAAAATTTCAATTTCATTATCTATCTTCCCAGACTTTTCAATATAGCAAATATTTGTATATGTCTATTAGTCTTACATGTGGATATTCAGAAGTTTATTTTACAAAAATAAGATTACAGATTGCTTGTTTTTTGAAAAATGTTAACCCAGCCATTTTAACTATTTTCTTAGGACAAAAGAATGGATGAATAGATAGACTTTTAACAAGAAAAAACTCTCAATTACTTAGCAAAACGTAACTTCACTGCACTGGATTATTTCTGAAATAAATAAAACATGTACTTCTGGGAACTACAGGATGAGGATTGGGTTGGGATCACATACAGCATTTATATAAAAAGCAGTTTCTGACATTAAAAGAAAAATGAAATAAAAAAAGATATGATTTCACTAATAGTGAATGGTATGATCTTTGAAGTAAATAAATCTGTCTTGTGTAATTACACCAAAGGTCCTAACTGTGTGTGTGTGTGTGTGTGTGTGTGTGTGTGTAACATCTTACTAATGACATAGACAAGTTAGAAAAACTATGCTAATAAAGTACACGAAGTATGTGAATGAAAACTCATGTTAAACTGGTTGGGAATCGGAGTTTTCAATTAACATACCCTATCCCAAGACCTAATAATCATAAGGAGAAAAAAGATACTTAGCTATGAATCCTTGAAGGAAAAAAATTCCATAATGCCAAGTTGTCTTCAGTGAAGTTTTGATACTTTCTTTACTGATAACCTCTCCCTTTCTCTAACAGTTATTAAAGACATTCCCTTTAAGTTTAAAAAGCTCAAAAGGAAAACTATTTGTTCATTAAAAGTTAAGTAAAAACCCAAGCTCTGACTTGCAAGTCATTCTTCTTTAAAGATTGCAAGTAAACAACTATTTAGACTAAGAGTGAAAAAAAAGTATTGAAGCATTATGAATTAGTATAATCTAAATTGTCAATTGCATATTTAAATAAATATACAAAATTTATCTACATAGCACCAGCCAGGTGTTATGCTTTAGCTTTGTTTTTATCAGAATGGTTGGAAAGGAACTACTTACTTTCCTGCTACATGAGCATTTTCAACATAAACAAGTGCAGCTTCTAACCCTTTCAGTTGAACAACTGCATTGGAATCAGTGACAAATTTTTTTATTAATCCTAAATATTTGGACCATTCTGGGCTCTTTTCATCCTTTATTTTCTGGAAAATCTTCAGGGCTTCTTCATATCCACTTAATCTTGCTTTCCACAGCTAAAAGAAAAGTAATATTTTGAAACAAAGTTAATAGTATTATTGGCTAATAATTGCAAAACAAAAATGAATACTCCCATACCTCCTGATTTGAACAAAGTAACATGGCAAGAAACAAAAAAGAAGTTTAAGAAATTCTGATAGCTTTCAAAAAAGGAAGTTAAAATCTACAACACATTTCAAGTGGGGAGAAAGAGTGAAAGAGGGATAGAGGAAATGAACTGAAGGATTTGGGAGTGGCTAGGGAAATGTCTCAACAGTTAAAACAGGTTAAAACACATACCAAGCAAGCCAAGAATCAGCAAAATGCCAGATGGGCATGACTGCCACCTGCAATTCCAACCTCAGAAGGTGGACTCTGGGAATCCTCAGAGCAAGGTGACTACCAAGACAAGCCCCAATGGAACACTCTGGATTTAGACACCCAGTCTTAAAACAAAACAAACAAAACAACCCAATAAAGTGGAAGAGTGATGAAGTGATTCCCAGTATCATCCCCAGGTCTTCATAATCATGCAAACATGCATACATCTCATATACACACACATGAGAAAAAAAAAAGAACCAATAAAAGAATGTAAGTGAGGTGTTAGTTTGGACAAATTTGCATGTAGTTTTAAACACCATTAAACAAATTTTTCCTCAACACTATTAGGTCAGAGAGAGAAAGCTCAACATATAACTTGAAAACATATTTGAAATACTGTATTTGCTTAAATACAATCAGATGCTGTACTCATAGCAAAGAATTTCTAAGGAGAAAAATGGCATGAAATATTGCTTAAATTAACACAAATTGTAGAGCCACCAAATAATTTAACAAGGTTTCACATCCCAGTTCTTGAAATTTAAAAAACACACAATCAATGCTGAACAGCAGATACACTAATGGGAGGGAAAATCCTCATCACATAGAATTAAATAGCTCTTAGCATACACTAACCAGTCAAAAGTGAGAGTCTTCAGGAGATTTGTCTATATTCCTTTCAATGAGAGAAATAAGCACAAAAATTCTTTCCCAATTTTATTTTTATGCAAAGTGAATATACTACATGCCTATAATTTTTATACTAATCGGCACAAAAATGCTCAACTCACTGATAATCTGGTCTTATCTAAACAAAGAAAATGTTGCTGATGAAGCAGTTTTGTGAAGAATATAAAAATCCAAGTTCTCAGTCTTCTTCAAAAGGTAAAATAATAAAGACTCAAACTATGAACACCTGTTGAGTGACACCTCTAATCCCATTATTAAGGAGACTGAGGCAAAGTTTGAATGTAGTCAGGGATACACAGCCATATCTTGTCTGTAGTTAATTACTAAAAGTTAAATAAAAATAAAAATGTTAAGAAGCCAGAGGCATAGTTAGGGAAAATAAGACATACATCATAATAAATAATGATATACATCATAAATTAACAACTACTATAAAATTATCCAAAAAAAGATTGCTAGTTTCAGAGAACAGATATTAAAATAGATCATATAAATCTGAGAATCTAAAAAATATCAAACACAAGGAGCCAAATTCAAAATACACCTTCAAAAAAGCAATTTCCATACAATGAAATCACTGTTTAAAGGTACAACTTGATTTTTTCACTAATATCTTTTTCTCTTTTTAAACTCTTTCCAAAGACTCGAAAATTTTTAATTGAGCTAGAGACTTTTTTTTTAAAAATATAGGATCGGTATAATCTAGGTGAGCCTAGAACTTGCACCCATGACTGGTCATGAACTCGTGATCCTCCAGCCTCTATCTCCCAGGTGTTGGGATTATAGGTATGCACCATCATACTCAAATAGAAGAAACCCATTTCCAATGACATAAAATAAACATGTATTTAATGAGACATCAGTTTTTGAAGCTGACAATGTATTCACATACTTCTAAGATAGCAGTATAACTTGACAAAAAGAGTCAATAACAAAGATATTGAAGGTCTAGAAAAGTCATACCTTATGTTCACATTTCTGATCAACTGGCAGTTTTAGCCACTCGCTGTCATCTCCCATGATGCTTCCAGTTTTTTCTTGGAATTAAAAGTAGTACCTGGTCAGATAAAAGTAGATACCTGTAGCAGTTCACCTGCATTGTTGCTGATAAAATCACTATCAAACAGCTTAAGGGAACAAGGGATTTATTTTTTCTTACAATTCCTGGTTACAACTGTTTTTCCATCACAACAGGAGAGCACACACCAACACCAGGGCCAAGGACACTGGGCCAGGCCATATCCACTATAACAGCTGAGAAAGGGACAATCCTTACTTGCCAGACCAGCTTATCTGGCCAAGTATACATAAGGATATTCCCTTTCTCAAAGAGTTCCTTCTATTTTATTCACCTGTGCCAGGACTAGTCCCACCCACCATGGGCTGGGCCTTCCTCATCCACTAGATAATCTCCTGCAGGTTTGCTTTAGGTTTATCTCAACTACTAATTCTCTACAAATGTGTCCAGAGTTCAAATCCTCAGCTATCAAGTTGACACCTGTACCTAACTATGACAATACCTATTAAGCATAGGAATCCAGGAATCTCTTATAACAAAATTACTTTCCTTGAGTAATCATTTTATTATGTATGTATCAAGATATGACTATATTTTGTCATTTGTTTCACCCTTTTTCTGAAGGCAATTTACTGATGTTATCATATAAGAAAACAAGCTTTAATTGCTATGCATTCCTCCTCTTTTTCCCAAAACTCTGTGACCATTCTTTCCTATAGCTCACGAGACTATAAAAATACTCAATTTTCATATTCTATGAGTCACTGCTTGATATTTCTGTTGGTCTTACTCCTCCTTTAGAAACATGGAGAAAAAGGCTATCTAAATTGTCAATATAAAATTTAGGTCCCATTTTATTACATATTCTGATATGACATTTGCTGTTCTATAGCCTGAGACTTTTAAAAACTATTTGACTTCTTTCATGCAAAGGAAAAGCCTTCATCATTCTAAAACTTAATCAGCTACTGAAGGGCTGGAGAAATAGCTCAGGGATTAAGCCTCTGCCTTGAAAGCAGTTGGACCTGAGTTCAGATCCTAGGATCTTCCGTTTAAAAAAAAAAAAAAGTCGGGTAGAAATGGCTTTTTCCAACCTTGAAATGTAGAGCCGGGAAACCCTAGCACAAAGCAAAGAGGAGGCAGGGCAATCCAGGATGATTCCCAAAGTCATCCTTGAACCTCCACAAGCACACACAATGCACTCTGACAGCACACACACACACACACACACACACACACATACACAATTTAATTAGCCACTAAAATAATTAATGCATGTGTTTAATACAAGTGCTTTTTCTTTCTATTTGTTTTTTTAGGACTGATATACTAATAGGCAAAAAAAAAAAAAGATTTCACTAAATTTTCCCATGTTGTTTTAATTGTTAAATATTTAGAATTTTCTTAATTGTTGTTCTTTGTTTTTTGAGACAAGAACTCAGATGGGCTGGACTTACAATCCACTAGCCCTCAGCATTTTGAGTGTGAGGATTATCCTGTGTTTAGCAGGATCTAATGTGTCCAGTCCAATTTTGAGAACTTTTGATACCAAAATTAATTTTGACACAAAAAATTTTGACACATGCACTGCGTTTAAGTTATAAAAAAAATCATAGCGAAAATGGTGTGTTGGTATACTTCTACCATCTTAAACCTTAGAAGGCTGAGACAGGAGAATTCAAAGTTTGAAGCAAGAATGAGCTACATAAAAATTATTGCATTCCAAGTTAGTTTCAGCTATACAGCAAGACCCTGTATCAAAACACAATACAACATAACATAATAAACAAAGCAGCTTGGACAAAACAATCTTCTGCCCATTCAAAAAGTGTGTAAATAGAGGCCAGCAATATAACCCAGTGGACAGAGTCACTTGCTGCCAACCTGATGGCCTGAGTTTGATCTACTGAGTTCAAATAGCAGGAGAGAACTGACTCCTATATGCTGTCTACTGACCTCTACAAGCATTTCATGGCACATGTACCCACACGCAAGTGCACACACAACACAAATAAGTGACACCAAAAAAATTTTCTTTTATGATCTTTTTTATTTTATTTTTCTAGTTTTACAAGCATATTGAGTACTTATCCTTGCTTCCCTCCATACCCACTCCCACTAATCTCCCTTCCCTTCTCTTCCATTCTACTCCCTCCCACCCTCCTGCCTGTCTGCTTCTATGGAACCCATGGCTCACTCTGGTTTATCTACTTTTTAAAACAATTTTTGTACTCTTACAGCATATTGAGTACTTATCCCTGCTTCCCTCCATTATTTCTCCCTCCCGTCCCTCCATCAATTTGCCCTCCTGCCTGTCTGCTCCATGGATCTCAGGATTGCCTCTAGCTTGTCTACTCTTGGGAGGGGTTCAGGTCTCTGTGCATTGTCAAGTTGCCACTCTTCAGGCCACCCCACTGATAAGGGCAAAAATCTTTTCTTTAAAAAAAGGAAAAAAGTTTTGAGAACACAATCAGTATCATTACTGCATCTGTATGCTTCCCCCCCCATCTTCCCACAGAAGTGCTTCCTTGAAATGTTTATATTTATACCTTTATCACACTTTTGTACATAACAAAATTAACTATGAACATTGTGACCATTGTGAAAAAAAAATACCAAGTGTAGTCTTTGGTTATGGTTACCTGCTTATTTCATTCATGATTGTGCTTGTCAACTCTGGTGAGTATGCTGGTTAAACTAGTTCAAAGTGTGCAGGAGTATAGCTCAGTAGTAGAGTGCTTGCCTAGCACATGTGAACTCTTGTGTTCTTTCTCTACCACTGCAAACAAATGAAGTGTAGTTCAAAGTTATATGTTAGCTCATAAATTATACGTTTGGAGTTGTATAGACATGGAGAAAGCATTTAGAAATTTTTATAAGTACAGCAAGACAGTTCATCTGGGAAGGTGCCTGTTGGAAAACCTGCTGACGTGTTCAACGGATTCCCCCATGGAGGAAGAAGAGAAATACCTTCTAAATGTTGTTCTCTGAAATCTGCCCCATTCATCAAGGTTACATGTATTTCTCTCTCTCTTTCTCTCCCCCCAACCCCTTCACCGGCACACCACCTTCCTCTTCTGAAATTTTTTGGGCTTGGGAGATAGCCCAGTGATTAAAGTCTTTGCCTTCTAAACAAAACAAACAAACAAAAAAAAAAAAAAATTGAGTTTGGATCCCAAGATCCCATGTAAAAATGATGAGAGGTTATGGTTGGTGTCTACACTTGCCATCCCAGAACGTGGAGCCTGGGAAACCCCAGAACACAGCAAAAGGAGGTAGAGCAATCCAGGAGGATTCCAGACATCACCCTTGGATCTGCACAGGCATGTACCCTCAAGTGCTCTCCTGTGCACCCTCTATACACACATACACATCCCAAAAAGAAACTTTTATAATTTTTAGTTTCTTTTACTATGGTGGATTTATTAAGCAACACTTGCGTGTAAGTGAAATAAGGAAAGTAAAAGAATGTAGAGTGAAGCTGGGAAGTAGTCAAGGTCAGATTTTGGAAGGACTCTTAAGCAAAATTCAAAGTTTTTGCACTTTAACTTGAAGGTAAAAAGTCTTTGAAAGACGGGGCTGGAGAGATGGCTCAGGGGTTGAGCCTCTGCCTTGCAGGCGGAGGGTCCTGAGTTCGGATCCTAGACCCCACGTATAGACGCCGGTGCGGAAGCGGGGGCGGCCTGCCTTTCCGGTCCTGGTGGGCGGAGCCTGTGAATCCCAGGGCAGAGTAAACAAGGAGGAGGCAGTCCATGGTGGTTCCCGAGTTCGTCCGTGGTTCTACACACGCATACACTCACAGGCATACACATACACGCGCACAATTGAATAAATAATAAAAAAAAATTAAAAAAAGAGGATATCTTCTTAAAAAATAATGATCAAAACTATAAAAAAAAAGTCTTTGAAAGACTATTAGCAAAATTATATAAGCCATCAAACCTGTGTGTTTCTTTTCTCAAACAGTGGCTTTCCTTTTCGTTTTACTGACTTGGCTGACTGAACCCAACACCTGTGCTTGCTAGGCAAGTGCTACACTATAACCCTAGTTAAATATGTTTTTCAAAGAGGGACTAAAAAAGTACTTCTGTTGGTAGAGCTTGCCTAGCATGAACAAAGCCCCAAAACAAACAAATGATTCAGCACCACATAAACATAGTGTGTGAGTGCTTCTAATCCCAGCACTCCACAGGTGAAGGCAGGACCAGGAGTTCAAGGTCATCCCCAGCTACATATATAAGACGACCTTGTGTCAAAACCAAAAATGGCTAACAATGCAATATAAAAATAAATCAATGTAAAAATGTCTTAAAAGATAATAAAAAATGAAGAAAAATAGAAGGGCATGGAAAAGTGAAAGATAATGGTATCCTGAATCTAATTAAGGCAAATAGGGTTCTAAGTGTCAACAAAGTTAATGTTAAAGGATGAAGAAGAGGTTTTGGAATAGGATGAGTTGAAATGCATGCTGGGTAAATAGATATAGGCAGCAGTCAGAGATTAAAGTCTGAAGCTCAAGAGAGACAACAGGGAATTAAAATTTTGGAGCTATCAGTAGATGTACAAAATTAAAATCAAAGGAATGAATGATAGCACTGAGGGAGAATACACAGTAAGATCAAGTAAAGGTTTCAGATAGGTTTCAGAAAAAAGCATTTAATAGAACAAACAGAGCTGGGACTGGTGTTACATGCCTATAATCTCAACATTCAGGAAATACAGACAGAATAACTGAATGATTACAGAGCAAGTCCTTGTTTCAAATAACCAACAACAAAGGCAGGAGATGAGCCCTTTAGTTCCATCAACCACTTACCGCCAACAAAAATAACAGTTCACTGCCTTTCTGTCACATACATTATAACCAGTAAATATCTTTTAGAGAAAGAAAAAATATACATTAACTCCAAAAGTACTGTGTCATCAAATTTTAGTTTTTGTTTTTGAGAAAATTTTTCTTATCTTCTATCTCTACCTTGGAATCTAAATAAATAATCTGTATCTTCAGAATCTCTCAGATTTCAGGCTGGAGGGATAGATGGCTCAGGGGTTAAAACTCTTGTCTTGCAAGCAAAAGGTACTGAGTTCAAATCCCAGGACCCACGTAAAAAATGCCAGATGGAAACGGTAGTGGCCTGCACTTCCGGCCCTGGTGAGTGGGAGCCAGAGCAAAGCAAGAAGAAGGTAGAAGCAATCCAGGATGATTCACAAAGTCACCCTTGGTCCTCCACAGGGACACAGTGCCCTCTGATACACACATACACACACACACACACACACACTACACACATCTTATTTTTTTAAAAATTAAAAAAGAAACTCTGCAGACTTTGAAGTGAAGCTAGTATAAGTTACTTAGCTAACACGCTTGTGGGTAAAGTCAGAATAATACTCTACTGTTATATGAATTATATGAGCTGATTCATATAAAATCCTAATTTGAAAATGTTTCTCAATTCAATTGATTTTATTTTGCAATTTTATGGATTCAAAACAACAAACACTCTAAATTTAGTTAGAAAACTAAAGATATCATAAGGTTAGTTCAGGCTGGCCTCCAAAATCAAGTATCTTCCTGCCTCAGCCTTCTGAGCAATAGAACTACCAGGATATGCCACTATATCTGGCTCTATGACTTTTTTCTTTGCTGTTGGAGTGGTTACTTTTTTGGAAAACTATACTTTTTTTATGTGCAGCTATGTTCTAACAATGGTAATAAAGGAAAGCAATGTTTTCCAGAATTATAGCAATGCACATCTGTAACTCTAGTGCTGAGAAAGAAAATGGCAGATCCTTGGGGCTCGTTGGCCAGCCAGCCTAACTAAATCAATGAACTCCCGGGTTCAATGAGAGACCCTCTCAAAAACATAAGGTCGAAAGTGATGTTGTCACTATGATACGCATATATATTCCCATTCACATGTTGGATGGACACAAACACGCATAGTCTTAAGAAGATAAGAATGACTTTATAAAGCTATCAATTCACATGTACATGACATCTGTAAAGGTTACAATCCTTAAGAGAACTACTCCATGTAATTTCACTTAAAATATCCATTCATTCACTCACTCTCCCTATGGACAAACAATGATGTACTCAAGAAATAGAATAGTACAAATAAGCCATATAAACGGGGCCAGTAAAATGGCTAAATAGGTAATTGCTTGTGCACAAACCTTGTGACCGGAGTTTAATCATCAGCACTCACGTGGTAGGAGAGACCCACTTCTGAAAGTTGTTATCTGATCTACACACACACACACACACACACACACACACACACACACACACGCACGCTAAATAAATAATAAAGTTTAAAAAAAAACAAAAAAATATATTTGTGAATTGAAGCAAGACAATGACAAAAATTCCTACCTATTTTAGAAAAACCAATCTATATAGAAGTAATTGAAAAGGAGAGAAAATAATAGGGACTTTTTGTTGCTATTTGTTTTAGCTTGAAGGTATAGCCCAGGCTAGGATCAATCTCGCCATGTAGGGAAGGATGACCCTCAACTCTTGATCCTTCCACCTCTGAAATTCTGAGATTACAGGCTTAAGTTACTACACCAGGTGAAAGAAGAGTTTTGACAAGAAATTACTGTAGTATTCCAGAACTAAGATGAAAAGAAGACAGAATGGGAGATCCTTGACAGTAGAAATGGAAAGGGTGGTCAGGGAGACTGAAGGCAGTTACTTGATAAGCCTTTGCAATTAGTAGGGTGAGAGTAGCAGGGGAAAAAATCTAATGAGAAGCAGGTAATTCCAGTCTAAGAAACAGAAAACACATGCCAGAAGTAATTGGAGTTACTTGTCTTTCAGGAGTGGAGGGAAAATTAAGAGTATGATGAGTCTGGAATTAGCCTTCAGAAATGATGTTCAAGTTGCCAGGGATGAACAAAAAGATCTGGATTTTACAAACAAACAAAAACCCAAAGGTTTTATTAAATAACAGAGGTTGGTATCTGAAAAGAAATAAAACATCAAGAAATAAAAATTAATCTGAAATTTGTTATTATTTATGTGTATACTTCTCATTAAAATATTTAGAAATTTCAAATTGTTCAAGGTTCCCAGGATTAGATCAACCTAAAATTGGGGCAAAGACAAGGAACTCAGATAAAATAATTCTGTTCTACAAAACTGTTATCATCTCATACCACTATACATCTAAATAAAATCTACAAATCTCTCAAATAGCTTAGAGTACATATTACTTAGGAAATCTTAGATTTGTTTATATTTGGAAGAGACATTAAGAAAAATTTTAAAGATCATATTCCAAGCTGTTCAATTTTCAGCTTAGTGTTTAAAGAACAAGTTTTCTACTAAATATATCCAATGTCCTATCATAAAATACAGATCTCAGCAATCTAGTATTTTCTCTCTTTAGCCATTTATAAGTAAAACAGAGTTTCACAAGTAATGTTAAGAGTTGGGTTTAGAACTCGTCTTCTATTTCATACTACATCACTATTACCTAGCTACTAAAATGTCTATATGTTATCTTTTTATTTTGAATTCCTGAATTTTGACAATCTATAAGACTATTAGAGAGCTAGTAAACAGGTTTGGTGAGGTTTTTTGTTTTGTTTTGTTTTACCTTTTACTTGAAAAGAACCATTGGCAGTGCAGCTCTTTTATGGTAAATTCCCAAGCTTTTAATCTATAAAGCTTTTCAATATCATAATACAAAAGATTAGAATTTGATCACTCCTTGGTTCTTACTTCTGGCTAAGAAGATGCTACTGTAAAATCACTCAAAGAACAACCCTTAATCTTGGTATATTGGTGTGCCTGCAGTTCCAGCTACTTGGGAGGTTGAGACAGAATATTGGGCCAAGGTGAGCCTCACACCAATAACACTCATCTCAAAAATTTTAAAAAAGCCTTTAAATAATAACTGACATGTAATGACAGAATCACTCAGAAGACAATAATTTTGAAGACAAAACAATACAGGTACTTGCTCAGATATTTTACTTAATGTCTAGGAAGGAAAAAAGCATGATCATTATGTAATTGTAGTGTGATATTTAAGATTTTTATTACTTAGTCAGAGCCAAACAAAATCTCTGCAATAGCAGGTAATAAAAAGATAGTCCTTTTCTTTTAAAAAACCTTACTGCTCCAAGTATAGCTCCCATTAGCAAGGACAAGTGTTATCTTTTTGTTTGTATAGTCTATATTATGGGAGGAGGGCTAAAATCTGAACCTCTTCTGTAACAAGTTATCTCAACAAACTTCAGTACGTTTGCTTTCCTTGTCCTAGGAGCATGAACTCCCACACGTTCCCTCAGACAAGATAGGCAAAGAGCTGTATCTTTTACATTGTGTTATTCAATCATCAAGAAAGGTTAAATGGACTCTTCTCTAATAGATCATCACTATCACTGTCTCCAAAGGGGGGAATGGATAACAACCAACACAGGCCTCTAGGGAGATGGAAAGCAAAACCCGCTGTGAACTAGGTCAACTTTGAGAGTTACAGCTGGACTGTCCAAGGTGACTGAAAAAGTAATGCTTACTCACAGGAAGCTACCCAGGTCTCTAAACCTCAAACTAAGGACCCCACACTTAGACCACTAAATCCAGCTCCTTCTATCCCGACCCACAGCTTATACTCTGGTAATAGCAATTTCTCACTCCAAGTAGGAATCAGGCTGGGACAAAGCCAAGTCAAGGGCACAGCTCACCTATTGCATATCCAAATGCTACTATCACCACCCATTAGTAGAGCAAATGCCCAGGCTTTAGCACACTGCAGCCAACATTGTTTACTCTTTTTCACAGACTTAGCTTCTAATAGGTCATTAAGTCCCTGGTACTTTCCATCAGGACTTCCAACACTAGCTAGAGATGGTTGCCCCTTGACAGCAGTAGGAAACTTACGCTCTCCTGGCAGGGAGAGGCTGGGCCCTATGGTTCGTTACTGGATCAGCAGGAATACCTGGCAGGCAGCAGGCAGCAGCAGTGGTGCAGGCAGCTGAAAACTGCCTCCCTGGACGGATGGGGTCAGGAGCACTGTCACAGCGCCGCCCTCACCCTTCAGGCGCCTCTGCTGGCACACATCTTAAAGGAGCCGCAGCAATCTTCACCCAGAGGTCTAAGGCGTGAGGGTGCTGTCTCCAGCTCACTTGTTTTCCAAGCAAGAGGCAAAGGAAGCACCAGATGGAAGCCTTCCTATTGGACCTCTTTTATAGATGGTAACACAGGTATTGTTTTAGAAACTAAGGAAAGACCAATTTCCAATATCACAATCCTAATACCTCTTTTCAATGTGAATAAACGCTCAGTATTAATTAATGTATTAATCATCCAACACTCAAAGATACAGAAATTCCTGCAGCCCTTAATGCTTTATCCTACACTTTCGTGGACTTAAACTTCCCTAGTGGTCTTTATAATTAATGCTTATCAGCACTTCTAGTCAACACCAATTAGTATTCTGTTTGTATAATTTTGCTTTTTCAGTGTTACATAAACAGCAGTATCGAGTATGCTCTTTTTTGAGTCTAATTTACTTTACACTTAGGATTAATACAATTGAAAAAAAGGGCTGGAGAGATTATTTAAAAATGCTGTAACAGGTATTTATTTATATGTACATAAATGTTATTAATCTTTGACAATACCCAGGGCTGGGAATGTTACATAGCTTAACTGTTCAAAGCAATTCTGCGAGCTCAAGTGCGAATGATTTATTAGTTCTAATTTTTAGTATGGTTATGTTTTTATGTATATGAAAAAAGCCAATTTTATGATTTAATGTTAATGGCTGACAATATCCTCTTCCTTCTGCCAACAAATCATTGATCATTTAGTATGAATCACAGATACTACTTTATAACACTTTCAAAGGAAAATTGTATGAAAACTATTCTTTCACATGGCATCTGTGAGTAGTCAAATTCAATCATTTTGAATGAACCACAATCTATGTATGAATCAACAAAAAGTACTGTTAGTCACTAGAACAAACCAAAATATCTTTTAGTCATCTCATTTTTCAATATTCAGATGTTTTTCTATAGAGTAAATAAAATTCTACAACAACTTTATATAACAAGTCACATTAAACATCTTTATTTTTGAAAGAGAGCAAAAAAGAACTAAAACTTTTAAAAATTATAAAACACATACCCATATAACACACACAAAAAAAAGGAAAAGGGGAGGTTAGAAATTTTTTACACCATAAACAGGTACATCCATTTAGGCAAAACATTTAATATCAAAAATCTGCCCCAATAGAACTAAAAAAAGTTCATACAAAAGTCGCACATAAATGCTCATAACAGAATTAATAATAGCCCCAAAGTAAAAACATGCAGCTGACAAATAGGGTAAATAAATATATACATGCATATAACAGATGTATGATTCAGTCATAAAAAGAAATGAAGTAGTGATACATGATACTACATGAATGAACCAGAAAACATTATGTAAAGTAAAAATGCCCAATATAAAGTGACATATAATTTCAATGTTATGATAAGCCTACTCAAGTAAATCCTGAGAAACAAGAAGTGGCTGTTAGGCGATCAGAAACAACTGCTAGTCTATGTGGCATTTCTTTTGAATGTGAAGACACATTCTGGAATCAGAGAGTAGTGATATATTATGTAAATATGTGAGGAACCATCGATGTGATAGAAGATAATAAAGATAGCACAGGACATATTCTACAGGAAGGAAAAGCAACTATTACCTCCCACATAGATAACACTAACAATACACAATGAAAGGGAAAACAAATAAAACTTGTGATGATATAAGCCCAGTGTATGTATAGATACATTTATGGCTAAAATAAAAAAGAAAAGAAAGATGTTCTGAAAACTTTAGAGAAGCAGGGAAATAATGAGGGATGAAAGCAAGTAAGAATTACACAGGACATTAGGACTTGATAATAATTTGGCTCTTCAGGAATGGGAGCATAGGTGCTTGATTTTTTTAAAAATGACAGCAAGATTTATGATTTTACATATACTACATAATGCATGAGTTTTACAATGGGGGAACTTTGCCTCAAGCTAAAAAAAGGGTAATTAAAAGAAATATGTTGTGGCTACTGAGGGGGTGTGATCTCACCAGAAGAGGAGGGCATATAGTCTGGCAGATAAAAAGTAACCATTTTGCAAATGGGTGATAGACCCCTCCCTTACTGTGGTTTCCCACTTTTATTACATCTACCTTTGAATGTGCTTTTATCACAAGACTCTAACAGCTTTTTGTCTCTGGCCAGGGGGTAACATACAATGCCCACCAGGATGGAGTGAAGGGCATTGCAGGAGCAGAAAAACTGCAAAAGAAAATCAACAAACCACAATCCAGAACTTCAGAGACTCTATATCAACCACCTAGAACTAGGCCAGCTTAGTCTCTCCCCATCTTGAAGCTCAGGGAAATTTGCGGAAGAGGGGGCGGTAAGAGTGTAAGAGCAAAAGGATGGGAGGAGCAATGATATGTAAGATACTCTATACTAGTTAGGGCTGAAGCAATCATAATTGGACTTTGCATGCCCTGCGCATTGTCCAACACACTGTAGACCTCACAAAGTCTAGCATCTGCTAAAGGCACCAAGATCCTTGGAGGCAAAGGATTGGCAGCCACAGCAGTGTTCCTATACCTAAGGGGAACATGGGAAAGGGTTCGGGAAAGGCCACTGGGTCCTTGTACGTCATTGGAGAGGAGGGCCCAGAGGAAAATCAGACATGCACAAGAAAGGACTCTCTGGGAATTGGGGTGGGAGGCACTGGGGGATGGGGAGGGAGAGGGGTGGGGAGGGGGAGCAGGGGGTACGGGGGGAGGAGGAGGGAGGGAGGGAACTGGTGTACCTAATAAGTTTGTATGAGCTGAAATAAAAAAAAAAAAAGAAAGAAAGAAAGATAAGAAAAAAAAAAAAAAAAAAAGAAATATGTTGTGGATCTTTGGACCTCTCTGCACTGGTCTCTGCTGGAACTTTAGGATCCTCAGTCTCCCTGGTGCTGGGATATATTGCTGTGGAAGAAGTGCAGGAAAGACACCGGAAGTAAGTGTAACAAGTTGTGGGACACCCTATGCTCCAAAAACCAGAATGGAGTGGCAGTATCTGGATGCTGTTCAGGGGACCCTCTACAGGTATGTGATGCTGGAGAACTACAACAGCCTGACGTTTTGTAGGGTGATGTAGAAGGAAAAAGTATCTCTTCATAACTAAAATGAAGGGATACCAGAAGAAAATTTCTATTTGTTCCAGTTTGGTAATAAATGAGATTACTCTGACTCTTAGGGAGTAAATGTGGCTCTCAGACAGCTGCATGTGAAAGTAAGTTCCTGGAAAAAAAATATTGTACCTACAAGGCTGATAGACTGATTACAACCTCAGTGATGTAAAAAGGTCTGGAATGTTCCAAGTCCAAAGACAGATTATCTGATGTGGGCTTTTTTCCTGAGTTGCAAGAATAGGCCAACTTATGAATAAAAAAAAAAAAAAATCAATGTAATGTCATAGTAACAAAATTTTTGATGCACAAAAAATTTTTCACACTATTTACACCCCTTCATGATAAAAAAATCAAACATTCAACACACATACACAAAAGAAAAACTCCTTTAACATTATAAATGCCATTTGTAAAAAGCTGGAACTAGTACTTTTCTGTACTTAATTTAGCTATCATATACATCTAAAACAATTAACGAAGTATATATACCAAGTTAGCTGCTTTCAAGAATCTAATGAAAGTTTTGAAATGCACCCCCCAGAGGATTATTACTGTATACTTAACACTACTAAATCGTACACTTAAAATGACTAAGATGACATATTCTACTACACATAAAACCCATGAGACAATATTCCATAGGAATTTTCTTAAAACAAAATAAATTAAGCCAAGTATATGTTGAAACAAATGAAAACCATTATTAAAGTTGCTTTTTATTTGAAATACAGTCTTGCTTTGTAGCTCAGACTCGCCCAACTTTATTCTCCTGACTGCCTCCTTCATGTTGGAACTATAGGTGTACACCTGTTTTGCTTTGTTTTTGTTGTTTGTTTGTTTGCTTTGTCTTATTTTAAGACACAGGCTTTCCCAGTATTATATGTGGCCCAGGCTGGCCTCAAGCCTTCAAAATACTGAACATGCCGATATGAGCCTTGACATCAACTTTATATGATTTGCTTTGGGTTTCTGATTTTTAAAAATAAAATTTGTCATACCACCAAGCATGTGGTAATTTGTTATAGGAAACTATTACAAAATTGTGTTTTCACACAAAAAACTTTCTAAAGGGTAAAGGTATAACTCAGTGGTAAAGAACTTGTCAAGAATGGAATGGAGAGGAGAGAAGAAAGTATGAATCCTGGAAGAAGGAACAGAATACTGCTAATCATAACTATCTTTTACTTTTCATTTTGATAATATCTGTTTGTGTCTTTTGATGTGTGTGTGTGTGTGTGTGTAAAAGAGGGCACTTGTGTGTGTCTGTGTAGGTCCAAGGTTGATTTCTGGAATCATCCTAGATTGGTCTAATTCCTTAATGCTTTGCTCTGAGATTTTCCAGGGTCTGCTCTTCAGAGCTGGAAGTAAAGACTGCCACCATTTCTACCCAACATTTTTATTTGGGATCTGCGGATCCAAACTCAGGTCCTTCTACTTTTGAGACAAAAATTTAACCCTGAGTCATCTCTCTAGCCCTTGATTTTATTTTATTTTATTTTTTTTTTGCTTTATGGTCTTCTAAGATAATTTTTAAAATATGCTATTTGCTTCCGTATTTACTTTTTACTTATGAGAAAGCAAACACATACATGTAGGTCAAAGGACAGCTTCTGGAAATCCATTTTCTCCTTCTGCTTTATATGCTCTAGGGATTGAACTCAAGTTGCCATAATTATGCACAGGAACTTTTGTTTTGGTGAGACAACTCACCAGCCCTAAAATAATAGTTTTAAAAGCTTTGGAACTGGGCTGGAGAGATGGCTCAAAGGTTAAGACTCTGTCTCAGAAGCAGTTCCTGAGTTCAGATATCAGCTCCCAAAGAAAATGCCAGGCAGAAACGGCAGCAGCCTGCACTTCCGGCTCTGGTGGGTGGAGCCTAGGAAATCCCAGAGTGAAGCAAGGAGGTAAAAGCAATCCAGGATGATTCCAGAAATCACCCTTGGTCCTCCAGAGGGACAGAAACACACTATCCTCTGACATACACACTAAATAAAATATTAAAAAAAAATTAAGGGAGATGGGAAAGGAGGGAGGGGGAGCAGGGGGTTCGGGGGGAGGAGGGGGGGAGGGAACTGGTCTACCTATTAAGTTTGTATGAGCGGAAATAATAATAAAAAATATTTTAAAAAATTAAAAAATTAAATAAAAAGCTTTGAAACTTTAAAGTTCCAGCTTGTAACCTTGCCCATAACTCATCTATAACTCACTTTTTCTTGCTAATATTTTTGACTATCATATCTTCTTCAAAGGAAGTAACTAAGTCTTAAAACTTTTTTAATCTTAGCACCATAACTGTAGACATGTAACCTTTCTACACTCTTAACATAAAATTCCTGAAATAGCATAATTTAATCAAATTACACAAGTCAAACTATACAAAAAAAGTGTTCCCTTAGGTGAGATAGGTAAGGAAATAAGGTGTCTGCTTGCAAACATGGAGACCTGAGTTTAATCCCCAAAACCCACATGATCAATGTGTGCAACTCACTCTCTTAATAAACATTTTTTTTTAAAAGAAATAAATGGAGCTGGAGAGATGACTCTTAAGACTCTACTTCCAAAGCAGGAGGTCCTGAGTCTGGATCCCAGGTCCCACATAAAAATACCTGATGGAAACAACAGAAGACCACACTTGCGGCCCTGGTGGGTAGCATCTGGAAAATTCCAGAGTGAATCAAAAAGGAGGTAGAAATCATCCTGGATTCCTGAAGTCACCCTTGGTCCTCCACGGTGGACCTCTGAGACAGACAGACACACACACACACACACACAAAATAGAGTTTTAAAAAGTATTTTTTAAAAGTATGGTGAATGTGAATTTTTTCATATTTTTAAAGCTCCATTTGTATGTGCTGTGTGTGGAGTATGTGCACGCATGCAGCACACATGAAGGTCAGAGGAGAAGGTATCAGGTGCTTTCCTCTAATGCTCTCCACTTAATTCCTTCAAGTCAGGTTCTTTCCCTGAATCTGGAACTCATGCCCCTGCCTCCCCCAGTCAAGGCTAGTTGCCTGTGAGCCACACCATCCTTCCATTGCCACCAACTTCAGCATAGGACTTCAGACCTACACATGATCATGTCTCAGATTGGTTGGTCCCAATGCTTATGCAGCAAATGCTCTTGAACAACCTGCTGAGCCATCATGCCAATCTCTAGAATGTGCATTTCAAATGTGTTTTGAGAACACGGATTTAAGTAAATTGAAGCAAATCCTTTTTCAAAGTGATAAATGGCTCAGTAATAACATTTGAAAGTTTATAAAACTTTGCTTTTGTTTTCTTATAGAATCCATTAAGAGGTTGTATACTTATGTTGAGTCAAGATCTTATACTATGAGGTGGAGCTAGGTGCTTATTATTGAAGCACTATCTCAATATCATTTAGGGATTTTCAGATTGTCTTTAGACTTAACCAAATCGTTATTTCAGTCTTCTGGTTCACAAAATACTTAGGTCAGGCTAGAGCTCATTGAACTGGAAAAGTCAAATCTCAGTCTAGAAAACAAACTGCTTCCTTGTGTGTGCAATCTATATTCCTTTTTATCCTACAGAAAGCAAAATTAGTATGATATGCACACATAGTACACATACCAATATATACAGAAACACAGATACACATGTTAGATACTATTAGTAATACTCAGGGGGCATTACCCGGATTTTGTTTAAAGGAGTCTCTCATGTTAAATATTGTTCAAAATTATCAAGCAATCCTCTAAAGCCTAGGTATGTTTTTATTTACTGCACAGATTATTTCTGATACGAGATTTGATCCTTACTCCCGCATGATGCATTTATAATACTTGTTTGTCACAAGGGTTTTAATTTATCCATTTACTTATTTGTTTGGTATGAATGTGCAGTAAGTATATGGAAGCCAGTCTTTTGAGATAGGGTCTTTGAGTGAACCCAGAGTCAGGCTCATATTAACAAGCCCCAGCTATTAAATGTACTTGCTGGGATCTGAATTTGGGTCCTCATGCTTGTTCAGCAAGGGTTCTGGCCCCACTGGTCATCACTCTAGCCCCAGAGGGTTTTGTTATTTTATTTACTTATTTTACATTCTTTATTTGAGGGAGGGTGGGCTCTGCCCACCACCACGTTGGACATGCAGATCAACATCTTTGCAGCATGGCATGTTTACATGGAATCTGGGATCTGAACTCAGCATCTTCTGCTTGGAAGCCACCTCTCCTGCCCAGTGATTGATTTTAGGACAAAACACTTTTAAATTTTATGATTGAAAAATGAAAAAACTACACCTACATTTTTCATGTATCAGGAGTATCTCATATATCTCAGATTGTCCTCCCTATGAGCCAAAGATTATCTTGAACTTCTGATCCTCCTGTTTGCACCTCTCAAGTACTGGGACAAAAATGTGTGCCACCATGTTTTGTTTGTGCAGTGCTAGGTATCCAATTACAGCAGCTGAACTATAACCCAAGCCTGACAAATGAATTTTAGTTCAAGAAATAGTTGAGACTGTCCAACATTTTTTTCTTATTTTTATCTACCTACCTATCTACCTACCTACCTAACTATAGAAAGGATCTAAAAGTCATCTAGGATATATAACTAAAGGAGGTTCTTTATAGCTTCACAAAATAATAAAAATCACACTTAAAGAGATACAAAGGTTATCATGGCTTATGATTGATTCCATCTTAATCACACCAAAAATGTATACCATTCCAATGGAGTCAGGATTTATGCTTTAAACCTCTGAATGAAGACTTATAATAGGAACAAACAACTACTGATGCCAAGTTAGAAAAAACAATGTTTCGGTTGTAATTAAAATGTTTTATCAGGAGGGAAAATACCTCAGCATGAACCAAATTACAAAGAGGAATTTGGTCATGACTTAAGTATTTTTGCTTTTTTTAAAAAAAATTTTTTAGTTAAAACTTCAGCTCATTTACTGTGACTATGTATGTGTGTGAAACAAGAAGTAGGAAAGGGCGCCTGTGCCACAGTACTCATGTGGCAGTCAGGGGACAACTTTGAAGAGTTGGTTGTCTTCTTCCATCAGGCTTACATGATGGATCCTCAATCTGTTGAGGTATCTCAAGGGTCCATACCTCTTTTTTTGGGGGGGGGGAGTTTGATTAAATAGTTCTTAAGTGTGAACAACGCCAAAAAAACTCATTTCCACAGAACAGATATACAAAGAGTTGAAAAAATAATAACTTTATTGATCAATCCAGTTAACACTATCTTAAACCAAGTGTGTGAGGCTAATATTACCAGTGATGTAATGACAATGAAGGGATCCAATTGTCTCTGGGACACTGGGTAAGTGGGAACTGTTAAACACTGTTAAAAAGTCATGTAAGTTCTCTGAGAGACAGATGAGTACTAAGGCTGATGAGGAAGAAAAGGGGAATGCTTTCCTCAATGGTACGTCCATTGATCTATATTTGCTGGAGCGTGAATCGTGTCAGGCAGGCATATGACATCAAAGACAAACTAGACAAAACAGTGAGTTGCACAGATGAAAAGATTTGAAAATAGGAAGGAGTCTGGCAGGGGAGATGAAGGGTTGAAAGGAGAAAAGGAGGGAGGATAGGATTTGAGAGTAAGGGGTAAAAATATTGTAAATTCACTATATTCATGTATGTGACATTAAAATAAAGAAAATGGGGAGAAAATCACACAAGTTCCTTAAATTATTATTGTAAACACACCTTCTAATGTTTACTTTCCTGTAAATAAGCAAAGACATTGGGAGACAAAACAATCTTACCCCATAACTGGCAGCTGTTAGATTCTCCTTTGTTGCCCTGACTGTCTTGAGCAAAAGGACTGCCAGTTAAACAGCTAGCCAGGCATTTTTGAACACTCCAGAGAGGTCATGAAGAAACTACATAAGCAGCTAGGAGACACCTGGCACTGTAACAATAAGTTTCTCCCAAGTGATCTTTTGTTTTAGTAGAACAGGCTGAACCATGGAGTGGCAGTGACAGCAGAGTAGTCAGCACTGAGCCACACAGCAGTAGGGCAGTCCTCTGCTTCAGCTGCTTCACAGCTGAATAGTGGAAGACTGAGCTGTACTGGTAGCTGTAAAAAAGGCAGAGCTTGTAAGACTGGTTGATGACAAGTAATGACGACAGAGCATCAAAAGAGCAGTGGTTGGGGCTGGAGAGGTGGCTCAGGGGTTAAGCCTCTGCCTTGCAGGCAGAAGGTCCTGAGTTCGGATCCCAGATCCCACGTATAGACGCCAGGCGGAAGCGGGGGCGGCCTGCGTTTCCGGTCCTGGTAGGGCGGAGCCTGTGAATCCCGGGGCAAAGTAAACAAAGAAGTGGAGGCGTCCATGGTGATTCCCGAATTCGTCCGTGGTTCTACACACACACAGACACACACACGCACGTGCGCACACATACATACGCACACACGCACAATTGAATAAATAATAAAAAAAAATTTAAAAAAAATTAAAAAAAAAAAAAAGCAGTGGTAGCAACTTCTTGAATGGTGGAATAGCACTGACCATGCATAGCAAGAGGCAGCTGGATAATATGAGAGAGGAGTCAGGGCAGAAACAAGAAAGAATGGTGAAAGGGGAGAGTGAAGAACTGGGACTGAAAGATAAAAGGCTGTAGAGAGCCAAAAAAGAGAAACTTTTGGCCTTTATCACTGGAACAGTTCCAGAGAACTGCAAAATCTTTAGTTTTGAATATCCCAAGCTGACTAGCTCTACCACTGGCTGATATCAAGGGCTAAGGAATTTCAAATATAGGCTCATGTGGAAACTACAATTCCAGCCACTAATGAGGGCTAACGAATCCTGATTTCCTAGGGCTACAAGAAAGCTATAATACTTGTTAAGGATCTGCAACACCCCCAAGGGTTGCCAATGGTAGTACTACTTTTACCAGCCTGCTGATGCAACTCAGTTCTAACACCAAGGACTACAACCCTTCCCTACCCTATGCCTTCTCTCTAGATAGAATAAAAGGATCCCAGTCAACTGATTGGTAACTATGTCACATATCCTCTGATCCATGATGACACTGATGGTATTATGTACTTTTTTCTTTTTTCTTTACTTATTTGTGTGTGTGTGCACCCGCCATGTATCAGAAGCCACTGTGTCTCTGTGGAGAACCAAGGGTATGTCATCAGGAGTTATCCTGGGTTGCTTCTACATCTTTTTTGCTTTACTCTGGGATTTCCCAGACTCCAGAGCCGAAAGTACTGGCTGCCAGCATTTCTGCCTGGTACTTTTACTTGAGATCTGGAATCCAAACTCAGGCCATTCTTGCTTGCGAGGCAGAGGCTTAACCCGAGTCATCTCTTCAACCCCATTCTTTTCAAAAGCATACATAATCCTAATGCAATCCTAACAATGGGCTAGCAAGATGGCTCAGTCGATATAAATACCTGTGTGCAAAACCAGTGACCTAAATTCAATCCCTAAGCCCACTTAAAAGTTGTCCTCTGACCTCCACACATGCAACATGGAATGCATACACCTACATTTTCTCTCTCTCAAAATAAATATCTAATCATGGGGGAAAAAAATCACACAAATGCAGAAGGAATTATAAAATTGACTAGTTTTTCTCAAAATCAAGATCACAAGGAAAGTCTAAGAAACTGCCAAAGATTAGAGAAGGCGAAGAGAGATGATCATTAAATGCAATATATTATCTTGAACTATATCCTGAAACACAGAGGGTATGAATTAAAAAGTTGCTAAAATCCAAATAAAATTTTGTGTTTGTTTAAAAGTAATACATCAATGTTGGTCTTTTAACTCTAATAAATTTAAGATCTTAATAACAGAGCAAAGGAGGTGGGAGGGATTTAGCAATTGTATACATCATTTTTACAACTTTTATTTAAGTCTAACATTATTTCAAAATGTAAATTTTATTTTAAAAGTTTCCTCTTGGGGCCAGAGAGATAGCTCAGTGGGTAAGATGAATGTTTGCAAACCTAGTGACCTAAGTTCCATCCTTGGAAGCCCACATAATGAAAGGAGAGAAATGACTTCTAAAAGTTGTCTGACTTCCATCCACGTGCCATGAGATGTATTCATGCATCTTCTTTCTCCCTCTCCCTGATCCTTCCCAAAATAAACAAATGAAATATTAAAAACTAAAAGTGCTTTTAAAAAGGATACATAAGTGAAATAGAGTACAGTGTCCTAAATCTCTAAAGATGCTTGGGTATTTTTCTGTGTTCTTACTTGCTTCATGATAGGCTCTTAAAGTATGTTAAATCTGAAATAAAATTGTTCATCATCTGCATTTAAAAAGATTCTTCTTAAACTTTTTTAAAAAGTCATCATGGGCTGGAGAGATGGCTCAGGGGTTATAACTGTCTCAGAAGTTGGTCCTGAATTCAGATCCCAGGTCCCATGTAAAAATACAGGCAGAAATAGCAGCGGCCTGGTCGGCAGAGCCTAGGAAAGCTCAGAGTGAAGCAAGGAAGTAGAAGCAATCCAGGATGATTCCGGAAGTCACCCTTGGTCCTCCACAGGACATACAGTGCCCTCTGATACACACACACACACACACACACACACACACACACACAAAATAAAATATTTTTTTTAAAAAAAGGACGGTTTATTTAAAAAACTCAACATCATGAGAAACAAAAAAGTAAAAGGTAGGTGTACCATATGGCTAGTAGAATGCACAAAATTAAAAAAAAAGAAATTTGTAAGTGCTGTCAAATACATGGTAAAACATCTCAATAACTAATGATGAAAAGGCAGCACTCTAGAATAAAGTTTGGCAGTTTCTTACAAAAACCCAATAGTCTTGGATCAGAAGGTAAAGGAACCTATGCACAAACATAGTTGTCCTCTGATCTCTGACATGAGCATTGTGGCATGTAACATGCGCTCGCTCTCGCTCTCTCTCTCTCTCTCCCTTCTTCCCTCCCTCCTCATCTCTTTCAAATAAATAAAATGAAAGTTTTATCATATGACGCATTAATGGTACTTATTTACCGAGTTAAAACAAAAACAAAGACACATACAAAAAGCTCCATATGAATGTTTATTAGCTTTTATTTTTTATTTTTTTATTATTATTTATGCAATTGTGTGTGTATGTATGTGTGTGTGTAGAACCACGGACGAATTCAGGAACCACCATGGACGCCTCCACCTCCTCCTTGTTTACTCTGCCCCAGGATTCACAGGCTCCGCCCTACCAGGGCCAGAAACGCAGGCCGCCCCGCTTCCGCCCAGTGTCTATAGTGGGGTCTAGAATCCGAACTCAGGACCCTCCGCCTGCAAGGCAGAGGCTTAACCCCTGAGTCACCTCTCCAGCCCCTTATTAGAAGCTTTTTAAAAACTGTTAAAAACCAGAAGTGATCAAGATATTCTTCCACTGTTCATCAATGAAAAGAAATGAGTTATCAAGCCATGAAAAGACATAAAAACCTAAGGCTGGAGCTGGAGAGATAGCTTCATGGGTAAAGAACGTGCAGTACAGAAAGACAATCAGAATTTGGATCCCTAGATCTCAAGCAATGGTGGAACAATGGTATAAACATCTATAATCCCTGATGGAACAGTGAGAAAACATGTCTCAAACAAGGTGAAGAGACAAGAAGCAATACCCAAAGGTGGTTCATACAGTGGTGTGCGCACACACATCCTAGCACTTGCAATGCTTAGCACTTGAAACTGGAGACAGGAGGATCAGAAATTCAAGATCAGTCTAGACTACAGAGTGAGCTCAAGGCCAACTTGGAACATAAACAGTCAGACCTAAATGATACCATAAAGTGAAAGCCTGTACGAAAACAGAACATAAGGTATGATTTCAATTGCATGACATTTTAGAAGAGGTAAAACTACATAAATAATAACAGGATTATTGATTACCAAGGTGTGAGGACAGAAGAGTAAAGAAATAAAATATTGAAAAATTTTAAGGCAGTAAAACCATTCTCTTTTTAAATTCTTACTCCAATCCATTTGGACACCATTCCCATGTAGAAAGCAGCCCAGGGTCATAGCAAACCTTTTGTTCTTAAAGTGATTTTTCAGGTATACTCAATTGACTTACGAGCTAGGTTATTGATAAACCGTTTGCATCCAAAGATATAGAACATAGCCAAAATATTTAACAATTTGTAACAAATTGTCTTTATTTAACTTCACCTCATATAAAACTATGTAGTTTGGGCACTTTCATTCAATAAATTGTTTGCTCATCTACTTTATTCCAAGAATTGTCTGAGGTACTAAGATAACTTCACAAAGGGGAAAAAAAAAACTAAGAAAATCTGACACAAGCAAACAAAACAACCAATCACACAATAAATGAAATAGAGGAAACTACACTGAAAGACATCAAGACAGTGATTTTAATTGGGAACTTAGAAAAAATGCTTCTTTACGGGCTGTCATATGAGACATTAAGTTTGTGATACAGGCTTGAGATAGTGGTAGAAGAGGTGGGACATTCCATGAAGAGAACAAGTGCAAAGCCCAAAACGAAGAAGTTTAATGTGTTGGAGGTGTATCATGTGAGTAGGATAAGTGCACTGATAGGAACAACGTAAGTAACACTTTCAACTTAATATTTATGAGAATCATTTAAAATGCAAACCTCTCAAACAGTGACTACCAATATCTATCATAAATAGACTAAGATCTCAATTTTGAGGTTGAAGAGATAGCTCAGTGGGCAAAAGTGCTTGCTGTGCAATCCTGATGACGTGAGAGTGGGAGGCACGGAGGAGAATCAGCCAGAAACTAGAATACACAGTGCAGTGACAAAAATAACAAGAGCACTTACCTCAAGAACAAAGTGGAAATATCAGAGTGGTAGCTACCAAAAAGTTGTCCTCTGACCACACATGCAACCATCCTCAACACATGCATACAACATCTCAGAAAAAAGTCCTAATCTTAAATAGATGTAATCATAAATAGAAATAGATATACCTAAAAATCATATACCTAAAAATCTCAACTCTGGGATAGCAGAGGCAGTTGGGCAGTCCTAAGTTCAACAGCAGCCTGGTCAACACAGTGAGTCTGGAGACAGCCAGAGCTGCAGACTCAGTTTCAAGCAAAGCACAACTCCCAATTTTATGCTCTTCTTTTGCATCACCTCATTCACACTATCCATATGAGTTTAACTGTATTTTGAACTCACCTCCTAAAAATTATCATGCCTGCTATTCATATTTCATGGATGTGATAGAAGTCTTAAAAAAAGGGAATAGGATAACTCTACCCAAAATCTGCTCTTAATTTCTTAAAAAATCTCATTACTTTATATAGTATGACCATAGACTGACACAGTAGCTCAGTGATAGTCCATTTCTCTAGTATACAGTGGTTGCTGGTTCAATCCCCAATGTTGCCAGGAGGAAATTATATATATGCACATATATATGGTATGGCAATAAAAAAAAAGGCCCTGGACACTAACTTGGGAGTCAAATTCAGATTCTATCAGCCATAGGACTTTGAGCAAATTGTATAATCTTTCTAACCTATTTCTTTCATCTGTAAAATACTAACAAGATTACAAAAAGATATACTGGAACACTCAGCAAAGCATTTGAGAGAAACAAAACTTGCTTCAGTAAGTTGAAATTTAAGAGTCAAACTCTTAGATGCTTTGTCTTTTGCTGGCTCACTAATGTGTCCCTTGAATCTTGTTACAATATTTAACATTCAACAGAAATTAACTGCAGTATTTGTTAAATAAATGCATAAATGAATGAGACTCCACTATATCAAAGGAGTGTAAGACAACCTTAGCTTTGCTAGAATATGAAAGAATATTAAGTTTTTATTTGTTTTGGATTTTCTGGGAGGGATATTTTTCACCCTTCAAAGAATTTTCTAAACTAAATAACATTCAATCACTGTTGAAAAGTTACAAAGTGGGGCTGGAGAGGTAGCGCAGGGGTTAAGCCTCTGCCTTGCAGGCGGAAGGTCCTGAGTTCAGATTCTAGACCCCACCTATGGACTGGGGGTGTGTGGAGTGGGGGGGGGGCTGCGTTTCTGGTCCTGGTAGGGTGGAGCCTGTGAATCCCAGAGCAGAGTAAACCAGGAGGTAGAGGCGTCCATGCTGGTTCCCGAATTCAACCATGGTTCTACATACACACACATACATGCACACACACGCATACATGCACAATTGAATAAATAAAATAAAAAAAAGAAAAGTTACAAAGCAAAAGAGGAAAACATTTAATTATACCCCAAATCAAGATGAAGCATGTTTTGATGACCATCATCCTAAATTTTACTTAAGCTTTCCATGTATGTGTAGCTCATATTGCCCTGAAATTCAATATGTAGCTCAGGCTTAGTCTCACACTCAAAGCAATCCTGTCTCAGCCTACCACATGCTAGGATTACAGTCAAGATAACATCTAACAAGTTTTCATTATTCATCAAAAATTTTAGTACAATCTAAAAAGATTATTAAAGAAGTTAATCATTTTTTTATTTCCTCCCCTTCCCAAGTTAATCATTTTTAATTGCTTCCCCAAACTCAGGTGTTCAGATATTAAGGTACTCATATTTATTATAACTGCTGTTAAAATTCAACTGTCAGTTGTATACTACATTTGTGATGGAATTACTACTCTGCTGCATGCAGTGATCTCCCGAACCCTCAAGCCTGGGTGGGTCTCCATCATTTTAATAGAGAAGAAAGCATGTGGTATATTGTTATGGAAAACTTTTACTTGCCATTGCCTTAAAGTGAACAACCTCTAAAACTTGTGTAAATTTTTTTCTCACGTTTACCAACTATGTTTAATTTACATTGGCATGTAAGTTGATTTCACGTTCATCAATATTGTTGAATTTCATAATACTACAGTTATGCTCAGTCCCTTTACAGCAATCTCAAAAGATAGTTTAATTTATTTGCTTTTCAGGTACCAGAAGGACTTTTGAGGGTGATGCACATGGAGAAAAAAAGGAGCTCACCTTTCCAAAAATGAGTTTTCAGTTCTATAATTATGCATAGTATAAGACAGGCATCATATCTGGGCCAAGATTTGATGCCTTGATTCCCAGAAGAATTAAAGTAGAGCCATGCATAAATTTGGGACAAGTTCTGCAAAAACTTCACAATCTGCTGATGCTGAATCCCAAAACTCATTGTTAAGATTCATCAACGCAAATCCATCATCTACTATATAGCAGCCACTCTGGCAACACTTCTTTCATCATTTTCTACGCAAGAAAAAAAAAAAATGGGATGCACTAAATTCCACCTGGCAAGTACCACTATCTCAGTTAGTTGTCTCAACAACTACAAGTGGAAGAGCTTAAAAAGTGGGCGTTTGAGACAGCTCAGCCGGTAAGGCTCCTGTTCAAACCCGACGACCCGAGTTCAACCTGCCCCCGGAAGCCCCTCAGGTGGAAGGAGAGGACTGATTTCCCGACGTTGCCCTCTGACCTCCACCTGCACCGTGGCGTGTATTCTCTTTTCCTCTCCCCCCTTTCTAAATAAAATAAATTGGAAGAGTTAAAAAAAAAAAATCTCGCTCGACGACCCCCCCACCTCAAAGTAGCAAGGTCTGCTTTATCTACGCCGCAGGCTATTGTACTGGTCGCCCCCAAATCTCAAAGCTGCCTGCCATCCCCCCGAACTCTACAGACACTATGTGCAAGAAAGGCCAGGCGCCGGGGCGGGGCGGGCGAGCATCATCATCATCATCATCATCATCATCATCACCACCACCATCATCACCATCACCGCAGGTAGGGACGCAGGTGTGGACGCAGGGCCGCGCAGGGCCAGCCGCGCGGAGACCACCGGGTCCTGAGCACCCACCACGGCCTCGGCTCATTCATTCCTCTGACCAGCCCACCAGGCCGCCCTCCACCACGGCGGCCTCGCAGGGCCCCGGCCCCGACCCGCCCAGCCTCCAGTGGCGGCCCTGCAGCTCCCGCGTTCCCCCGCCGCGGCCGCCGGAGCCCCGCCGCGGCGCGCAGGGACCCCCGGACTCCCGAGCCTGGGTCTCCGCCGCACGCCAGCGCCCACGCCCCCCGCCCGGCCAGCCGCGGGGCTTCCCGGCCTCCGCCCCGCTCCGCCGCCCCCGACCTGCCGGGCTCCTGCGGCCCAGGGGGCGCGCGTCGGCCGAGGGCCACGCCCGGGACTCAGGGCGCCCCCCGCGCGCGCGCGACGCCCGCTTCTCGGGGGCGACACGAGTGGGCGAGGCCCACCGCACACTCACCTCCGCGGGTCAGAACCGAGGGGCCTGCTCTAAGCCGTTTGAAACCGCTTGGGCCGCCGCACACCCCGCAGTGTCCTCGCTGTGGATTGGTCCGCCGCGGACCGCCTCTCGCCCTCCCATTGGTCAGTTCAAAAGGTTTGTGGGCTCGCGCCGCCCGCGGGCTTAAAGGAGCCGTGCGCAGCCGCGTTCCCCTAGGCACCTGGCGCTGACGGTGCAGGTGGAGTGCTGGTGCCTGGGGTGGGGGTGCCACGGACTGCCTGGGAATGATAAGCAAAGGTTCGTGTAAAACTCTGCATCCTCGACTGTCACCATGTTCGTTTTACCTCATTACAGATGTTTAAGCTGTTGTCAACATCTGATTTTTTTTTTTTTTTTTTTAGTTTTTGCATTCATGAATATTGATATATTCATGCAGTTAGAAGCAGACAGGAAACTGGGATGGAGAGGAAGGAGCAGGATGGTAGGTTGAAGTCTTGGGTTTGCTTTGAGCAGTTCGCTTTTCTCAATAGATCGAGACTTTATCTTCTTCATGTACGAAATAGAATGATGATGTTTCCTTACAGTTACATTGCGGACATTTAGTACAACAAAGCGGATGTCTGAGAAAGATCTTTATGAACTGTAACAAATGAACTTCGTACAAATGGTTCTTTATGAAAATGAGACACTTGGCCAAACATGATCGTCAAAATTCAATTTATTCATTTATTTAGAAACAGGGTTCTGTGTAGTCCAGACCCACTTGGAATAGCAATATAGACCAGACTTGCCCTAAACTCGTAGCATCCCGTTTTGTCTTCCAAGTCCTGTTGGTTACTCCACACCCAAGTAAATTATTTTTCTTTTTTTTTTTAAATTTTTTATTATTTATTCAGTTGTGCACGTATGCGTGCATGCGTGTGTGTGTGTGTGTGTGTGTGTGTGTGTGTGTGTAGAACCATGGACGAATTCGGGAACCACCATGGACGCCTCCACCTCCTTCTGGTTTACTCTGCCCCGGGATTCACAGGCTCCGCCCTACCAGGACCAGGAACGCAGGCCGCCCCGCTTCCGCCCCGGCGGCTATACATGGGGTCTAGGATCCGAACTCAGGACCTTCCGCCTGCAAGGCAAAGGCTTAACCCCTGAGCCACCTCTCCAGTCCCCCAAGTAAATTATTTCTTAAATCAACTTACAGTGTTTCTATGAATAAAATTGGATCCTTCTAAAGGATTTGCTGTAGATCAGAGGATCAAAACATTTAGACCCACCACTAATTCAAAGGAGGATGCTATCTATATAAATGAAAAACTATGGCTGTTTAGCAAGAAAAAAATTAATAGAATCAGTGAGAGATGGATTTTTAATCTAATAAAGGACAGGTAAGGCTTGGGATATGCAGCTCAGTGGTAGAACACTTGCCTAGAAAGTTTGAGACCCATTGATCCTCAGCACCACAAATTTTTTTAATTAAAAATTTTAGAACATAATAGATTACCAATAAATTAAAGCAATTATTGTTTCTTTAAATCCTTTGGATGTGTTGTATGTGTATCTGTGTATGTGTACAAGGGGCCACCTGAGTGTGTGTGGCTGTGGAGGTCCAAGGATGGCATCAGAAATATCCTGGATTGTTCTACCTCCTTATTGCTTCTGGGGTTTCCCAGGCTCTGCCTTTCAGAGCTGGAATTGCATGTCCCACCCTCTCCAGGCTATTTATGCATGGCATTGTTATGTGTAATCTGGGGAGTCGAACTCAAGTCTTTTTGCTTGTGAAGAAAAGGCTTTAACCTCTGAATCATCTCCCCAGACCTTGCTTTAATACTTTATTCCTCCGATGGATGGAGAACAAAGAAAGTCAACTAGCAGCCAAAGACAAGTGAATTGTATGATTGAGACTGGACATAAAGATTTGATTTTAGGACAAGATTTTTGTTGGGAAGTTACAAGCATCTAAGATTGACAAAGAGAGCCAGCGAAATGGCTCAGCAAGTAAAGGTGCCTGCTTCAAAAATCTGGCAAGCTGAGAATCTACATAGTAGGAAAAAAAAAACAATTTCCAAAAGTTGACCTCTGACTTCCACACAGACACCTGCACTTACTCCTTTCTTTTCCTCATAATTTTTTTAAAAAGATTGACGAAGTTAGAAATAATTTGTGGAGGATCTTTTATACCAGAGTAATGAATTTGTTCTTTATTAAGTAGGTGATGGGGAGCTATTGTTTCCAAAGAGAGTGACAGAAACCAGGACTATGCCTTAGGAAAAGCTTCGTTTTGCCTAACATGAAAGTTGGAAGATCAGTTTAGAGTCTGATATAACAGCAGTGAAAAATATGAGAACAGAAGCAAGAAAGAGTGAAGAATTTGGCAACCAATCAGATAAAGTGAAAAGGTGAGGGTGGATCCCATTTAGAAAGAGGAATCAAAGAGAGTTCCAGAAGGAACACCTAAAGACTGGGAGAGCAGTTTTGCCCAAATGGAAGCAGAAAGTCAGGAGAGTCCTGTCTCAAGGGAAAGGCAGGGAATTTTGTTTTAGTCTTGTTTACTTTCAGATACCAATGAGATAGTCAAGTGGAATCATCTGAGCAGGCCTGGAAAATGCCAAGTGGAAGCTAAGAGAATCGATTAAGTCTTGAGTGGTATTGATTTGTGAATCACTTCTGCAGAGGTGAATGAAACCACAGAGAGAGAACAGTGGAGGCAGTAAAAAGATAGGAGGTAAGATAGATCCACATGTAGGGGAAGACCAGGAGCCAATCAAAGTGAACGAAAACCTTTGGGAAATGGATGAGAAACAAATAGAAATCGCTTCTTTAGTCATTGATTATTGACATGCTAATAAATGTACTAAGTAAAAGATGTGTACAGCCTGGGTTGTGGAGAGTTTTAGAAGAAGAAGATGGCAATATCTTTTTGTCTTAAACTGTTATAGTGTAGTCTTTTTAGGATGTGAACATTATATATATAACTCTCTTGACTTACTCATTCAGCAAAATATTTGTTGAATAACAACTTGAATAACAATTACTGTTTTAGGCACTTGGAATAATTAGCAAACAGAATAGACTCCCTCCCCCTATAAAAAATTCTCTCCACTCAGGAAGTTCATGCTAAGGTGAGGAAATCATAGACAAACAACATATAAATAAATATATAGTATATTATTAGACTATGTACAGAAGGACAATATAAGACATAGAAAAGTAGGATTAGAAGGAATTTTTTTATAGTTTGCCATTTTAGCCAGACTAACTGGCCAGCAATCTCAGAGATCCCTCCATGTCCTCCTCCCCAGTGCTGAAATTACAGGTTTACATTATCACACCCAGCTTTATTATTATTTCTGAGGCTTTTGTATACAAATACATAAATGTGTATGTTCTCATCCCTTACTACCCATTCCCATACCTTCTCATTCCATCTCACTTATTCTCCTTTCCAGCCAGTGTCCTTGCTTCTATGTCTCCCTTATACGTATGACCCATTGGGCCCTATTCAGGACACCTACACTGGCAAGTGCCTGGGTACTTAATGGGGCATGAATGGCATAAAGAAGCTTCCCCTCTCTTGTTTAGTACCAGTTCCAACCAGTCTCTCAGGGTGGAACCACATCTTGAACTCCTCCCTCATCCATGGCAAAGTGTTGATAGGTCAATTATTGTGAAGGTCACACCCAGCTCTTTATGTGGGTGCTGGGGATGGAGCAGAGCTCCTTATACTTGTTCTGCAAGCACTTTACCAACTGAGCCGACTCCCCAACCCTCTAAAAAACTGTTAAACTTAAAAAAAAATGATGGTCAGTGTAGGTTTTGTTGAAATTATATTTGAATAAAAACTTGAAGGTAAAGGAGTTAGCTATGCGGATCGAGGGAAGAAAGTGTCAGGCAGAGGGAACAGCTACACAAAGGCCCTATGTTTGGAGCATGCCTGGTGGTTTTGAGAAACAGGGAAGCTAGTGTAGCTGAAGCAGATTAGTTGGCAGGAGGGAGGGAGTAGATGAATCATGTTAGATAATGGAAGAAGAGGAGTGGCAGAGCCCCTAGGACCTTGTAGAAACCCGATAAATACTTGGCCCATAATAGATGTTTTTAATAAGAGTTTAACCACTCAGCCTTTTCAGTTTATAATTATCATTAAATAATAACATTTATCTCTGTGTTTATAGGAGTTACATGTTCCTTCAGTCCAGGGGCCTCACAATGGTTCAATGCAAGGAATATTTGCATAGCACAGTGGAGAGAAGATACCAAAGGAACAGCATGTTCTTGTAACTAGAAGCAGGAAACTTATGTCAAGAATTGGGGCTGCTAATAGCTGTGCTAGGCATCTCTAAGAAGCCTGTTAAGGTTAAAACAGGTACTTCTGCTGTAAGCTGTATTCTGGTTGCAGCATCCCTACCGTGGGATATAGAGCCCTATTTCCAGACTGAGAGGAACAGCCCCAGTGACTAAACTCCTTTCACCTTTGAATCTAAGTGTTTCTGCCTTATTCCCTGGAGATAGCAGTGATGACATTAATACAGACCTCAAGTAGCTATGGGATTTGTGTTTTGCCCATCCTCCAAGATTGAAAAGCTTATACTAGCTTACACTTGGTTGCATTCAATAAGTATCGGTTAAATGAAGGAATAAACAACTTTTAAAAAAAAACCTTATTTCTACTTCTCATGATCCATTTTCCATTTTTTCATGGCCTCTAAAATGCAGGCTGTTCAGAAACTTTGACCACAAAAGCATCCGCCCCACCAAAGAGGAAGGAGGCAGGAGGAGAGAGATAGAGACCATTAACAGGCTATTCGCAGGCTCTTAGAGCATAAAGGGGAAAAACCGCCGGAAAGGGCAGGCTATGTGAGAGTCCTTGTTTGTATGCTACAAAATGAAACAGGAGAAACTATATACCTTGGGACTAACCTAGCCTTGGGTTTAAACTCAGACCCTTAGTTAGACTGTTTTAATACTATACCAGGGAGTCCAAAGTGGGAATTAAAACTGTCTCCTATATGGAACGGAATGATCCAGACAGCAAATAAATGGGTAACAGAGGGAATGTTTCACAACAAAGACTGCCTAAAACATCCCAAAGCACACATCCTGTTAAGTGAATCATGAGTCACCTTTCTATATGAAGAAAAGCCATAGACTTTGAGGAAAGAACAAAAGCAAAACTTTTTTTTTTTTTTTTGGTGGTGGTGCTGGGGATAGCCCCCAGGCTGTGTTCAAGCTAGGCAATAGCTCTGTCGTTAAGCTGTATTTCCTGTATTTCCTTTATCATTATGTCCGTAAATACAAGGAAAGCTTGCTGAACCCTCTAAACACTAGAGAATAGTGCTTAGAATCTTGTGTGTCCTGGGCTCTCGCACATACTTCTAAGATTCTGTTTATCATTGCCTGTTTTCTTCAGGCATGTCATGCCAGTTTATGAAGACCTATCTATGGGCCAGAGAGCTTTTCCTCTTAGCTTCCATTCTGAAAGGCAGTGACCTTGCTGTGAATGTGATTTGCAAAGATGTGTCAGGTTCAAGTTTGTTTTGATGATTTTTAATATTTTCACATTCATTTATTTGCCATGTGAATGTATGTGTGTGTGTGTGTGTGTGTGTGTGTGTGCGTGCGCGCGCGCAGCAACCTGCATGTAGAATTTAGAACAATTCAATTTGCAGGAATCTGTTCTCTTCCACCATTTGGGCTTTGTGAATTGAACTTGGTATCATGGTTTGAAATGTGTCTCCCACAGTCTCATATGTTTGGCAAGGTCAATGGCACCTTGAGAGGTGGAGCCTTGCTAAAGGAAGGCAGTCACAAGGGGTGGGCCTTGAGGTGGATTAGCCCCAACCTACCTCCAAGAGAAGTCTGCTTTTTGCAGCAAACAGTCTTGCAGCTCTCAGCTTCCAAGATGTCTGCAGTGACCTAGCCTCTTCCAGCTTTGGCCAACCCGCCATGTCGCCTCTGTTTTGAGAGACTGTTTCTCCCCTCTGAAACCGTAAGGTGAATAAATCTCCCTTTCTCCCTTAAGTTAATTGACTCTGAGTACTTTCTCACAATAGTTAAGAATAACCGTTACACTTGGATTGTCAAGCTTTAACAATTGCCTCTACCTGTTGAGCCATAGCACTGGCCCTGTTTTGTTTTTTGACGTCTCCCTAGTCCAGACTGGCCTTGAACTTAAGATGCACCTGACTTACTTTACTGAGTTCTGGAATTATATTATTATTATTTATTCAATTGTGCATGTATGCGTGTGTGTATGTATGTGTGTGTATATGTGTGTGTATGTATGTGTGTGTGTGTGTGTGTGCAGAATCATGGACGAATTAGGGAACCACCATGGACCATCTCTACTTCCTCGTTTACTCTGCCCCAGGATTCACAGGCTCCGCCCTACCAGGACCAGAAACGCAGGCCGCCCCCACTTCCGCCCGGCATCTATACATGGGGTCTGGGATCCGAACTCAGGACCTTCCACCTGCAAGGCAGAGGCTTAACCCCTGAGCCACCTCTCCAGCCCCTCATTTTGTTTTTAAAGGATGGAGAAGTTGGTTACTCTTGAGCTGTTCCATTGATTGTTGTTGTAACTCATCTAGTCTTTGCCGAAACTTGTATATCATAGTTTATACTCCAACCTTTTGGGACTTGAATGCGTGCCTTTCTTGATTTTATCATTTTATCATTAATTCTTTTTTTCAATTGCTCTTTTTTGGAAAGATAGCAATGGTGCTTTGATATTCTAAGGAGGTTTGTAAGATCATGTTTTTGCTTAGGTACAGGTACTGTCTGGTCCATAGTAGATGAATGAATGACTGACTCACTGAATGAATTGAGGGGGGCATTATCTTATCAATAGTTTAGGGTTTGGACAATCATCTGTTGAGACTAGATATGTGGTATATTAGCATGGCTTCCTACTTTTCAATAAGAGATATCATATCCAGAGAAGCTTGAGAAGAGTCCTTTAACTTCTTGTTCTAGCTCTGAGAAAGCAGTTTTGCATATCTGTACAGTGTTCATGCCCATATATGTACATGTGAAAGCCCACAGAATGACATTAGGTGTATTGCATCATTTGATCCACCCTATTTTCTAACACAGATCTTTCACTGAACTTGGAGCGCACCAATTTAGACTGGCTGGGAAGAAAGTCCTCAGGGATCTTTGCATGTGTGTCTCCTCAGCACTGGGATTATAAATATGCATTGCTTTTTACATAGATATGTCCAGATTTTTATATAGATGTTGAGATCCACACTCAGATCCTCAGCATAAGTAGCAAGCACTTTACTAACAGAACCATCTCCCTAGTTCTGAAAAAGTAGCTTTTAAAAAATAGAATTTTTTATGATGCAAGCGATAGAACCCTAAGACTTCAGGAATACTGACAAGCACTTTACCTCTGAGCTACATCTTATCATCCATAATAAATGAAATCTCAGTGACCATTTAATCCTTCTCAGAGTAATTCTGATTGAGGTTTAGCAGCCCAGCTCTGCTTCTTCTTACAGTTTTGCCTTTTATTCTCTCTGCCTCTGTGTTGATGGATGTGTCCTGAGCCTCCTCCAGCTTCTGTGGCCCAACATGCCTTTTCCATCGTAATGGACCATATCTCCCCTCTGAAACCATAAACAAATTCCCTTTCTTTTGTGAGCTGTGAATGAGCATTGTCTCAAAGTAGCAGAAAGAAAAGTCCTATAACACAAGGCAAAGTCAAGTTCTATGACACCCAAGTCCCCAGTGACTTAGAACAGAAATACAGGTGACACGGTATCCATATGCCACGACCACTTCTGATGGCTGGAGGTATCACTAAAGATCACACTTTACTTTCCTCCACTGAGTCTGGACAGGATCTTGGGCAGCTTCTTGAACCAACCAGAGTCCACACTCAAGATAAGGCCTCTTTCTCGTCTTTCCTCTAGGGCAATATAAGTCAGTGAACTTTTTCTTTCATCTTGACCTTTCTTCTCAGGATGACCTGAAACTCCCAGAAGCGTTACACTCTTTATTGTTCTTAACTCTTCCCCAGCCCCAGAAAACCCAAAGGTGGTGTCTTCTTGTGAGTTTTCCATGGCATCGGTCTGCCCAGCAGAGCAAGTGCAGGGTTATTCATGACTCCAAGACAGTCAACGTAATTAAGAAAAGCTAGATTTATATTAAATTATGATAAAGTCCTAAAATACTGAACATAGTGGTTAAATAACTCCAGAAAGTCCAATCTCTCCAGTGAGTAACGTTAAAACCATTACACATGAGTGTGGGAAAAAATCACTTCCATTAGTTTAAGACAGAGAGATTTTGCCTTTTTACAGAGTAAATCAGTGCTCAAATAGATATTTCCTCAAATATGTTCTTTCCACATTCTGAACAGCCCAAGTGCAATAAAAAACCTTCCCTCTCTCTAATCAAGAAAATGCCGCTCTTCTGTTTTCTCCTCCTCCCCAACTATGATTTTCTGAGGCTGCTGAAGAAAGTGTGAGATGTCCTTGTTTCCTTTGGAGGCGGCACTGCACAATTCCCGCATGGGGGCACTAGAAAAGTCTTCTTTGGTCTGGGGCCCGGCTATGTGTAGGTCCAGATCTGGGGCTAATTAATGAGAGCAGAACTAAGGGCTTGATATCTGTAACAGTTTTATAATTCACCAAAATTTTTTAAAATCTTTTTTTTTCTTTATCCACATGTTTGGCTGCTGATATTGCCAATTAGGAAACTCTCCTAAAGACCCTTCTTTCCATTCTCAGTCCCTGTTATCGCCTGTTGTTGCTAATGCTCTGGATTGGGAAGGTTCCTCAAGGTTCTCACTACCTTTCTACTCCTAGCTCATCACCTTGTATCATCATTTGGTCTTCCTCACCCTAGGACTTTGGAGACTGATGGTAATTCAAAGCTGGGTCAGAAAAAAAAAAAAAAAAGCAATACTATCCCACCCCAAAGTAAAGAGCTAAGGAGAAATTTCAGAGTGGCAAAATAGTCCCAACTCCCCTGAGAAAAGCCCGAGACTCCTGCCCTGGGTGTAAATGAGAACGAAGCAAGGGACAGCATTGAGGTGTTAGGTTACTCAGTTGCGTTGGCATAGGAGCTTCACCTCTGCAGAACCACAAGGCTCTGTCCGTGAACTCAGATCCCTGAGCACTTGAGAATGAACGCAAGAGATTCAACCTCATCTTTCTCTTGAGCTGTCTCATGTTCTTCCAACTGCTCTTCCTGACCACTTATGAAAATTTCTGTTCATTTGTTAAAAGACCATTACAGGATCACTTTCCTTAAGAATACCGAGAATGGGCGAGAGTAGCAGAATATTTTCATTCACGTGGGGTAGTGTTTGGTCTAGGTAGAGCTTCTTAAAAACAGAAAAGGCTTATAATCTTAAAGGCCTGATATTCACCCAAACTCACAATATAGTTAAAGACTTAGGAACAGTACTGGTCAGCAGTAGAACCAGCAGGGAACTCCTATTAATGAGTTGTTGTGTAGTGGGGCCTCCAGTCGTCCAAGGTAGAAAAGACCCCAGACATTCCAGCAAGGAGGGAAAGACAGCTTAGGCAATAGCCATATTTTACCTGTATCACAGCTGACGAAGCAGCAACCCCCACCCCTACCGCAGGGGAGAAGCGCGTCCACTGCCAGCAATGGACAGGACACCCAGGTTTGAGGAGCCACAGAAAGGTTTTTCATATCACCAACATATGAGGCTGAAGGTTTCCTAGATGCCCAGCCAGCTGAGCTGACTCTTCCTGTTATTTCAACCTCTATCCATTACTCTTTACTAACCACGACCCTTGGCCTAGCCCTCGGTCTTGAAGATGCCATCATGTCAGCTGTGACGAGACAGAGCGAAGTTGTACATCACCAGCTGCATCAGTGCTGTGAGGCAGGCACTGGGGAGGGAAGGGACAGGGTGAAAAGGTGGTGGAGCTCTATACTGACAAGGAATCATACTGAGCCCAGGTTCAGGGGGCCCAGGACAGAGTGCAAAAGGTGAGGTTCAAGGTAAAACCCAGGTCTCAACTGAGATGCGCTCTCGTTTCTTGTGCCCAGGTAGTTATAGATTCAGGTGGATATCAGGTCCTGTGGGAAGTTGGGGAGGAGGAAGATGAGCACATGGGAAGAAGGCCTGCTGTTAAGTGAGCACAGGACCGGAAGTCCTTAGAGGAGAAGGAACAGGCAGGCAGGAGCGAGAACGTGGGCGTTTAGACCTGGCTCTCTGAGGAGAGCTTGCGTTCATGTTTCCAGCCCGTATCTGGCAGAGAGCCCCGTCTTTCTGGAGTGGCCGCAGTGTGGACGCTGCTGCACTCTGACTGCTCCTCCTGCAGCAGCTGCTCCGTTTCTGTGTCATCTAGGGAGCCAGAGCTGGCCTGGATGGACACTGTGTCCGTTTTCATGCACACGTGATCCAGGAGCAGGCCCCCCCGGGAGCTGCGCAGTTGCTTGAGGTCATCCCACTCAGTGCTGTCCCCAGAGAGTAAGCAGATCCCTTCGACGATCTTGATCTTCTCCTTGGTGTAGCTGTGGTCAGGTCCCCCCTGAGGGGAGAGCGGGAACGCACAGTCAGCTGACTCTACAGATCATCTCACGGTGAACTGAAAGTGGAAGTGGATGCGGTAAAGGGGGTACAGAGCATTATTGCTCCATAAAAATCCCACTAAACAGAGAGGAAATGTGGTCAGAGCAAATACAAGGCCTCACAAAAAGAGCAGCTATGATAATTATGTCACACAGGGCTGGGGAGGATCATAGCTTCTGGTCCGACCTTGGCCACTCACTGGCTGTATCACCTTTGACAAATTACTCAACATCCCTGAAACTTGATCTCCACATACAGCGTGAAGAGATTAACAGTCTGCATTTCACAAGCAATTGCCATGAACATGGCATGCAACTATTACGTGGCATGCAACTGGATATGAGATACACTGAAACACGTTAGCCATTGTTACGTTGTTATCGTAGATTATTAATGGGACGTCACATTGATATAAATAATCAAAACAATTCAGTGTACATTTATTTGGGGTTTTGAACTACTTCTGTGTGCCCCTGTGTTGCATTGTTCCTATGGTTTATTAGTGGGGCATCATGCTGATTTAAGTAATCACAAGCAATTGGCAAACGCAATTGAGCGTACATGTATCAGGATTTTGAACTACTTTATGTGCTTGTTCTTACTGCCCCCCCCATAATTGTGCTAAGAAGAAAACTTGCACAGGAAGATGTGGGAGCCCTACAGAGTCCTTGTACTTGGGTTTTAAATTTTTAGTCCACTTAGTGACACCCTATAACTTCTGTTTGAGGCCCTGTTCCCATAAGCCCTCAAAGGGCCCTTGGGACCCTTCCCAAGCAATTTTTATCACTCCCAGAATGGTCTTGATTTCTGCGCAGGATTCTTGCTTTCTGAACTCTTTAAGGGCAAGCTTATTGTTGGCTTCTAGGGAATTCCAGCTGATATCCCATTGCCAGCAGTAGCAAAAAGGCTATAGCTCAGGTTCTGTCTTGGGATATCGTCCATGCTCAGGGTTACAGTCATTGTTTTCTATTAGTTAACAGTGGAATTCTATGGATCATTAAGCCCTTCCATTAAGCAGATACTGAGCTATATCCTTGATAAGAGTCCCCACTCTCCACGAGTGGCAGCTCCCTTGATCATGCATACAGAAACAGAGATAACATGCAAACACACACTCATCCAGTACAAACGTCAAGCTGAAATTAATATGTGATAAATGCAGACCACTCAGAGTTCTCATGACAAATGCACTGAGTAAGTCAGGGAGAGGTAGGACATGGCATTGGCAATTCTGGGAAAACCATTACACACACACACACACACACACACACACACACACACACACACACACACAGAGAGCAATGGGTACCTGAAATCAAGAAGAAATCAGAAGAGAAAGGGTGAAAGACTATCAGAGGGGTGAAAGAGCTGCTGAGGAAGAGCAGACAACAGAAAAAAAGAAGTCACACGATTTTCTTTCTTGTTCTCTTTTGGTGTTTCTGGGGATCGAACCTAACTTAGGGTCTTGCACATGAAGCAGGTGCTGTACTGCTGAGCTGTATCTTTGGACCTATTTTTCAGTTCTAACTAATGGGCTCCATTGTGATTATTTTCTGGGGCCTCCAACATTCTAGGATTCCAAGAATCTTCAGAGTCTTCCTCAAAAAAATATTAAGGAGAGGTCTACTGTTTTCAGAACTGTAAACAATCCACGAACATTTTCTTTTAAATAAGTGACAGCTTTTAAAAATTCAGGAATCCACAGATCCAGAGAGCACAGGACACCCATCCATTATGTACGGGAGCCCTGCAGGTTTCTGTGCTAAACAAGTCAAAGAAGCAGACCGATTACAGAATAATTTCTGTGAAGGTTAAAGGATTTTTAAAAGAAAAGACCATAGATTCCCCTACTGAAAAAGGACTATTTTTCGTGCCTAAACATTTACCAAGTAACTTTCCACTGAACTAACAGCATTTCTTTAAGGCTATAAATCTTCAGATTTTTACAGAAATCTTTTAAAACCCTGTGATAAAAAGGACAAAGGCAAACTAGGTACTTGAATTAGGGTCTAGGGAAAGGAAGAGTCCAGGAGCTCTTGTTTCTTCGGAGAGTCATGTAGGAGAGCCCCCTTGCTTCAGAGAGGGTACAGCCTCGGCACTAAGGCATGACAGCTTCAAGAAGCCAAGAGCCTATGAACCTAGAAGATCTCTTGGCAGGGAGACATATTCGCCACTTTCAGACCAGACTCTTCCAACCTTACTTCATTAGTGTCTATCAAATGTTCTAGATCTCCCCAGAAACCTAAATTGTACTGTCTTTCTGTTCCTTGTAATTTCCAAAATGGTAGATGAAACCATCCCACCAGTCCTTACATATCCATTTGGGGCAGTCTGATCAAAATCCCTCCACATCTGCTCCCCCATACCCCCCCCAAAAAAAACCTTGAATAAAATTTCCATGCTTACCTCTTTCTTATAGCACAGTTGATTATACATGGCTGGTTTCGGAATCGCTTCAATTTTCACTTCCTGAGTAGAAGTTCGGTAGGAGGGGTTGCTGTAGGTCAGGTTCCCCATTCCAGGGTCAGTGAATTTGGATTTTCTATGTCTTTAGGAGGAAAAGTGATCAGAAATTAGTTCAGATCTTTATGGAGGTGATACCTGGGCAAGTCATAAACTATGTGTGGGACGTGGCCTCTGTCAGATCCCAGAGATCTCCGCCTTCTGGTATTCATACCCTTCTGTATCACACCCCTTGAGTGGGGGCTGCAGCTGGTGACTCACTTCTAGTGAACCCATTATGCAAAAGTGCTAAATACTAGCTAGCCACCATATTGGGCAGTGCAACCTTCCCTTCTCACATCAGTCTCGCTCTGAGGGGAGGAAGCTATTCTAGGGAAAGGCCCATAAAGCAAGGAACTGAAGAGTGAGACAACCGACCCACAACCAGTAAAAAACTGAATCCTGCCAACAGCAACATGGGTTTGCTCAGAGGGGAATTCTTCTCCAGTGAAGTCTTGAGACGAGGCCACAATTCTGACTGACACCTGGATTGCAACCTCCATATCCAGATTTCTGATCCACACCAACGGTGAGGCCATAAATGGCAATCGTTTTTAAGTTACTGCCTTTTAAGATGATTTGTTACATAGCTCCAGATCTCTGTTCTAATCCCCCTTTTATGACTTAGTAACTGGCATCTTGGTAGACATAATGTAAACTTTCTGAAGCTCAGATCCTCACCTATGAAACGAGGTGTAACACCTCTGTTATCAGTTTGTGTCACAGATACATATCTATTGAAAGGTAAGTGGGTATTATTATTATTATCATTAGCAGCAGCTGCTGCCAAATCCAGCTGTATGCTGTGCTTAAAGCATTGGGAGGAAAATAGAAAGGAAAAGGCACATAAAAAACTTAAAATGACATATTCTACCTTCTTAACATGATTACCAGTGACCCATGCTATGCCAATCAGTACTAAGATAAAAGGTTATGCTTGTGTGAAGGGAAAATAATTTCCAATATCAATATTTGGGTATGGAAGAGTAGGGTACAGAAAAAAACAAACAAACAAAAACAAGTCACTCTCAGCTTTGTCTCTTACTGTGTGACCTTGGATAACATCCTCAGCGTCCTTAGCATCCTAGCCTGAAACAAAAACCTCAAAAGCGGCTTTGTTGTGGTCATTCAATGAGGAAACTATTAAGGAAGAAGAGTAAGTATTCTGGTTTCCACTCTTTGCTTCTGCTACTCCAGTCAGGGATCCATCCTTGAAATTAGGCTTCTCGGAGATGGAGTCAACAAACCATGTGTGGTAAGGAGAACCCAGGTAAACAAGGACCATGAGCGTGAGCCCCCTGCAGTAAAGCTGAGGTTACCTGTACAGCATCAAAGCTGCAATCACCACTAAAATTAGCAGAACACTGAGGAGTCCACCAATAGCGTAGCTGATGTGAAGTCCTTCACCTAGGAGAAAAAAGAGATACTGCCCAGGGACTGGGAACTACCTTCTAGCAGGTGCTGCTGTGAAGGTTTCTGTGAATATTGGATTGCACGATGGTGAGGGTGGCCAGGGGTCTCCCACTCAGGAGAGGCCACAGGAGGTAGAGTGAGGGGGTTATCTCTCTACTTCCTGTCCTACCATTTAACTTACTGTGTGACATGAGGCTTAACTTCTAAGCCTATATATTGTTAGTAAATGTAAATCTGCAATTACTCAAAGGGTCAGAAGAAATTAAATTAGCATATGCATGTGTACATATTCACCAGCTCCCCCATTTTTTTTTTTTGGTTTCACTTTGTCATTTCAGTTACTCATGGTCAATGACAGCCTAAAAATATTATTATAGTACAATAAGAAATGAAGATGTTTTCAAGAGAGTGATACAACATTCACATGAATTTTGACTTTTATTACAGTATATTATTATAATTGTTCTATTTTATTAACTGCTATTCCTAATCTCTTACTGGACCTGATTTACAAAGTAAACTTTACCATAGGCGAACCATAGGATTCATAGAGTTTGGTACTATATGAGGTTTCAGGCTTTGCTACTAGTTTTGGAATATATCCTCCACAGATAAAGGGGCTGCTGTATTCACACACATGTATATAGCATATGTATGACTCATCAAATACCAGGCATATGGCAAGGACACCCTAAGTGACTCGTGTATGAGTGTGTGTATGTGTGTGTGTGTGTTGTATACTGAAGACCTGTGAGAGTTGCTGTCAAGTGGTAGCCTTGTGATTATTATTTCTCTAGACTTAGTCTATAAAGATTTCATTAGCCCCATGGGAGTCCTCAAGAACATTAGGAAAGAAATGGGCAGGAATTTATAAAATTGGATGTAGTAGCACATGTAGTAATCTTACCACTCTGGGGGGCAGTGGCAGGAGGATCGAGAATTCAAAGCCAGCATGGGCTATATAGTAAGACCGTCTCAAAAACAAAAGAATCCTTCTATTTCTTCTCCTAAACAGTTAGGTGCTCCGGACTTACCTGGAGCAGCAGGCACAGCCTCATTGGAATGTGCACAGAGGCCTAGTCGAAAATCTCTTTCAGAGCATCTGCAGAGCATAGAAAACCAAATATGAAGGCTTCTTGTATTCAAAGCTCCTACCCTGCTCTAGAAAAGGAGGAATGAAAGAACATACCAGGTGGGAAGTATCAGAAGCATGGAGAGGGCAAGGCCAGAACATAGAGAGATCAGTGTTTCTAAACAGTATGTGTTTAAATGTGCTTTCAATCACATATCTTTAAAGTAGAAGCAGGTTTGAGAGTAAAGCTAGATATTTATGAAAGGAATACTAAAGACATCAAATTCAAGGTTTCCTAACACTACAGGGATGAGCAGGAAACAGCTACTAGCCAAGCAAATCAGATTAATTAGGAAGTATCACAAGATCCAAACATCGCAAGGTCAAAAAAATTGTTTTTCTTCCCTTCATTCTTTCACAAGGGAATATAAGACAACCAGAGGGAGTACCCAGATAACTAACTTGAAATGCTCAGAAGGTAACTCAGTGGGATATTATGAACAAGCAATTAAAGGCTTCTCCCCAAAGCCCAGAGAACCAATCTTCAGATGCTTATAAGAGCATGTGAAACCCAGATACTCTTAAGTGTTCAAACTGAACCCAGTCAAGAAACTCGACATAGTACACACCTTTAATTCCAGCACTTGGGAGGTTGGGATGCAGGAATATAGTTTGGGATGAGGCTAATTTGAGCTATATAGCAAGACCCTGACTCAAAAAAAAAATCTGAAGAGGGGGGCCTGAAGAAGGGCTAGAAGTTTTCTAAATAAACTTATATATAAACTAAATAAACTTAGGATAGGTGTATAGCTCAGTGATAGATCACTTGTCTATCATATATAAAGTAAGATTCCCAGCACTGTGAAAATGATGAATATCTGTACAGAAAACCTTTGATTAATAATAATTATAATATTTCAATAGTAGCTAAGTTTATACTTGCATATTAACTTTTCTTTATAAACTACTAAAAATAGGTAATGGGGCACAGCATACCCATTTGATCATGTGCAAATCTTACAACTTTGGAGACATCAAGTTTAGAGTACTTATTTGGAGTTATCATTTCTGTTTTCAGAATAAAAATTGGTCAGTTTCCCTTTGAGCTATAGTTGATAGCACCATTGATTTAATAAAATATAATGTTTTATGTTGGTTATGCTTGCCTATTTTATAAATGATATGTATGTGTACACATATATGTTTGAGTCCTTAAGTCCTTTTCTGTTTGAAGTCAAGAAGTTGTATCTCCAAAAACAAAGTGGACAAGACCAAGCACTAAGCTTGTGTCATAAGAGCAACGAAGAAGAGCTAGAAGGGATACCGGATGCCTAGGAATAGATTCCTTCTATGTGATTTCTCTAGAAATTTGCTCTTAAAGCTTCTTGCCCTCAGTACTAAAAAGGGATTCATTTGCAACAATCTACAAGTCTAAATACCACACTGTGTTCAAAATAGAAGGGACTGATGGTTAATGATGTGATCTACCACCCATTTGCCAGGATTAGGAAGCTTGTACAATGTTCTTCTGTTGGTGGGGCATAGTAGTTTGAATCAGTGCTCTCAGTCCCACACTGACCCTACTTACCTTCCTTCTGCTTCCTCCAGAAATGTGCGGGTCCGGGTGGTAGATGAACGCAAGGTTGTAGGCAGTGTGTTGGGTAGCACCGGGCTCTTTTCACTCATGCTGCTAGGTCTGGGAACTGGGGGCACTAGGCCAGGTACTGGAGAGAAAAGAGGACTGGATTGGCCTACTCAAAACCTGTACATATGGTCCAAAGACATTGATGTCTTGAGAAAAATCCTATAGTGGTCCTAAGGCACCTTTTATTCACCACTACAAATAAAAAAGATTAGGATCCAAATATTAATAATGGTACACTTGGTACTTGGGTACACTTGATGGCCCATAAAATGCTGATGATTTTAGGCAAGGATATGGACTCAGGAGTTCAGAGTTGTGTTCTTGCGAATGCCAGAAGGCAGACAAAGCCAGTCTGAATGCTCCAAAGCTCACACACACTGATCATTTCATTATGACCTTCTAAAGGGAAATGCTACCAAGAAGGACAGGGTGGCGGCTGTGAACCCCCTACCCTGCCAAGTGCCACTTCTGTCCAACTCACCAAGGGAACAGGGCCGACCGTCGGGCTCATCGGGACAGGCACACACAAAGTCTGAGGCTCTGGCGAAGCAGAGGTGAGTGCAGCCTCCATTGTTCTCACTGCAGGCATTCGTCCCTAGAGGCAAAGCAGATACGCTTAGTCTGGAATAGATTTGGGTCTCCTAATCTAACTTTTCCAAAGGGAGGAAATCCAGGACTATCCCTTTCCCAGGGACAGTAGGTCAGGAAGCAGATAACTATGAATGCTGCAAAGATCCAAAAAAAAAAAAAAAAAAAAGCTCTCCTGTGGTCTAATTGTCTTGACCCAACAGTCCTTGGAGTAACCAGAGCCAGTGGCGCTGAGGATGAGGAAGCACAGAATCCAGGGGCTCACCTGTCTGCCGCTGAGGAGAAACCACGATTATATCCATGAGTCCTTCCACATTGGCCAACACTGTCTCCTTGTTTCGGCCTGAGTACTTGTCGACCCGCTGGATGGACTTCGTCTGCCAGTCTGTCCAGTAGATCCACCTGTCCTGCTACTCAGTAAGGAACCCAAAGGAGGCAACATTCAGCAGTCAGATCCCAGTGCGGCGGCTTCTGTGCCTCCGTGTGTGCTGTGCCCTCTCTGTAATGCCCTTTCTGCTCTGATCCACCAAGGTAACTTCTCTGCGTCCCCAGATACGACATTATCCAGGAAATTGCCCCATCCATGGAATTCACCATTGTCTTCTCCTTCCTGTTCTGCACCTTACAGTTATTTCCTCACGTATTTCTGACACCTTACGGTAATAATTTTATGTTTTTACCTGTCCTACCCAGTTCTGTTTTGTTTTCTTTCTTTTTTTAAACAATCTCATGTAGCCTAAACCGGCCTTGAACTTGCTATGTAATTGAGGATGACCTTTAATTCCGTCTTCCTGCCTCTGCCTCCCAGGCACTAAAATTCCAAGTGTACACCACCATGCGCAGTACACCACCATGCTCAGCTATAGTCCGTCCTTTTTCCCTCCTTCCTTCCTTCCTCCTTTCTCCTTCCTATTTTTCCTCCCTCCCTCCTTCCTTCCTGCTTTTTTCCTTCTTCCTTTCTTCTTCCTTTCCTTCCTTCTTCCTTTCTTTCTTCCTTCATTTCTCTTTCTGTCTTTCTGTCTCTCTGTCTCTGTCTCTCTCTTTCAACAGGACCTTACTTTTAACCCCAGTTAACCTAGAATTTACTGTGTGACTCAGGCAGGCCTCCAACTCAGGATTCTCCTGCTTTAAGCTCCCAAGTGCTAGGGTTATAGGTGCATGCTCCCAGGCCTGGTCCAATTCTTTCTTCAAGGACAAGAATGTGCTTCATTTACCTTGGAGTCTGGAGAACCCACACTCAATCCTCAGTCAAGGGCAAAGTAATTCCCTACCTAGCAAACAGTCCTTCTCTTTTGGGTAACTTCCTCTGATTCCAATGATGGCACATTCTCAAAGGTGAGAGGAGAAATGAAGCTGTTTCTCCTCCTACTCGAGGAGTATACTATCAGAAATTCTGAAGGAAACTTTTAGATTGATAAAATACATTCAGTATTAACCTATCATTATGTAAATCCAGACGAAATATTTTCGAATGGTAAAATCTAATACATGATACAAGGCTGGAATCTAGTTCAGGGGAAGATTGCTATGCCTGGGTTCAACCTTCAGCATCAAAAAGAAAGGAGTGAGAAAGAGAGAGAGAGAAGGAAGGAAAGAAGGGAAGGAAGGAGGGAGGGATGGAGGGAAAGAGAAAGAAAAGGAATGAATGAACAAACAATACAGAGTGGATGATGTTTTTCAAACAGAGAATGATTTTTATATGAGTGAGAATCCCTGTTTCGGTCTGACTTGATGGGTTTTCGTTGTCTTCCCCCAATTTGGTCCTGCTCTTCTTTGATGTTTTCCTGAATTTGGCCCTGCTCCTTGTTTTCCTATAAATACTCATGTATGCTACAATAAAGTTGGCTTGGATGATGGAGGACATCCTAGGCTCCCTCTGATCCGATGCCTGATCAATTCCTATCGCTCCCACTCCTGTTTCCTGCATGTAAGTCTGGGTTTATGCTGGTTCTGGTTCGTGGGCCCAGACAAAGAATCATTCAAATCATTAGCAATGGCTAATCTTTAGTCAATTTGATGGGATTAGGAACCATCATGAAACACATTCTGGGCATGTCTATAAGGAAAATTCTAGACTAGTTTAATTAATAGGTGAAAATCTACCCTAAATGTAGGTAGTGCCAGTCCATGGGCTGGAGTCCTGGACTACATAAGGAGAAAGAGATCTGAGTAGCAACATTTATCGTTTCCTGCTTCTCGGCTATGGACACGATGTGACCAGATGCCTTAAGATCTCCCCACCATGACTTCTCTGCCATGATGGACTGTACATATAAACTGTGAGCCGAAAATAAACATTTAAGTTGCTTTTGCCAAGAATTTTGTCACAGCAATGAGAAGTTAATGTAATGTATTCAGTTCTTAGTATGTGCAAAGTGCTATGCTGAGTCACTGTATACTTATTTTGTACAAAGTGTTATCCTGAGGCACTTCCAAAGGATGCTGTTACTAAAGATCAGTTTGTTCTACAGGCAACTAAAGTTTACAATGGTTCAGTTACACAGTTATTTACCCAGATGACTGGCTCATTGAAGGTACTCAATAAACACCTACCAAATAACCGGATACCTCAAACCTCTGGCTGTTAATCACTCCACCCAACCTCATCTAAGTGAGCTGCCCGAGCTCCAACGCTGAGAACACAGCATTAAGATCAACAAGGGGATTTATCGAAATGCACATTCCTGGGACTAGTCATCATGAAGCAGCTTCTTTATAGCCAGGGTCTTGAAATCTGCCTTTTAGCAAACTCCACCGCTGATTTTGTGCACATCTGTTTGAGAGTCACTCCGTGAAACATGATAGACCAGCGCGACCCAGCACTTGGTGGCTTAGAACCCCAAGGAAACAACTAGTCAGGGAGGTTTAGTTACCTCTCTCCTGAGCCAGTACCTGTGTGAGGGCAAAGGGATGGGACACATGGCTGACCAAGACCTGTCGCAGCTTCCCACTGAGGTCAGAACTCTCGATACGGTCCAGATGTGCATCCACCCAGTAAATCCTGAAAATAAAAAGAAAGAAAGGGGACAAATGCTTGGAGGGGAGCCGGGCTTTTCCCCATAGGAAAGGTAATTAGAAGCTCTCCTGATGAGAGGCCATTTGTAAGTTCCAGGGTTGAAGAAGCAAGTTGCTAAGGAGGGAGGTCAGAGCTGTTCTAGAAGGTGTAGAGATCTAGTGATCTTAGAGGAGCCATTCCCAGTCTTATCCTTGGTAACATGATCATCCTTTGACGCCCATCCAAAAATCTAAGCTCGAACACTTCTTCTTTTTTTTTTTAATTTTTTATTATTATTATTTATTCAACTGTGTGCATATGCGTGTGTATGTGCGCGCGCGTGTGTGTGTGTGTGTCTGTGTAGAACCACGGACGAATCCGTGAACCACCATGGCCGCCTCCACCTCCTTCTGCCCTGGGATTCACAGGCTCCGCCCTACCAGGGCCAGAAGCGCAGGCCGCCCCCGCTTCCACCTGGCGTCTATACGTGGGATCTGAGATCCGAACTCAGGACCTTCCGTCTGCAAGGCGGAGGCTTAACCCCTGAGCCACCTCTCCAGCCCCACTCGAACACTTCTTACAAATGGTCTTCAGAAAGAGAATTCAATCCATGTGGCCCTAACTAAGAATAAAAGAAGAGAACACCCCAGCAACTGTCCAAGTAACCCTGATTTTCTCTTCCTGGGGGTGGGAATAGAAAGCTTCTGAAGTCCCTTTGGCCTCTTCTGCCCCCAACAACTTTTCATTTAGAGGAGGAGTTGTAGATTTCAGTGCCTGAAGGCATAAAAGTAAGTAAAAAAGAATCAGCCCTTAAACGTAAGTGTAGAAAGGCCTCATGGGCCAGCCTGAGGACTTGTTCTATCTGTTTAAGGTCCTCAAATTAAAAATCTAACCCTGCTGAGGGACCAGGGCTGGATTCTGCAACCTCTGCTCTGAGAATATATTGCCTCATCCTCTTCACAGCTTCTTCTTCCTCCTCATCTACCAAGGAACTGGTCCCATTTTTTTCCCTCATGTCAGTCTCAACTATCCTCTTCTTTGCACCCCCCCATCTCCTGGAGGGCACTTGTGACAAAATTCCCACCTGCGGGTGTCATAGTCCAAGGTAAGGCCATTAGGCCAGCCTAGGTCTGTGTTGATGAGGACCTTCCGTTCAGAACCATCCAGGTTTGCCCGTTCAATCTTGGCAATGTGGCCCCAGTCTGTCCAGAAGAGGTACCTGAAACACAACAGTGCCCTTGACACCAAGGCATTGGAAGACGATGCCCAGAGGTTAAAAGAATACAGGGAACATAATACCATTGATATATAAGCACTTTCAAGAAGCCTCTATTCGACCAGGCACTTCTTCCCTAGTCTTTTTTTTTTCCTGCTAGACTCGAACTCACCCCTTCCTGGGGAAAACAGCAATGGCCCGGGGCTCATCCAAGCTGTTGTTGATCAGCACTTTGCGGCAGGAGCCATCCAGCCACGACGCCTCGATTGTATTTCGGCCTGTATCTGTCCAGTATAGGTTTCTGGCTACCCAGTCCACTGCCAGTCCATCAGTGGTCTTTAGCCCCTGCCCAATAACTGTCTCCATATTGCTGCCGTTCAGGTCTGCTCGCCTATGGGACAAAATAGGGTTGCATGAAACTAACCGGAATAGGCTAACTTGAAACTCCTTTAATCCATAACTAGCCCCCTACTGGATTACGAGCTCTATAGACACAGAGACTTGTATATTCCTCAGCATACAGCATGACAGGTGTTCAGTTACATATATGTAAAATGAATGAATGAATTCTTAGGAGGAGAAAAAGTTTCCAAACTAGAAATGATATTTTGGATATATCTCTTACTATAAGACTGGTTAATTGGTCCTCATATATCTCTGTGAAAAGACAAGGATTGCTAGGTGGGGAGACTGTAAGAGAGGCAGATTAGAGCCCGGGAATACTGTTTAGCAGTAGATCATCTGCTTAACATGTGAGACCCTGGATTCAATCCCAGCACAAAAGAAAAGGAAAAAAAAATATGAAAAGGAAAAGGAAGGAAAGAATGGTTTGTTAAAACTGATCTATGGGAACTCAATATCAGGGAACTCAACTTTGGGATAAAGAATAAATCACAATCACCGAGGACATTTCTGTAAATTGCACGTGCCACCTAACCCAGCATAAGATTCCTAATACACTTTTAGGCAGAACAAAGGCAAAAGACCTCTGTTCCCCATCCAAGAAATTTCTGTCACTTTTTACTGGTAGCAGGACGTCATATTCCTGAGCTGTAATGGAATAAGAAACTTAAAGAAAAATAGCAACAATAAAAAAATTACTTAAAATGTCATAAATCTTGACATTAGATCAGTTCACCTATATTCAGTACAGATCTCGATTACTCGCCATGAGCCTAAGGGGACTCTCAGAGCTCCCTTGGGGGCCCATGGTAGGTTCTAGGACCTCAGACTGATCTTCATTTTTCTTTTAAAATTTCATTTACAAACTAGCCTCCCATATAACTTTTTTTTATTATATTTTGACATAAGAATCTGCTATATTGCCCAGGCTGATCTTAAACTTACTAGCCTCCTGCTTCTGGAGGGTAATGAGTACTGGATTCACAGATGAAGAACAATCATCCTGGTATCTATTTTTATTTTTAAAAAATAACTTATTCTTTGATAATTTCATACATATATAATGCATTTTTATTTCATTTACTCCCCCATTGCCCTCTCTTATCTCCTTCCCAACTGGTTCTTTCTATTCTCTCTCTCTCTCTCCCTTTCTTCCTTCTTTCTCCTTCTCTCTCTTTACTCTTTTTTAATAATCCATTGAGTTTAATTAGTATTGCTTTTTTTTAAAGACAGGATTTGCCCAGGCTAGCTTCAAATGAGTGAGTTTCCTGAGTAGCTTTGTAATATTTAAACAAACAAGCAATAAAAGCTGAATTTGCTCTAAGTAATAACACTACAACAAATACCAGTTCAGAATTAGAACTCCCTGTGCAAACTGCCAGTCCAGACCACTTATTTGTCAACACAGATCATAACCTCATGCATGATGGGTCAGAAGCAAGTCCCAGTGCTACTCATACCTGATAACGTCCAGGAACACATCTGTGTAGTAGACCTTTCCATCCACACTGTCATAGTCCAGGGAGATGACGTTATTGAGCTCGGGGACAGGAACATGCACGTCCGTGTGGTCGCTGGTGTCCAGTGAGATACGCCGAATGGAGCCTCGGCTAGAGAAGAGAAGGTAGGTCTCTGGAGAGGAGTCACAGGTCTTCCCGTCGCCCTTCAGCTGGATGCCGGTGGGGCAGGCACAAGAGAAGCCCGAGGGCCGAGGCAAACAGAGGTGAGAACAGCCACCGTTTTTCAAGCCACACTTATTAAAACCTGACAAAAGAGAAACATACACTTTCACTCCCAGCCTGTAAGGCCCTCTGACTCTCAAAAAGAACCTCATTTCTTATAGCTGGCACTTTGCTGTTCTGAATGACAAGAATCAGTGTCTGCCAGGGGCGAGGTAGAAAGGGTATCACCAGGAGTCTGTGGAAGGTAACAGGATCATAGAGTAACAGTACGTATCATAGCCAGAGGGATTAGTCTGGAAAGGGGGCTTAGGTAGGTGCCATCTCTGACTGTTAGGGTCTCTATGCTCTAGATAGAGATCTACTATTGCACTAGCCCTGGAAATCTACAAGTTCTGATTCATAGCCCTAGGGCTCTTCTCACCTACTGGCTGTGCCAGGTCTACAGCCTCAATGTCCATGAGACCTGGCAGGTTAGACATCACCAGGATGACATTGCTGCCAGTATTCTTGTCAGCACGGTAGATGCTTCGGGTCTGCCAGTCAGTCCAGTAGATGTAGGAGTCAAGCAGGGTGAGGCCATATGGGTGTTGCACTGGTGACACCAACGTGTGCCGATTGGCACCATTCAGGTCAGTGACCTCAATTCGCTGCAGGAGAGTGGGTAGAGAGGTGGCTATTAGTCTACCAGGAGCCATCGGTGCAGATTCTACACCGGCCTCTTAAACCTTCCCAGGCTTCTGGGAACCAGCAAGAACAGGGGTCTCACCTCAGTATGGGCATCAGCCCACAGCAGCCGGGCACTGGCCTTGTCCACAGTCAGTCCATTGGGCCATCCTAGGTTGTTGTTGATGAGGATGGTGCGTTCTGAGCCATCCATTCCAGACCGTTCTAACTTGGCATTCTCACCCCAGTCTGTCCAGTACATGAATCTGAGGATGTATAACAGCTGGTTAATCCAGCAGCCACTGTATCCTGTACATACTGTGGCTACTTACAGCATGCCAGACACTTTACAAAATATTCACTTAGTCCTCACAAGAGTGACAAGATATACATTTTCACTGTTACCTTTGTTTAATAAATAAAGAAACTGGTAAGGGTTAGAGATTTTAAGCATTAGATCCAAAGAAATGAAGTTAAAATACATGATGAAAGAAATTAAATCTTGGTCCCCTGACTGCAAGGCTAACACTTTAAAGCTGTATACTGAAAAGCCAGAAGGGAGTGGGACAGTCCACAATGATCTCCATCCATAGTCCCAAAGTGATAAAGCTAGCTCTTACCCCATTTCGTGGTACACCACAATGGCCCGGGGACTGTCAAGGTTCTGCCACACCAACACTTTCCGCATGGACCCGTCCAGGTTGCTCATCTCGATCCGGTTCGTTCCTGTGTCCGTCCAGTACACTTTGCGGCCAATGGCATCCACTGTGAGTCCATCTGTGGTCTGCAGCCCTGCAGGAAGTCAGAAGGGCACGCTGGCTCCTGCTTTAAGACAGATGGGATATATCCCTCGCTCTGTGGTCAGACAGGTGGTCCCTGGGCTGGCAGGAAGGCTCACCTGTGGTGATGATGTCCTCATGCTGTGAACCATCCAGACTGGCGCGGCTGATCCTGTGCAACATGCTGTCAGACCAGTACACTTTCCCTGAGAGGGAAGATTGGCTCAACCCAGGCTCTGCCTGGTACCCACAACTGATTCCTGGCCCGAGATGCCAGGAATGACAGAGACCCTGTAAGCCACTAGCAAGGGAAATAAGGGAAGCGGACCAGGCTAGCTCTTGGCAAAGATGGAAAGAGGAGAAAGTGCTGAATAGACAGGGACAGGGCTTGTGCCTACAGCATGGGCAGCTACCAATCAGGAGGCAAAAGTGAGGAGATAAGGCCAAGAGTTGCTATGGAGTCAGGGACCGAAATCTAGGCGGGAAGGAGAGCCACACAGACCTTCCTGGGGGTCTACTCCAATGGCAATGGCATTCTTCATGGTCTTATTGACTGGTATCACCACATCAGCAAAATAAGGGATGTCCAGGGAGACAATTCGTACATCTACTCTCCTGGCGAAAACGAGGAAACTGTTCATGCCTGCCCAGGTGGAGAGAGGAGGAAGGAAGACAATCACTCTAGTAGAGCCATTAAGAGGATTCAGAGGCAGGTAAACTGAAGCTTATGACCTGTGGTTCTGGTTGTGTGATCTGAGGCAAGGTACTAAAATTGTTTACATCTGTTTCTTGACTTATATGATGGGGCCAATAGAGAATGGCTATAGGGATAAAAAGATAGCATGTGCATAAAGTACTGAGGATTAGGCCACACACACACACCTACACACACACACACACACACACACACACACACACACACACATTTTGTTGAGTCCTACTTCTAGGACCCTCCCATAAAGTTGTCACAGAGCTCATGTGCTCACAAGAGTGGCACACCTAAGGGGGAGAGGGTACCATTACCTTGAAGATAGAATGCATTTTTATATAACACCCATTTTGAAAGGAAGGAAGTGAATTATCCTGTTCTAAACAAATGATCATACTGCAATTTTGAAACAGATAAAAGAAAACTGTCTTGAGACAGATTCTCAGACCACACTGAGCACACCTGCAGGGTAAAAACATCCTCTCCTACCCAGACAGGTCTATCCCAATGAGCGATGCTTCAGCTCACCTGATGAACACGTCTTGCTATCAGCTAGTAGGTTGATACCTGTGGGGCAGGTACAGCTGAAACTGCTTGGATTTGGAGACAGAAGACATAAGTGGCTGCATCCGCCGTTCTCCACAGCACACGGCGTGGCCACTGTGTAGGGAAAAGGGCATCAGTGGGGGCAGGCTGGGGCAGAAGAGTTCCGTGAAGTCACTGGCCCAGGTTCATGAGGACTCACCTGGGGGCCGGTGGCGGTGGAAGACATGGATGTCCATGAGATTCTCCAGGTTCCCCTGCAGGGTCTGCCGGTCCAGTCCAGTCAATCGGTCAGCACTCTGTATGCTCTTGGTCTGCCAGTCAGTCCAATAGATGCGTTCTCGAAACAAGGTCAGCCCAAAAGGGTGGAGGAGCTGGCTTCCAATCAGTACCTACCAGGACCCCAGCACTGTGTCATTCAACAGTATAGACCAGCAGCCAGAAGCTAGCTGTGTGTAGTTACAATGCAGCTCTGCCACTACAACTTACTGTGTGACCCTCCATAGAGTTAGTTGTATAATTCCCCTGAGCCTGGATCTACCAATTTGTGATATGATTGTGATAGCGCCTGGCTGACTCCAAGAGTCCAAGAGTCAAAATAGGTATCAGGGTAATGGGACAAGCCAACATCTGTGCTGTGCTAGCCGAAGAGGCACACTGAGAACTCAGGACATGATTCCATTTGATGTACCACAGCTGCCCAAAATGCACATCTGATCCCAGTTAGAAAGAAATGTTAGACAAATCCAAACTCAGGGACAGTTTACAAAAGAAATGGCTTTTCCTTTTTTAAAAAGGGAAAGGTCAAAAAAGACCCAGAAAGGCTGAGGAAGTATTCCAGACAAGAGATTAAAGAGGGATGATGGTGAGCTAATTATGATGGCGCACACCTATAATTCCAGAACTCAGGAGGCTAAGGCAGAAAAATTGCCAAGTTGAGGACAACAGGACTACATAGCAAGACTTTGTCTCAGAGAGAGAGAAAAGAGTGAGACATGATTACTCATTGCAATGGATCATTCTCGATTAGATACTGGACTAAAGAGAAAATGGGAAAAATACATAAAAAGGATATCATTGGGGGGACTTTCAATAGAATTAAACATGGATATGGATTACAGAGTAATCCTGTTATCAATGGTAATTTTACCAATTTGGATAACTCTATGTGTATGTGTGTACATAGGTGTGTGTACATAAAAATAATGGAAAAGCATGTGACAAAATGTTATTCTACGATTTTTTCAACTTCCCTGAAAGTCGAGAATCCATATGTATGTTAGCAAAAGAACAGGCAGTCCAATCATGAGCTCAGTTGCAATGGGTGGTTAACTAGGGTTAGCTGTGACAGGTATTAGAAAGATTTATGAATTACTACACCCAGGCCACAATCCACACTAATCCCTAGCTTGCTTGCATCATCATCCACCAGCCGAGTCCCACCCTCAGCTCTGGGGGCTGCCATAGTCTTAGAGAAACACACCTGTCCCATACGGATCATAACCTTCATAACCTCTGGCTCTGCTAACTCCTGTCAGCCACAAAGTGCTGTCCTGGTGGTCGTAAGAGCTATGAGAAGACACCCTAGTACCACCCTTACCTTCCTCTTACTGCCGTCCAGATCAGCATATTCAATAGTCTTCATGCCAGCATCAGCCCAATACAGCCGCTGGGACCCATAGTCAATAGCCAATCCATTTGGCCACGTCAGATTAGAAGAGATAATGACTTGGCGGCTGGAGGCATCCATGCCAGCTCGCTCAATCTTGGGACTTGCACCCCAGTCAGTCCAGTACATGTACCTAGGCACAGGTAAGGGGTTCTTAGCCTTCTAATTACTTCCCACTGAAGGACCAGGGATATACTTCAGTGGTAGAGCACTTCCCCAGCATGTGAGAGAGGTTCAGGGTTTGATTGTCAGCACAGAAAAATAAAATACCCAGTGAAGATCCAGGGTACCCTAAGAATTTTAGTATTTCTGCCTGTAACAGCTGTACCAGTCTACCGTCTTACTATTCAGCTGAACTCTGGGCTCAGAGATGTCTCTGAAAGCCTTATATTTTCTATCACTCTTCAAAGGTGCTCAGGGCCTTGAAAAAGACAGAAGCCACGTCTTAAGAATACACAGCAAAGACAGCCTTTTGGGAATAAATAAAGAAGAGGAGGGTAAATGAGCTTCACATGTACCACCATACCTAAGAAATGTTTTCTTGACACAGACAAGTAAAAAGAATTTCATATAACCATGAAGAAAAGCATAGACTCAAATGGAAAGACATAAGAAACATGACTAAATAGAAAAAAAAATCCCCCAATAGCATTTGATGTTGCTGTTTTTATTCTTTGACACTTTCATATATGAATACAATGAATTTTATGCATTTTTGCCCAGTCTCATCCCCCTTCTTTTTCCACGATACACATTCCACCCGGTCTCTCTTCTAACTTTTCAATCTTTGTGTTACTTTCAGTCTTTGTGTGCCTTTCAACCTGGATGATGCCTGTACTGACAAGAGCCGGAGTACTCGCTGAAGCATGAATGAATTATCAGTGGGTAAATTGCTGAGGAAAGTAGCACCTGTGGTTCTTGTTTTATATTATTATTTTTTTAATTTTTTTAATCTGGGGGCACACATGTGGGAACTCCCACACTTGTGGGGCTCACTTCTCTCTTTCCATCATGTGGGTTCCCGGGAGTGATTTCAGGTTGTCAGGCTTGACAGCAAACACTGTTACCTTCACTTTTTTTTTTTTAATCTTTTGAGACAGAGTTTATGTTTCCCAGGCTAGTCTTACACTTGCTATGTATGTGAAGATGTCCTTTGAGCTCCTGATCCTCTTTGCCTCCTTTTCCTAAGCACTGGGATTAACGAGCACGCACCATGCTGCCCAGCAATTGGTTGCCGCTGCTGTTGTTTAGAGAAAGAGCCTCCAGGGTCTTACTATATAGCCCTGGCTAGCCTTAAACTCATAATCTTCTACTGAAATCTCCCAAGTACTGGGATTACAGGTATGCATTACTACATCCCAGTTCTAAAACGGTGTTATTTTAATAAACCAAAACTTTGACCACTACCACCACCACCACCACCATTTGTAAGCGTATAGAAGAAATTCTGAGGAAAAAAAAAATCCTCAACTATAAATGATGGTTATTTTTACGTTCTATGGATTTTTGGATTTTATTTTATTTAATAATTACTTTTATAAGCACACAAAGAAAAACCTTGACATGAAAAATGTAAACAGTTTCCTTGCACAGAATGGACACAGGTTGTCACTTACTCTCTGTGGGCTCTACACTGCCTTCCCTTCCTTTGGACAACTACAAGACCTGGCCCTTCTCCTAACCTTCAGACTCTCCCACTGGTACTCAGGTCTTGGTGGGAGTCAGGGCTCACGGCAGTGCTTACCCACTCATGGGTTCCACCACAATGTCTCGAGGACGATCAAGATTCTCCCAGATGAGCACTGCCCTCATGCTGCCATCCGTGTTGGCCACTTCGATGTGATCTGTGCCTACACCGAGGAGCAGGACAAAAATTACTAACCCAGTCTTGCTATTCCCTTCTTCCCTCCACGGGAAGCAGGGCAGTAAATGTTCATTAAGCAGAGTCTATGGCAAATGCTCGGTGAATGAAGTTATGTTAAGACATTCCAGGAAGCGATCAATTTCATTTCTTAGAAGAGCACAACTTTTTGAACCCAGGCAGCCCACTCTGTTCTATAATTAAACGCAATGATTCTGAAACTACCGTGCATGTGAGACAGAGAACAGAACACTATCCTCGAGATTCTGGCTCAGCAAATCTAGAGTTGGGTCCCGGATTTCAAATTTCTGACATTGTCCCAGGAAAGCTACTGGCCAGGGACCACACTTCGTGAAATACTGGTTTAAAGATTTTTTTTTTTAAAGTCTCCACTCCTTCTTCCCCCACACACAGACTCTCTTGTCCCTGGGTCATAGAAAAATGCCTATTTTGAACAGATAGTAATGGAGGGGGAAAAAAACCCACAATGCATAGGCTCATTATCTGAAACGACTCAAAATGTTTTCAAGCATCAACTGCTACCATTTGTGTAAAAGTGCCAAACACTCAGATGTGAGCTCGCTTAGACAGCCAGGCCACTGCTCCCTGCACATACCTGCATCTGTCCAATAGACCTTGTTGGTAACCCAATCAATCGCCAGGCCAGCGGGGCTCTCCAAACTGGTGTGCACTATCACCTGTGCAGGAAGCAAAACTGTGTCACCAATTGTTTTCCCATTCCAACTCTGAAGCCCAAACTCCCATGGACTGGTAAGGAATAGGTAGCCCTCCCTGAAGAGGGCAGATTCCACCTTTCAATCTCTGGACTGGGTCCACGCTGGCCCCTACCTCCTGTCCTGTTCCATCCCACTTGGCCCTGCTGATGGTATCAGTGCTGACATCTGTCCAGTACACTCGGTCATCCTGGGAGTCCCAGTCAAGGGCCACAGCACTGCGCACGTCAGCCAGTGGGATGACGTCATCAGACATGTCCTCTGTGTCGAAGCTGATCCGACGGATGTCCATCCTTCGGGCAAAAAGCAGGAACTTGTCAAGACCTGATCAAAGGCCGAGAGGGGTCTCCTTTTAATGCTCTAAATCCAGTAACAGTGACAGACACAGATGCTCACCTGTGTGACACCTGGTTCAATCAGACTTTCTGGAACTTGCTACCCTTTGCCCCCCTACTTTTCACACTGGGCAGCCCATGCTGGCAGAATTCTCCTTTAGAATCCAGTGGAAACAGATACTACCTTGCTGTTTGCATGCCTGTCAGCTTCATTGATATTTTTCTCTTCTCTTGATCTTTTCTAGACCCTACCAACTATTTCCAGACTTCTGCTTTTTTTGTTTGTTTCTTTGTGTGTTTTTTTTTAATAGGATCTCACTATGTAGCCCAGGCTAGCTTCAAACTCCCACCATTCCTTTCTTGCATGCTGGGCTTATAAACATGTGCCATCTAGCTACAGCTCCAACTTCTTTTTAAAAATATTTTATTCATTCATTCATTCATTCATTTGCTCTGTGTGTGTGTGTGTGTGTGTTTGTGTGTGTGTCAGAGGGCACTGTGTGTCCCTGTGGAGCACCATGACTTCAGGAATCATCTTGGATTGCTTCTACCTCCTTCTTGCTTCACTCTGGGATTTCTCAAAGCTCTGCCCACCAGAAGTGCAGGCCACTGCCATTTACACCTGGGGTTTTTATGTGGGACCTGAGATCCAAACTCAGGACCTTCTGCTTGCAGAGACAGCATCTTAACCCCTGAGCCATTTCTCCAGCCCTTCTGCTTCTATTCTATCATGAAGTGTGTGCAACCTTTTCTCATTACAACAAGATGCTGTCATCTGTGTAATCAGATCACAAAAAACAATCACAGAAGCCTCATACTGTTTTAATGTGTTGCACTGCATTCATAGCTCTCCTGGGGTACATGCAGCTGGCGGGCTACATACAGGTTGGACATGTCTAGCCCTTCTGCTTGCTGTTCTTTTCATAGCTACAGCCAATAAAAATTGTTCATCAAGCATTTTCCTTTCCAGGCACTGAGCTTAGCTCTTAGAAAAGCTTGATGACTGGGGGCTGGAGAGGTGGCTCAGGGGTTAAGCCTCCGCCTTGCAGGCAGAAGGTCCTGAGTTCGGATCCCAGATCCCACGTATAGACGCCAGGGGGAAGCGGGGGCGGCCTGCGTTTCTGGTTCTGGTGGGGCGGAGCCTGTGAATCCCGGGGCAGAAGGAGGTGGAGGCGGCCATGGTGGTTCGTGAATTCGTCTGTGGTTCTACACCCCCACACACACACACGAGCGCGCGCTAACACACGCACATGCACACAGTTGAATAAATAATAATAATAATAATAAAAAGAAAAGCTTGATGACGTGTACCTACTCTGTGTCGCATGTTGCTCTTGTTCCTGTTTCTAGATGAATGTCTGAGGCTAAGAGAACATGCTCAGCATTCCATGGCTAACGAATACCAGAGCTGAGACTCAGGTCTACTCCACAGAGGGAGCTTCAGCAGCCCCTTCTCTGCACAGAATCTACACAGCCTCTGTGTTTCTCCAGCCTGCCTGAATACTTTCCTAATACAGTTGGCTTTTGGTATCTGTGAGGATTGGTTCTAAGATCCCTGCAGGTACCAAAATTCACAGATGCTTATAACAGCTAATACAATATTTATTTAGTGTTGAGGATTCAATATGAAATATAGAATCTATTTAAGTAATTATTACACTGTAATCATGACAATTTTTTAAAAAAAAATGCCATCAGCAACTGACTAAATCCACAGATAGGGAATCCACAGATTTGGAAAGCCAACTGTATGCTCTGCTCAGAGAGGCGCTTCCTGCCTAACTTTACCAACTTTCTTCTGCCAAGCTCTAAGATATCCTTAAGAGGAAGTGTCTGGGGAAGCAGCTGGTAGAAAAGAATGTAAGGAAAAAACACCCTGCACGAATCTAAGTTCTCTGTGTATCTGAATGAAACCTCTGAATTTTCTCACTAATTGCCTTCTGGAAAGAACCCAGAGAATTTCATTTGTGTGCATGCGTGTGTATGTGTGTGTGTGTATGTGCGTGTGCGCACACACATACATGTGTGTGCACATGCAGAGAAACCAAGGAATCCTATACTTGTTAGACACAAAGCATTATCAGGATCCTAATTGTGACTGTTCTGAAGGCCAAATGAAAGTCTTCTACAGTGTAAAACTAAAGGTAAAGAGGGAGGAAATCATTTCTTTCTTTTCCAGAAGAATTAAAATCCTTTTTCTGGCAAAAATAAAGCACCCTACTGGGTGCTGTAAAACAGAAGTGCTTATATTCAGTTAAGTTGTATCACCAAGCCTTCAGCACCTATTGCTGGGCCCTTAGTCCTTAGTTTTGCTTTGAAATTCCTCAACCTCTTAAATTCTTCCTCCCCAGGAGGCCCCTGAGCAGCCTGACTCTTCCTCCTGATGAACATTTCCTCCAATTCCTGTCATTGTTTCTCTTTCCCCCACCCCCACCCCGTCCCCTGCCCTTGCATTGCACCTCTACTGAGGCTGGTGCCCCAGATCCACTTACTCTGGGCACAGGCGTGGTCGTTGATCTTGCGGAAGCCAGTGGGACAGGCACAGGTGTAATTCTGGCCACTGGGTAGACACAGGTGGGTGCAGCCTCCATTGTTGTTCCCACAGCGATTTTTCCCTGCTCAAAGAGCCCAGAGCAAGAAGGTTAGGTAAGACCAAAGGTTTTCAAAGGCAGCCCCTGGCCGGGGATTGGGGAGGGGGGCTGAGTTCTTCCAAAAGAAGGATTGTATCTTGTTATTTTTTTACATCTGCCCAGCTGCTAGCAGGATGAGTACCTGGCACAAAGGAGATGGATGCCCTGTAAACGTTTGCATGAATTAGATGGAAACAGTGAAGCAGAATTTTTTTTCCCCGTGATGATGTACCATCCTAAATGTCCAGCAGAGGGAGCAATTAGCCTATGTCAATGCCAATCCTGGATCTCTCCCACCAGAATTAACGCATCTATGACAAAGGCTAAAGGGCTCTCAGGGGCACCAGCAGCCCCATCACCATAACTACGCTAGCTCACCTGATGAGATGTGTTTTTACCTGCAGGTTGGCGTTGGGGGTGCAAAGTATGAATGTCCATGGGGAAGTGGAGCTTGTTACGGATGATTTCGTGGTTCTTCCCAGTAAACTTGTTGGCGCTATTGATGCTCTTGGTGTGCCAGTCTGTCCAGTACAGGCTGTCTTCAAAAACTGTGATGGCAAAGGGATGCGGGAGGCCTGGGGACAATTCAAAAAGATCACAGTCGAGACATGGCCTGCCACGATCCCAGAGCCCAGACCTGGCAACTGCACAAATCTCACTCTCTGCCAAGGTTCCTAGGGGCAGAGTTGGGAAAGGAAGAGGAGATGAAAGAAAGTAGAGCAAGAGCCTCACCCTGGCTAATGACAGCCTTGCGATGACTCCCATCCAGATTGGCTCTCTCGATGACGTGGTGCTTAGCATCCACCCAGTACATCCGATGCCCGGCATAGTCAATGGTCAGACCATTGGGCCAGAAGAGATGGGTATCAACGATGATGCGACGTTCAGAGCCATCCATGCTGGAGGCCTCAATGCGGGGAGTGTTGCCCCAGTCTGTCCAATAAATGATTCTAGGAAGAGAGAAAAACACACTGAGAGGCAGCAGCAGGGGACAGATGGTTATAACCAGCATAATAATAAGAGTGACTTTTATTCACTTCACCCAGGGCCCTCTGTTTGTTCAAAGCATTTTGTTTTTTAATTAAATTAACTTATTTAAAACATTTTTCTTTCAGTGGTGAAAGTTGAACCCAAGGGATCGAACCCAAGACCTAAGGCTAGGTAAGTGTTTTACCATAAGAATGTTTTATTTTATTTAATTTTATTTTTTATTTAAGTTATTTTATTTTTCTAGTTTTACAAGCATATTGAGTACTCATCCCCGCTTCCCTCTATCTCCCTTCCCATTCATTCCCCTTCCCCTTCTTTCTTCAATCCATCCCACTTCCTCCCATCCTCCCGACACAAGAATGTTTTTTAAAAACATCTGGATTGTCTTTAAACAAGATATTTATTCATCCAAACAAAATATTTTTTGAGTGCCTGCTATGGACAGGGTATGATAGTCACTGGTGGCAAAGTACTATACAAAACAGGTGTAAGTCTTAATACTTGCAAAATTGACAATGTAGTGTAATATAAATTAGGACAGGCATTTTCTTCTTTTTTACATGTTTCTTTTCCATTATGTATGTGATGTGTATATGCATGTTCATATGTATTTGGCTGCACCTGTGTTTATTGGTGTGCATGTGCATGAGGAGATCCAAGGTTATTATTAGGAATTATCCTCTATCACTCTTTACCTTATCCTTTTAAGATAAGCTTGCCAAGAGAGATATACTAGATAGGCAGCTTGCTATGAGGATTTCAGACTAGAATTACAGGCAGTTTGTCACACCCACCCAACATTTTATATGGTTTTTGGGGATCACCAGGGTTCTTGCTTGGGTGGCAAGCACTTTACCCAATGAATCATTTCCCCAGCCTCAAATATTAACACAATCTCTTCCACTGCCTTATGTATCTCATATACCTTCTCACATATGATTTTTAAAATAATCAATGTATAATTGCAGTATCTTACAAGACATCCCTTCAATTTATGACAGGGAATATTTACAAGCTAAAGGCTAAGAATGTCCATTTCAAGAGACTGCAATGCAGGGTGCATTTTTCTATTCATTTTTTAAATTATTCTGAATTAATGATAATTTACATTAACTAGTCCAACTATTAACTTTTTAATGGCTTTAAATTTAACAATTTTTATTAATCAGTTCCACTCTGTGAGCTAATCAAAACACCAAACAGTAAAAACTTGCCTAATATATATAATATACCATTTGAAAATGCAATATTATTAATGTTCACATATCTATAAAGCAGGTATGAGACAGGGCCTTGTGTAGCCCAAGCTGGCCTTGAACTCACTAAGCACTAATCCTAATCCTCCTGCCTCTAGCTCCTAAGGCAGTGATATACACATATGTATACATATTTTTTAATTTACCAGTTGAGAAATTAGCAAATATATGGGGAAAAAAATTACTCACCAAAGGCCACATGGCCACTTACTACAGAGCCAGCAGGCAGAAGCAGCTGAGTACAAAGCCCAGGAGGCCTGGGAACCTGTGTGCCTACTCACCCCTCCATGGGATGCAGGGCAATAGCCCTGGGCTTCTCCAGGTTCTGCCACAGCAGCACCTTCCGATGGCTCCCGTCCAGGTTAGCCACTTCGATTCTTGATGTCCCTGAATCAGTCCAGTAGAGCTTGTCATGGACCCAGTCCACAGCAAGGCCCCCTAGTGAGAAGATACGGTGGGAAAGAGTCAGCATTGAGCCTAGCAGGTCTGTTTCCTAGCACACAAAAGCAAATTGTTATGAGAAGCAGTTTCTGGAGCCAAGAGTTATTGCAACCATTTTACATAGTTCATTTAATCATCACAGTTCTGAGGGCTGTAAAAACATGCTTCCCATAAAGAGGAGGAAATGAATAAGTCAAGCAACTAACCAGGGGGCGCACATTTCTTCCTTATAGCTGACAACATGCATCTATTTCATGTGTGTAACACCATGACACTGATGTGTGTGTGTGTGTGTGCTGCGTGTGTGCGCAGATAGTGCTGAGAATAGAATCCAGGGCCTTTCATATGCTAGACAAGTCTTATCACTGAGCTTTAACTCCAATACTGGATACCAACTTCCGCCCTCAACCCAATCTGCTTGTAGAATAGCCTGAGATGGCCAAGTTAGCTATTGCTTTTGTTGTTGTTGCTATTTTTTGAGACAGCGTCTCATGTAGCTTAGGCTAGCCTCAGATTTGATATATAGTTGAGGATGACTTTGAACTTCTGCTGGGATTACAAGCTTATACTGCTATGCCCAGCATATGTAGTTCTAGGGACCAACCCCAAAGGCTCATTCATGTTAGGCAAATGTTCTGTCAACTCGAGTTATAGCTGCAGCCCCACAAATGTTTTCTAGATCAGAGTCCCACCCAAGATTTCATTGGAGATGTTTTGCTATGCAGTTTGCAAACATTGGCCTGTCCTTTCCCTTCCGTGGTGTTTTGTGCATGGTATGGCCAGGCTCATCCACACAGTGCCTCATTTCTTACCTGGGCTGTCTAGCCCAGTGGATACGACCTCTTCCACATTGCTGCCATTAAGGTTAGCACGGAGGATTCGGTCTAGGGTGACGTCAGACCAGAAGACCAGCTTGTGCCGGTGATGAAAGTCAAGGGCGATGGCATTCTCCAAGTTGTTGAGCAGCAGCGTGTACTCAGAGCGGTGCGGCAACACCTGCCGGATGTCGATGCGATTGGCAAACAGTAGCACAGGTTCTGGCCCTGTGAACAGCGTAGAAAGGGGAACCCCTCTGGACTTCAGAGCTGCCAGAATCCTATCGGCACAATGGTCTACAAGTCCTCAGCTGATGGCTGGGCTCTCTACCCATTAGGTCACGTCCCAAGCTGCCAGCATCCATATTAGAATAGTGGAAACCTCCCCCATCCTAATCCAGCATGGCTTTGCTTGGGGGTCCAGAATACAGCTGGCAGCCAGAAATCTATCTCCCAGCAAATTCCTCTGCCATGGAACTCACGACCTTTTTCTATTCAGTACTCGGCCAATGCAACCAAGTGACAAGTGACTTACCCAGAGCCTTGCAGCTGCGCCGGTCGGGCCGTAGCTCATAGCCTGTTTCACACCAGCACTGGAAAGCCCCTTCGCTGTTTGTGCAGCCCTGGCTGCAGTACCCCTCCTCGGCACATTCATTCACATCTGTGAACACGGGGCAGGTCAGGAGGCCTCCCTACTGCCATCTTCCCACCCCAGCTCCTAGGTTAAGTAACTGCTCTGCTGGTCCTGTCCCCATCTAATACCTAAGACCTACTCTCAAGACTATAACAAGTGGTTAAAGGCTTTAAGGCGATGTGGCGATGTGTTGGAATCCCATGTCTGCTATCACCAGCCATGTGGCCTTCAGTAACTCACTTAACCTTTCAGTTTCATTTTCCCTTATCTGTAAAATGAGAGGGATGGTCCAGACTCCTGGGGTTAATGGAATGATGGAATGAGGTCACGTCCATCAGATGCCTGACCCACAGGTGGCACAGCCGCCAGTACGCGGCTCCTGCCCAGCATCCTGACTCTGCTCCAAAGCAGGTCCCAGCTCACCCTGGCACGTGCGCCCGTCCTCTGTGAGCCGGTAGCCTGTGTGGCAGGTACACTGCACTGCCCCTCGCACCATCTGGCACTTCTGGGCACAGCCACCGTTGTTAACATTGCAGTTCTCCTCACCCGTCCGGGGCCCTGTGCCAGCCAAGCCAGAGTTGGGAGTTGAGCCCAGAATCCACCCCCAGCCAGCCAACTTGGCATTCCACCTGGACCACGAAGAACAGCTACCAAAGCTGCAGGAGTCCCAGGGGAGGCCTCCCTTTGAACCCTGTGGGTGGGGTTCAGCCACAAACCACCGACCAGGCCCGCCCACTGGGGACACTCACGGCAGTTCTGCTGGGGGCTTTCGTCACTGCTGTCACCACAGTCGTTGACCCCATTGCACAGCTTCCTCTGCCCAATGCAACGCCCGTTCCAACACAGAAACTGGTCAGAGGCACACTGGGGGCTTCCTAGAAAGAGAAGGAGGGAGGGAGGTCAGGTCACAGCGGGGCAGGGCTTGGATCCACAAGGGACAGGAGGTTGTCATTTTCTAGAGCGAGTTGGAGACGGATGAAAGTCAAGGTGGGAGGGTTGGGGGGTTCAAGGCAGGAAACAGCTCAGACAAGGCTGGCTGAGTGTCTGGGTTCATTTTCTCCCTGGGACTCCACTGCGGATGAGGGATGGAACAGACTGAAAAGTATACTCTTACGCCCAGACCACGTGTGACAGGGAGCATGGCATAGGAGACTGCCAACCAGAGACAAGTCCTCCTCCATCGATGCCCCCACCCAAGGAAAGTGGTCACAAGGGCTGCTTGCTGGAGAGAAGCCCCTCCTCCTGAGACCAGGGGAACATTGGCTGAGGCTCCTGGCCCTGACATTGCACTCTACACCATAAGGATACAGGTCAGCGATGTACCTGCATTTGACCCTGATCTCTAGGAAGGGCAGGAAGAATTGGGGCCACAGAAGCATAAGAATGACACCACCCTCTGCTCAGCTGGGAAAGCGGCAATGATGTTCTCTTTCTTCTTCGGTCCCTCCACCCCCATGAAAGGACAGGGACCCGGGGCATCCTTGGAAGACTCTACCTGTGTTCTCACAGTTTTCTTCATCACTGTTGTCTGCACAGTCATCCTCCCCATCACAACGCCAGGACAAGCGGACGCAGCGTCCTGACCGGCAGCGGAACTGTTCCGCTGTGCACATGGAAGTGGCTGGGCAAAGCAAAGGCCTAATGAAAGGCTGGACCCACTTTAGCCTGGAAACGCCACCCTACTCCCCAAGGCGCACAGGCCACTCTTCTTAAGGCTAATGTCACAAAGGATCCGCATGGCATCCTGGTATGACTCTGAAAAAGGTGCCCTTTGCTCAAGACACTACACTGCCACCTGCCGGAAAGAGGCCATAAATCTCCAGTCTGACAGGCTATTGGTGCCATACAAAGCAGTACTGCCTGAGGTGTCTTCAAGCTTTATCTGCCCACTGCCTGCGGTGCCACGGCCTGACTCACTGCAATTGCGCTCATCCGAGTGGTCATCGCAGTCTGCATCGCCATCGCAGCGCCAGCCAGCATTGATGCACAAGCCACTGTCACACATGAACTCCCCAGAGCGGCAGGGCTGGTGGGAAGCTGGGGAGACAAAGGTCTTCTGTCTTTAGTCAGTCTGTGTACCCAGTGTCCCACAGTAGACCAGAAACCCCCATTTCCTTCCCCTCCCAGAAAGACCAGAGAATCCAGACATTCCCGCCCGAGCACTGCCCCAGCTGGCACCTGTGCCCCTGCCACCAGAAGAGCTCTCCCCAGCCTGGCGCCCCTCCTCCCAGCTGGCCAGAGCACTCACAGCAGTCAGACTCGTCGGACCAGTCTCCGCAGTCATCATCACCGTCACAGTGGTAGATGTCGAGGATGCAGCGGCCGTAGGCACACTGGAACTCCTCCAGGTTGCAGGGGGGAGAGGGTACTGCCGAGGCTGAAAGAGAGGCAGGGCGGAGAGGGCAAATACTCAGGCTCCAGGGAATGGAGGAGAATGGCCGGACTCCTCAAAGGCACAAGCCATGGAGGCAGGGTGTCTCCCAAACGTGCTGGAACCTGGTTCCATTTGTGCCGGTCCTACGAGCTTCCATAGGTGGACCAGAGGCAGCCAATGTTCCCTGTCGGCCACACCGACCTCCACCCTGGTCCAGCCTAGCGGCTGATCCTTCTTTTTATTTGTTTTCTTTTTCCAGAGTCAAGCTCTCAAGATTCTCCGTATGGCATCAAACTCTATGTAACCAAAGATAACCTTGAAGCCCTTCTCCTGCCTGCACCTCATGAATGCTGGGATTATAGTGTGCACCACCAGGCCACAGTTGATTCAGTGCTGAGTACTGAACACGCTAGGCAAGTACTCTAACCAACAAGCTTCGCCTCCAGCCTCCCAGCAGGTACCTCTTAAGAATCCATCTGTTCAGGGCTGTATGATGACTCTGTGGTTAAAGCCCATGCCTCAAGCAAAAGGACCTGAGTTCAGATCCCACATAAAAATCCCAGATGAGTGTGGCAGCCCACTTGTAATTCTAGCCCTGGAGAAGGCAGAGGCTGGGAACCTCCAGAGCAAGCTAGCTAGCCAGACTATTCCTAATGGTGTGCTTTGGACTTAGTGAGAGACCCAAGCTCACAAGGATAAGATGTGATCAAGATGATTCTCCATTATCACTCTTGGGCCTCCATAAATATACACACTCAAATGTACTTGGATAGGTATAACCACCCACATATGCAAACACACACACAGAGCATCTTTTCTTGCCCACTGAACACACACTTCTCAGTTGACCTTTAGCCCAGGGGATGGAGCCCGTGGCCCATGCCCAGCCCAGCCTCCTAAGTATGGGGCCACTCACGGCAGCTCTCCTCATCAGAGCCGTCTTTGCAGTCTGTGTCACCATCGCAGTACCAATGATCAGCAATGCAACTCCCATCACTGCAACGGAACTCCTTGTCCGAGCACTTGCGCATGTCTGGGGGATGCAACAGATTGGCCGTGCTAAGGAAGCCCCAGAAGCCCCCCTCTTACCACCCCCCCTGGGTGAGGGCTTCTGAAGCCCTGAGCTGCTCCACTTTGCCCTCCCATTCCGGGAGCAGCTCAAAGGGGCCTCCGCTGCTCTTTCCTCCCCCTGGCAACGCCGGTCCCATGGCTGCACCCACCAGTTGTCCTCCCACAGCACAACTCACCACACTGCTCATCGCTGTTGTCGCCACAGTCATTGTCACCGTCGCAATGCCACAGGCTCCGGATGCAGTAGCCATTCTGGCAGGGGAACTCATCCTCCTCGCACTCACGGGGTGCTGTGGGCACAGAGCAGTCAGGCTGCTGCAGGCAGAGGGGGCAATGTCAGCAAACCCCACATATAGCCTTCCGGGGCAGTCACCAGCTCCAGCGCTGCCCCCAAAGCTCTGGAGGTGGCCACCTTTCATGAGTTGAGCTGGTGGAGAGAGGAGGGAAATGGACCGGACAAAGCTAAAAACCCAAAGGGTCACCTCACCAGGACAGTTTTTTTTTTTTTTTAAATAGAAAATTCCCAACAGAGCCTGATAGAATTTTCCTGGCGGACACTCACGACAGTCTTGCTCATCAGAGTCATCCTCACAGTCATTGTCCCCATCGCACACCCAGGAGCGGCGGATGCATTTGCCATTGTCACAGTGAAAGTCCAGAGGGGAACAGGTGGGCAGCACTGAAACAGGGGAAAGTTTTGGAAAAGTGAGTGGAGCAGGCGGGTCACAACTGGGCCAGAAACCCTCTCCCAGCAGCTTGGCTTCAGATGGGCTGTCAGATGGCAGTCGGCCCCCAGCCAATGACAGTGTGGAGCTGGGAAGAGGAAGCAAGAGAAGGGAATTAAGAGTACGGGATGCACCGGGCAGCAGGAGAACCCAAAGTCTACGCCACTAGGGAAGCAGTAGGAAAATACACGGGGGGGGGGGGGGGACTGGGGATGCGTGCGGCTCAGTCAGCAGTGTTTGCCAAGCATGTACAAAGCTCTGGGTTCAATCCACAGCACTGCTTAAAACTGTGGTGGTATACGCCTATAATCCCAGCACTTGGGAGATGAGGCAAGAAGATCAGAAGTTCAAAGCCATCCTCAGCTACATAGTGAATTTGAGGTCAATCTGGGATACAGGAAACTCTGTCTTAAAAAAAAAAAGGAAAGAAAAGGGGGGGGGATGCTTTTTCCTCTTTTCCTTTTATTAAATAATGATTAACAAACCTGAGCTCAACTTCTACTTGTAGAAGTCATTACCACACTAAGCAAGTCATTTGCCCTCTCTGAGCAGTAGTTTGATTGTACAAGGGAATAATTACACTAGTTCATAGAGGTCTTTGGAGATAATATGTATGAAAGCATTATATGAAAGGGAAGCAGTTATCATTATCACAATTAGCCAGGTTTGGTTAGCATTAATGAAGTCCAGGTTGTAGCTTCAATCCCATTAAACTAATTAGCCACCCTCAGACAGATGCTGCAAGCTAAAGATGCAACCTCCCCAAACCCAGATAATTGACTAAGCAGTGTATATATATATATAAAACAGGACATCCTGACTCATTGTCTGTATATGACTGTGATGGAGGAAAGGGAGATTTTAAATAGAACATAAGATTTCTGCGCGTATGTGTTTCCTGTGTGTATTTGTGTGTCAATGTCAATTGACTTCCTCTATTGCTCTCCACCTTATTTTTTAATTTTATTTATTATTTGTGTGTGTGCGCGAGAGAGAGGGGTATGTTAAGGTAGACACTTCCATGCCATGGCATACATGTAAAGGTCAGAGATCATTTTTCAGCAATGGTTCTATCCTCCCACTACAGGCTCTGGGGATTGAACTTGGATCACTGGGCTTACATGCAAGTACCTTTACCCACTGAGCCATCCAAAAGGACCTAACACTTAAAAAAAAAAAAAACTCTCTCACTGAACAGCTTGGTTGGCTGACCAATGAGCTCCAGGGATTTGCCTGTCTTTGCCTCCCCCACCCCCCATCTCAGCACTGCAATTACAGACACTGGACTTTTTTTTTTTTACATGGGTGTTGGAGATCCAACGCAAGTCCTTGTGTTTGTACTTCAAGCATTTTAGTGACTGAGCCATCTTTTCTTGCCCTGGAATATAAGGTTTGTTACAAAGTTTATCCAAAATGTGTGATTTATATAGAATACTAAAAGAAAAAAGAAACAGGGAAATATACTGTATCTGGGTACAGTACATAAATTTTTAAGTGTATGTACGTAGTATATATAAACATGTATATAAATACAAAGAGAGCTATTTAAGAGGCTACACATGGGCATTTTCTTCAAAATGTATTTTAGCAGCTTGGATATAGCTCAGTGGTAGAACGCCTGCCTGGTAAGAAGGTTCAATTCCCAGTACTGAAGAATAAAAAGTGTGGTTTACTGGACTTGTAAGAATGGACCACACACTAAAAATAAGGACAGGTAGAGACATACCTACTGTGAAGAAACTGCCTCTGTCCACATCTGTCCCCCTTGCAAGAACCCAACTCCCAGAGTCTGACGCAATGCGTACTTCGACCATATTCTTTGAACCACTCCTGGGTCTCTCCTGCTACCCCAGAACGGTACTTACTGCATCCATCTTCATCGCTGTGGTCCCCGCAGTCGTTGTCTCCATCACACTGCCACTGGGCTGGGATGCAGGTGCACTCGCCGAGCGCGCTCACTGCACATGTGAAGTGGCTCCGACCGCAAGCACAGTCTGGGCTGCCGGCTAGTCCTGGGCAGAAGGAAGAGGAAGGGGGGGGACGGACTCAGGTCTCATTCAACCAAAGCCCATTGGTATGGGGGTGGGGGTGGGTGGCCCAAAGGCACTACTACCCCAGGGAATCACAATGCAACAACAGGGGAGATGTGGATGATATACTTGTGCCTTTCTCTAGGGTCTGAAAGATACCCTCTGACTTTGAACACTTTTGCACAGCATCTCCAAAAGCCCAGAGACAAAGGAAGACCCTGAGGGGGCTGGTATTCTAAGAGAAGGGGGGTGAGAGACAGAACCAAGATGATGAGAGGTCTCCACATGCTTCTTTTCAAAACTAGGTTGAGAAATGGATGCTTCCGTCCCTCCACTGAACCAGGCTCCTGCCATGCCAACTGAGGAGAGCAAGAGATTAACAGTGGATGGAATGAAAATGTTGGAGCCTCTTGCGGTCAGGGAACCCACACCGGGGGGGGGGCAGGAAACAGTCAGTCTGGGAGTCCTGCAGTTAGATTTTACTTGGAGAAGGGTGACAAGTGCAGGTCACCTCAGGGTAGAGTCAGTGGGTCCAGTCTTGCCTTCTTGACTGAGACAGGTGACCGACCGACTGGAGGAAGACTGGCCGCACAACCCTCCTCCAGCCTCGGCGGCATGCAGCTGGGCTTCCCTATTGAGCATCAAGCTATCTGCCTGGCCAAGTCCCATGACTGGCTGTTGTGCCCCCTCCTCAGAGTGCCCAGCAGGATGCCCTTGGATGGCGTGTGAATGGCTCAATGCCCCTGCTCCAGCCTCAGCTGGAACAAAGGGTTCTGCCAGGGTCACTTCCCCCCATCCCCAGTATTCATCTAACTTGCTGGGCTGCTGCAGCTGGGGAAGGAGGGGGCCGGGCTTGTGGCTCATCTCTCCCCCTTGCTTCCTTCTCTTCCTCCCCCTCTGCTAGGCTCTGCATTGGGCTAAGCTAGAACATGGAGTCAAGGCTACACTGTCATGCACTCCCCTTTCTTTTCTGCTATTAGCTGCTAATTTCTCTCTCGTTCACTCGTCCATCTTTGCTTTTTCTTACAATTACTAGGTCTGGCTGAGGGATTTGAGGCTGGGCCTGCACTTAGGAATGGAAGGGTTAAGTGTAAAACAGAGCTTGATGGATAAATGGATGGTCAGTCTTTGACAGCCCTGAGCCTCTAATGCTACAGGTAAAAATGTTCATTTCCGGGGTAAGAGACCACAGAATCCCACCAGGTTCTCAACTGTGGCCTGTCCCTCCCTTCTACAGTATACACATAAGGGATGCAGCTGCATTAGAAAAGATGCAGAATTTCCCATGGAAGGCAAGACAGGAAACCATTCAGGAGCATCTCTCTGCTCACATCACAGGACGGCCTCATGGCACCCCCAAACAGCTCTGCCTCTCTCTTTACAAATGCAGACCAGAGGAAGCTCTCTCTAGGAATGCTCAGGAGATCCAGATGTCCTGGGCCCATCAGCTCTCTTCTGTCTTGTTCCTGGAGCACCGAGAGGTGGTAAGGGCATCTCTCAACTCAGACCCCAAGTGACAGAACCTGGGGAACTCTGGTTAGGCACAGTGCAAGCACCTCTTTATAGGGTTATCTCAATAACTCAATGGTACTACTGTTGTTACCTAGTGGATCGAAGCCAGGGATGCGGCTAAACATTACAAGTGCACAGGACACCTGCCTCCCTACCCACCCCATTACTTGGCACCAAATGAAACCTTGTTAGCCCACAGCATGATGCAGAGATGTGCCTGAAGAGAGATCCAGATAAAACAGTAAGAAGGACCGGTGAAAAGAAGAGAGGGTATAGCTAGAGAAAAAAAAGCACTATATAGAGAGAAGACTGACTGAAATGGCTTCCACTGATCTTGTGCAGGCTGCTCAGTTTCCCCTTTATTTATTTTTTGGGGGAGTGGTACTCAAACCCAGGAACGCATGCACACTAAAGAAACACTCTATCATTGAGCTACATCCTCAACCCTCCTTTTATTTTTTATTTTGATATAGTATCTCCCTATGTTGCTGGCCTTGAATTTACTCTGTAGCCCATAAAGTGGCTTTGAACTTGAAAATTTCCTTTATCCCAATTATTGGAAAGGTCTTCATTAAACACACATACGCACGGAGAGAGACAAAGAGAGAGAGAGAGAAGGTGCTTCCAAAAACTGGAGATTGGGAATATGGGGATGCTTTGGAGCCTGGGATACCAGGACCAGGACTCACGAGATAAGCATTATCCTGGCATTCAGGTGTTGAAAAGGAGTATTGAAGGTGGAGAGGAACTACAGGCTGTTTTCCCAGGGCTCTACCCCTGCCCTTGGCTGAGTGATAACAGAAGTTTTGATTTCCCGTGCAGACTTCAGGAACAAAGCATTCCATCAGTTGGGCATCAAGTTATTTGCAGGTGGCTGAAGAAAAAAAAAATCACAACTTCCTGCATGTCAGAGAAACGTCTGAAGTCAGCTCTGTGGCGAAGGTCAGGCGGCCACCAGTCAGGCGAACCCCCGGTTTGGGCATTTATACAGGAAACAGACACATTATCCTCCAAAAGGCAAGCGTTTCTGTACAAATGCGGTCCCTATGGGATCCCCAGAGACGGATTTCTGCCTTTTCAAGTCCTGTTCGTAAAGGACAGCTTTTAACCCTTTTTAAAGTAAAAGAATGGCAGTGAAGAAAGGGAACGGACAGCTGATGGGCAGCACGACCCAGCCTTCAGTTTAAGAAGTGTTGAATTAGCCGGCTATGCTTCTGGCCTTCAAAGCTACTGGATGGGCACCTGAAGCCCTCAGCCCCAGCGGTTAGAGCAATTAGTCCTTCCACCTAATGCGATTCAATGAGGAATTGCCCAAGGATTGGCAATCTGGGATGAAGCCATCGACTTTTGGGGTACACATTAATGTGCTCACAGAACTTCTTAAGAGTTACCCAAAATCTCACTGTTTCCATTTCATCCTCATCCCAGTCACACTTCTTAATCACAATTTTTTTTTTTTTTAAATGCACCTGATGCTCTCCTGGATGGTTCTTTTTTTTTTTTTTAATTTTTTTTATTATTATTTATTCACTTGCGCGTGTGTGCGTATGTATGCGCGCGCATGTGTGTATGTGTGTGTGTAGAACCACGAACGAATCGGGAACCACCATGGACGCCTCCACCTCCTTCTGCCCCGGGATTCACAGGCTCCGCCCTACCAGGACCGGAAACGCAGGCCACCCCCACTTCCGCCCAGCATCTACACATGGGGTCTAGGATCAGAACTCAGGACCTTCCACCTGCAAGGCAGAGGCTTAACCCCTGAGCCACCTCTCCAGCCCCAGCACTTCCTTTGAAGGAGTGTGGGGAGACAGTCACCTGGTGCACCAGTCAGACCACTATAACACGATAGCATAGATTCTGGACTCAGGCTAAGGTTTAAATTTTATACCAATTCTACAACTCTAAGAACTGAGTTAATACTGAGTCTCAGTTTGCTCATCCATAAAATGGGAGTGAGAATAGTTTTACCCGGAATAGTTTCAGGTTGCATAAGTAATCCATGTAAACTGCTTAGCACAAGGCCAGCACATAGCAAAAGCTTCATAATGGCATAGCCGCCGTTTACTAAGTGTTTATAGGTGTTTGAAGTACCTTCTTCCTTTTTAAAAAGAAATTTGTGGGCTGGAGAGGCTCTGTCTTGCAGACCTGGAGATCTGAGTTCTATCCTCAGAAGCCGACAAAGAGGAAGAAGAAAACAGACTTCTGAAAGTTATCTACTGACCTCCATTTGCACACTGTAACATGTATTGGACTGCTTGTTCTCTCTCTCTAATAAAAATTGCTAAAAAAATAAACAAAAGCAAATTTGTGTGTGATGTGTGCTGTGTTAGTGCACATGCATGTATGTGCAGGTACATGTGAAGGCCAGAGACCAATGTCTTCCTCTATCACTCTCTAGAGACCCTTAAGCTGTTGAGACAGAATCTCTCACTAAGCTCACTAATTGTCTAGACTGGTTGACCAATGAGCTCTGGGGACCCTCCTGTCTCTGCTCCCCAGCACTAAGCATACAGACATGTGCTATTGCATGCAGCTTCTTATGTGGGTCCTGAACTCAGATCCTCATGCTTGAGCAACAGGCACTTTACCCACTGAGCCACCTGTCTACTCACCCCTCCTGAGCTTTTCAGATGCGGAATGATTGCATCCTCTACACAACGCCAAGCGGAGGCACTATGATTATAATCACCAGTTTACAATGGTGGACAGTGAGAAAGGTGGAGGCTGCAGACTGATCACCAAGGTAGGAGCTAGGACCTGCATTTACCCCCAGGAGACCGGTGATACTGTCTCCCCATACATAATATTGCTATTGTGAGCTCTCCAAAGCATTAAAAAAAAGACAGTTTCAAGGTTTCTTCCTTATACTTCTCTATTAGCCAAGCTGTGGTGAGTTCATAGATCTTAAACAGTAAGTAACCTTTTCTTCTGGTTATTGCTAAGGTAAAGACCAATTTCCTTTGCCCCCCGGGGAAAACTAATAAAGCAGAGAAAATTCCCAACCCTTTTGAACTATGGTCTCAGTGTTATGTTGGTGCAGGAAGGAACAAAGATTTTAACAACAAATAATTACACTTTGCAATTTCTGTTTACAGTTGGCAGGCTACTTTTACTTGTCACTTGCATTCTCATTTATTCATGACGGTAATCCCCCTGAGCAGTAACCATGGTGTCCATTTTATGGATAAGGTCGCCTGCTTTGGCCAAAGTTGGTTGAGAAGGAAGCAAGTAGAACTAAAATGGCAGTCTCTTTCTGACTTTAGACCAATATTCTCTGTGTGATATCAGTACTCAGACTTTTCAGTAAACTCTATAGGTAAAGCCAGTGCACACTCGAGTGCCTACTGTCATTGCCTAAGGAATTGCTCCGCTGAAGGTGGACCCCACCTGTCATGTGAAAGTGCTACACATCTACAGAGCAGCTTTCTCAAACTGAAGCAGAGATGAGAAAGTTTAAGAAGTGCCCTGTGAGTGTTCTGGAATGTGACGGCTACCTGGTGTGGAAGAGATTAAGATTACAATGAGGAAGAGAGGAACTGACACTTATGTAAGTGAAGCATGATACCCCTCTTCCCCCACCCTCACCCCCAAGATAGGATCTCATGAATCCCTGGCTGGCTTCAAATCCTCTACATAGCCAAGACTAGCCCTGAATTACTGATCCCCCTGTCTTTTTCTCCAAAATGCTGGGATATCAAGCATGCACCACCGCCCTGGTTTATGCAGTGCACGAAATCAAACCCGGGGCTCCCAGCATGCTAGCAAGCACCCTGTCAAATAAACTACATTCTCAGCCACTCCTTTCCTTTCCTTTTTGGAATGATAAAGGGAATTAACTCAGGGCTTTGAACATGTTAAGCAAACACTCCTTCTGAATCATACTCCCAGGCCTGTTTACTCTATCTACATCAAGGCCCTCCTCTTCTACCCACTGGCAGCAGTGGTGAGGCTATAAAGCTGATATAATAAGTTATTCGAAAATTTCTAATTATACCCAGACCAAATGAGAAGCAAACCCACTGATGTCAGCTCCTGGGGGTGGCGGTTACATCTCAGTGCAGGGACCTATCTGTACGAAGGCAAAATAGGCAGCATTGAAAGGAGTGGTAGCAAGGAGCCGCACGGAATGGACTGGATGAATCGTATCCTCCCGGAATCTAGAGAGACCTCTACAGAGTCAGTATTCAAGAAGGCACATTTCGTATAGCAAACATTAGTACCTGTACATTAAAAAAAAAAAAGGGCTGGAGAAATGGTTCAGGGATTAATACTCTGTCTTGCAACCAGAAGGTCCTGAGTTCAGATCCCAGGTCCCTTGTAAAAAAAAACACAGGCGGAAATGGCAGTGACCTGCACTTCAGGCGCTGGGAGCAGAGCCTGGGAAATCCCAGAGCAAAGCAAGGAGGTAGAAGCAATCCAGGATGATTCTCAAAGTCACCCTTGATCCTCCACACGGACACACAGTGTCCTCTGACACACACACACACACACAATAAATAAATAAATGACTGACTGACTGAATGAATGAATAAATATGTTTTTTAAAGAGATTAAAGCAAAAAGCAATGGACAGCAGGAGTAAACCCTGTCCTGACACTGTCCTCCCTAGATACAGCCAGCTCAGGCTGACTTAGACGCTCTGGTTCTGTGTCCCAGAGATGCTCTGTTGTCCATATATTAGCCCAAACCTTGTTTTTTTGGCCACTGGAAGAGTGTGAGAGATAGCACTGTGTTTGCATCATGGTGGCATGTGCAGATGTATTAGGTGACCAATGAATGAATGAATGGCATATACTTAAGTCTTGTGAGAGCTGAAGTCAAAGAAAGAGGGAGGCCTAGCATTTCAGAAGTGAGCAAGTACTCGAGGGAATTTTATTCCTCTCTTTCCCCACACAGTTTCCTCCTTCTATCTAGAGGCAGTTCACTGCCCTCCTTCGAGAGTTTCTTTACTGATTGTATTCTCAGGCTGTAAAACTTACAAGTCATGACTTGACTTATTGCCGTCTTTTAGTCTTTTGTTCCCCTGATCTCTTACAGCCCAGCCTTTCTTAGATGGTTCCTTAGTGACACTCTCGAAAGGGAAACATTAGATAGATGATTGCTAGTTCCAAAAAGTTCAGTCCTCTTATGACTCTTTTTTTGAATATTTTACTTATTTTTGAGGGGGGGGGAGAAGGAGCGAGGACATGTACGCCGAAGCACATGGGTGGAGGTCAGAGGACAACTTTTGGAAGTCAGCTCTCTCTTTCCATCACGTGGGCTTCCAGGTATCAAACTCAGATTGTCAGATTTGAGAGCAGGCACCTTACCCCCTGAGCTGTCTCGACACCCTCCCACACTGAAATTCTTAAATACAGAAAATAAGATCTATTTTTCCCCTTTCATGCATGTGTGATTGCGTGTGTGCATGTGCATGCATGTGAGAATACGTGTATGTGCCTGTGTGTGTGCGTGTAGGTGGGTGTAAGTATGTGTTCTGGTGTATGTACCTGAGCACATTTAAATATGTGTGCCTATGGGGCTGGAGAGGTGGCTCAGGGGTTAAGCCTCTGCCTTGCAGGTGGAAGGTCCTGAGTTCAGATCCTAGACCTCACGTATAGGTGCTGGGCAGAAGTGGGGGCAGCCTGCATTTCTAGGTCCTGGTAGGGCGGAGCTGTGAATCTGGGGGCAGAGTAAACAAGGAGGAGGTGGAGGCGGTCCATGGTGGTTCCCAAATTCGTCCGTGGTTCTACACACACATACACACACACACGCACACACACACAATTGAATAAATAATAATAAAAAAATGTATGCTTATAAGGCTCAAAGGGATAGCAGGAATCATCCTCAATCACACTTAACTGTTGTGAGCCTGGGTCTCTAAATAAACCCAGAGTGTGCCATTGGGATCTGGGGATCTGATTTCAGGTCTTTGCTTGTAAGAAAAGGGCTTTGACCACAGAGCCATCTCCCCAGATCGAAATTAAGTCCTTAGAGCTGGGAATGGAGTTCAACCAGTGGGATGCTCGCCGACCATGCATAGAGCCCTGGATTCAATCTCCACAGAGCATAACAGTGAGGACAGCAGTATTCTCATCACTCTAGAGGTGGAGGCAGTAAGGATCAGAACTTCAGATCAGAGCCTGGGTTCTGTGAGACCATGACTCAAAAAAAAAAAGTTAAACTATATGTAAACGCTGCATAATGATAAGAAATTAGATGCATGTAAAAAACCAAGAAAAGAGGGAAAGGGAAACGATGGCTTAGTGGGTAACAGTGCTTGATGTCCAAGTTCAGGACCCACAAAAAACGCCTCGTGTGGTTACACTTGCTTATAAACCCAGCACTGGGGAAGGGGAGGCCAACAGAGACAGGAAGAGTCTGGGAGCTCACTGGCCAGCCAGCCATGAGGAAACAAGAAGCCCCTGGCTCAGTGAGAGAAACTGTCAGAGAAATAAGCGAGAGTGTAACAGAGCAGGACACCTGATGTCCTTCTCTGGCCTCTGAATAAACAAACGTGAAAAAGCAAACATGCCCACACTCATGCGCCACCCTCCCCCACCAACAAATCACAGTCCACCCAACACATCCACAAAAGAAAAAGGAGGGAAAGGAAGAGACTTCTTAATGGCCAGCATCCAAAGCTTGAGGCAAAAATACACCAAGTTAAGACCATGGAAATACTGCTTTCCAGGGTGCAAATTAATGTTCTGAGAATTAAATTACTTGATTTCTTTTTTTTTAATCCATTTTTTAAATTATTTATTCAATTGTGCATGTGTGTGTATGTATGTGCGTGTGTGCATGTGTGTAGAATCACAGACGAATTCGGGAACCATCATGGACCGCCTCCACCTCCTCCTTGTTTACTCTGCCCTGAGATTCACAGACTCCGCCCTACCAGGACCAGAAGCACAGGTCGCCCCCACTTCCACCCGGCATCTATACGTGGGATCTGGGATCCGAACTCAGGACCTTCGCCTGCAAGGCAGAGGCTTAACCCCTGAGCCACCTCTCCAGCCCCAAATTACTTGATTTTTAAGAAGTACTGGGCATAATGCCTTGTGCATACTTTATTTTTGCCTTATTTTTTGTTTGTTGCTTTGTCTTTAAGTCTCACTATTTACCCTAAGCTAGCCTCCTGGTGGTCCTCCTGCCTCAGTCTTCAAGTGCTGGGATTACAGGTGTGTACCACACCTTTGACTCTGGCACATACAAAGTGTCAACAAATGACAGAGCTGAGGCTGAGATGAACAGGATGGTGTTAGAGTGAATGTTTAGCATACTCAAGTCCTTCCATTCAATCCCCAGGACCAAAATACATAAATAAATACAAACAACTCGGGTTTCCACAGACACACACAGTACCTTCTGATACATACCACATCACACGTACACAAAAATTCATGCAATAATAACAACAACAATAATAATAAACAAGCCAGGTACAATAGCATGAATCTGAGGTCATCACTACTTAGATACCAGAAGAGGATACTTTAAACTCAGGAGCTCTGCGTTAGTCTGGACAACATAGAAAGACCCTATCTCTTAAAAATAAAAATAAAGGGCTAGGAACATGACTCAGGAGATGGTTGGAACCTTTGCCTTGAAAGCAAAAGGATTTGAGTTCAAATCCCCAGATACTATCTAAAAATGCTGGGTGGAAATAGCAGTAACCTGCAATTCTGGCCCTGGAAGGCAGAGTCTGGGAAACCCTAGAGCAAAACAATAAGGAGGTAGAACAATCCAGGGTGATGCCCGATATCACTCTTGGGCCACCACAAGCACACACACTCAAGTACCCTCTTATACACACACACAAATAAATATAGGGCTGAGAGGCTGGTGAAATGTCTTAGCAGATAAAAGGTACTTAGAATCTAGTCTGTGGAACTTGCACAGTTGAAAGAGAGAACCAACTCTCGAATAACCAACTGCCTGCCATACCAGACAGACTGGGAATCTCCACAGCAAAACTAGCAGTATCAGCAAGCTCTAGACCTTATCCCAAAAACAATATGGCAGAAGAATAACCAAGAATGATTCCTGATAACAACTTTGGACCTCCATACACATGAGTGCATATATTAGCACCCATAGATGAACACACATACACACATGCATACCTTCTCCATTTACATGGAAAATAGAAGAAGAAAAACAATATATGGCTGGGACCACAGCTCAGTAGTAGCAGGTCAAGCATGTATAGGGCCTTAGGCTCAATCCCCAGCAACATAAAATAAAAATAAAAAATGACGACTCTTATTGCAAATTTGACTCGCTCTACAGTTGTCTTATCCAGACACCCTATTATTAAGACCTGTTTTTTCAGAGCTTGAGATGTCTAAAAGTCCTACTGTGTGAAGCAGCAATGTGACCTCTGTGGGTTAAGTTGATGGCAGGAACCCTGGGGCAAGAATTCTACTTCATGTCTCTCTCCAGAGAAACACCAGACACGTGGAATCTCTTACCCTAGCCTACTGCATCAACTAATTCCTAGGAGGCAAGCAAAGAATTAAATACCTAAAGCACAAACAATTTCAGAAGGAAATCTGTTCTCCTACAAAATGTGAATAATATAGTATCAGTGTCATAAAGATGCTAGATTGATTGACAATTCGTTTATATTACTGTTAATAGCAGTATACATTAAGATCTGGGGCAGACAACTTTGGGGAGCTGGTTCTATCCATACACCTTTTGTTCTGGGGATCAGGGATCAAATTAAGGTTATTAGGCTTGTGTGGCAAACCCTTTTACCTGAGAGCCCTTATCAGCCTGACCTCTTAAAAAACTACTGTATTTTGTTCAGTAGTAGTAGTAGTAGCATGTATGTATGCACAGGGGTGAGTGTATGGAAGCCAAAGAACAATTTTCAGGAGCGAGTTCTCTCTTTCCACAGACTCTGGCTGCCGGGTTTAACAGCAAGCAACTTTATTCATTGAGCCATCTACCTCAATTTTATTGCTTTTATAGGTTTTTGAGACAGGGTTCATATAGCGCAGGCTACTCTCAGATTCCTGAATCTCCTCTGTCTACTTTCCAAGTGCTGGGATCACTGACATGAACCATCACATGTTTTTTTTATGTGCGTGCGCACGCGCGCACATATGTGGGGGTGACAAGGTCTCACTGTATATCCCAAGCTGGCCCCACAATTCTCCTCGCAGCCTCCCAAGTGCCAGGATTCCAGGTGTGCACTGACAACACCCAGCTCTGTCAGCAGTTTAAATGAGATAACGAATACGTAATAAGCCACCTTCCTTACTGTTGTTGCTACTAACCCTACTGATGTACCCTCTTTTCACATACAGTATAGTTAGGCTGCCAGGTCGTCTTTACACAAGTCCTCAAAATTCTACTTATCCTACTCAGAAGCTGTTCACAGATTTCACAAACTGAACGGGGTTCAAACATGGCAATACCCTAAAAAGATTGTTTAAAGTTTTTTTTTTTTCTCTTCCTTACATCTCAAAACAGGGTCCACCCAGTGACAGGTGGCTTCAGGAAGTGACAAACCACATTTCCTGAGAACTTATTAAAAACCTTTCTCAGTCAGAAAGCATTTGAGAAATAATTACAAATGCATTGGGATTCCCTAAGAAAATGACTGCAAACAAGACCACTCAGTCCACGTGTCAATCTTTCCAACCTAAGTCTTCTGGGGGCAGCTAGGATCTAGAGTATTCTGTTCTGCAAGGCAGTATGAATCAGGTGGAGATTTGCAGCTTGAACATTGGGTTCAAATTCTGATAGCTACTCCAATAGCTATGTGAGTGAAAACTGTTCTGAACCTGTTTCCCATCTGTAAGATAGAATTGGTGACTGTGCTTATTTCAAAAGAATATATAATAAATGCTTGTCATTGTGTCAGTGATACAGCGAAGCTCACAGAACTGAACAACCCTAAAGTGTATTTTTATTTCTTAGACCACATGCCCAGATTTATAGTACAGAAATGTCACCAGAGAAGAATAGAAATTCTCATTTGGGGGAGACACAGTTTATTCATTTTTACTGAGTCTCTGAGCCTGTAGTAGAAACTTCTTGCTTAAATTGTCTGGGATGGAGAGGATGGGAAGAGGAGAGAGTATTCCTTTTTGTTTGCTAGGCTTGGCACCTCCATATGATCTCTAGTCAACCCACAAGAGAATTTTCTTGTCTTCATCTGTGCCCACAAGGTAGTAGCAGATGAGCTCCCTAGGCTGGGGCCACGAAAAGGGCACACTTGGCATATCCTCTCCCACCCTCAAATCCCACCTCCCACCCCCAGCAGGCCTGACAGGAAGTCAGCTGCTGAGCTTACATGCAGCCTCTTTACACCTTGTACTAATCAGGTGTCTCTGCTAAAACCCTGTATCTACCGGGCCTTATATCCAGAGAGGGCGAGGGGGAGGGTCTCTCCCCACCACCAAGAAAGGCACTGCCAGAAGCAGAAGCTTCCTGGCTGCAGAAAATCTCCGGTGATAAATTATGCAGCAGCACCTTTGTGTCACAGCCTTCAACCAGATGGGAGGTTTGCTCCCAGCCTTTTGTTTCCGGCTTGGCTGGTAGCTCAGATCCTCAGTTCTGCACAAAGGTGAGGTGGGGGGAAGGCTCCCATAGACCAAGTCAGGGCTTGCTGCAAGTCCCAGCCAGACTTTCCCCAGCTGAATCTCTGGTAGTGCCCCTCCCTACTCACTCTCACCTGAATGGTGGATGCGCTCCCACACAAATCAGGGAGCAGGGCATCAGAGACAGTCAGTCCACTCATCTGTGGGTCATGGATGGAAATGCCTAAGCATGCTGAAAGAATGAAGTCTACTCGGAGGGGTGGAAGAGGTGGCCAGGGGCACCTGGGTGTTTGCTTCTTGCTAAATGAAAGACCCGGAACAGAAATAGGCTGGAAGGACTGCCAAGAAGCTGGCGATCGCTTCTGAATCGCTGCTCTGGGTTACGGTCAACTTTCCACAGCTCCCACAAACATCGCATGGCTGGCACCAACTTAAAAAGGAAGCAACAAAGAGACAACAGGGGTCAGACTTTGGGGTGGGGGAGATGAGGACTGAGGGTGAGTCCAGGGCTGGAGACTCACATCAATTATCCCTGTCCACTGACAGGGCTGTTGATGGAAGACTCTGGTTGTGAAGGAAGCAGGGTCCCAACAGCCCAGCCCCCAAATTGGGGCAATTACTACCTTATGATCTCTGAGATCTGACTCCCTCCTCAGGCCTGTGAGAGGAAGAGCTTGGAATTCTAAACTGTTCCAACTACAATAGACCTCTAGGCCAGCCCCTCTCTCACCCAGGGTCACAGCAATCTTAGGGTGATAAGTGGTGGGACTCACCCTTGACCCTCCCTCAATAGGGGAGCTCCCTAGGGAGTTCCTCTTTCAGGAGCATAAACAAGTGGTTCAAGTTCCCCTAGACTTCCTTTGATAGCTTCATAGACCTGTCTGCTGGAAGTATGGACAGGTGGGGAACTCTACTTAAGTTTCATTTGGTTGTCAAAAGTGATGGTAGGGAATAAAATGTTTCACGGGGGAAAAAAGCAAAATACCACTTGGAATGAATGAAGGACCAAGCCTCCTTCAGCACATGACGCTGCAGTATAACTTATTTAGCTCTCATATTCCAAAGGACCAGAATCATCACTAATCCACTTATGCAATCTTAATAACAGCTGACATTTATCCACCAGCAGTTGTCAAGCTTTGTGCTGAGTATTTGAATAGACTATCATCTCATTGAATGCTCACAGCATTCTTAGCTGAAAATTTATTATCGCTTCCCACCCCACTCTTATTTACAGATAAGATTTCATGTTTTGTGAAGTCAACAAGAATGCCAAAGCCAAGAGTCAAACCCAAGTCTTGTCTGTGCTGCTCAGATACTGGGCTACTTACACAGTGATTAGATTAGTGCTTGACAAGCATATGTTTGCTGAATGAATGAAGAGCAAATGCCTGTGTACAGCTCTCAGCTTGGACAAATGCTCCTGAGTGTACTAGGGAGATCTGTACTGCCTGATCCTGCCAGTTACTTCTAAGTTGGAGGGACAGCAGCAGGCAGGGGCAATCATCAGCGCTATTTTTAGGGCCAAATTCAGACTCTGCCAGCTAAACCTCAGCACCTAGTTGGTCAGACACTAAATCTCCCAGGCTGGGAAGGAGCAGAAGAAGTCCACTGTTGAAGAAAAAGGGGTGGCTATCAAGTCAAAGCCTAGCACGCAGATGTCCCATGTCCAAGCAACTGTGACAGAACGTGACTAATCAGAGAAAGTCTAGAGCTAGTAGTTTGCAAAAGCTAACAGACCCAGCTGACCAAGAATGCGGAGCTTTCCTTTCCTATATGCCCAGTCATATGAAATTCTCTAAGATTACTGTTCCTTTAGTATTGGTTCTCCCGTTAAAGCAGCAGCAGCATAAACCATCTCCCATTTTCCTTTTTAACAGTCAAGACTTAACAGTTAATCAATAGAAAGCTTGAGTGAAAAGCCACATGAACACCCTGTCCTCTGTGACCTGCTGTGTTCTTTACTGGCCCAGAAAATGATCATACCCAATGTGCTGTGAGTCAGACACCACTAGACTTGGTTCCTCTGCACCTGTCATTCTTAATTCTATGTGCGGGTTCCAAAGATGTTATGTGATATTCAACAGGGGACAGAGAGGAAATCCAAAATCAGTGATAAGCCAAACATCTTGCACAAGTCCAAAGGATCAGGAGTAAGGTCACTGGAACACTATGACAACCATAGTCATGAAAAACATGACAACAGCCGGATAGAAGAAAGAAGACCATTCTCTGGCTCATTTATTTTGCATGTATCTTCAGAAACAACCTTGTCTTTCTTAGGCAGTTTTCAGTGTTTCAGCTTACTTTGAAGAGACCAAGTAAGTTTCCACACACTTCAGTCATAACCAGCAGGACCAAAATACCTATAGCTATTTCAGAACATCAAGTTCTTTTTAAATTTTTTTAGAATTTTACATTGTGTATGTGTGTGTGTGTCCCTATGCAACCGCTCAAATGTGGAAATCAGAGTACAACTGATTTGTTGTACAACTCCTTCTACCATTGTAGGCCCTGGGTACTGAATTCAAATGTCAGGTTTGGTGGCAAATGTCTTTAACTAGTGAACCACCTCACCAGTCAGTTTTTGCTTGTTTGAAAAAAAAATTTTTTTTTTTGGTTAGCTTTACTTTTTGAGACAGGATCTCATGCAGCCTAGGCTTGTCTCAAACTCAGACTATCTCAGACATATCTGAGGATAACCTTGAACTCCTAAATCTCTTGCCTCCACCTTTCAAAAAACAGCATCTTGCTTGGTAGCCTGACATGGCCTCAAACTAACTGTAGCCCAGGCTAGCTTCAAATCTTACTGGTCTCCCAAGTTCTTGCTTGCTGGCCTAGTTTTCCTTCACATCTTTAAGAGAGGAGTTTTATACAAGTTAACACCAAACCTAGAGCTCTTTGAATAACACCTTATTCTAAAAGCCTGAATTCACTCTTAGCAGAGGTCAGGTCTGCAGAACTAATGCACAGCTAGGCTTTACAGAACTATTTTTCCCTGGGTTTAGCTTCAGGGATTCAAGTGACAGTATTTTTGGTGGCTCTGCAATTGCTCAGTCTCACTGTGAATCTGTCCCCTTTAGGCCTCCCAAGGATGGCTCAGTATCAAGTGTAGTTCTTCCTACTTCTGTCTATCCAGCATGCACAGGAAGTCTCCAAGCTTAGGAGATTCTATTAAATTTTTCCCCCATAAAAAGGAACCCAAACGGGTTACCAAAACCCTTTCACGCATTTTCTGCGAAGCATTTAATATTCATAATTCTCTAACCCTGTTCTCACCTCCATTCTCTATGTGGATGTAATATATGCAGTTTTGACAGCTAAGGAACAGTGAAATTCTTCTTGGCCAGTCTTAGCCCGGAACCTTCCAGCTTCCCTCTTCCCTGGGGCAGAAGGCGACAATCTCCTCTCTGGCTTTGTTGGTATCCGTTTTAGGTCTCCCCCCCCCCAACCCCTTTTCCCAGTGCCTATTTCCCTTGATCTTTTCCAAAACTTCCTCCAGGGGGCCAAGAGGAAAGTTCCATCCTCTTCCCTTGCAGCTCGAAGGGGGAAACCCCCAAAAAGTATAACTGTCCCTTTAAGGGGCCCATGTGGTGGGAAGAACAGTTACATTCCTACCCCAGTAGGGCTGCTGTCCCGACACGCCAAAGAGGCTACAAATAACCTTCTAAGAGAAAGAGTCCGGGAGGGGGAAGAAGAACGTGGATCGGAAGAAAGAACCCAGTCGGCGCTGGACACGGCACGGAAAAAGCCATTGGAAACCCACTCGTAGTTTAAAGAACAGCCACGAGGATTCTGTTTTGGATTTGGGAACTTAAACGATCTTTAAAACAAGAGCCCAGACAGGTCGACACCCTGCCAGGCAAGTTCCGAAATCTGCACTTTTCACACCAGCTCTATGTGAAAGAAAGAACCCCCGCGCACAGCTAGGGTCTGCAGACTTTCTCCAAGGCTGAACCCCACCCCCTCATCCGGCTGCGCAGAGAACTGGAAGATCCCGATCTCCCCCACGTGGAAACGCGGTGGGTGAATACCGCTGGGGTTCAAAGACTGATCTTTGATCTTTGGGTACAAACTTGGAGACAGCTGCTAAATCACGGGGTGCACCCGCGACGGTCGTTAAGCGGCTGCAGAGAAGCAGATTCCACTGGAGCCCAAAACAGACACCACTGTGGCGTCCGGGCACCAAACACGTTATTAATAAGGAGCAGATGAAGCTGTAGTCCCGCTGCCATCCGCCCAGTTCCCCTGAGGCCAAGGCCCCACCGTGCGGGCCTAGAGACTGCCTTCCGAAGTTCAGTAAAACACGCCCTCCTACCCCACTACCCCAGCACGGACAGATCTACCCCAGCCCTTCAGCAGTTTGTTCCCAGTCTTCCTTCCAGCCCCTTTTGCATCCCTGTTTCCCCCACCCCTCCCTTGGGGAGGATCCGGGGCAGGGAGCTGATTGGCCGCAGCCAGGAGAGGGAACCCAAAACACCATTTAGGCGAGGTGCATCTAGCAAGCAGTACCCAAAGACCCTCCGTGAGAGCCGGGTCTGGAGCCTGATTGTCCCCTAGGTGTAGGAATCCCGGACACCCTAGAAATTCAAGACTCTACAGGGCCTCTCTCCACAATCCATCCCGAGATCCCCCCCCAGTCCCTGGAAAGAGGACTATTTGCATTTTATGGGTTCAGTGACTGCTCTCCCCACCTCCTTTTCTTTGCACACATTCATTCGCACGCACTAAGGACACGGAGACCTTGCCTTAACCTGCCGGGGAGGAAGCCCCTAGATCTCAGCGCCAATGGAAGCCCACTTGGACGCCAAGTAAGTGGCTCAGATGGCATCCTACCCGGCCCAGACCAGAGCTCGGGAGAGTTCCTCCGCCACTGTCCCCTCTGGCACTCCGGAGCTGGAGAAGCTCCCAGTCCCCTTTGCAACGCGCTCTTTCAGGGTCGCTGCAGGAGTGAGCCCGAAGCGGGTCTCGGGCCCCAGCCCCCCGCAGTCCGGCTCCCGAGAGATGAGTTGAGCAGTCGCGGGACCCAGGGACGAACTTTCCCGGCGGGCCGGTCGGCGCGGGCGCGGCGACGCCGCTTACCGTGTGCGCAGAGCAGGGCGCCAAGCAGCAGCGCGCCCCACCGCCGCCTCATGGTGCCCGGGCCGCCGCCGGCGCTCCCTGCCGGCCGGGGGTCCCGCCGGCTCCCGCGGGACGGCGCGGCGGAGGGGATCTGCCGAGGGTCCCCGAGGGGGAACGCGTCCCGAGTCCACCGCGGCCAGCGCGCCCTGCGAGTCGTCCTCCGGCCGCAGCCGCCTGCAGTGCTGCCAGAGCCGAAGCCGCCCCGCTAGGGGACCGGGAGGGGGTGTCCCGAGCCCGGCCGCCCCGCCCCCCGCGCCTCGGCCCCCGCCGCAGCCACCGAGCCTGGTCCCGCCCCTAGCGCTGGCTCGGCCCCTTCCCGCCCTCCGCCTTCGCCCCCCAGTCCCGGACCCTACCCGCCAGTGCCTGCTGCGCGGGCCCGGGCTCCTGCTCCGCCCGCCCCGACTTCAGTAGCTTTCGGGAGAGAGCCCATTCTCTGCCCCCATTCGGACGGCGCAAATGTCCCCAAGTTAAAAAGAAAATTCTCCTTAGCCGCAGCTCTCAGCCCTGGTTCATTCTAGCTCCCCACTGGGGAGCAGCACCCGCGCTGACCCGAGTCGTCTGGATGTGACTCCCGGGTCCCTTTATTGGCCCCAAGTTCAATGCACTATATTGATGTCTCAGAAATATGCAAGGCTTGCTAATGCATAATTCTCTTGGGCTTTATTGGCATTAGACAAGGGACATCAGGGGGCCCACTAGCGTTCTCACCGTCAAAATTCCTTTCCGGAGATTTTCTTCATGCACCCCAGTCCCTCCCCTGCCGAGGAGGTGTTGTTCTAGGGCTAAATTATTCTACGACATCCCCTTTTTATTTACCCATTTCCTGAGGTGGTTGTCTGGGTCCTGTCGCCTCAGCTCAGACATCCAGATTTGGCCCAGACAGAATTAGTTCCTCCTCACTGTCTTTGTAAGTCAGCATTGTTAGTTTTTTGACTTTCTGATTCTGACAAGGAAAGGGGAGGGAGAGGAAATAAATCCCTACGATATTTGTACTCCCCGCAAGATCAAGGTCTCCTTCCAGCTTCTGTCCCTAAGGCCTTCCAGTAATATTAAGCAATTGGATTATACATAAAATTGTAAGTCACTATCTTAACTTTGTGACCTACCCTAGCTCCAAAGCTTAGTAATTATGGGTTAATTTTGCCACCTCTCTAGACTGGATCTTGGCTTGAAACTTTTGCCCAAGTCTCTAGTATCACTTCCCCCTCCAAATTGATATGTCAACGTTTTCTGACTTTTAATCATCTGTAGATTCTAGTAAATCACTCCTCTCACGAGTAAACAGAGCCAGGAAAGCCCAAATGCCCATTAGCTGAGGGGAAAGTAATCTGGTATAGTGCAAAGTGGGTATTAGGTGATTTCTCCAAATGAGAGGTAGACATTTCATTCTTGTTTTCCACTTTTCAAAGTTTTCACTTCAAATTGCAATCTTTTGACCAAAGCTCACATTACCCATACTTTGAGATACCCATACTTCAACAGAAAAATCCAATGTGAGCTTTTTTTTTTAAATTTTTTTTTAAATCCATGCTGCTCTATGATATTTGGCCTGAAATTTTTACCCGGATTCAGTGTGGTTGAACTAACATCACCATAGTAACTAATGTTCTGGGTGTGTAGTTCTTTTCACCGACTGAAGGCGGCAGTAGAGTCAGATAAGGTTTACAGGATCTTAGAATTTAAAGTCAGTCCACCTGTCTAAATCAGCCACCTTCACCTGAAATCTAAAGAGGAAAAAAAGTGAAAAGGATGATTCTTCAGTCTCTTTCCCTTTTTTAAGGTGAACAATATAAGGCTTGAGAATCACAAGGTCTTTCCCAACAGGTTTTAAAGCAAATCTCCATAAGCAACATATTTGCTTTAAAACCTATTGAGAAAGACCTTGTGATTCTCAAGGCCATATTTTGTTCCAAATGAAAATTAGACATATGTGATATAATGAATCCATTTGTCCCCCACACCTACACACACACACACACACACACACACACACACACACACACCACACTACACCACACAAATCTTGTAGTGGCTGTCCCCATACTTTCAGTGTCAGGGGATTAAGACTTTATAAATAGTTTCTACTCTGCACGCAAAGGACAGGTTTCTTTCCAGAGGAATGGTTTGTGTTGTTTTTTGGGGATTAGCGAGGAAGGGGAGGTTGGTTCCCTGTCTGATTCAAGGAGAGAGACTGCCTTTCCAATGCACGTTTCAAGTCCTTCTCCAAAGTTCAGCACAGTTGTGCGCATAGCCATCCGGGCTGCTGGGAGTCACTGGGAATATCAATGGGTAGAAACTAACTTCATGCGCAGTCTCTGCCTGGGTCGCCCCCTAGGGTGAGTTAAGTCTTGGCTGTCAGAAACTGTTCTTATGCCAGGAGGCCTAAGCCATATTTATTTTTACCAGCCCTCTCAGACTTTCTTGTTTGGAGTGAGAGATCCTGAAAAGCATGCCAGAATGGGCTGTTTGTCTCCCTTTTATTGCCCGGTGGGACATGCCGCTAGAAAAGTTGTAGGGAACTGCCAATTCCCGAGGGGGTCTCAGAAGCTTTGGTTTCCTCAGAAACAGTTACCCACTTTCCTTCATCCTTCTAGGACAGTCCAGGGAGCTGGATTTCCAAGATCAGACCATCACTAATGGCCTTTTCAAAGAAGACTCGAGGGCGCTACAGAAATAATATAGGAATGGGCAAAGCTTTGATCCATCTGGTAAGATACTCTTGTTACCCAAGCATCACTCAACAACCCAATTTCTAAGTGTAATTTTACTTTATTTCTTTCGTGTGTGTGTGTGTGTGTGTGTGTGTGTGTGTGTGTCTTTTGCATGTGGGGGCCTTTGTACATGAGAGAATTTAAGTGTGCGTGCCCAGGAAGACCCAAAGGTGATATTAGGAATCATCTTTGATGACCTGTCTACCTTATTGTTGTGAATCTGGGTCTCTAATTAAACCCAGCGTGTGCCATTAGGGTTAGTCTGGCTAGCCAGCTTGCTTTGGGGTTTCCCAAGCTCTGCCTTCCAGGGCTAGAATTACAGGTGGGCTGCCATACATGCCTGGCATTTTTACATGGGGTCCAGGGCTCTGAACATAGGTCTTTTTGCTTTCGAGACAAAGAGTTTAACCCCTGAGCAATCTCCCCAGCCATAATTATTCTTCTGAAAGTGATAAAGGTCTGAAGCTTCATGTCAGAAGACTGTCTAGAATCAGGAGTGATTTTGCAAGCATGGGACAAAATCTAGAGATATTTTGAGAAGTGGGCGCTACCATCATATTGTAGGTTAGGGGCCAAGTTTGCTGCTCAACAGTCTATAATAAATAGAACATTTCCCTACACCAAATTACCCAACTCAATCAGTGAGTAGTCCTATGATTGAGAAACTTCTTTAAAAAATTGAGAACATGAGTCTGCATCATCTCTGCCGACTTACTTTCTTGTTGAAAGCAGAGCAAATGGAGGGCAAGTGTTCTTAAAATTTTACAAGGAAGCTGGGTGTGGTGGCTCGTGCTTGTAATCCCAGCTTTTAGAAGGCTGACACAGGAGGATTGTAGAGAGTTCAAAGTTACTTGAGTTACCTGGTGATTTCCTAGGATAGCCTGGACTATAGTGTGAGATCTTGTCTCCAAAAACAAATAAACAAAAACACTAAACCAACAAGGAATAGACGACTTAGTCAGTAGAGCACTTGTTCTGAAAGCATTAGGACTTGAGTTCAGATCCCCAGAATTCATTAAAAGACAGACCCAGTAGCACATATGCCTGTAATCCTTACACTCCTATAGATGTGGAAGTATAGACAGGATAATTCCCAGAATCTCTTAGGTCAGTTAGCAAACACAGTTGTACATAATGAGAAACTCCCGTCTCAAAGATGGAAAGGGAAGGAAAAACACCATAGGTTGCCCTCTGATCTATAAGCATGAGCCACCTGTACACACCCACACACTCACATCCACAAAAACACACACTCACACAGAATATACCAAACACATCACACGCAGGGTGAAAAAAGAATAAAGAATAACTGAGACAGAAGCATGGTATGAGCAAAGGCTCAGAGCCAGAAAAGAGTCCATATAATTTATGGAAAAATAGCACTAACTTTAGCACTAGATGGGCTTTTATGTGGGTTCAGGACTTTACTAAAGCCTGGAAACAGTGGAATCCTCAGGAAATAGCACTTTTGCGCTTTCCTTTTTTCTTTTTCCTGCGTTTTCTTGTCTTTGCTTAGAGAATGGGGTTTCATATAGTCCAGAGTGGCCATAAACTTGACGTGTAGCTAAGGAAGAACTTGAACTCCTGATCCTCCTGCCTCCCAAGAGCACTAGGATTAGGAGCATGTGTTGCCACATCCAGCTTCAGCTTCTGTTTTCTGGCACCATTTCCGATGCCAACATTTTTTCTGTTTTAGCTCAGCAGTGATACTTGAGCCAGAATCTGGGGCATGTGGCTGATTTTATGCCCTGGCCTAACTTGGGGCACACCCTGAAAGGTGGGGCATTCCAGAACATTTTTATCTCTTGCAAGCTTAACATTCACATATCTGACACAGATAAATAGAGCCTTTACAGCAAATAAATTGCTGATTGTAGCAACAAAGATAATTTTTTTCTTGCGCACGGGTGTGTGTGTCTGTACAAATGTTGTGTCCGTGGAGCCCCATGGATGATATTGGGAATCATTCTTATTCACTCTTCCACCTTATTGTTGTGAGTCTGAGTCTCTAATTAAGCCAAGAACACACCATTAGGTCTAGTCTGACTAGGCAGCTTATTCTGGAGATTCCCAGACTCTACCTTCCAGGGCTAGAATTATAAGTGGGTCATCATATCATCTGGCATTTTTATGTGGGATCTGGAAATCTAAACGCAGGCCCTTGCTTGTGAGGCAAAGGCTTTAACCTCTGAGTCATCTCCCCAGTTCTAATTTTATTTTTATTAAAAGCTTACATTGCTTTTCATGCGTATGTGCATGTGTGTATTGTGTGTGTGTGCATGTGCATGGCTGTAGGCACACTTGTACCCAGGTGCAGCTGTGGAGATCAGAGTACAACTTTGAGGAGTAAGTTTTCTCCTTCCACCATGTAGGCTCTAGGGATTGAATTTAGGTCATTGGCCTTGATGGCAAGTGCCTTTACCCATGGAGCCATTTCTGTGGTCCATAGATAAATTTAGGATGGATAAAGAGATTGCTAAACAAGTGCAAATATGAACCAAGCATCATGTAAATATTGTTTCTACTCTTGCTTCTTTATAATTTGTTATCCATATAACAACAAGGGTGATTTAAAAAAAAAAATCAAGTCGGGGCTGGAGAGGTAGCTCAGGGGTTAAGCCTCTGCCTTGCAGGCGGAAGGTCCTGAGTTCGGATCCTAGACCCCATGTATAGACGCCGGGCGGAAGCCGGGGCGGCCTGCGTTTCCTGTCCTGGTAGGGCGGAGCCTGTGAATCCTCGGGCAGAGTAAACAAGGAGGTGGAGTGTCCATGGTGGTTCCCAAATTCGTCCGTGGTTCTACACACCCACACATGCACACACGCATACACACACAATTTAATAAATAATAAAAAAATTTTTAAAAAATCAAGTCATATGGTGTCCTAAAATCCTTACTTTTCATTTGCCCTTCAATGCTTTTCTTGGTCTGACCTCTGCCTACTTTGACTACTTTCTCCTTCTCTCAATCTACTCTAGACACTGGCATTACTGTACATGAGCTGTGTCTTCTATTTTGAATGCTGTCTCCCTGTATTCTTCTTCTGACTGATCTTCACTCAGCATCATCATCTCAGAGATGCCTCACTTCGCCTGTAAAGTTGTCTTATATCACTCACTGCCTTTATCCTGCTTCATTTTCTCTATAGCATGTATCATACTTCGAAATCAGTGCCAATGGTATAGGATCTTACAAATTTTATTCTTTAATCCTTTAAAATGGGGTCTAACACATATAGCTCAACACACTTTTATTAAATAAATGAAAACCAGGTCTGGGAAAATGCACAGAGGAGTAGTAAGATAAGGTTCCTAACGTCAAGAAGCTCTGAACCTGGTCGACACGAAGACTTGCAATGATTGAACGATAGAAGCATGGACACAAGACTGTGAAAACAGAGAAGAGAAGACCCTGAAGTTGTCCTTTATACACGTTATTCTTGTATGTTCAGTGCACCTTTATTGAGTCTTGCAAAGTACAGAGAAAAACCATACAATTCTTGTTTGTTTTTCAAATTTACCTTTCTCTCTCTCTTTTCTTTTGTGGGAACAGGGTGGGAATATATTGAGACACTGTCCACAGTCTTAGATTTAAAGATGACTGAAAATGGTCTCTGTCTTCAGGGAACTCACAGTCAGAAGAATTCAAGGAATAACAGCAATAATAATTTTAAAAAGACGGTTAAGTCTTTTTAGCTCTGGAGGCTAAAACCAGAATAATCTGCGTTCAAGGCCAGTCTGGCTATATAGCAAGACCCTGACTAGAAGGAGAAGGGGAACAAGAAGAAAAGGAGAAGGAGAATCTGAAATTCTTCATCTTTTCAAGTTATTTAATGACATAATTTCCAAGTTTTTACAGCATTTAAAATATAAAAGAACAAAAAAGAAAATATAAAATAACAAGAAAATGAAAATTTCTGATTGTCTTTGAGTTCCAGTTCAATTTAAGCCATGCCCTTTTAGATATCTTGTTTTTGCTTATATGTACATATGTGTGTTCACATGTGTGGGGTACACATGTGTGAAGATTTGCCTGAATGTGTGTATGTGGAAGTCCGAGGTTAATTTCACGTGTCTTCATCCATCACTCTTCACCTTAAATATTGATGGAGGTTCTTTCATTTGAATCCAGAGCACCCTGACCCTAAGCATTGGGGTTACAGGTAACCCTGTTCCTATGGCATTTCTGTGGGCTGTAGACATCTAGAACTTCAGGTCTTATGCTTACAGAGCAAGCATTTTACCTACTGAGGCATCTCCTTAGCCCCATTTTCACTTTTTTCTTATAAAGCACGAGGGACTCTTAAATGCCCAAGAAAGGTTCACATACATTCTTATTTGCAAATTTCCTCAAAGCTCTGATCTTGTGTAATTCAGAATGTCTTTTCTGTAGGTAGCATTTTTAATTTAAACATGGCATCTTGCCTAGTTTCTACTTTTCTTTGTGCAAGATAAGCCTTTTAAGAAGAGACTAGCAGCTCAGCATGAATTTCAAGACCTGCATTTCTCAGTAGCTCCTTTGCCCATAACATCTCTTCCGCTTGATGAGTTGATAAAAACTTGTCCTAGTTTCTTAAACTTGTTTCGTAGCAATAATTTAGTTCCCCTGAGATTAAAAACTACTTATGACATTTATGTATACCTTTCTGTAGTTTTCAATTCCATGAAGATTTTCTTTTCTATCACCATCTTAATAGATCATTTACAGAGCCAAAGATGTCTATAATTTTCTCTTTATAAAGTCAGCCGTTAACAATTTGATAAATGGACATAGCAACTTGACCTCTTAGGAGGTTTCCCATCCTTCAGAGTTTGCTGTTTCTATTCCTTATGCTTTAGAAATGATTTGTTCTATTTTTAAAAAATATTTACTTACTTGGGAGAGAGAGAATAAAAAAAAAACAACTTTTGGAAGTGAGTTTTTTCCTTCCATCATCAAGCGGGTTGCCAGGATCAAACTCAGCTCTCCAGGTTTGCACACAGGCACCTTTACCCAATGAGCTATCTAACCATATTTTTGGCTAATTTCAACCAATTGGCTTTTTTTTAATGGCATGTTTCAAGAATTTGTGTGTCATCCTTGCGTAGGGGCCATGCTAATTGTTCTAATTTTAGTATGTATACTGCTTTTTTTTTTTTAGATATATGGGGTTATCTTCTGATTGATTGTTTTACCTTGATGATTGTTTTGACAAATTTTTTATAAATATGGTATGATCATTTTGGAAATTGACTATCCATTTAATTGAAGACCGACACTCTTCTTTCACTACATTTGGCAGAATTGCAAAAATACACACTAATTTTAAGAACTCTTGTAGATTTCTGTTCTTCTTATGGCTAATGCTGTTTGTGTTGAACTGGAAAATTTCATCCACAATTGATGCATTGTCTAAGTCTGAAATTGTGTAATCTATGACCAAAGAGAAACCTAAAAGTAGTGGCTTCTTGGGAAAAACAAACCCTATCTGGAAGGTTATCATATCAACCATTGTTTGCTTTCAGGCTATAATACATGCCCATTATAGAAAATTTTAAGAGCATAGAAAAACATAAAGGAAAGCTTAAGTTGTCGATAATTCCACCACTGAGAAGGGCATTATTATTTCTATGAAACCCCAAATATTTTGGAGTCCTCCTATTCCTTTCTATCTTCCTCCACAACAAACTGTGTAGAACATTCAGAGTGGAAGACCAGCTTTATGCAAAAAGATCTTTAGGACTTTAATGGACAGGATGGAACTGTAGGGGGAAAAATCCTACAAATTGCTCCAGAGATGACATCTTGTTCTTATTTAGCTTTCTTTGAGTCATTAACAGTCGGGCGCCACTAGTGCTGAAACATTATCATTATTATAACCGCAAACGGGTTAATGCTCAAACAAAGCCATATTCTTGGGGCTGGTTCTCAGCTTCACCACACAGACCCAGTAGTAGCACCCTCCAAATCCCAAGATAATGTTTTTTAAATAAGAGGATGCGCAGCCTGAACTCAGAATTTTTGTTTTTTATCTGGGGGCTTTCAGTTGCTAGTAGCATGGCTCAGCAAAAGAAAAAATAAATAAATACTCAGCCAGCAATCCCTAAAAAAAGAGACTGTGTGGTTTAGTGGTCAAACCACTAGCCTGGATGTTGGGAGAGCTGAGATCCAGTTTCAGCCCTTACACTGAGACTGGATGAATAACATTAGACGAGTCACTTTTGCAACTCATGCCTCAGTTTCCCTGCTTAGAAAAGGAATAAATGACTTAGTTTTCATGAGAACACATGAAATTATATGCAAATAGCCTCGGCTTGCTTGGAAATAAACTTGTCATTCTTATTAATTGCTATTCTAGCAGTAGTTGCAACTCAGTTGGTAAAGTACTTACCTAGCATTCATAAAGCCCCAACTTTCATTCCAGCATGTAACAAATGTGGAGTGATGTCACATGCCTATAATTCCAGCCCTCAAATGGAATTGGAAGCAGGGGGCTCAGAAGTTCAAAGTCAGCTACATAGCGAGTAAGAGGCCAGCCTGTGACATACAAGACCCTGTCTCAAACAAAACAAAGCCAAAACAAATAAACTACTTTTATTATTTTATTAATATTATACTAATAGGCCAAAGTATGAAGTTCATAAAACTCACATAACTTCTGTCTCCATGGGGAAGTGAGGGAGGAGGAAGAGGAGGAGGAAGAGGAGAAGAAGAAAGAAGTTAGAAAAAAAAATCAAATTTGCGGGACTTCATATCAAGTACCAAGAGGAAATACATTACCTCAGAATACTAAACACTGCACCCAGTTTGGTTCTGTCCCTTTCTCCTCACCACATCCAAACTCAGAGTGACTCACAGGAGCTCAGAATTGAGACATATATGCAATTTTAAGGGAAAGGGAGAATTAGAATGTTTGAGGTTCCTTGCTGGGGGAGGCTAAGTATAGGTCATTCAGAACACAAAGAGAACCTTCTCTTTCTTTCTCCTCCCAGTGTAGGTGGTCCACTGGTTTCCTAGTTATCCTTTTGATGGCATGAGTTATTTCCTTTTTTTGTCATAAAGCCTCACCTTGTTGACAGAGGAGGCACTTACCAAAAAAGTGAGGACTAAGTGGATTTTTCTGCTATGTTTGGACTGTGACAGTACAAAGAACTTTTGCCTGTCTTTGGGATGTTGAGGAATAAAGAGAAGTATCTGGGAAATTTGGGGGGGGGGACCTAATATCCTTTTTTCTTAAAGGTGAATGGTTAATCAGACATTGGATGTGCTGGTTTCTGATCCCTTCCCTTCAAGAAGTGTCTTGTTTGGAAAAAATGAAAACCACTTGGGGGAGGCTAAGTATAGGTCATTCAGAACACAAAGAGAACCTTCTCTTTCCTTCTCCTCCCAGTGTAGGTGGTCCACTGGTTTCCTAGTTATCCTTTTGATGGCATGAGTTATTTCATTTTTTTTGTCATAAAGCCTCACCTTGTTGACAGAGGAGGCACTTACCAAAAAAGTGAGGACTAAGATGTGAGATAATAAGGAGAAGTCTAAGTGAAAGAGGAATTTGAAACGAAATGGCAATTAACTCATAACTTAAGTAACATTTGTGTCCAGCACCGTAGTAAGCTAAAAAACACATTTATGATCCTAAGAAACTGCCAGGATATAAACAGTTCGTATCCATTTAAGACAAAAAATACTCGGTGATTAATGGAATGCAAAGTGACTCTTGAGAACTTGTTAGGATAAACAGGAATCGGTATAAGTTTGGCAATTGCAGATATGGACGGCTGACAGTAATACTTTGATATCATAAAATATGACAAATTCAAAAGATTCACCTTAGATCCTCTAAAGCCAAGTTGCAAAACTAGGAGTTCAAAGAAACCTCAACTGCCTGCAATGCGACTACTCCCGGAACTTGTGTGGCGTGCTCAGTGTTGCCACACGGAAGACTGTTTGAGTGACACTCCCAGGGAGGTCTATTTCTCCTCCCGCTGCATGGGTGCCATGGCAACGAAGAGAGGCTGCAACCTAGGTTCCGGAAGCCAGAAAGCTGGAAGGTGGAAGCTATCCCGGTCAAAGGATGCTGAGCCCGGAGCGCCTAGCTTTACCGGACTATGAATATCTGGGTAGGGTCTTCTGTCGTCAACTTTGGGAAGGGAAAGCAGTGAAGTTAGGTGGGGGTCTGGAGAGGAAGAGGGGGGGCGAAGATAGAGAGGGGGCGGGAGGGCAGAGTGGGATCCAGTTTGATGGGATGGGGAAGGGCAGAGAAAAAGGCGTTCCAGGCCCTGAGCTTGTAATGTAGGGCCCAACAGGGAGGAAAAATAGCATCTATGGCGATAGGAATGTCTGAAACTTAGGAATTGTGAGATTTGTTCTATGTAGGCAGTTAAGGATTTGGGGCCCTCTTAAGGTACTTCTGAGAGGCCAGAAAAGGCGTAAACTTGGCACCTGCAATGCCACATCACTCATTGAGTGAGTAATCATTTTACCTTCAGAGTGGCACTGTTATTTTTAACTTTTCTTATGGTAAGCATTTTTGAATACGATATTCCTTTGACTTCAATTAACAGGCTTAGTCGAAATTGCTGTATTTTCTTCCATTTTGCAGATGGAGAAACTAAGACTGAGGAAGCAACTTGCATAAGGAAGGCCACACAGCTAGACAATAGCAGGATCAGATTGTCTCACTGCAGAACTTGACTCTTAACTTAGCTCTTGAGCCAAGTCTGTGTTTGAAAATACTTTATTGGGCACGTTCTCATTGTGAAACATTTACCAAACACATGTATTTGCATACATTGTATGCACACAATATGCATTTAAAAAATGTGTAGGGGGCTAGCAAGATGACTTAGCTAGTAAGGTGCTTGCTGTACAAACATGAGTTCCATCCCAGAACCCATGTTAAAGTTGGAAGGAGAGAACTCAGTCCACAAAATTGTCCTCTAGCCTCGACATGCACATTATAGTGTGCATGTTCAACCCTACTCAAGACAATAATAATAAAGTTAAAAAACTTTAAGTTTTTTTTAACTTATAGTCTTAATTTATAGTCTTAAATTTTTAGAGGATTTTTAAACTTAAGAAAAGACTGCTTTATACTTAGTTTTTCCTATTATTAACGTGAGCTACATTTGCTGCAATTGAACTAGCGTTAGCGTATCTATTAAGAAAAATCTATAGCGTACAAGGATTCACACTTTGTGTTATGGTTTACTTTAAGGTTCACACTTTGTGCTATACTGTTTTATGTACTTTGACAAATTTATAATCTCATATATTCTCCATTAAAGTTTTAAAAATTAGTTTCATTCTCTAAAAATCCTCTGTGCTTAACCTATTTATCCTTTTCCCTGTACTGATGCCTTTCCAACCACTGATCCTCTTACTGTCTTTAAAGTTTTGTCCCTTTCACAATATCATGGAAAACTGGAGTCCTATAGTATCTAAATTCTTCAAATGGTCTTTTGTTTATCATTAGACATTTAAGATTCCTCCTTGTCTTTTTGTGGTTTGATAGCTGATTTTTAATGTAGATGGATAATATTCCACAATATGGTACCATACACATTTTTAATGAAAAGCAATTATGGTTAAACTTCTTGAATTGGTAATATGGATTTAGAATACTATCTAATAGGGTTTAGAGTACTATTGATAGACCAGGAGTGCAGTAAACTTAGCACCTGCAGTGCCACATCAGTCATTCAGTAAATAATAATTTTAACTTTATAGTGGGTCTGTCAGTCAAAGAAATTTATATTTTAAAAGTTTCCTGCACAGTGCATACTTTAATATGTCTTAGAGTAATTTCTGTGTCAGTAAAGAGCTTCTTTTTTATTGTTGCTGTTATTTTTGCTTTAAATTTCATTTGTTTATTTGTTTGTTTGTTTATAGTGTATGTGTGTGTGTGTGTGTGTGTGTGTGTGAGATTCGATGGTGCCAGAGGACAACTTTTGGGAATCAGTTCTCTCCTTTCAGGAATTGAATTTGTGTTGCCAGGCTGATGTTAAACTCCTTCACTTGCCGAACCATCCTGCCCACCTTTTCATCTCATGTAATCATTCTAGGTTGTCCTCAAACTCATTTGTAGTTAAAGAGGCCTTGAACTCCTCATCCTCTTCCCTCTGCCATTCAGGTACTGAGATTACAGAGCCTAGGAAATTCCAGAGTGAAGCAGAAGAAGGTAGAAGCAATCCAGAATGATTTATTTCACCAATTCCATATTGGTAGACAAAGACGATTTTCTAGCTTTTTTTATTTCTAAAGGTACTTTAATAAATAACCTGTAATTTTATTATTTTGCAAGTATCTCTGCAAGGATAAGTTCCACAAAGTAGAATTCTATGTCAAGAGCATGTGCATTTGAAATATTGATATGTTAAATTGCCCTTCATAGAGGATTTAATCATTTTATTATGCTACCAGCAATATAAGAGAATGCTTCCTCACTGGTCTTGTTAACAAAATAGATCAAAAATTGAATTTTTTTAATCTGGCAAATGACCATTTTAGAGAATATTTAGTTTGTATTTTAATGAAGCTGAATATTTTTTCACCAAGTTTAAGGTTACTTGATCTTTGAAAGAAACACATACATGCACAAACATTCACATTAAGAGAGAGATTGGGGGATAGTATGCATGTGACTGCTTATTTTACAGAGAGCTAGAATTAAAAATGTGACATGACACATACATTCTCTCTTTTCTTAAAATTGCACTTAGAGCTGCATAGCTTAGTGGTGAAGCACCTCCTCACAAACCTGGTCATCTAAGTTCAAACTCCAGGAGTCCATGTGATGGAAGGACAGAGCTGACTTCTAAAACTTGTCCTCTGACCTCCAGCTATATGCCATTATATGCATATGCTCTCTTTCTTTCATAAATAAATAAAATATTCTTTAAAAAATTTAAAATGGCACTTAATGTGAAAATATTATTGTGCAAACACCAACAGTAGGTAAGTTGATATGAACATAAAAAGACCCTCCAATAATCAAGGGAGTGCAAGTTAATGATATCTTTATGCATCTATTAAATTAAAAGGGAAAACAGGTAATATTAAGAGTTCTCAGGAGCTGGAGATATAGCTCAGTTGATAGAATGCTTACTTAACATACATGAAACACTGGGTTCCATCCCTAGTACCACAGAAAAGCAGTGGTACATGCTTATAATCTCAGCATTCAGAAAGTGGAAACAGGGGGTTGGAGAGGTGGCTCAGGGGTTAAGCCTTTGCCTTGCAGGCGGAAGGGCCCGGGTTCGGATCCTAGACCCCACGTATAGACGCTGGGCAGAAGTGGGGGCGGCCTGCGTTTCCGGTCCTGGTAGGGTGGAGCCTGTGAATCCCGGGGCAGAGTAAACAAGGAGGAGGTGGAGGCGGTCCATGGTGGTTCCCGATTTGCCTGTGGTTCTACACACACACACACACACACACACACACACACACACAACTGAATAAATAATAATAATAAAAAAAAGAAAGTGGAAACAGTGGTCATTCTCAGCTATACAGAGAGTTGAAGCCAGCCTATGATACATGAAATCCCCACTCAGAAAAAGGGAAGGGTTGATGAGGAGAAGATCCAGGGGTTAAATTCTTTGCCTGGCAAGCAAAAAGATCTGTTTAGATCTCAGATCCCATGTAAAAATGCTGGGAAATATGATGGTAGCCTGCAATTCTGGAAGACAGAGTCTGGGAATTCCCAGAGCAAAGTGGTAAAATGGAAGAACAATCCAGGCAGATTCCCAATGTCATCCCTGGACCTCCACAGACACACACACACAAACTCACACAGTTCAAACTGAGTACCTCTAGATTAACATACCTAGAACCTCTCTTTAGGATTATATACAGGGACACAGCGAATACCTAATTGTCTATCGGTATACCTTTCTACTCCATAGTCATGGAACATCAGTTTGCCTTTTTGGCTATTACTGAAAAGAACAATCTCATCATGTTGGGTAAACTGATCCTTTCTCCCATTATCTTGATGCATTAGGAAATTTTAGTCCTGACTTGGCTTAGGATGTTAAGATCCCCTGTAAAGAAAAGTTCATTGATGTTCATGCCAGCAGTCCTCAGAATGCAGAATTAGAAATTGTATTGATGTCCGATCCTGACGAGAAGGGATCTGGGAAGGAGAGGTATAAGTTTAGAATCTTTTTTGTAATCTGTGAGAGAATTCCACCCTAGCGAAAGCCACTTACTGGAGGCATCTGCCACAGGCTGAGGTGTGTCTGTATCTGGTTGGGTGTGGAGAACTGTGGAGCTGAAGGCAGCCAGTTCTGGACCCACACTTGCAAAACACAGCCACCTACGTGCTGACCTGAGTGTAAGTATGAGGGTGTGAGGTTTATTTTTTACCCCACCTAATTTGGGTAAGTGCACACTTTTACTTGTTCCAAGTTGGCTCTTTCGCATCTGTGGAACCTGCTTACCAACTAAGGTTAGTAATGGATTGACCTAATAGGTATTGCTAGGAAATCAGAGATCATCTTTCTCTTTCAGGATCTATGAATTTAGAGTATTATAATACATGGATTAAAAAAAAACTTCTTAAAAAATTGATTCTTTTCTGTTCTTAAACTATAGTTTTTGAATTCTTCTTATACAGTTGGCATTATGCTTATTTTGCTTAATCTTTGTACTACAGTATGGAATAAGTACTATTATTAGTCTCACTCAATTGTTAATTAATTAATTTTGTGTGGTGTGTGTGTGTGTGTGTGTGTGTGTGTGTGTGTGTGTGTCTATTAGAAGGTACTGTGAGTATCTGTAGAGGATTAAAGGAATCATCCTGGCTTTCTTCTACGTCCTTTTTGCTTCACTCTGGGATTTCCCAGGCTCCACCCACCAGGGTCAGAAGTGCAGGCCACCACCCTTTCTACCTGGCATTTTTTACTTTACATGAGACCTGGGATCTGAACTCAGGACTTTCTGCTTGTGAGGCAGAGTCTTAACCCCTAAGCCATCTTTCTAGCCTTTATTTAATTAATAATAAAATCTCATTTTTAAATAAGGAAATGGAGGCTTAATTGGGTAAATTTATTTACATCACACTATACAGGATGCACAGAACACAAGGACTTAGGTTTGTCAGACTTCATGGCCTGTGTTTTCTCTTTTCCACCAAGTAGGTAAAAACAAGCAAAGCAGCTATTGGTCCAAAGGGAAGTAATTCTTTCTCTGTTAAAGTTGATGATTTTTTTCACTGAGTATTGGAGATGGAACTCAGGGGTTCACACATGCTAGGTAGGCACTCATTATTGAATTGCTCCCCCAGCCCAAAGACCCAAATACCAAGCTGACTCTTAAATGGTTTGTTAGACACACATTAATTTTCTAACAGGATTTTTTTGAGAGGCAGTAGGGATGGAACTCAGGGTGTCCTACATACTAGGCAAGTGCTCTACCACTGAGCCACACCCCCACCTCAGGAGGGATTAATCTTACTCATCATTTTATACTTTCCTTTCACAATGTAGACACATATTAAATGGAATATTAATAATCTGGCCTCAGGGTGTCCCAAATCTGTATAGCTAAGAACAGTAAATATGCTCCTTCTATCATGTGGACTCTGGGGATTAAACTTGGGTCACCCAGTTAGTGCACAGGCACATTTACCTGCTAAGCCATCTTGCTGGCCCTGTATTCATGCACCCGAAAATAGTTTCAATTATTCCCATTTTCCAGATGAGAAACTATAGCACAAAGATGCCACATAAGCAGCTAGGATGATAGCTCAGTTGGTAGAGTGTTTGCCATGCAAGCCGGAGTACCTAAGTTTCATCCATAGAAGCCGGACTCGACTGTGTGCTCTGTTAATCCACCACAGGGGAGGTGGAGAGACAAAGTCTTGGAACTCACTGGCCTGTGAGTCTCACAATTGGCAAGCCCCAGAGAGAGACCCTGTCTCAAAAAACAAGTTGCCAGAAGAGGAATGACACATGTGATTGTCCTTTGACTCCACATGCATGCACATGCAACATGCACCTGAACATGCATGTAAACACACACACACACACACAAAGATACCAAATGACTGCGAAATAAATAGTGGATAAAGAATTATAGTTGAGGAGTTTAATTCATATCCACTATGCTAAACTGTAGTTAAAAAAATACCTTCAGTAACTTCAAAAACGGAGTCCTCCACTATTGTATAAGCTTGTACATAGATCCTGGAGTGAGTTTAATTTGACCCCAAAGGCTTCATTTATTATTTCTGCCCATAAGGGGACATCCTGGGAATCAGGGTGGATCAAGGAATGGCAATAATCCAGCTCTTTTGACATTGCGCTTGCCCTTTATAGACAAGTAATGAGGAAGGTAACTTCTAAACCATTTGAGAGAGGGTTTCTGTTATGTTTTCAGTCAATGTACTTGGGTAGCTGCATGACTGTGAGGGATTTGCTTAACCTCTCTATGTCCTGGTTTCTTCATCTACAAGTGTGGATAATAGAGCTGCTTATGGTAGGTTGTGCCTGTAATCTTAGCACTTGGTAGGTAGAGGTAGGTGCAGGATTGACAGTTTGAGGTCAATCCCACTATAGATAGGCCAGACCCAAGTCACTGTTAAAACCCAACATATGGCATATAAACATTTAACAAAGCCTGTGTCACATTGTGTCTTCATCATGAAAAGGACGTGTGAAGAACACATTCTTTTATAGCAAAATAAATATTACTATTATTTATTCAATTGTGCATGTATGCGTGTGTGTATGTATGTGTGTGTATATGTGTGTGTATGTATGTGTGTGTGTGTGTGCAGAATCATGGACAAATTGGGGAACCACCATGGACCATCTCCACCTCCTCCTTGTTTACTCTGCCTGGGGATTCACAGGCTCCGCCCTACCAGGACCAGAAATGCAGGTGTCCTGTCTCCCCTCCCTCCCCCGCGACTATAGGTGGGGTCTAGGATCCAGACTCAGGACCTTCCACCTGCAAGGCAGAGGCTTAACCCCTGAGCCACCTCTCCAGCCCCAAATAAATATTCTTTTAGGAGCAAAATATCTGCTATTACTATGTTTGTATAAAAACTATGAAAACGAGCCATTCAGGTTTCTACTGTGGGAGGGGAAAGACTAATTCACTGACCACCCCAGCTTTGAGTCCAGCACCTTTTTCACACGAAGATCTTACTCTCCATGTGCTCTTTCCAGTCAGTGACTGGACAGGACAAACTCACTTAGAGGAGTGTGTCTCTGGTGGGTGACTTAGGCTGAAGACTCCCATTGTATGGTCCATCCCTTCCTTCTCTTCTCTCCTTTACTAAGGACAGACCTATATTGCAATCGCCTAGCTCTCCCAGGCTTCTCAGCTCATTTCTCTTATTCTGTCAAGGGTGTTTCCCACTAGAACATCTGTTGCATGTCTGATCCTGCTTCGGTGTCTGCTTCTCAGCATACCTGGACTAAGACAACATCCCACCATCTCTGCTACAGTCTCCTTCAGCCATGAAGCTGAATGCATTTGCTTTAAGTCTTGGCAAAGGTTCTGATGTGAGACTCACTCGATGTGAAAGATCGTTAAATGTTTCAAAGCTTTTTTTTTGTATTTGTTGATACCATAACATGAAATTTATGTGTTTGATTGCGAGACACAACTTTATTTTTTGCTTTTGAGAGAATCCTGTTAAATTTGTTTTTAATATAATTAGTGAAAATTTCATTTTTTCTATTTATTTATGTTTGTTTTACAAGCATATTGATCATTTATCCCTGCTTCCCTTTATTTCTTCTCTCTCCCATTTTCCTCCTTTCCCTTTATCATTTCACTCCACTACCTTCTACCCTCCTGCCCAGCTGCTTCTATGGATCTAAGGGATCCCTTTGGCTTGTCCACTATTGTGAAGGTTCAGGCCTCTGTGGTATACCAAGTTGCTTCTCTTCGTGCCATCCCCCTGATTAGGCGAATTTCCCTTCACTTATCCAGTTTTAGTCTCCAAGGTTTCCACTGTATGTTTTTATCTTCCTTGAATTCCTGGATAGTCTATGTGGGCATGTTGGTATGCCAGTCATTATGCAGGTCTAGATTAGTGAAAATTTCAAAAGTTAATACTACACTATAAAACACTGCTGCTTACAATAAGTTAACTGAAGTCTTCCTAGGATCTTAAAATGTTGAGGTTGTTCCAGAAAGGAAATTAAATAAAATATTATAGATGTTGCACTAACTGTAAATCTTTGGAAACTAGATTTATAACATACAAAACTAGTCACTTCAAAATAGTTATGAAGATGTTAACAAAAGTCACTTCTTTCTTTTCTTATTTTCCTTCTTTCCCTTCCTGAATATTAGAAGCAGGGTCTCAGTGTAAAGTATCTTTGTCACAGGAAATGCCAGAGATGTGAGATGGGACCATAACATACAGTGACAATGGGAGATAGGGCCATAACATAGAGTGAAGAAAATGAACGTCATGATAGAGTGAAGAGGAAGGTTCTGGAATCTGCAGCTCTTTTTGCTTTTTCCAACACTCTGGTCAGGAGCTCCTTGGTCTTGGGGGTGGGAGGGTGGGAAGCAATTTCCTTGGTGGTCAGGTTCCGGAATATGCCCTTTAGAAGTTTTTCTTGGAAGTTCAGCCTACATCCTCTTTCTTCTACCATTCCAAGGATTCTATCAACTCTGTAAGTTTTTCGTTAGGGAGAAAACAAAGAACAAATTATTTCTAAGTCAGTCCTGTTTCTCCAAAATGAATTGCTGGGTTATTTCAGTGTTATTGCAGAAATGGTTCTTTAAGTTTTTGACCTTACTTTTTACCTATATATCCAGCTTTCCTTTGAGTGCTTACTAGAAGTTGGGGGATTGTTTTTTGTTTTGTTTTGTTTTTTGTTTTGGGGTTTTTTTTTGGCATAAATACAGTGTTTGCTGAGGGAGTAAGCTATGTAAGTAATTGATGTTCAAAAACTAAAAATAGTTCAGAAGACACCTGATCCATGAGTCTGTGAAGCTTGTATTCTTCTTATCCTCACCATACTTATCACAGTTATCTTGTTTTTCCTCTTGGATATTTGGTTATTGTGTGCTTCTTATTCGAATGTAAGCCATGAGGGCAGTCTTTCTCTCAGTATCTCTAAAATCTGGCACAGTGGTCGGCCTAAGTGAAATGCTCAATTGTTGAATGAATGGTCTGCATTAAGCAGCAGAATAAATTTTAAAATAAATGGGAGAAAGGAATCCAGTTCAACAAATAGTTATTGAATTCCTACCATGTGAGAGACACTATGCCCCCCCCCCCACTCTTTGATGGATGAGAAAAAAGGGTGACTGATTAAAATTTGCCCTGGATCTTTTTGGCTTTAAACTCTGATTATACCTAGGGTTATTTCTTGGTTGATAACATTTTACATTTGATAACATTCTGCATTTTAATTACACAACAGTAAGGTTTAATCCATTTTTAAAGTGACATTTTAAGAAGGAAAGAAATTTTAAACCATTTGGGGGCATCTAGGCGTCTTAAGTGGGGCAGAGTGATAGTTTAAGTCTGGAATTACCCTTGTCAGCTAATTTCCAGGTCCTCTTTCTACGTTAGGATCACCGTTGTGTTACTTTCTCAGCAGCCTTAGGAAATAGTTCATTCTATGATTGGAATTTCAAGTCAAAACACATTTATCTGAGCAGAATTTTAATGATTTATCAAAGAGAGGGATTTTCCCAAACACATCTGAACTATAAAATTACTGTTTCCATGAATTATGTGTTTTTTTCTTGAACACCTTTCTTTAAAAAAAAACAACTACTGCTGTAGTCATCAAATGCATTTCTGTAAAAGCTTTTGACTAAATTTGTTTGATTAGCAGGAACTCAGTAAAAGTAAATATTGTTTGAAAAGGCACTTTCAGGGTGCTTTCATTTTCTTCATTGAATTAGCTCTTAAAAGCACTATTCTTTGGAAGAGTTGGAGCATTTTTTTTTGCCCAGCTGTCCCATTGTGTAGCTCAAGGTCTTGCTAATATTATTATCTGGTCTTGAGATTACAGGTAATTGTGATAAAGCACAAAATTCAGTTTCTATAATCTCAGACAGAAATTCACTTGTGCCTCAGGACTTCATATTAGGTGTTTTTTAAAAAATTTCAGTCTCTCTCACTTAAGATAACTCTTTAGCCCCACCAGTACACAGAAGAAATGTCTGGCAAGAATCAAATGCTAAAAATAAAAAAAATCCCACTGCCTTTTATTTTTTTTAAGCTAAGGTTTCATGTAGCTCAGGCTAGCCTCAGATTTCTTCTGTAGTGGTTGAGGATGATCTTGAATTCCAATCTTCCTGCCTCTACCTCCCAAGTGTTGGGATTATAGGTATACTCTCCAATGCTTAGCTTTCTTAGCCTTAAAAAAAAAATCATGTGGTAGAACTCCTCCTGTGGCCAACTTATATACAACGTGTTCCAAATGGGAAAATTATATATTTTAAAATAGGCATGTTTAAAACAATAACACTTTTGAAAATGAAATGTATCAAAGGCCACATGTCTTTGGCCTTGCGTGTCAAATGGAGAGGTTGCCAGAACCACTGGGCTCTGTAGTTCTCATGCCCCAAAGTCCTGCAAATTGACACATGAGTAGGCAATGACACAAAGAAGTTCAGTCCATGAGAAAGTGAGTTTGGGTGCCTGGGCTGGCCTCCTTTCTTGCTGTGTGGAATTCTTTCCAGCTTTACTTCTGTCTCATCTGAGGTTTTCAAAAAGGAGAGATTAAACGTGTCTGGTATTTCAACATGTTAACTGCATGGACAACATGAGGCTAGCACTTGGGCCACTGTTCAGCCTGTCATATGGAAGGAACTGTCTTTCAAGGGAGATTATAATTGTGTGTGTAGCCACACAAATGCACATTCTGCCCAGAGGAAAAATGCAGAGAAGAGGCGGCCTTCTGCTGCCACTCAGGTCTCTTTGTGGAAGGCTGCATAAGAAACCCTTACATGCCACAGTCACCTCTTTTGGGCTTAATGAGTCATCTTTGTGTATTTGCTACTTAAAAGAAAAAAGGAAAAAGGAAAAAAAAATATACTCTTCCCCAAGCAAATTGCTTTTTTTGGCCCTGTAGCTTTATCTTAGCATTTTGTATTTCTTGATGACATCATTTACAATACTAGTGCACAGACAGTAAACAAAAAAATAATTCAGCCTTTGGGATCTAGACAAAACTTAAAAAGCCTACTTTAGAAAAACGATAACAATACACTTTATAAACAGTGAACCCATGAATTTGAATACCATGCATGACCTCTGTCCTTTTTGGAATGTGATGTGTTGAAAGATGGCCATAGAGAAAACTAGAAGCTCAACACTCTTAAGATATGTACAGTTTAGACTCAATTCATGGTTGAATGATTATCTCAAGCAGTATGTTCTTGCTCATGTGAAAACATAGGTTTGCTGTGTAAATAAGTTATGCTCCTTGAGCTACGGTATTTCACCTGCAGAAATGGCAAAGGGAGCACTGCCACCTACCTCACAGGAATGTGAGGAGATTGAGAAGATAAAAATGGGGAGTTCTTTTTAGGGATGATGTTTTGTAAATAGATGTTTCTATTATTATTTTCGTTCATTAAATTTCCCCCACAAATAGAGCTGATAAGAGGTACCTCACAGAGTGAAAAGAAGATGAATTAATACATGCCAGCTATCTTGAAAGCAGACTACTTAATGAGACCTAGAAATGACTGTCCTTGATAGTCTGTGAGCTGTCAGACCTGATATTTAGACATAGCATCATGTTATGCAGTTTCTCATGTGCAGTTAATGTTTGCCAGCATTTCAAAGTATGGGGGTGACATAGGCAAAAGAAAAATAGGTTAAATTTTCAAAGAGACTGGTGCTGCTTTTTTTTTCTCTTCAAGGTTATATTTTACTATTCTTCCTTTACATATCTGGACATAGGGACTATTTTGATCTTTGTTCTTTGGTAAATATCTTTTTTTTCAATCTTATATTTCTGAAGGAGAAACAAATTAGGTGAAAAAGAAGTGGTTGAGTTGTCTTATATTCTGAATTTTTATCTTTCCCAATGTAATACTAATGAAAGAATATAACTTGAGTTGGAGGTTCTCTAATCTAATAATTCTCAAACCCAGCCAAATACTAAAAGTGGCTTTTGCTTTTATTTTTAGAGAAGAAGAGACACCAAAAAAACCAACAAAATTGTCACTGAAATCTCTTCTTCCATTTGTTCGTAGTATTTTCATAAAATTTTAATGTCAAGCCTGAGAAGACAATGGATTTATGAAGTGGCAACAAGCTAATCTCATTTTTCCTTGTAGAAGCATACTTAGGACATATAAGTTGCCCAAAGGTCACCAAGTATGTGTGGGGCTGAAGTCTGAGATTTATCTGGCTCCAAAGCCAATATTGCTAGGTACCTGGATTTCTTTCAGGGTCCGTTGTTTTCAAAGGTCCTCTTTTCTTTTTTCAGATCAATAAGGATTTTGTTATTGTTCAATAAGGATTTAAGTATCTCAACTTGAACTTATTTTTTTAACAGAACATGTATGTTCTCTAGATTCTCTGGTAAAATGTATTTGAATACAGTTAAGCATTTGGTATACTGAATATGACGTTATGTCTGTATTTTAGGCTTTGCCATCCATCGCCAGCTCTGGGATTACAAATGCATGCTATCACACTTAGTTAGTTGTTTGTTGTTTTTTTTTAATAACATGGGTTTTGAGTGTCAACCTCAGGTCTTTATGTTTGCAGGACAAGCATTTTACCAACTAAGCTATTGTCCCTAGCTCTGATTTAGTGTTTTATACTTGCTAAGATTTCTTCTTCTTAGACTTCCAATAAAAATTTTTTTTAATAGGTCTCTAGTCTTTGCTGGCCTCCAGTTCTCTATGTAACTGAGGATGACCTTGACCTTGAACTTCTGATCTTCCTGCTTCTACCTCAAGGATGTTACAGGCTTGTACCATCGTTCCTGCTTTTATGCAGTGCTGGGGATAGAAGCCTGACAGGGCTGCCTACAATACTCTACCAACTGAACTACATCCCAGCCCTTTTAATTTTTCTCACAGTAGCCACTTAAACTTTACCTTTTTCCTATCCATAGCAATAGTTTAGTACTTGTTTGTATAATTTCTAGTTCCATTTTTAATATCTCTTTATCTGCTACCATCTTAAACCTATACTTTTGGTAAATCTGTTTTTTTTTTATTGTTGTTGTTATTATTGGAGGTTTCCCCTACCCCTTACTGAGGATTGAACCCAGAACATCATACATGCCAGGCAAGCCTGTACTGCTGAGCTATGTCCCCAGCCGTATGTCGTTTTATTGAAATATAATTAATTCACCATAATTCATCCTTTTAAATTCAATGAAGTGTACATTTCAGCGTTTTTTTTTTTAGTATATTTCCATGGTTGTGCCATTATCGTGATATGATTCTAGAATTTTGTCATTCCCCAAATAAACTCCATACCAATTTTGTTCTTCCACCTACCTCTGACAGCTAGCAATCTACTTCTGTCCCCATGAATTTTTCTCTTTTGGGCATTTCATGCAGTATGTGATATATACTATGTGGCCTTTCTGGAATCTGAGCTTATTTTCCAAGTTAATTGATGTCGTAGCATGTTTTTAGTATTTCATTCCTTGCTATAGCTAAATAATATTTAGTTGTATGGGTATAACACATTTTGTTAATTCATTCATCAGGTGACAGATATTTGAATCATTTCCACTATTTGGATGCCATAAAACTGATGCTTACAACTATATTCATAGAGATTTATAGATTTTTTATTCTAAGAATTTTATAATATTATCTGTACATTTTGGCCTGTGATCCATTTGGGGCTTATTTTCATATATGGCTTGAGGATGGGACTAGGTCTGATATAATGAGGCCACCTTATTATGGCTGTTGAACCTGGCTGTCTGCCTGTGGGGTAGTGATATAAATAAGGCTCTTGAGATGGACTGATCTATCAATTATCCTAGATGAGTTGGATTACTTAGACTATTTAAGTTTCCTGAATGGAGATTGCTGAAGCAATTGCAGAAATATTTCATTCTGGACAGAATCTGGCCATAGGTTTTCCAAAGAAATAGCTATTAGAGAGAAGTTGTTCTTCCTTTTGCTAACTTAGATTTCTCCTCTGTTCTTATTCCTCTGTAATTCAGAATGCAGTCCCGAGAAGGAAGTAAGGCTGTCATCAGTTCTGAAGTTAGATAAAATGTTTCCTCAATAAATGGAAAAGTTAATTTAAAAAAATCTTTATGTGGAAACTAACACTAAAAGGTTAAGGTTCAAGTTTTTGCCCTACAATACAAACTCTGTAACCTTGGACAGTTTCTTCATTTATATAATGGAGTTAATTTGGCTTTAATCTGACTCCTAAGTTGGCCATAAGATCCAAAGATATATATATATATCATATATATGAGAATTATTTAGCAGAAAACTTTTAGAAGCAATACAATGTTATTTTTGAAGTTGTGAAGGTCATTATCTTATTTACCATGCAGTGAACATTGAAGATACATTTCTTCAGCATAGCATCTGCAATACTCCATCCTGTCTTCCACGTACTGATCTAGGTCAAGCAAAAGGCCAATGAGATTTCTGTAGAAACTTGCCAGCTATCTTAGTTTGATCTCTTTATTTATATATATTTATGTGCTTACAATAGAGGAATCTAAAATAATATGGCATAAACAAGATAAGAAGCTGGATTCTGTGGTTTACACCTATACTCCCAGGACTCAGGAAGTTGAGGCAAGGAGATTGCTATGAATTCCATGAATTATATAGTAAAATGCATAGCTGCAGAGTAAACTGTCACAAACAAACATGTGGGACAAAAGACTATTTCTCTTTTGTGTAAATAAAAGTCTGAGAATAGACATTCTAGAGTGCTGCATTTCAAGGTGTTGTCAGAGACTTAGGCTTCTGTAATCTGTCCATTCTAACCATGGGTTTGGTCCTTTTCTTCAGGATCTATGACAACTCAAGGAGCTTCCTTTTATCCTGTAGAATAAATAAAGGTCATCTCTCAGCAGGCTTAGTTTTGCTTAAGTACTTTTCAGAAGACTAATAAATATTTTGTTTATATTTTATAATTTAATCACATGACCAAAGCCTAGGCAAGAGAAGCTAAGAAGAGAATCCAAATATGTACATATATGCTGGCATGTATGTTGCAGGAGAGAGGAGGATGCTTTATAACAGAAAATATCTATAAATTTGTATAATGTGTGGTAGAAGCTGCTAGTTTAAAATTCTAATAATCTCTTTATCCTTAAAAACATACTCCAATTTGTTCACTCTCTTTTTTTTTTTTTTGCAATTTATTCTTGAATACTGGAGAAAATAAAGATTGAATCAAAGAGAATAGATTGTAGAAAGAATAACAAATGGTTTTGGTGAAACTAAAACTTTTTACAGGAAAACTAAAAATTCTGGAAGCATATTCTAAAGCCTTCAATAGTTATTTAAGAATATTTAATAGCAAGATACTTCGTAAAAAATTTTTTTTACTTCATAAAATTTTTTAAAAATGTACTAAACACAACAAAAAAGGAGAAAAAAGAGAAAGGAAAAAAAATCCTAGAAAATACAAGGAACTGGGTTTAATTTGTACATGTCTTTAGTTCTTTTTTTTAGTTTTTTATGTGTTCAAGGAATCAAAATGTTCAGGTTTTACCATGGTTAATTTTGTTTGCTTTGTACAAAACAATTTTAGCATTGCGATTACAAGTAGAAATATGGAAAACTGGAGTTACATGGGAACCCAAGAACTTTGTATGCCTAACTCAAGATGGGAGAAAAAGTAAAGATTTAAGTTTATTTAATGATGATCAAGTAAAATAAGCTCAATGTCCTTCTGCTTTTGTGTGTGGGGGGGGATGCAGTATGTATGTGTGTCCGTCTGTGGGTACACCAATATGTGCGTGCATCTGAAGTTGACATTTGTCTTTCTTGATTGTTATCCACTTTATCAATTCAGGATCTCTTACTTGAACCGAGACATCAATCTAGCTAGCCAGTTTACTACAGAGATCTGTCTCATGAGGGCTGGAATAACAGGCAGCCACTATGCCTGCCTAGCTCTTTTGTGGGTTTTAGGGATCCTAACTCTTTAAGATTGCATGGCAAGCACTTTATCCACTAAGCCATCTCCACAGCCCTCCTTCTACTTCTTGAGCTTTTGGAATTTAGGAGCAGTGGTGAAAATAGTAATGAAGTGTCTGACTGCTACTTCCAAGTTCCCTCTTTTCTGCCCAGAATACTTTCCAAGACCCCTGAAATCCCATATATTATCGAACCCTATACTTAGCATGCTATTTGACTGTAGTAACTGAGACCATGGCAAGCAAAACTGTGGAAAAGAAGTATTTGTATAATCCAGAGGCCAATGAGACAGACTCAGAATTTGCAGAAGACTTAATGGGTTTCCCAGCAAAGAGGAGTAAGTGGAAACTGAAGAAACAAGGACTTTTCAGGATCAAGGGATTTATTGGGCCATCATTATGTTTGTTACAGAATTTAAGGAGAATAGTAGAAAAAAATGGAAAAAACAAAGAAGGTAGACGATGTGTGTCTAGGAAAAGAGATAGGATCCAGTAGTTTTTTTTTTTTTTCTTTTCCTTTCATGTAGACAATGAAACAGCTGCAGATGAACTGCAGGAGATTCTTGAATGTGTTATGCAACACATTAAGTTATATCCCTTTTACTGTGAGAAAGCTTGAACGAGACTTTTATCACAGCCTACAAAGGTACTCTTTTTCTTCTGTGTTTGTGAGTGAGATGTATGAGTGTACATGTGTGCGCGTGCACGTGCATCAATGTGTTAATCAGGCTAGCTGGTCCAGGCTTCTGGAGATTCTCCTGGTTCTGCCTATTTCCTGTAGGTGTTTTGAGATTGCAGATGATAGTGCTTCTGTAGTGCCCGGCTTTTATGTGGGTTGTTTGGGTTTGAATTCAGGTAGTCAGGCTTGCAAAATATGTGTTTTTACCCACTAAGCCCATCTCCCCAACCTTTCCCACCACTTTTTCATTTAATGTACATGTGGTGGGGTGGGGATGCACATATGTGTATTTTTTTTTGTTTGTGGGTGAGTGTCCATGTGTGAAGGTGCATGGGGAGGCTTGAAGTTAGTATCTGGAGTCATCCTCAATTGCTCTTGCATCTTTAAGACTGGATCCCTAATTAAACTCAGCGTACACCTACACACACACACACACACACACACACACACACACACACACACACACACACACGGCTGGCTAACTAGCTTGCTCTAGGGATTCCTGGGCTCAGTCTTCCAGGGTTGGAATTACAGTGGTTTACCTCAATTGCTCTTGCATCTTTAAGACTGGATCCCTAATTAAACTCAGCGTACACCTACACACACACACACACACACACACACACACACACACACACACACACTAGGCTGGCTAACTAGCTTGCTCTAGGGATTCCTAGGTTCAGTCTTCCAGGGTTGGAATTACAGTGGTCTAACATGCCTGCCCAGTATAGTAATGAGATCTTAAGATCTGAACTCCAGTTCTTTTGCTTTTGAAGCAAGAGCTTTAACCACTGAGTCATCTTCCTGGGATGGGGGTGTACAACCTGTTTTTGGTTGCTTGTTTATTTAAGACAGTTTTACTCTATAAACTTTATAAACTAATGACAATCCTCCTGCTTCAATATCCCTATTGCTAGGATTACAATTATTAACCACCATGCCTAGGTCTAAAGCCACGCTTAAAAATCTATAGTAAATTCTACAAATGATTACATGGTTAAATAGAGAGTGATATGTTGGTGGTTCTGTAGTAGGTGAATATGTTCACCAGATAGATTAAGACAAGTTAAGTTTTAACCTAAAAAAGAAAGGGGATAGACTGGGTATATAGCTTAGTGGTACAGTGTTTATCTAACATACCAAAGCTCTGGATTCAATCTCCCATTCCAAAAAACCAAAATGATGTGTAGGAGGAAATATATGAAATGGAGATGAATGTGCGACCATATAGTTTGGATCTTTGACTGACTGTGTGTCCTTAAACAAGTTATATACCCTACTTAAGCTTCAATTTCCTTGGCTATAAAATAGGATAATTTTCTGCTTTAGACTGTGTCTGTGAAGATAAAGGTGCATCTTGTAGCTACAACTCTTTCTCTGTTTAGTTTTTTCTTTTCTTTTCTGTGTTTATTTTAAAGCCTTATAATATATTTCACTTTGAAGAGCTGATTCTCACAAGTTCATCTTCAGAGAATTACTTAGTGACTCTCACACTCAAGTAGACCACATCTTATTAAGTGGCTTGTTAGAGGCCCTTTCCCATGCAGATTTGCAAACCTAGTGTGTAAAAAATCACACATTGCACTTGTTGCCTGGCAGCACGTGTCCCTGAGTGGCAGTACATGGCTTGCATTGTAATGTCATCAGTGCTAGGGCCAGCTGGCTGGACATGTGCTGCCACTTGGGCTGGGGACTCCACTCCTCAGCAAAACAGCAGCCAGCACCAGGGTTAACAGAAAATGACAAGCCGGGCATGGATGAGGGAGGCGCCAGCAGAGCAGCGGGATGTCCTTTGATTTGCTTCTGTTATTTGCATGTCTTTCTTGTGATGTCTGTGAAATGTTCAGAATGACAAAGTTTTTAAAAGCCCTGCTGACTCTGGCTGGAAAATGTGAAAAACCTCCCGTTTAGAGACCTATTATGTCCAGCTAGCCTGCATTTTCTATATCTTTTTCTTCATTTTTTATTAATGCAAACATTTGCATGAAGACAGAACCTTTGTTTCTTAAAGAGTTCATCTGCTCCCGCTGCTTACTGGCCCTGCCACGCAAGAGCACAACAGAACCTTTGTTACGCTTTCAGCAAAGCTGTTTATGAACGGTGGCTTACTGAGGACTGCTTCCTGTGCTGTGTGCTTCCATTTTGTCAAAGAGAAAAAAAGAAAATAGTTCTTAGGAGTGAAAAGAATTTGGACTTTCTTTTATTCGAGTCCTGGATGTTGAAATGACAAGCAGTCCCCAAATTTGTGAGGAACTGGTAATTGCAAAGATGCATTTTTTTTTCTCTTTACCTTGAACATAATGAGGCTCTTAGTAACAATAGAAAGAACAAGTGCCCTCTCCTTGGACTAGAGAGGGGGCAGTAAAAAGGCAGCAAGCAGAAAGAGTGGTTGAGAACAGGACAAAGTAGCTTCCTGTCAGAACCTTAATATTGTAGCAGAATGTGTTTTGGCACTTAGCGTTTCCCACCTGGGAGGCACAGTCCTGAAATGGTTGAGTTGAATAAAGAATAGCACCACAGTTTATAAATAGTGGATACAGTTTATTTAGTCATTCAGTAAATATTTGAATGACTATTGTATGAAAAGTTCTGAATGCCCTGAGTGTGAAGGGTAAATGGGTCATGATACCTGTAAGAACATCTGTAAGAACAAGAACTCTAACAAAGGAAGTAATATATACATAACAAAAGTAATTCTAAGTCAAGCAGAAAGTGTCATAGGAATATTTAAAATACATGTTTTGGGGATCCAGAAAAAGAAAGACTGCATCTAACTGGAAGAGAGTCAGGGAATGCTTGTGAAAATGTGATGTTTGAACTGGGCCTGGTAGGAAAGCTAGGATTAGTGGACTGGTCAAATAGATCCAAAGTATATTTTTAAAGTTTTTTTTTTTAATATATTTTTTTAATTTTTATTATTATTATTTATTCAACTGTGCGCATGTGCGTGTGTATGTGCGCGCGCGTCTGTGTGTGTGTGTGTGTGTGTGTTAGGTGTAGAACTACGGACGAATTCGCGAACCACCATGGACGCCTCCACCTCCTTCTGCCCCGGGATTCACAGGCTCCGCCCTACCAGGACCGGAAGCGCAGGCCGCCCCTGCCTCCGCCTGGCGTCTATACGTGGGATCTGGGATCCGAACTCAGGTCCTTCCGCCTGTAAGGCGGAGGCTTAACCCCTGAGCCACCTCTCCAGCCCCCAAAGTATATTTTTAATAAGGTACTTTAGTAGTATTTTACACAATTAATGTAGATGTAGATGTAGTCTAGATGCAGGTGTGAATTTTGTGAGTAAACCCTTGTCCAGCCTGTGCTATTCCAGTTATTTTTTCCCATATGTTTTTCAGGCACTTCAGCATCCATACGTATCTACAATAGCATCTTTTACTTTCATAACTAAAGTAGAAGCTCATGGGGTTGTTGAACATTGTTAGGCTATATCCCATAAACAGGGTGAGGACAGTTTTCAGTGGGGATTTGACAGGAGAGACATCATTGGAAAAGCAGTTCCTTTCTGCATACAGAGGCGTTCCTACTCAAAGGGGAGAGGAGCAGGAATTCTCAGCCCATGTTTTAGCAACTATAATTAGATCTGCTACTATTATGTCAATGTCAGCTAAGCTTTTGGAACATTTTTAATATAAAATTCTGGGTAAATTATAAATTTTTACTTTAGTATCTTCTTGTGTTCATATTGCATGCACAAATTAAATTGGGCAATTACTAATTTAATGAAAATATGTGAACTTAATGGAGTCTGTAAATTGTCCCTATAATTTTTTCTACATTTATTTATTTATAAGTGTGTGTGTGTACGTGTGCAGGTGTACAAGTGTATGCTCTTTGTGCTATAGTATATGTATATGTATATGTATAGCATATGTAGTATAGCATATGCTATAGCTTAAGGGAGTCACATCTCTCCTTTCACCATGTGGACTCTGGGGATTGAACTCATATTGTAAGGCTTGCAGCAAGTAAGTACCTTTTATTTGCTGAGTCATTTACCAGTCCAAGACTACAACTTTTGATGATTATATAGTGCAATTAAGTTTTATCCTCTAATATTACTATTTCCCTCTCTCATGTGACATGTTAGTGGCCCATGAGTGACACTATGATTGCTAATTTCTAGTCTTTTTTATAATGTATGGTGCTTTATGGGAAAAGGTTTTGTGGAAGTTTATGGAATTGATATGGTAACTGCACTCTTCCATGAGTAACTGTTTTTATAAAATTACTGTTTTGAAAATAATAACTTCAAGTCCTCATGTAGCTCTTAGATTGTAACTGTGGAAAACTTAAGCGCTGCTTTAGAGTTCTCTAGGTTTCAAGAGGTACATTTTGTTAGATTCAGCCAGCTGAGTGCTGTTAAGTTTGAATCTTCATGCATGCCTCCTTAAAAAGAGACTGTGTAGTCCCTGGCGCTTGAAATTGCAGGATTCCAACCTACTAATTCTGTGTTATGAGATTTAGTCTGGAAATACTGAGGCAATGGAATTTAAACACTTGGCCTTAATTGACACCCCCAAATGTAGAAAAATCACCAGTTTTAAGGAAGAAGAAGAAGGGGAAGGATTAATGGTTGACCAGAGACTATTCGAATGTCAGGACTCTCAGCTTTGCACAGCTATTAACTGGTACAATCCCCTTATAGTACAGAGAAGTAGACTTGATTTTTTTATCCTCTATTTTTCATGAAGATCTTTAGTCACCTCTTGTTTTCTGGTTGTCACAGGTGATGTTAGCATTTGTGCAATGCTTTGTTTGCTTCTGGCATGTCTTTGGGTAATTGACTGTGACTGGCTGTGTAGCAGCACTCTGATAGTTTGGATACACAGAAGGAATGGATTACTTTTGTCTGTTTTATAATTAACTATTAATGTCAAAGACCTTTTCCTCAATTTGTTTTCAGAACACTCCCTTCAATAACTTATTATAGTGCCTTTTTTTTCAGTAGCTGAATTATAGGAAGGCAGATCATAACTGGGCCAGCATAACCCTTTAAAGTAGCAGTGTTGTAAAGTGAGACCAAACATCTGAGTCCATAGCTCTTTAACCATTTTTATTATCTCATCTATAAAAGGAAAAATAAAATGAAGTACCTAACTTATAGGACTATTAGAAGGAGAAATTGAATTAACACTTATAAAATGCTTAAATGAAAGTCTTGCACATGAAGCTTAATCACTTTGTTTATAGATTTAAGTACCACTAAGTGAACCTCTATGATAATTAAGAACAAGACAGATAGGAAGATGGCAAGTTTATGGCTAGCCTGGGCTACCTAGAGAGTTCTAGGCTAGCATATACATGCATATAGTCTATACATTGAAAGAGCCTGTCTTGAAAAAAATCATATGCACACACAGAGGAAAATTAAAGGAAAGAAGCATCTTGAATTTATATCAAAGATATTTCTTAGAATAATGATCTGTGAAGTAAGATATATTTATAATTTTTTTGAAATGCAAAGTTAGATTTTAATAATTGCTTTTTTTAATAATTGCTTTTTCAAAAAGTAAACTTTATGGGATGGGTCTCTGTTACAGTTAGGTATAGGTGTCAGCTTGATGGTTGAGGGTTTGAGCTCTAGATACATATGTAGAGAATTAGTAGTTGAGTTAAGCCCAGAGCAAACCTGAAGGAGATTGTCTAGCTGATGGGGAAGGCCCAGTCTCTGGGCAGGTGAATAAAATGGAGGGAACTAGTTGAGAAAGGGGCCATCCTTGTACACGTGGTCAGACATGCTGGCCTGGCAAATAAGGATATCCCTTTCTCAGCCGTTATGTGGAGATGGTGTGGCCCTGGTGTTGCTATGAGCTCTCCTGCCAACTTGGACTAAGAGATGTAACTGGTAAGAGAAAATAGACCCTTGTTCCCTTAAGCAGCTTTGTCCTGATTTCATCAGCAACCATGCAGGTGAACTGTTACAGTCTCTATCCAGTGACTCAGTGGTTAAAGCCTTTGCCTTGAAAGCAAAAGGACCTGAGTTCTGACACAAAAAATGCCAGGTAGAATGGTACTGGCCTGCAGTTCTGGGCCAAGAAGCCAGTCTGGGAAACCCCAAATCAAGCAATAATATGGAAAATAAATTCAGGACTTCTCATGTCCCCCTAGGGCCTCCACAGGCACAGTCACACATACATACACACACGTACATGCAAGTACACACACTTGTGCGAGTGTGCGAAAGAGGGAGGGAAGGAAGGAAGGAAGGAAGGAAGGAAGGAAGGAAGGAAGGAAGGAGTAAGGAAAAGAAAGAGAGAGAAAGAGAGAAAGAGAAAGAGAGAGAAAGAGAAAGAGAAAGAAAGAAAGAAAGAAAGAAAGAAAGAAGAAAGAAAGAAAGAAAGAAAGAAAGAAAGAAAGAAAGAAAGAAAGAAAGAAAGAAAGAAAGAAAGATAGATCTCAGGACTTGAAATGTAACTTTGTTGTCAGAGTGTTGCTTCACCTGCACAAAGCCCTATTTTCAACTGCACAAAGCCCCAGCACTACATAATACAGGGTATGGTGGTGTAATTGTAATTCCAATAGTGTAGAGGCAGAGGCAGAAGAGTCAGAAGTTCAAGATTGTCTTCAGTGAGTTCAAGACCAGCCAGACTACATGAGAACTTGTCTCAAAAAAAAAAAGTGTGCATCTCAAACCCATAATAGTTATTATCTATGAGAACTGGATTATTAATCTTTAGCCTTTTCTGTATCATTTGAACTTTTAAAGATAATTAGAATATGTAATTCTAATATCTAGAAATAAACTAACACTTAGAAATGAATACACACACCCCTTTTAAAAACCATAATGATCTTGCAAATACTTTGATTTATTCATATAAACTCCTAGTGTTAGTAGAGAAAAAAAACAATAATACATGTAAGAAGAGGTGCAGTGTTGGTTTTGAATTTTGCTTGTTTTGATTTCTTCCCTTCTTTCTCCCATGTTTGTTTTTTGAGACAGAGTCTTGCTATGTTACCCTGGTTTCCCTGGACGTCTACGTGGCTCAGGCTGGTCTTGAATTTGTAGCAATTCCGCCTCCACTCTTGAGAGCTGGGATTACGGGAGCATACCAACCTCCAGCTTTGTTCTTGGTTGTGCAAGGTAGTGAGGTCAGTGGAGAGGTATCAGCATTGGAACCAAGGGAAGTTTGAAGCCCAGATCACCCGTTTACTTAGACTTTAGCTGGCTCCTTAACCTCTCTGAGCTTTAAAAAAGCTATTACCTACTTCACTGGGTTGTGCAAGAATTAAAAGTGGTAGTGTTTCTCATTTCCTCATCCCCTTTGGTTAAGGGCTATTACTCTAGTGTGGTCTCCAAACAAGTAGATGATAAAACATTTCACCAAAACATGCTGTTTTCTAGGAACAGAAAATACTAAAAAAGATGGAGAATGTAAATAATACATTTTAGAGGTCTAATAACTTGTTAAACCATGAAACTTTGTTTTTAATAGCCCCATATACTGCATTGTATTATTAATGTATAAGTGACCCTGAACTTGAAACTTGTAAGCAGTTTATGTGGCAGGTTGTTGGTTAAACAGGCTTATTTTCCTTAGAGAAAAATTTTAGTTTAGTTCAAAAGACTTTGCTTCGTGTTAGCTTCTTTTTATTATTATTTATTCAATTGTGCATGTATGCGTGTGTGTGTGTGTGTGTGTGTGTGTGTGTAGAAAAACAGGCGAATTCGGGAACCACCATGATGGACTGCCTCCATCTCCTCCTTGTTTACTCTGCCCCGGGATTCACAGGCTCTGCCCTACCAGGACCAGAAATGCAAGCCGCCCCCACTTCTGCCCGGCATCTATACTAGGATCCGAACTCAGGACCTTCCGCCTGCAAGGCAGAGGCTCTGAGCCACCTCTTCAGCCCCATAGTTAGCTTCTTAATCACAAAGGAACTCAACAACTAAAATGTGTTTCAGAAGAATTCTGGTAGGAGAGGGAAAAATCAGGCATAAGGTTGAGCATATGTATTTGACTTCTCTTACACTATTATTCCCTTGTATTTACTGATATCACCTATAGTAACTCATGAATATTTTTACAGTGAGTCTTGTTTATTCAAGTATTGAGAGTGTTTTAAATAATAATTAAAAAAATGAAAGTGTTGTAACTAATGTAGGTGGAAATTCTAGACCCCTCAAGCAAGAATTTCCAAATGGGATCCCTTATCATTTAATTGTGAAATAAACAGCTTACACTTTGATGGTATTTATGCTTGGGAAGAGAGTAAAAGGAAATCATTTTGGACTTTCCCCATATAAATTAAGGCCTTCTATGTAATTAGGTGTTCATAAGTGAATGCTTCCCAGAAGTTTAAAAGCTTTAACTAAAATGGATATATGATTATGTTTATTATTATGAAGGACCCCACAGTCTTGAATATTCAATAAATATTCTTGATTAGATAAACAGAACTTTAAATAAGGGGTAGTCAGCTAATAATCTATCAAATACAACATACTAAACATAATACTAACATTATTAGATTATTTAATTCCAATCATCATGTCATTGGTGGATGCTGTTATTGCTCAATTTTTTTTTAAACTTTATACATTCATTTAGTGTGTGTGTGTGTGTGTGTGTGTGTGTGTGTGTGTGTGTGTATCAGAGGGTACATGTTTCCCCGTGGAAGACCAAGGGATTTCTTCTACCTCCTTCTTGCTTTGCTCTGGGATTTCCCATGCTCTGCCCACCAGGGTCGGAAGTACACGCCGCCATTTCCACTGGCATTTTTGCATGGGATCTGGGATCCAAACTCAGGATCTTCTGCTTGCGAGGCAGAGTGTTAACTCCTGAGCCATCTCTCCAGCCCTGTTGCTCAAATTTTATACAAAGAGCACAGAACTTAGTTAAGTTACACACAGTTATTCAGTATCGAACTAAAAATCAAATATTGATGGATTTGATTCATATATTGTTTTTAAAAAATCCATAAAGTCAATATATAGCAATAACTATAATTAATGTTAGTTTTTGCATATATGTTTTCTAGAGCAGTAGTTTATCATCAGGCATATTTTTAGTATCATAACCATTTTAAAGCAAGAGCGACATGCTGTAAAGAAACCAAGTGCTCAACAAGAAATTTCTGATCCACAGTTACCCTCCCTTGCTTGGCTCAAATCAAGATAATGCAGTGTTTATTTACATTTCATTTTACTTAGATTTTTCAGTGCAGCATGATGAAAGTATAAATGCTTATCTCAGACAATGATGCTATCTGAATATGACATCTACAACTGATGTTAAAGTCAGTGTGGATTTTGGGACAATAGAGCCTTAATATTGGTACCTGTTGGAAGACTTAATCCTGATCATGTTATGGAAGTCATAGCAAAGCAGAAGAGGAAAAGCCTGTCTTAAATGCTTTTGCTTCTCCAAGAAGGCAGCTCAGATGCCCAGATATCTTTGCCCTCCAGGGGTGCAGGTGTGCTGTTTGAATTCTTTAATCATTCACATAAATTAAAGCTTATTCCTTTGCATTTAAAAAATAATGTAAAGCAACACTGTACATTTTATTGCCAGGCAAGAGCTTTGAACTTGTGTCTTATTGAAGTTTGATAAACTGTAAGGATTTTCCAGGGTTGGGTGGTATACTTAACCACAGGGCAAAGGCTGGACTGATAAGGGCTGCAGGTGAAGGGACCCATCAGACTCCCAGCAGGTTGGCATGCAGCATCCCCCAGAGGAGCCTTTCCTGGCCTTTTAACACATCTTAACACCTTCCTTTCACCCACAGATTAGAAAAAGGGCCCAAGAGTTTTTAGTCCCATCTTGTGAGCTGGAGAGGGGTGGGGTGAATTCTTTGTGGTGGAGTGGTTCTTGGGAAGACACTCAGAAATTTGGAGACAAGTTCTGACTTCACACAACTGCCGATTGGTATGCAGGCAGGGCCAAGACACATGTGCACACATGTGTGCACACAGTTGTGTAGACACACATGGACCACATTCCTCAGTTGATTTTACTATACTTCTGCCTTTATGTTCTGTGTAAAATAAAAATAATTTTTACTTCCATACCTTATTATTCATGATAAGGCATTGTTTTAAGTACATGGATTCTTGTATCAAATCATGATTTGTATGTCACCTTCTTTTTCTAGCTATGTTATTTTGAGCAAAGTATAAGTCTTCATTATTCCACTTACAAAATAGAAGTATAAAAATATCATGGGGGGGGCTGAAGAGATGGCTCAGGTATTAAGCCTCTCCCTTGAAAACAGAAGGTCCTAAGTTTGGATCTCGGATTTCACATAAAACTACTGGATGGAAATGGTGGCAGCCTAAACTTCTGACTCCAGAAGACAAAACCTGGGAAATTCCAGAGTAAAACAAAGAAGAGGTAGAGCAATCCAGGATGATTCCTGAATCAACTTTGGGACTCCATAGGTATACACAATGCCTTTTGATACACACAGACACATGCAAAAAAAAAAAACCCATAGGATTGTTATTAAGATTAAAATATGTGGGGGCTGGAGAGGTGGCTCAGGGGTTAAGCCTCTGCCTCGCAGGCAGAAGGTCCTGAGTTCGGATCCTAGACCGCACATATAGACTCCAGGCGGAAGCGGGGGCAGCCTGCGTTTCTGGTCCTGGTAGGGCGGAGCCTGTGAATCCCGGGGCAGAGTGAACAAGGAGGAGGTGGAGGCGTCCATGGTGGTTCCCGAATTCGTCCGTGGTTCTACACACACACACACACACACACACACACACACACACACACGTGCGCGCGCGCGCACACACGCACAATGAATAAATAAATAAATAAATAAATAAAAAAGATTAAAATATGTGGGGCTGGAGAGATGGCTCAGGGGTTAAGCCTCTGCCTTGCAGGCGGAAGATCCTGAGTTCAGATCCTAGACCCCACATATAGACACTGGGCGGAAGCGGGAGCAGCCTGCGTTTCTGGTCCTGGTAGAGGGGAGCCTGTGAATCGAGGGGCAGAATAAACAGAGAGGAGGTGGAGTCGGTTCATGGTGGTTCCTGAATTCGCCAATGGTTCTACACACACGCACGTACATATACACACATACATGCACAACTGAAAATAAATAAAAATTTTTTTAAAAATTAAAATATGTGTTAAAAGTATTAGCATAATACAAAATAGCGAGAAAAATGGAATCAGCCAACATGCTCATCAACAGAGAAATGGATAATGAAAATGTGATGTATCTACACAGTGGAATATTACTTAGCCTTCAGACAGGATGAGATTAAGGAATTTGCTATAAATGGATGGAACTGGAAAATTAATATTGAGCAAGATATCTCAGACACAGAAAGATAAAAACTGCATGTTCTCTCTTATATGTAGATACTAGCACTGATATCCTTGTCAATGTATTTGGCTTAGAGTTACTTAGGAGCCAGAAAATTTGAAAGGGACCAATGAGTGGGAAGATGGGAAGGAATTTGAATGAAACCTTTTAAAGGGGAGATTTAGGATAACATAGCAAGTAGGGTGAGAGAGGGAATAATTGGGAAAAACACATTGGAGGGGATGAGGGAAAACCTTAAGATTATGGGTAGTAACTCCATAGGAACCTCCTATGCTAGTAATATGTCAAAAAAAAAGTCTTTAAAGAAAGGAACAAGAATGGGCAGTCCCTATGCTGAGGAGCATAGAGTGAGGAAAACAGGGCAAAACAAAACAAAAAGCTGTGAGTTGATCCACTTAGTACCCAGTGACAATTAAAACTATACTAGAAGTAAAAGGAATGTGACACCTCCTGATAAAATGTTGGTCAGGGGTCTCAAAGGCCCCCACATTATATAGGCTTTTGCCATTGTTCTTAGTTGCTCTCCAAAAAAACTGTCAGTAAGACCCATTACTGAAGACACAACACATGTGGATCACAGAACGTGGGCAAAATATATCAATTGGAACTGGTCTGAGAGCTCCCTCCTTGCTGGATAGCTTACACAGTACCAAGGAATACTGTAGAAGCTACTGGAGGAGAGAAATAATTACAGATCTCATCAACTCATGAGATCTGCATGTTGCAATAAAAAATCACTATGGCAACAAGTAACCACCAGTTTAATGGTGGCATGAATATCAAAAATGAGACAACCAACAGCTTTCTGATTGAACTCAAGACCCAGTTGTCAGAATGGAACATTTTCCTGTTACTGTTAACTAGAACAAGAGCCTAAAAAAGGGAAGGAAGTAGATCAATAGGGAAAATTAGCCAATAAACCTATAGGTAGGAAGACAGTACACCAAATTGCTCTGTAAATGGCTGCTGTTGTACCCGTAGATTTGAAGAACATTTAGCACTCAGTCTAGAAGTTTTCTTCTACAACAGAGGTAGAAGATCTCAACACCCTGACAGGATGCAGCCTAGGCCAGTTGAATAGCAGTGAAATGAACAACGGTCAGTCATATTGCAGAGTACTGGCAACCCAATAAGTCTCATCCAGAATCAGGCCAACCTGATCTCTCCCCACTCTAAGGCTGCGGGAACCTTGCAGAGGAGATGGGTGTGAGATTATAAGACTCTAAAGATGGGAAGGCCCACTGTTGGACGAGACATTCCATTCAAGGCAGATTTGCTGCATCCAGGAACTCACTGCAGTGAGACTTGTCCTTACCAGACCTGCATAATGACTGACATACCCACATGTCCCCATAGACTATCCAGGAACTCAAGAGCAGTAAGACCATACAGTGGAAACCTTGGGGACTAAAGCTGGATATGTTAAGGGAAATGACCCTATCAGCGAGGCAATTTGGTATGCTATAAGAGGCCTGAACCCCCCCCAAGAGCAGACAAGCCAGAGGGAACCCTGGGGTCTATAGAAACTGACAGGCAGGAGGGTGGGAGGGAGTGGGATGGATTGATGAAGGGAAGGGAGGAAGATAGGAGGAAAGCGGTATGAAGGGAAGCAGGGATAAGTACTCAATATGCTTGTAAAACTAGAAAAATAAGTAATTAAAAAAGAATTAGCATATAATTCAATAAGTTGTATAGGATTTCAAAAAGGAAGGCATTGAACTGGAGAGATGACTCAGGAGTGACTCTGCCTCACAAGCAGAAGGTCCTGAGTTGGGATTCCAGGTCCCATGTAAAAATGTCAGGCAGAAACTTCCAGACCTGGTGGGCAAAGCCTGGGAAATCCCAGAGTGAAGCAAAAAGAAGGTAAAAGCAATCTAGGATTATTACCAAAGTCATCCTTGGTCTTCTGCAGGGACACACGGTGCCGTCTGATACACACACACACACACACACACACACACACACACACACGCACACATTAATAAATAAACTGTTAAAAAAGGTAGGCATTATTTATAATATAGTAAACTAAATTAGCAAATGTTAAATAGGTATGATCCTCTCTCTCCAGCTCAAACTCTATTTTCTGAAAAAAAAATGACATCTTTTTGTTTGAGACAGAAAATACTTTAAAACCCTCACATAGGGGGCTGGAGAGGTGGCTCAGGGGTTAAGCCTCTGCCTTGCAGGCAGAAGGTCCTGAGTTCGGATCCTAGACCCCACATATAGATGCCAGGCGGAAGCGGGGGCGGCCTGCGTTTCCGGTCCTGGTAGGGCAGAGTCTGTGAATCCCGGGGCAGAGTACACAAGGAGGAGGTGGAGGCGGTCCATGGTGGTTCCCGAATTCGTCCGTGGTTCTACACACACACACACACACACACACACACACACACACACACACATACATACACACACGTGCAAACACACATACACGCACAATTGAATAAATAATAATAAAAAAAATTAAAACCCTCACATAGATCAAACAAGCCATGGAACGTAAGCCTGTCACTTCTCTAGACTTCAGACTAGTGCAAGCATGGTAGAACCCTAAGGTTATCAGAGTCGCCGTCACCTGAAGATTCCTTTGGGCTGTTTGGATAAACTTATTGTTTTATGAGCCTCTCAGTCCTATCAGGACTTCAGAAAATAGTTTTTTCGTTTTTATTTTATGTATTTTATTGTCTGTGTGTGTCTGTGTCTGTATACCAGAGGGCACTTGAATATGTGTCTGTAGACACCCAGGGGTGACCCTGGGAATCATTCTGGATTGTTCTACCTTCTTATTGCTTTGCTCTTGGGTTTCCTAGGGTCTGCTGTCCAGGGTAGGAACTGAAAGCTGCTGCCGTTAACACCTGGTGTTTTATGTGGGATCTGGGATCTAAACTCACATCCTTTTTTTTCAAACACAAAGGCTTTAACCTTGAACCATCTCTCCAGCCTAGGAATAGTTTTTGAAGTGCCCATTTTTATAAACGTTATGTCCACCTTGGCATCGATATCATGAAATTGGTTTTTCCAAGGTATTCATCATTTTGCATTTTGTATTATCATTTTGTAATGTTTTTGTATTTTCATTACTCTAGAACAAAGTACTTTGCTGAATAGTTAGATGATAAATGAGAATATGAATTGGAAGCTTTTAGGTAAAGCCAGAATATTATCCTGTGTTAGTTACTGTATTGTTGCTGTGTCAAAATACCTGACAAGAGGCAATTCAAGGAAAAATAATTAATTTCGGGATACAGTCCTAGGGAACAATCCATCAAAGGCAAGCAATGATAACAGAAGTTTGAGGCAGATCGTCATGCTGTGTCTGTAGTTAGCAAGAGGACATGAATGTTGCTCTTCAGCTCACTTCTCCTTTTATTCAGTCTAGGACTTCAACCCGTGGAATGGTGCTGCCTCTAGTTCAAAAAGCACATCTTTCAACTTCAATTGATCTACTGTAGATAATCCCTTAGGCACGCCCTGAGGTTTGTCTCTTAGGTTATCCTGTCAACTTGACAATCGATCACATTATCAATGTCATATCTAAAGATAAAATTCAGGGGGGATATGGCTTAGAGGTTAAAGGATTTGCTCAAATGTGAAAGGAGTTCAGATCCCCAGAACCCATGTAAATATGCTGGTCAGAAATTGCAGTGGTATGCAATTCCGGCCTGGAAGGCAGAGTCTGGGAAACTCCGGAGCAAAACAATAAGTAGGTAGAGCAATCCAGGATGATTGGGCCTCCACAGACACACACAGTCATGTGCCCTCTGATATACAGACACAGACACACAGACACACACACACACACACACACACACAGAAAGAAACAAGATATTATTAAAAAACTTAAGAAGAGGAAGAAGCATTTTTTGAAAACCTATCATAGAAGTTCTATCCCATGTAATTTCCAATATCTCTTTCTGAGAAGCATTTATGAAAATATATCAAGTATGTATTGTGTGCAAGGCACTGTGATATTCTACATACATTATTTTAATTCTTATAAATTGTCTACAATAAGATTATTATCCACATTTTCCAATGAGGAACTTGCCTTAGGAGAACTTGTTCAAGGTCACACAGCCTGGAAATGCTAATGTTGGAACTAAAGTCTCCTTGACTTCCAAAGCCCTAATTTTCACCAATTATTTTTAGACTTCAGGATATGGAAACACTAGGAATATTTGTTAAAAATTGCTGGGCTCCAGTTAGAAATTTAGAGTCACTAAGACTGGGATGATGTCACACTACACCTCTGCACAGCTCAGTGCATTCCAGGTGACTCAGGTCGAGGAGTTAATTAGTCATGCATTATTTAGCATTCTATGCTCATATGAACAAACAAATAGCCAGTATTAAGCCACAAAAAAAAGTCACAACTCAAACTCAGATCTTTCTAACTCTAATATGCTATCACAGGACCATGATTTTAAAAATGCTTGAAAACTATAATTATTAAAATATATTAATTAGTTGATGATAAGAATTAATGGACATGCATTGGTCCTATCTACTTTCTTTTCTTCTACCTTCTTTGTGTCTTATTTTCTAGTTCCATTCCCAGTCTCTAATAATCCCTAAGATATTTGTCTTTCTGTGTCAGACTTATCTCAACAAGATCATGATGAAGGCAATATTTTCCAGTCACAACAAATGCAGAAACTTGTCCAATAAGTCAAACCACCAAAATTTCAAACTTGTTTTTTGTCCAGGCTAATGACTTGCATATATAATAGCACTGAAATGTTCTTGGTCCTTATAACCCTTTTTTAATACTTTAAAAATTAATTATTTATTTGAGAAGGAAAGAAAGAGAACAGGTATGTGTGTGTGCGTGCGTGCGTGCATGCATGTGTGTGTGTATGTGTGTGCACGCGCGCTGCAGTGTTTGGATCAGAAGGCAGCTTTCAGAAGTCGGTCCTCTCCTTTCTACCGTGTGGCTCTAGGGATCAAACTCGGGTAACCAGGTTTGTGTGAAGATCCCTTTACCAGCTGAGTCATCTCTCTGGCTCTCAGTGACTTTTTAAAATTGAAGAGCTGAATTTTCTTTGTAGTCAGATCTTCCATTCTCTGGAATAAGGTTCCGGGTGTCCACAAGTGGGAACGGATGGAAGGAGAAAGAGCTTGCAGGATTCCTAAGTGGAGTTAAGGCTTCTGCCGCCCATTTTCTGTACTGAACTGAAGAAGGGACAGTTGAAGATGACGACCAGACAAATTACAGACAATTACATGTTCTGCAGTCTCTGATTTGCCCTTCGGGATCGTAGCTCAGTTAAGGCTGGTAAATTTGGTCTCGGTATTCTAGTTTTCTTCCCAGGACAGGGCTAATACCTAGATTGGTTTATGTGATTTCCCACTGGTATCAGGAGAACTTTAAAAAAAATTTTTTTTATTGTTATTTATTCAATTATGTGTGCGTGTGCGTGCGTGTGTGTGTGTGTGTGTGTGTGTGTAGAATCACGGACAAATTCGGGAACCACCATGGACGCCTCCACCTTCTCCTTGTTTACTCTGCCCAGGGATTAACAGGCTCCGCCCTACCAAATGCAGGCCGCCCCGGCTTTTGCCCAGCGTCTATACATGGGGTCTAGGATCAGAACTCAGGACCTTCCGCCTGCAAGGCAGAGGCTTAACCCCTGAGCCACCTCTTGGTATCAGGAGAACTTTTATGTTCTTCAAATCTGTCTGATATTGTCTTTCTTGCTTTCTCTACAGCTCAACGACATGTCCTCACGTACATGGAGGATGCCGTGTGCCAGCTACTAGAGAACAGAGAGGACGTAAGCCAGTATGGCATTGCCAGGTTCTTTACTGAATAGTAAGTACATGAATGCTTTACTACAGGGCAGACCCAAAGGAGGTACTTGAAATAAGGAAGGGTACACGGAGAGTAGGTTAGGAGAGTAGTATAATAGTGATAAATGCCTAGTTTGGGTAGTTTGGTTGAGGATTGCTCAACATGCTTAAGAGCTTGCTTTGGTGCAGCTACTTTGTTCAGTGGTGCGTCTCATGAATGGTCATGGCTGAAATAGCTCCCTTATTCACAAACAATACTCACCATGATTTCCTTTAGATAGTGATCATTTGGCCTATATTGTTTGTGACTGGGTTTCCTCATGATATGTTCAGGATGCTGTTCCTGTGGAGCTTTCTTTCCATAGGATATTTTATCAATCATGTCATGATTTTAATGATTTTAAATATATTTCCAGAAATCTTTAAAAATTTTCATATTTTAAAGTATGCAGTGGTATTTTAAACTCAAAATGATCATTATTTTGAAAGTGTCACTGAACTGCTATTAAGCTCAACAAGATAATCACTTTAAAACACCTTAATCTTCATTAAACAACTGCTAAAGAAACACAAAGCATTGTTTCATCACAAATATGCTATCCCTTATGTATTTGGACTCTTTTTCTTTTTTTTTATTTATTGGCAACATTCTAAGAAAGGGAGAATAATCTCTGCTAGTTTCCTTTTTAAAACAAGTCATGGCTTAAAGGCTATCTTCCTGATATCGAGGTGTTTCCCTCCTATCACCATGTGTTCTCTACACAATCCTTGGAGATCAGACAGCTATTCCAATGGCCAAAACTTGATTCTACATAGCTCTTTTGCTGTGCTAGAGTTCTTATAGTAAAATCTAGATTTCCCTTTTCTTTCCTCTGTGTGTGTGTGTGTGTGTGTGTGTGTGTGTGTGTGTGTGTGTGTCTGTATATATATGTCTGGTACTAGGAATAGAACCCAGACAGTATGTATACTAGGCAAACATTCTATTAGTGACCTATATTTCCTGCCCTAAAATATTTTATTTTGTTTTAAGTATCTTATTTATTTGAGAGAGAGAGAGAGGCATGTTAGGGAACAGAGAAAAACTTTCAAAAGTAGGTTCTCTCCTTCCACAATGTGGGCTCTGGGGATCAAAACTCAGAGTACCAGGCTTGTGTGTAGTGTCTTTACCTACGGAGCCATCTTTCTAGCCCACTATATTTCTTATCTATTGTAATTTTAAATTCTTAGGAATAAAAGTTTTCCTTCCAATCGTCTAAAGGAGGATGAAGTAGAAAAAGGAGTCTTCCTTATTTTCATGGTATGGGCTGCAGTAAATGAGGTGGGCAGGGAATAAGATTGCGATTGAATAGCCAGTCTTGTTTGCTTTTACAGAACTGACAAGCCTAGCGGTCAAGTTTCTAGGCGATTTAATCTGTAGCAGGACTCTGGAGGCTCCTTGCCAAGTGAAATATGACTCTTCTGGGGTAATGCCTCTTCCCGGTCTTTTGCATTTATACCGCCCCCATCATCTCCCTTATAAACCTTCCCTCTTCTACTGGCTCCTTGAGAGTAGTTGTCATTTCTTCTTCATCTTTGTATTTCCAGTGTGTAGCATGACGCATACTAGCAGATATTAGATGTATGTAAATATTTTTAAATCTATGATTGTATCTATATTTCACTCTTCGTGTTGTTCTTGTAATAAATACTACTTCTTTTTTCTGTCAGTTGTTACTTTTGGAGAGTACATACTTCCCGTTGAGGAGTTTTATACCATGAGTCCAGCTCTCCAAAAGTAGCTGCACTGTCTCTAAACTGATACTGAGCTGTAGATAATCAGTTTATAATATATTTCAGGATGTTCTTAACTCTGGTTAGGAGTTTTTCTTATCTACTAATGCACTGTTGAAAAACAACAAGATTTTTCATAAATCTGATAGAAATCTAGTTGCGAAGTAAGTGGTTTCTTACTCTCAGGAAACTAAAAATTACATCACATTTGTGAGTGGCACATAACTGATACTTTTATAATCCAAGACATCAGATTTTCTCAAGGTAAGTTGCTTGAGAAGTAGGAGGTGAATCAGCATCAAAGCTCTTAAGACAATATTCCAAAAAGACTTGAAAAGTGTAGCTACATGACAGAATGGGAAGTAGTCAAAGTACTACTTGGTAGACGAGGAGAACCAAAGATGAGAACAACCAATTTTACTTTGTGATTTGACTTCGCTAGTGAAAACCCTCTTGTTCAGACCCCAGGTTTGCACTGATTCCGACAAGAAGCCCAATGAGCACTATTCCAGGAGGGAGATGCTCTCTGCTGCGTAACCCTAAACAGACTATCAAACTACTTCATGATGAGTTTAATTTTTTTATTATTTATTATTTATTCAATTGTGCGTATATGCGTGTGTGCACGTGTGTGTATGTGTGTGTGTGTGTAGAACCACGGACGAATTCCGGAACCACCATGGACTGCCTCCACCTCCTCCTTGTTTGCTCTGCCCCGGGATTCACAGGCTCTGCCCTACCAGGACCAGAAACGAAGGCCGCCCCCGCTTCCGCCCGGCGTCTATAGGTGGAGTCTAGGATCCAAATTCAGGACCTTCCACCTGCAAGGCGGAGGCTTAACCCCTCGAGCCACCTCTCCGGCCCCCATGATGAGTTTAATAAAGCGTGTACACTACTACTAATAATCACTGCATATTATAATGGGTAATTTTTAGTGAAATTTATACTTTGTGTCATCTGCTACAATTCTTTGAACTATAGGTATGATTGTTATTATTGTCTTATTGATGAGAAAATGGATGTTCCTCAATTTCAAGGTTAAAATAATTTCAAGTTCACAAGTTAGGAAGTGTCAGAGTTAGGGATCAGGCATTGCTGCAGTATTACGAAGCCCACTATTCTCTACTGCCTCCAAGCCACTTTACTGTCCAGTGATGTTGGAAGCCTGCACTAGTAATATTTTTTGAGGTCTCTTGTGGCTATAATTTCTTCAGCTCTTGAATTTTTCCCATGAAATAGATTATGTAAGCTTACCATGTAGTAGTCTTGTCTGGTGATGATGACCTCAGCTCATTGCCATTTAAATATCTTAAATATCTAGTATTAGCTTTTAGTGGGATTGGAGGATCAATTAGTCTGTTTTGAAGTAGCAGTAAACATAATTTTTTTAATAATGTGTAAGTGTACATTTCCATCTTATTGTTTTAAAAAGTTAATGCCTGTTCTTACATTGAATAATGGGTACTCTGGGTATGTTTCTCTGCTGATTTTAGTTTTTGAAAATATGAGAGAGAGAGATAGAGAGAGAGTGGGTGTGTACATGCATGCTATGGCACATGGTGGAGGTCAGAGGACAACCTTCAGAAGTCAGTTCTCTTTCCACCATGTGGGCTTTTGAGAACAGAACTCAAGTTTGCCAGGTTTACAAGCAGGCACCTTACCCATTGCGCTATCCCTCTGGCCCTTTGCTGATTTTCTTCTCTGGGTCTTATTGCTTTTTCGTCTGTGCCGTTACACCCTGGTGTTCTTGTTTTCAAACAAGTCTGTGAGTGTTCCAACAAATCTTATTAAACTGTAAAATGCAGTGGCTCAGCAGGACCCTGAATGTGTCTGCAAGACTGTGAGCTCTGTAGATCATATTCCTTGGACGCTCTTAAAAGAAGGATAGAAAATCCCAAAGGATTTCTTTTGTGCTGTGTGTAATCTGTATCTTCAAATGTTGTTTTTCAACCAGGGAAGGTGAAAGGAATTAATATTTAGAAGTGCTACTCTAAGAATAGAGCAAGTCAGAGTTGGGTCAGGCCCTTTGGAGACATGCATCCAAGAAAAAGAGGCTGGAGTAGCTGTGACTCAGACCACAGCAGAGTGTGACCAGGTTCTTGTGGTAAGGATAAAATAAGAAATGTGGTTTTTGAAGACATTGAAAAATAATGATGAGAGAAAGCAGGCTGAAATTTAAGAATGCTATTAAGATTTGGAGGCATTCTTTACAGGCCAAATTGGTAGTTACAACTCTGTGGCATCAGAGCGTGACCTCCACATACTAATATAAAAAAGAGTAATAGTCTGTGGTCTTGGTCAGGAGGCCCAGGAGAACTCTTTCTTATTATCAGCATCTTGTTTTTGTTTTTAATTATCATTTTTATTTCTTGGTGCAGTTTCAGTGGTGACTATTATGGTTGCAAGAGACATTCAGATTGCCTTCATTGATAGAGGTTTATTTTAAGGAGTAAGTCATAAGCCACAATTTACTCAATAACTATTTCCCCTTTCTTCTCCTCCTGCTTTACTTCCTCCTCATTTCTATGCTTCCTTTTCCTCTTTTTCTTCCTCTTTTTGGAGAGTGTCTTGTGTAGCCCAGGCTGTTCTTGAATTCACAGTATAGCTAAGGATGACATTGAATTTCTAATCCTCTACCTCCACTTGAGTGCTGGGATTGCAGGCATGCATCATCATGTCTGCTTTATACAGTGCTAGGAATTGAACTCTGTGAGTGCTAGGCAAGCATTCCACTAACTGAGGAAACATTTTCAAACACCTACTATGTGTCTCTGTGTACTTGGCAATGGACCTATATCATAGAACAAGACACAATTTATACCCTATGAACTTAATGTTTTAACAAAAAGAAAGTCAAATAAAAAAGCAAACTGATGGGCTGGAAAGATGACTTGGTCTTACAAGCAGAAGGTCCTGAATTTGGATCCCAGGTCCCACCTAAAAATGCAAGGTGGAAATGGAGGTAGTCTGTACCTCTGGCCCTGGTGGGCCAAACTTGGGAAATCCAAGATTGAAGCAAGAAGGAGGTAGAAGCAATCCAGGATGATTCTGAAATCCCTTGGTTCTCCACGGACCACAACTCTTATCAACACCAGTTTACTTTAAAAAAAATACTTTATGGGCTGGAGAGGTGGCTCAGGGGTTAAGCCTCCGCCTTGCAGGTGGAAAGTCCTGAGTTCGGATCCCAGATCCCACGTATAGACGCCAGGCGGAAGCGGGGGCGGCCTGTGCTTCTGGTCCTGGTAGGGCGGAGCCTGTGAATCCTGGGGCACAAGGAGGAGGAGGCGGCCATGGTGGTTCGCGAATTCGTCCGTGGTTCTACACATACACAGACACACACACACACAGACGCGCGCGCACATACACACGCATATGCACACAGTTGAATAAATGATAATAATAATAATAAAAAAATACTTTATTTTGTGTGTGTGTGTGTGTGTGTGTGTGTGTGTGTGTGTGTGTGTATGTGTCAGAGGGCACTGTGTATCCCTGTAGAAGACCAAAGGTGATTCAGGAATCATCCTGGATTGCTTCTACCTCATTTTGCTTCACTCTGGGATTTCCCAGGCTCTGCCCACCAGGGCCAAAAGTACAAGAGTTGCCATTTCTGCCTGGCATTTTTTTTTATTTGTTTTTTTTTTTTTTTTAACGGAAGACCTGGGATCTGAACTCAGGATCTTCTGCTTGCAAGGCAGAGTCTTTACCCCTGAATCATCTTTCCAGCCCCAGAAGAGAGATATTTGAGAGCTCATTTCGTCTGAGGGTTAGTAATTTCACTTATAAGATTTAATTTCTCTTTGTCTCCCTTGGGTTATGTGGATCTGAGAAAGATAACTTGATTGATTTTATTATCTGCTACTTAGAATTGAGAATCCTTAATAGTTAGTTTTCCTAAAAGCCACATCAAAATCTTCCCTTGTGCCTTGTATTAGATTCATTTAGTGAAAGCAATAAAGCAGGCAGAAAAATTACTTGAGTTTTTTACTATGGAAAGCTTTATCAATTTTTAGAAAAGGAATAATATCTTCATTCTGAGACATAGTAATCATCAGAATTCAACTGGGAAATTGAATACTTTTTGGAAACACTCCGTTTTAGTTTCATAACTTATTGCTGCAATAAGTTAATGATTCAAAGAACTTGGAGAAAGGGAAGTTAATCTGCTCAGAATTCTAGGTTACAGCTCATCATGGCAGCAGAGTCATTCCAGCGTCAAGGACTGAGGGAACCGTCTGGGCACATCACATCCTTGGCAAAAGCAGAAGGCAATGACCTATTCCATAGACTTCTTTGCCTGTCTGTGCTCAACTAGCTCTCTCTGTCTCTATTCATCTGCCCAGGGAATGGCACCCACTGTGGACTGGAGCTTCCGAGTAAGTCATGCAATCAAGACAGTCTCCTACAGGCTTACTCATAAGCCTGATTTAATTTGCTAATTCCTCATAAGTGTATTCAGAGACCCACCTATTACTAGGTGTCAAGTTGACATTTGATACTAGTCATCACAAATCATGTATGTACGTATATATGTGTGTATGTATGTATGTATGTGTTGCGTGAAGGTATGCCTAGGCACATGCTCATCGTGTGCATACAGAGACCACAAGAGGACATCAGGTTATAGGCTTTGACATTTATAGGGACATCCAAATTGTTATGAGGGTGCTGGGATCCCAACTCCATTCCTCATGATTGTGAAATAAGAGGTGTTAAACCGTCTAGTCATCTCTCTGTCTCTTCTGGTATACTCTTATAAAAAGTTCTAGCATCGCTTTCAGCCCTGGTGAAATCCCAGAGTGAAGCAAAAAGGATGTACAAGCAATCCAGGATAATTCCTGAAGTCACCCGTGGTCCTCCACAGGGACACACAGTGCCCTCTCATATACACAAGCCTGCAAGTATCCTCTCTCTCTCTCTTTCTCACAAAAATAAAGTTTTTTTAAAAAGTTCTAAGAATAAAGGAACAAAAGTTCCTTTTTGATTGTGTAAGATTAGAATAAGCCCATGAAATATGAACCTCACTAATTCACTTATAGAAAAATAATTAATTGTAATAGTACACATTCCTAAATCATTTAAGATACAACGCTAATGAAAACAGCCTATGGTTATAAAATATGGATTGTTTCTGCTTTTTTAGGACTTACAACAAATTAGAATAAGTCAGGGCAAAAACTTTCAATTCTAAAGGTGGAATTTGTTTTAGGCTTATCTACCATTCAGCATTTAAGTAATGTTGTTTGGGTTCTTCCTCTGTCTGTAGAAGCAGAAGAGCAGAGAATTAGATCAGCAAGGCACCCATCAGAGAAACCCAGGACTTCACTGATTCCAAGCTCCTACCTTTGATGAAGGACGAACTTAAGACTTCTCTGGGCCATTCTTACTCCATGTTCTCAGCTTCTTATTGTTGTTAAATTGAGCCAAAATGTAGTGTGGTGAAGCAATGGTGACTAATTCTATTATAGCATCTTCAAAAGGGTAGTGCTTCTTCCAGGAGCCAGCCCCCTCCTGCCTTTTTTCCATAGTTCAGTTCTCAGCTAGAGAAATTACCCATTTCTCATCTTCAACAGCTGGAGTCTCCAGACCCAGAGAACTGCCAGGAATAGAATTTGTCTTCAGTCAAAGTCATATTCTCCTGTTACTAGCCAGACAGTCCTGGTCCACACAGATTCCTGGTTCTTTTCTGTATTAGCAGAGATGGGCTGTATTAGCAGAAGGAGGACTCCAGGGAGCCGCCGCGGTTAAAAGTCCCAGGAATCTATTTGACACTGAAAAATTCAGGGTCATTGAGGATATGAGGACCTGTCAGTTTTTGTGGAGTTCATTTTTCTTCTTCATTCCTTCTTGTTATAGTTACAGGAAGCTATCTAGCAGCTGTTGACCTGGTAACTGAGGAAGCGATTTCACAGCCTACTGATCCCCTCATTCATTTAGAAGTCAGAGTTAAACATTACAAAAGTAATAACTGGGTCCAGCTTCTCTCAACAGGAGAAAGACCCTACTACCTCCACCCCTCCCCTTCCCAAATTAAGAGAAACTCAGCTGTTGTGAAACCAGTAAGGGGAGCGAAGCTTGGCCAAAGTACTTGCCAGACCTACTGACAATATTTCTAATGTCATAGGAGTTACTTTTTCAACTAGCTGGTGTAAAATGTAGGTATAATTCTTTACACTGAAATATTCCCCCTTAGAGAAATATCTGATTTATTGCAATCCATAAATAAAGGGCCTTATTTAGTTCAGAATGATCACAGTCTCTATCTCAGCTGATAATTTCTTGAGTACTTGGTGGCAGTCAAGTAGACAAAACAGTATAAGTCATTAAATCGGTTATATATTTAGTGATATAAGGCAGCTCATCAAAAGTTAAGAAAAGTGATTTTGTCATCAACAAAATGATTTAAACTTTTTCTGTGCTTTTAATTTCTTCCATAAGAAGAAATGTGGTGGCACAGGCCTGCAACAAGAACAGTAAGGAATTGCACAGTTTGGAAGTTTGAACAGGTCTTTAAAAAAAATAATTTATATATAGTTTCTTTTAAGGGACAAGAAGGGAGGAGAGAGAGAGAGAGTGGAGAGAGAGAGAGAGAGCTTAGATGCCTGTCATGACACATGGGTAGAGGTCGGAAGTCAATCCTCTCCTTCCACCATGGGGCTCGCTGTTGCCAGGTTCAAACAGGCGCCTTACCTCTGAGCTGTCTCACTGGCCTCTTACACAGGTCTTTAATGGACTGAGGTAGGGTTGGTGGTGCCAGAAAGGGAGGAGGAAGGAGAGTTGCAATCTTGGTTGCTACACAATGGTTCTTCTTCCCTGAAAAAAGTGAAATGCAAGCGAAATGAAGCTTTCTGTGGTATTAGGACTTGCTGGTGTATTCGTCTGTTTTTTAGTGTCCAGCACCAAAACAGGTGCATCTTTACAGCCAGTGACTTACCACAAAATAAACTGCTTCTCAAGCTTCTTCAAGAGAAATTACACCCAACCAACTTCCTGTCCGGAGCCAGAGCTATGCTTCTTTTCTTTGCTTGTCAGATGTGCACGCTGTCATATTTATTTTTGAACAACAGGTGGGTTTCTGAGTTACCACAGTGGAGAATACTATGATGACAACAGTTTGGACAGTAAAACAATAAAAGCAGTAATTATTGTTTTCTGGGTCATTATAGGAACAGCTTTACATCCTCCCTTGTCCTCTTTTTTTTCCTACTTTGAGATAGTGTCTTGCTATAAAGCCCTGGTTAGCCTGGAACCTGCTATACAGACCAAGTAAATCTAGCCTTGAACTTGGAGCAATCCTCCTGCCTCTGCCTCCCAAATGTTGGGATTACAGGTATGTGCTACTGCCCTGGCTTTATCACTTTGTCAATAAGTGCCATCAAAATAAATACCAATTTACATTCATTATGTGCCCTCGCTTTTAGGTCCAATTTGCTTCTTTTACTTTCTTGATTTCTTGGAAAGTAGTATTCTTCTTTCTCTTTATTTTTTTTTATTATTTCACTCAGTGTGTGTGTGTGTGTGTGAGAGAGAGAGAGAGAGAGAGAGAGAAAGAGAGAGAACTTGCAAAAGTCAGCCCTTCCTTCCACCTTGTGGGTTCAGGGATCAACCTCATGTTCTCAGGTTTGCACACAAGCACCTTTACCTACTGAGCCATGTCACCAGTACCCTCTCTCTTTTTTTTTTTTTAAATTTTTTATTTATTTGCTCCACTCACACAAAGTTGATAAGTACCCCATTCCCCTCCCTCTCTAACTCCACCCCTCCCTGGATCCCCTTGCTCTCTACCTCCTTTTACCCTCTCTTTTTAAATGGCATCAAATTGCAGGTGTTCAGGATTTTCTGCCCTCTCTTGTGCTCAGCAACGCCTCTTGTTTTTGTGTGCTTTTGGAGATTTTCCGCCTGAGGTGGCTGCTTCACTCATCACTGCTCATTCAGAGTGGCCCAGCAGAAGCCTCCAGTCTTCTGTTTTTCCTTCACCTATAAACCATTTCCTCACTTCCTGTTTTCATCTCCTTTCCTCTGTCTCTTAAGATTAGAAGTGTCAAGGTGTGATGGGAAACTAGAGGCAGTCAAGTCTACTCAGTCTCTAGCAGTACCGTGAAGCGCTCGGGGTAATGGAAAGCAGACCTTCTCTGCTGAGGTCATTGCTCCGCGCTGGCAGCCTGCTCCAGGAAGCTGTTTATCTGTGCTTGCTGAGCCAACTCCAGCCTCCCAGCCATTGGAATGCATTGAGAAACCGCAGAGCCCAAAGAGAACATTACACAGGCAGTTCCACACAGGGAGAGTCTATTTTCACCACACAAGTTGCAATTTACATGTGTGGAGATAATAGTTTATCTGTATACTCTCATACTTCACCTAATATGCAACACATATGTCCTCTCCAAGGGTTTAAGCCAAGAGGACTATTCTGAGTCCATACTGTCCTGAACATCCACCAACTTGCCATAAGGAAAGAGAGATGTAATCTAATGGAAAAACCACCTTTTAAGGTAGTGTTTTTCTGAGTCTAATGTGATGTTTAGAATTTTAAATCCTACAAGCCTGATTTCCAGAGCATCCAAAACCACTGTTTCTTGCATGGTTTTTCCATCTAAATGTTTTTCTTCATCCCTTTGCCACATATGAACTATTGTTATAAAGCTTCAAATATGCTCTGCATGAGTGGAAACATTCACGTATAAGGCGAATGAGTGATCATTTGCCTATAAGGAAACATAATCTGGTTAGGAGATAATGCTTAGAATTGACAAAAACGGGAGAACAACATAAAGTCTTATATAATACCATTAAGTTATGTGACCCAGTATGCTAAAAATTATAAGTAAAAAAGAAATAAGGGCTATTAATTAAATAAGAATAGTTGAATATGGCGGCATAGAAGGTTTTTCTTTATTGGTAAAGACAAATCAAATGGGATAGGCAAAGGAAAAAAGAAACATTTTATGCAACATGAAAGCACTGTAGCATAGAAATTAAAGATATAGGGGGCTGGAGAGGTAGCTCAGGGGTTAAGCCTCTGCCTTGCAGGCGGAAAGTCCTGAGTTCGGATCCTAGACCCCACCTATAGACGCCGGGTGGAAGCAGGGGCTTGCGTTTCTGGTCCTGGTAGGGTACAGCCTGTGAATCCCGGGGCAGAGTAAACAAGGAGGAGGTGGAGGCGTCCATGGTGGTTCCTGCACACAGTTAAATAAATAATAATAACAAAAAAATTTTTTAAAAAATGTAGAACTCCATGTTACATAATTGTTGGAAGGATTAAATAAGATCATGAATGTGTAGTGTTCTACCATATGTTAAAGTAGCATAAATTATAGTTACTGCCATTATTTGAATACATTAATTCTCTACAAGTTTTTGCTGAGTGCCTATACCTTAGTGTTTTTTGGATACAGCAGTGAACAAAATAGATGAGAAATCCCAACCCTTGTCAGTTCTGAAATTGTTTTCATTTCACCTCTTTTCATGTATGTAGAATAATTTGGAGTTTGTCATAGTCCGATACAAATGTCACCTTGATGGTTCAGAGTTCAAGCTCTGGGCACATTGTAGATAATTAGTAGCTGAGTTAAGCCCAGAGCAAACCTGCAGGGCATTGTCTAGTTGATGGGGAATGCCCAGCCTATGGCGGGTGGAACTAGGCCCTAGACAGGTGGATAAAATATAGAGAGTTGGTTGAGAAAGTTGGCATCCTCATGATACTTGGCCAGATATACTGGTCTGGCATGTAGGGATCATCCCTCTTTCAGCTGTTATGTAGAGATGGTGTGGCCAGTCCCCTTGGCCCTTTGGTGATGGTGCTCCTGCCAACTGGACTAAGAACTATAACTAGACTATAGTTAAGAGTTATAACCCCCTTGTTCCCTTAAGCAGTTTTGTCATGATTTTATCAACAACCAGGCAGGTAAATGCAGGAATAAAACAGAGCCCTCCTAACCCTTTCATCTGACTGCTATTAATTTTACACATTCTGTAACTGGGGGAAAATTGCCAAAGTCAGGAACTTATTATCAGGGAGAACTACTGAACTCCAGCTGTAGATCTAGTAGAGAATTTTCCTAGTGTGCACAAGGTCCTGGATTCAAGCACCAGCACTACAAAACAAACAAACTACAAACTAATCTATAGGTCTCATTTGAATTTTCAAAAAAATTAATTTTCGAAAGATAGTTTTGCCTAGTATAAACTCTACTGTTTTTCACTGTTTCTGTTGAGAAATTAGCTGTATCTTATTTTGGCCTTTAGAATACAATCTATCTTTTAATCTCTGTCTACTTTTTGAATGTTTTTCCCTAGTCATTGGATTTTGGCAGCTTTGCTATAAACTGTTTAAACTGTTTTGTATTCTTAGTGCTTCTAAAACCTGTATTTTGCTGTCTGTTATCAGTTTTGTTGAATGTTCACTAATAAGGCTTCAAGCTTACTTACAGTCTACTAACTGTTGTTACTTCACTGGGAGTTCCAATTATATGAATGTTAGATCTTTTTTTTTTAATGAATTTTTTTCTACTTTTACAAGCATATAGAGTATTCATCCCAGATGTTTTCATAGTATTCTCTGTTCTATGAATTTTTCTGCGTTTTCCTTGGCTTTTGTCTCATAGGCTTCATTTTGGTTACTTTAATTGTTTGTTTATTTTGTGTAGTTGTGTGTGCATAGACGCACAGTGTGTGGAGATCAGAGGACAACTTCTAGAGTTGATTTTCTCCACCTTTATGTGGGTTTCAGGGTTCAAACAAGTCACGAGGCTGAGTGGCACTTTGACTGATGAGTCATCCCACTGGCCTCCATTTCAGAGGACCCATCTATATGCTAGACCCATCTATTGAACTCTTAATTCTATTATTGCATTTTCCAGGATAATAATTTCCACTCAGACTAGGCATTGTGGTTTATGCTTATAATTTTTAGCACTCAAAAGGCTGAAGCAAGAGAGTAGAGTTCAAGGCCAACTCAGGATATATAATGAGACCTTGTGTCAAAAGCTCGATTTTTTTTCTCATTCAATTCTTTTTGTTTGTTTCTTTTCTTTTCTAATCTTGTTTTTTGTTTGCTTCAGTATAGTGAAATAAGGGTATTACAAAATCCACAGTTTATTATCTGGACCCCACTGTTCGGCTATCTCTTTTATCTCTTTGTTTTTATTCTGTTGTCTTACCTGCACTGTACATGAAGAACTTGCCGAGACGAGTGTTGCCTTTTCTCAGAAGAGGATCTGCGCTGCCTTCTGCGATGCCTCTGCTTGCAGTGCTGATTGCTTCAGACTCTTGGAAGCTAGGCATTAAGTACAGGAGGAACTGGCTTCAAAGTAGCTCTTCATGGTACCCAAGGAGTCCGGGGGCTTTATCTTTCCCAACCTCTTCCCAACCCAGGTGCATCCCAAACTCCATTTTTTTTTTTTACCTCCAAGAATCGTTTCAAAACTCAGGAACTTTTAAACTATTAACTGCTCAGTTTTTTAAAATACATTTTTTATTATTTCCGCTCATACAAACTCAATGGGTGGACCAGTTCCCTCCCTCTCTCCTCCTTCCCCCGAACCCCCTCTTCTCCCTCCCTCTCTCCCCATCCCCCAATGCTTCCCCCCCAATTCCCAGAGAGTCCTTTATTGTGTATGCCTAACTCTCCTCTTGGTCCTCCTCTCTGATGACATACAAGGACCCAGTGGCATTTCCCTGAACCCTTTGTCGTGTTCCCCTTAAGCATAGGAACACTACTGTGGCTGTCAATCCTTTGCCTCCAAGGATCTTGGTGCCTTTAGCTGATGCTAGACTTTGTGAGGTCAATAGTGTGTTGGACATTGCGCAGGGCATGCAAAGTCCTATTATGATTACTTCGACCCTAACTAGTGTGGAGAATCTTGCAAATCATTGCTCCTCCCATCCTTTTGCTCTTACAATCTTACTGCCCCCTCTTCCGCAAATGTCCCTGAGCTTCAGGATGGGGGGAGATTAGGCCAGCCTAGTTCTATGTGGTTGATATAGAGTCTCTGAAGTTCTGGATTGTGGTTTGTTGATTTTCTTTTGCATTAACTGCTCAGTTTAATAGCTCCATCTTCTATAGAGCAGAGACCACTGAAACTATCAAGAGATCTAGTAATACCTTCTTTTTAAAGTGTTGGTGAGTATAAATGATATTGTGAGATACTCAGTACAACTGTAACATGGTATGGAAACATCTGAAGTTTCTATGCTGTTTAGTCACAAGTATTTACAAAAATCTATGTTCACATTCAAAATGAAAAGCAATATGGCATCTCAGAAGGTAGTAAAAAATAAAAAATTTCCCATAAAGTTATGGATTCCTTGAATTCAATCCATGAATCTTTCTCTTTGAAAGTTCGGCCCACAGGAAAAAGTGGCACCAAATGCTTGACTCTCTTTTCTGGTATTTATTCTTTCATAACCTGACCTTTCCATTCTTTGTTGCCTCGGAAACAGCTCTCTGATAACTTCAAACATATGCCTCTTAGAAGTATAAGGGGAATTGTTAAAGGGAAGAAAGGACCTAGGCAGGGGAGGAGACAAGAAAAGGTAATAGGAGAAGAAGAAAAAAATCACAGATTCTAGACTTAACTATTACATAAACACACACATATATGAAACATGAAAGCAGAAGGGACCTGAAATTGGAGGGAACATGAATAATGTGCAGTGATATATATGTACACAAATACCATAGTGAAACCCATTATGCTGTTTATTATTTATGAAAAATATTTAAAGTTTTGGGAAAACCTATGCTTTTAACGATTTATTTCATTTTTCTCAGCCAGGAGATTTAGTATAAATTCCCTAGTCTACCTTTATTGGAAGAGATTATTTTTAATCTAATTGAGTCTTTTTTAATTTAAGAGAGAGAGAGCAACCACATGGTGATCAGAGAACAACTTTTGAAAATCAGTTCTCTCCTTCCACCATGTAGGCTCTAGGTCTTGAATACAGATCATCAGGTTTGTGTGAAGGTGCCTTTACCCAGTGAACTACTCTGTAGTCCTGGAAGAGGGATTCTTTAGAACTTGCATCTTAATGGAGTATATACAAGAAAAAATAGGAAATATCATGCATTGAAAGTGATTATAAAAGAAGTCTAATTTAATTATGAAAGACTAGTACATGTCAAAAAACAGGAAACATAATTAGGATAAGGATAATTTATAGAGGGTTTAATTATGTTGAAATAAAAAGGAAAAGGAAAAGACAGTACCTTGTAAATGCTAAGAGATAAACTCACTGCCTGCTGGTCTTCTCCTTTTGATTTTTACAATTGTGTGTGTGTGTGCGTGTGTGTGTGTGTGTATTTCAGAAGACAACTTCTAGGAGTTGGTTCTCTTTCCATTCTAATGAGGCAGGATCTGGTTTTTTCTGCCACTGCGCTGAATTCTGTCTTGCCTCAAGAGTGCTGGCGTGACAGATTCACACACCACCACCACATCTGGCTTTTTTTTTAAACAGAACTCAGAACTCAGGTTGTCAGCCTTATGTAGCAAGTGCTTTTACCTGCTGAGCCATCTGACCAATGCTTTTTTAAAATTTGGACACTATGGGGCTGAAGAGATGGCTCAGAGGTTAAGACTCGGCCTCGAAAGTAGAAGGTCCTGAGTTCAGATCCCAGGTCCCATATAAAAATGTCAGGTGGGAACGGTGGTGGCCTGGATGTCCAGAAAGGAAACTGGTTTCATACTCACTGAAGTGAGCTTGAATTTCTAATCCTCTTGCATCTACCTCCAGAGTGCTGGGATTATAGATTATATATATTATAGATGTGCACCAGCATTCCCACTTTAAACTATTACTGGGGATTGAACACAGGACTTTGTGCATGCTATGCAGCCACCCTACCAACTGAGCTATATAGTCCAGGAAAATAGCAGCCTGTGTAATAGTGTCTCGTGTAAGTCACAACATGAGTTCAGCTTCCACTCCTTTCTTCCAACATTGGTATGCAACTGTTTGATTCCTTCAAGGATCAATTCTTCCTTCTTCACCAGAATTGGAATTGACCCTCTGGTGAATTTCTTGGTCACTTCCAATTTATCTGTTGGCACTATGGAAGAAAGCAACATAACCTGGATGCTTGCATTTAATTTTTAGGAAATCTCATAGATTTGATTCTTAAATTCTGGACCCAATTCATCTGCTACATCTAAACAAACATAATTTTGTATATGTGTGTATGTATCAGAGAGCATTGTGTGTGTCTGTTCACTGGTTGTTTATGTGTCGATGAATTTCCCCCCACATGCTTCCTAATATATACTATTAAAATACCTGAGAAAAAGAGAAATGAATATAGTAAAATTAGCTCTCAAGTGGTGACAGACATGAAGGTGAAACTTATTTTAATAAGAGCTGACAAGATGGTTCAGCAGGTAAAGTCCTGCTCATAAACCTGGTGACTTGAGTTCCATCCCTGGAAACCCAGATGGTGGAAGGAGAGAACTGACTTTGAGAGACCTCCGCCCATGATCCATGCCATGCATGTGTACATTCTCTCTCTCTCTCTCAAATAGGTAAAAAAAATTATGCATTTGAAATAATTATTAGCCACATATTTCTCAAAACATAGCATTCGTGAAAGTTTATCAAACAGGTTTTGCAAAAAAAAAAAGGAAAGGGAGAGAGAGAGAGAAAGAAAGAAAAAAGAAAGAAAAGAAGAGAGAAAAACTGTTAATGGTTTATGACCTTTTTTTTTTATTCAATTGTGCGCGTGTGTGTGTGTGCATGTATGTGTGTGTAGAACCACGGATGAATTTGGGAACCGCCATGGACCGCCTCCTCCTTTACTCTGCCTCGGGACTCACAGGCTCCGCCATACCAGGACCAGAAACGCAGGCCGCCCCTGCTTCCGCCCAGCGTATATACGTGGGATCTAGGATCTGAACTCAGGACCTTCTACCTGCAAGGCAGAGGCTAAACCCCTGAGCCACCTCTCCAGCCCCGGTTTATGACCTTTTTAAAACATGTTTTGCTACATTTTTCTTCTGAATCTGAGAATAATGCAAGATGTAGAAATTGATGAGGTCTCTGGCACCTTCAGACTGAAAGATGAATAAAGGGAAGGCAAGAATTTGAATGCTGCATCAGAAGAAAGGAATTTAGAAATATTGACTTCCTAACTGCCCAAGGAGCCTAGGCAGGGCAGTGAGAGTGGAGACTGCTCTTTCAGCACTGCCGGTAATTTGACCCAGCACGGGAGGTGGCCAGGCTTGGGTGTGGGCATGATTTTCTAGTAGTGCATTTGCTTTTGAGCTGCTTAGGAATGGCACAAAGGAGAAACTGAGAATACCACCTCTCAGATGCAAAAGCTGAGACACAATGTGTTTATCCTTATCATGCTTCTTTTTCCTCTGAGAATTCTGAATTTTTGTTCCGTCTCTGTCTGTCTGTCTCTCTCTCTCTCTCTCTCTCTCTCTCTCTCTCTCTCTCATGTGTGTGGTGTGTGTGTGTGTGTGTGTGTGTGTGTGTGTGTGTGTCAGAGGACACTATATGTACCTATGGCTGCCCATAGGTCACTTTGGGAATCACCCTGGATTGCTCTATGTCCTCTTGGCTTTGCTCTGGAATTTCCCAGGCTCCACGTTCCAAGATCAGACGTGCAGGCCACCACCATTTCCTCCTAACATTTTTATGTGGGATCTAGTATCCGAACTTCTGCTTGTGAGGCAGAAGCTTAACCCCTAAGTCATCTCTCTGGCACTATTATTATTTTTGTGGGTGCTTATAATCAAATCCAGGGCCTTATTTATATTAGGCAAATGTTCTACCTGTGAGCTCCTTTCTAGCTCTCAAGTATTTAGATGTTAAACAACATATTTCTAAACAATTTAGAGGTTAAAAATGAAATCAAGAGACATTAGACAATATTTTAAAATTAAAAATTATAGCTTGAAGATTCAGCTACAGTAATATTAAATTTATTTTTTATTTTTCTTTTTTCTTGCTCTTTTCCTTCATTCTTTATCTTTGATTTTTTCTTTTCTTTCTTTTTAAAAAAATTTTCAAAGCCTTACTTCTTTTTAAAATATTTTACTTATTGACAGAGACAGAGCATATGCATGTGTGCCATGGATCATGGGTGGAGGTCAGAAGATAACTTTCAGAAGTGAGTTTTCTCCTTCTGCCATGTGGGCTTTTGGGGATGGAACTCAGATCACCAGGTTTGTATGTAGGCACTTTTCCTGCTAAACTTTCTCACCGGCTTCCTAAACTTATTTTTTCTAGTTTTATTTATTCATTCATTCATTTATTATGTGTGTGCATGTGTGTGATATACACGTGTGACATATGTGTGGAAGCCAGAAGACAACTTTGTGGAGTCGATTCTTGCCTCACCACCTTCACAGGGCTCTGAGGGTCAAACTCAAGTCTCTGGGCTTGTGTGGCAGTTACCTTTACCTGTCTTAGCCTTATTTCTTAAAAAGAAATTTAAATCAAGAAACTTTCAAATGAATGTTTCAAATCAATGACCATCTTAAGAAATTAGAAAACACAACTAAATTTTAAAAAGGAGGAAAAATGGAAGCTCTAAAGATCGGATCCAGGAACTCAACTGCAGTGAGACTTGACCTTCCCAAACCTGCACAATAACTGACATACCACATGCCCCCACAGACTATCCAGGATCTCAAGAGAGATAAGAACATACTGTGGAAACCTTGGAGTCTAGAGCTGGATGAGTGAAGGGAAATAAATGCTCCTACCAGTGGTGTGGCCCGAGGAGTGGCAACTTGGTACGCCACAGAGGTACGCCCCACAAGAATAGACAAGTCAGAGGGAACCCTAGGGTCCATAGAAGTGGTCAGGAAGAAGAGTTGGAGGGAGTGGGATGTATTGATGAAGAGAAGGAAGGAGAATGCGAGGGGGGGATGGAAGCAAGCAGGAATAGGTATTCAATATGCTTGTAAAACTAGGAAAATAAAAAAAAATAAAGTAAGTTGGAAGTCCCACAAAAAAATAAAGGTCAGAGTACAAGACACTGAGAAAAAAAAGCATAGAAAATATTAATAAGCCAAACTGATCTTTTGAAATGATAAATAAAACTTAAAAATTTTGAACCGGGCTAACCACAAAAAAGAGAGACAAAGAACACTCCAGAATTGATAGAGATGATGTCATTGCTGACTCTAAAGACATTAAAACAATAAGGAAATATAAATTTATGACAATAAATTTAGCAGCCTAAGTCAAATGACCAGGGACATAAGAAATACTCAAGAGGAAATAGATGACTAGAAGAGACGGAATCATTGCACAAAATGAAAGTTGTAGAGATTGATGGTGGGCATATTGAAGGATAATCACAAATGTATTTAATACTATTGAACTGAATACTTAAAAATGGTTAAGTTGGCCCAAGTGCAGTGGTGTATACTTATAGTTCTGGCTATGTGGGGAGGCTGAGGACAGGAGGATTGCTTGAGCCCGGAAATTGTAGCCCACCCTAGGCAAGATAGTATGATTCCATATCAAAACAAAATACAAAACAAAGAAGTTAGAAGGTGGTAAAAGTTATATTTATTTTACACTGTATATATTTTTTCTTTTCTTTTTCTTTTTTGAGTTTTTGAGATGGGATCTCATATTGCCTAGGTTGCCTTTGAGATCTTGCTCTTCCCAATTCCACCTACTGAGTGCTAGGATTATAGGCATGTATACGAGAAAAGATTGGAAAATAAAAATAATGATATTTTGTTCTAATATGAAAACAATGCATGCATGCACTTCACATCACATGCACACACACTCATACATTTAGTATGCAGGAAGCTCTATCTAATGAGTTTATTGTTTTAGAATATGTAGGCTTGAATTTTTAAAGAAGATTTATGAAATAATATGATATTAAAACATAGCCAGTTACTGTGCTTATATGTGTGTGTTTGCATGGACACAAGTGCATATGTGTGTATCTGTGTCCATATGTTTTTTGACTTTTTCTCATATATGGAAATTGAAGAATGATTATGGCATTTGATACCTTCCTTCTCCAATGCTTATTCTCCCTTTCTATATGGTGCCCAGTGAAATGAAATAAAGGGAGATAATTGGAGAGTCATTTAGAAATATAATAGTATATGGAAATAATTATCTCTAATATCAACACATTAAAGCAATAATGTATTAAGACTGGTGGCTTTGTGACTGTAAACCTAACATTTGGAAGACTCAAATAAAAGGATCTCTGTGAATTCAAGGCCAACATGAATTACATAGTAATTTCTAGGACAGCAATAGGTTACAGAGTGGAATCTATCTCTGAAAGCAAAATGACCACAACATAATGTATATTTTTTAGAGTCTTAAGTTTACCATGTAAGCAAGCATCTATTTTGTGCTCTAAGGAATCCAGGTCATCTTTTTAATCAGCAAAACCCTTTAATTTGCTAAAGATCAGCTTTGTACCTTCTTGGCCACTCATTGGAACAAACAAGTGTTGGAGATCCTATGTGTTTGTCTTTAGTGGTAAATACCATGAAGCCAACCCATTGATTGCAATGGATGGCAGATGGCAAAGGATAGTGGAGGAAAGAAAAATATCTTTCTAGTATTTTCACATAGGAATTGGGGATTCAGCGTTCAGTTATAAACAACCAGATTAATATGTCTAAATAACTTGAATTACTCTTAAATCATTCCTTGTTTTGTAACATACTAATGAGTTCTTAGAGATAGCTAACGCAGTGGTTGGGAAATTTTGTTGTGGATTAAAGAGCTTCAGAGAGTTTCACTCACTATGGCAGAGCATTTGGGGTGATAGGCAGACAAGCATGAGTTACTAAGTATTCTGAGGTTACCAGAGATGTAGTTTGCAGGAAAGAAATTCTGCATGTTGTACTGTCTCCACTTTGCAGGGGTTTTGTTTATTTGTGTTTTATTTAAAAGAAAAAAATTGGTGTGAAAATGGTGAGTTATCTTAATTGATTGTTCACAGTCAGGTACATATTGAACTCTTTGTTCTACACTCTCCCTCCTTCTCACTACTGCACTTGACTAGTATTAAAAAAAAATCCCATCTAAGAGATGGTGAAAACATATAGGGGCACTAGATGGTCATCGTGAGGACTTCAGTTATTGGTATGTCCAGTTGTTTAAAATCAGGCAGAAAGGATTGCTTTTGGCAAACTGCTGCATTTTTGATTAGATCTTTCCGGTTTTATTATTGATTTGCTTGTTGTTCTTGTTGATCCATTACAGAAACCAACTGCTATACCGGTTCTAGCCAAATCCTTGTCATCGTTGGCCCTGAAGATGGCCATTTAAAAGCCTCAGTGATTTATGCTCATCTCTTCCATTTTCTTCCTGAAGAACCTTCCAGCATTTCTGCATGGCTACTCCATCCCTTTTATTATTATATCTCCTCCTCCTACCTTACTGAATACTGGGTTTCCCAGCTCCCAACTCTAAGAAGGAGCTTTATTTCAGAGTAGAAAGAGGCCCCCATATGTGGCCTATTATATCCATATCAACTTGCTTACCCTTTTCAAACAGCTATTGTGTTTTAATAGGGTCCTGCCTGGCAGGGGTAGTCCTTAATTCTTGCCACATAAGAATGGGCAGCTTGAGTTACAGTGAGCTGCAGTTTGGTACTCTGATCAAAAGGCCTCTGTTGTTTTTAGAGGTTTTTTCCTCTTTCTCTCTCTCTTTCTATATCCTGGACTAATAATTCAGCACAGCAAGGTCATTACAGGCTTTGAATTGAGAGCTGAGAGTGTTAAATTACTGACCTAGAATAAAAGAGATGTGGGGGACTCTCAAGAAAGATAAAGGGATTCCGGCCAGTAAAGTGCAAGCCCAGCAACCTCATTTCTTAACAATATTATTTTTTTAATCCTCTCTGTCTCCACAAGTCTTTTCTGGGACAAGGAAAGATCTCCTGCCAGAGAAACTAGGTTAGGATCTCAATGACATCTTGTGAGTGCTGTGGTCCAGGTGCAGGCTCACAGGGCGCCTCTATAGCTGTCCTTTTTGGCCTTTTCGTGCAACTATCTCACGCTCTTCTATCTTGTTCTCTTTTAGTCTCTTTCTCCTGTGATAGCAAAGCATTGCCAACTGGGCAAATTATGAACAATAGGAGTTTATCTGGCTCAGTGTTCCAGAGTCTCGGAAGGTCAAGATTGAAGGGCTGTATCTGATGAGGGCCTTCTCGCTCCATCATAGCAAGGTGGAAGCATTGGAGAGAGCATATTGGGAGAAGAGGTGTGAACTACCCTTTTTATAACTATCTGTTCCAGTGGTAACAGCCTCAATCCATTCATAACCTAGTTATCTCTTAAGGATTCGATCTTTCAATGCTGATACACAGTAATTAAATTTCAATTTGAATTTTAGAGAAAGCATTCAAATTGTGGTGTCCCCTCAGTCAATTATTTAGTTTTTTAGCATGTAAGTCAAATAAATAATCTAAGCTATTTCAGATGAAAAGTAGTATCCCACTTAAGATATGTGAAAAACATGTCACTATGTCTTCAAAATACTTTTTCTTTCTTTTTTCTTAAACTTTATTCATTCATTCATTCATTCACTCTGTGTGTGTGTGTGTGTGTGTGTGTGTGTGTGTGTATCAGAGGGTACATGTGTCCCTGTGGAGGACCAAGGGCCAAGGACTTCAAGAATCATCCTGGATTGCTTCTACCTTCTTCTTGCTTCCCAACTGGCATTTCCCAGGCTCCACCAACCAGGACTGGAAGTACAGGCTTCCACCATTTCCATCTGGCAGTTTTTTACTTGGGACCTGGGATCCGACCTCAGGACCTTCTGCTTGGGAGGCAAAGTCTTTACCCCGAGTCATCTCTCCAGTCCACTTTTTCATTGTTTTTTAAAAAAATTTTATTTACGAGAGAGAGAGACAGAGACAGAGACACAGAGAATATGCACACACACACATGCCCTGGTACACAGGTGGAAGTCAGAGGACAACTTTCAGAAATCAGTGTAGGCTTCCGGGGATTGAACTCCAGACACCAGCGTTTTGAGCAGTCACTCTACCCACTGAGCTATCTTGCTGGCCCAGTCTTCAAAATATTTTAAAACATGACATTGTCTCGTTAAAGGTTTCTTTCAAACCCAGGTGTTTGACTCACAGCCATAATCCCAGCTGGACAATTACTATGAGTTCCAGACCAACCTGGATTACAGAAGTAAGATTGTCTCGAAAAAAGATGCTTTCATTTATATTTTTGTAAGTAATACATGTTATTGTACTTATAAATAATAGCTTTCCCATATGTAGACAAGAAAAACAATACCATTGTGAATGAGTTGGACATCTTCATTTTGTTCTATACTAAGTCTTCTGAAGAAATTACTTCCATTGCTTCATGCTTTGTCAGAACTCTTATCTCTTTTTTTAAAAATTTTTTATTATTTATTCAATTGTGCATGTATGCATGTGTGCGTGTGTGTATATGTGTGTGCATGTATGTGTAGAACCACGGGCGAATTCGGAAACCACCATGGACCATCTCCACCTCCTTGTTTACTCTGCCCCGGGATTCACAGGTTCCGCCCTACCAGAAACGCAGGCCACCCCCGCTTCCACCTGGCGTCTATACGTGGGGTCTAGGATCCGAACTCAGGACCTTCTGCCTGCAAGGCAGAGGCTTAACCCCTGAGCCACTTCTCCAGCCCCAGAACTCTTATCTCTTATATACTCTTTTTTACAGTTACCTCTTAAAGCCAGGAATCATTCATGTCCTCTGAAAAATATTAAATTCAGCAGTAGTACTTTTAGAAAACTCCCTAAACCAACTTTCACAGATCTTTCTGCAGAGGAAGGTACTAACACACCATTTTAGAGATTGAAAACAAAGTGGTTATATGTCTGGCCAAAGTCATACAGCTAGGAAGTGGTGAGATTTGTCTCAGACAGTGCTTCCAGCATTAATATGCATAGGAACTTCTGATTTTCTTGTATCCACCTCTTGAGTGCTAAATGCCAGGATTATAGTGTGCATCACTATGCTTGGTTTTGTTCAGTGCTGGTATCAAACCTAGGGCTTCAAGTATGCTAGGCCAACCCTCTACCAACTGAGCTGCCTTCCTAGCCTGATACAGTCATTTTCACTTCCAGTCTAAAAGATGCTTTGGTTAGGGAACCAAAGCCTCAGTGGATAAAAGTGCTTTACCCTGCAAACCTGATGACCTGAGTTTGATCCCCAGAACTCACAAAAAGATGGATGCAGTGCAGTGGTTCATATCTGTAATCCCAGCACTACTATAGTGAGACTCTACCTCAATAAGAGAAGGGAAGAACCAACTCCCAATAGTTGTCCTCTGACTTCCATACACACACACACACACACACACACACACACAAATACACACACACACGTATGCATGCACGCATGTACTTGTGTGCTTCCACAAATAAATCTTAAAAAAAAAAAGGTTTGGCTAGTGAGATAGCTCAGTGAATAAGGTACCAGCTTCCATTCCCATTGAACCAAGTTTGATCTTTGGAAGCCCACATTGAAGAAGAGAACTGACTTTGGAAAGTTGTCCTTTTACCTCCACCTGTGCACCATGGCATGTATGTATGCTGTCTTTCTCTCTCCCCCTGAAATAAATAATATATTAAAAATAGATACAAGAGGGGCTGGAGAGGTGGCTCAGGGGTTAAGCCTCTGCCTTGCAGGCGGAAGGTCCTGAGTTCAGATCCTAGATCCCATGTATAGACGCAGCGGAAGCGGGGGTGGCCTGTGTTTCTGGTCCTAGTAGGGCGAAGTCTGTGAATCCTGGGGCCAAGTAAACAAGGAAGAGGTGGAGACGGTCCATGGTGGTTCCCAAATTCGCCCTTGGTTCTACACACACACATACACACACACACATATATACACAATATACACATACACAAACACATGCACACACGCACAATTGAATAAATTAATTAATTAATTAAAAAATAGATATAAGAGGGAGAGAAAACACACAGTAGTGACCTCTAGCTTCCTTGTGCCTGTTTACACACAATGTACATCTGCACAAACAAATGCACATGCACACATTACACCAAACATACACATACATACACACACAAAATGTTTTATTTCTAACTTACTGTTTCTCATTCCACCAGATATTTCTATAAATATGAATACTGGGTATTTAATATGAATGTAATGCTTCTTTTTTATAATGATAAAAAGATATAGGATAAATTTACCATTTACCATTTTTAGATTTATTTTTGTATATGTATTTTTGTATATGCACACACATATATGCATGCACACATTTGTATGTGAGGGAGTATGTGCTTATGTATACATGGAGGCCAGAAGAGGACATTGTGTATTCTCTTCCATCACTTTACACCTATTTTTAAAAATACCTTATTTATTTGAGAGAGAAAGACAGAGAGAGGGAGAGAAATACACACATGTACCATGTGAGTTTCTAAGAATCAAACTCAGATTGCCATTTTTGCAAGCAAGCACCTTACTAGCTGAACTACCTGATAAACTCTCAATCTATTTTTGAGGCAGAGTCTCTTCCAGAACCTGGGGCCTGTGTCTGGACTAGGCTAGAAGCCAACAAACCCAGCAATCCTGTCTGTTGCCTTGGAGCTGGAGTTACAGACATTTGCAGCGACACCTTTCTTTTTTTTTTTTTAATTTTTTTATTATTACTTATTCAATTGTGCACGTGTATGTGTGTGTGTGCATGTATGTGTGTGTAGAACCACGGACGAATTCGGGAACCATGATGGACTGCCTCTGCCTCCTCCTTGTTTACTCTGCCCCGGGATTCACAGGCTCCGCCCTATCAGGACTGGAAACGCAGGCCGCCCCCACTTCCACCCAGCGTCTATACGTGGGGTCCAGGATCCGAACTCAGGACCTTCTGCCTGCAAGGCAGAGGCTTAACCCCTGAGCCACCTCTCCAGCCCCGACATGTGGGTGCTGGGATCTGAACTCTGGTCCTCATGATTGGGGAACAAGAGCTTTTAACTGCTGAGCCATCATCTTTCCAACCCTCATTTGAACCATTTTTAGATGTACCATTCAGTGCCATTGCATGCATTCACACCGTTCTGTTACTATTACTGAAACTTTTTTGTCTTTCCAAACTGAAACTCTGTGTCCATTAAACACTAACTCTTATTTTTCACCTATACTCTAATTCCTCCCAATCACCATGCTATTGTTTTGTCTATGAGCTTAACTATTCTAAGAAACTCATGTAAAGGAACTCATTGTTTTGTGATTGTCTTATATCATTTAGAATGTATTTAGGGTCCATCCATATTGTATATATTAGTCAGTATTCTTTCTATTACTCTAGCAAAACTACAAAAAAAAACTATAGAATAAAGGGTTATATGAGAATCACAATTTGGAGCTTTCAGTACATCCTGTTGGCCCCTTTGATTTGGGGTCTGTGTCAGGCAGGGTATCATGGCAGGAGCAGTGGAGAGGAAACTCCTTACCTATGGCCTGGAAAAGGGAGAGAGAGAGAGAGAGAATACGAGTTGTACATGTTAATGATTTTACATTTTTAATCTGTTCTGTCAGTGGACATTGAGGTTACTTCTGCCTTTTACCTAATTTACTTTTATAATGCTATGAACATGCATGTACAAATATCTATCTGGCCTCATTTATCTGACTATATACTCAGAGGTGGAACTGCTGAATTACATGGTAATTCTATCAATATTTCTTTTCTAAGATGCTGGTCTATGTTCAAATTATTGTTTGTATTACATTGTATTCCTTACCTAAAGTAATATTTAAAATTTAGGAGGAAATGCAATTTTCTTTTTCTTTTCTGTATGTGTGCAGGAAGACACATGCAACAAGAAGTTTGTGGAAGTCAAATGACAACTTTCTTAATTTTGAACATTTCTGTGGGTCCTGAAGATTTAATTATTCAGGCTCTCAAACTTGGACAAGCGTCTTTACTTCCCCCCCCCCCAGCCATCTCACCAGCCCCTCATGTATCTTTTATGATAAAATTTTCTGTTAAAAATAAGCAAACTGGGGCTGGAGAGATCGTTCAGAGGTTAAGACTCTGTCTCACAAGCAGAAGTTCCTGATTTGGGATTCCAGGTTCCATGTAAAAACATCATGTGGGAAAAGGAGATGGCCTGCACTTCCTGATCTGGTGGGCGGAGCCTGGGAAATCCCAGAGTGAAGCAAGAAGGAGGTAGAAGCGATCCAGGATGATTCCCAAAGTCACCCTTGGTCCTCCAGAGGGACACACAGTGCCCTCTGATACACACACACTCACACACACACACACACACACACACGATAGATAGATAGATAGACAGACAGACAGACAGACAGACAGACAGATAGATAGATAATTATTTAAAAAAAAAGAAAATAAACAAGCAAATGAAATTGAAATCTAAGAGTTAATAAGAAAAAGTAAAGTTTTTTTATATAAATATGTCAGGAAGAAGATGTTTATTTTCTAAAGTACAACACTGAATCATTGATATAATCACCTTAATCATGTGGGTTTTAACACTCTTACTTTAGAAGTTCAATGTTAATACAGTAAATTTGAACTGAAAAGATAAAACAACACAAAAATGTTTTAAACAAAGTCAGGAAAATGAGTACTTGACAAATACGGATTTTTTAATAGCTTTAGAAGATCAGTGTATGTGTCTACTGAAAGAAATAGCATTTATATTCTAAAATGTGACACCAACTTTGAAGATAATTAAAATAACAAAAAGAAGATGACTTTGGAAGTAGCAGCAGCAAAGTAATACAGACAAGAGTAATCTAGATTCAGATGATAACCAGGAGGAGGGGAATGGAAACACCAGAGCATCTCTGATGTGGGAAGCACTTCTACCACTCCAGTGCTCATTTTGAGTTATGACCAAATCTAGTAAGGCTTGGCCTATTACTAACACACTTGTTTGAGCACTTTTATTTTCACATTAATTCATATCCTCATGAGTAAGAACAAAGGATAATGGTTTGAGAATTACTACACTTTGACCCAAGAGAACTGATAATTTAATACTTCTAGTTCTTGAATGAGGTGTTACTGAGGAAGGGGTGTTTATAATAAAAAGAGCCCTGTAAAAATAGTGTTGAATTTTCAGTGAAATATTTAGGGGCTATTAGTGGAAATAATGGGAAGCTTTGGGGGATTCTAGTAAGAATAAAAGGATAATATAAAAGGGCCTAGAAGCTAAAGCCACAGGCAAAAAAAGGTGAAATTTATCTCAAGGTATTTAGGAAGCTGGATATAGTTGTGAAGACTTATAATCTCAGCACTCAGTTGGCTAAGGCAATGGGATCTCTAGTTTCAAGCCTGCCTGGGATATATAGCAAGACGTTGTCTCAAAACAATGAAATGTTTTTTAGGGGCAAGGCATATAGTTTCTCTAGTGTGCTTCCATAGCATCTTTGAGGCCCTGGATTTGATTTCCAGCACTTTAAAAAAAAGATGTTTTTACCTCAAGACAAAGAACAGATACGCAGTGTAAAGCAAAACTAAAAAAGAGCTCAGTGCTGAGCTGAAGAAGCAAAAAGAGAAAATAAGCAAGAAAAAGAAATTAGATGGAAAAAAATAAATGTTCTCATAGAAAAAGAGAAAATAATAGTTGTGGCAACAGAGATGTCCCTCCTGAGAGGATGGCGGGATCTGTAGGTGTCTGTGGAAAGAATTAGGCAGCAGAAGAGACACACATGTTAAAAGGCAGAGAGAAGAAAAAGGAAGAGCAGATGACAGTGCATAAGAAGGAAACACCAGACAGAGCTAGCTTGATAGTGACAGCCTTTCCTTACAAGCAAAAGGACCTGAGTTCCCAAACTCAGATCCCAGTAAAAATGCTGGGCAGGTGCGGCAGCCCTCCTGTGATTCCAACCTGGAAGGCAGAGCCTGGGGATCCCCAGAGCAAGCTGGCCGGCCGGAATATCCCTAACGGCCTCCTTTGGGTTTAATTAAATACGCAGGCTCACAATCATAATATGGAAAAGTGATCAAAGATGATTCATATTATCACCCTTGGACCTCCACAGGCACACGCACACACGCGTGTGTGCACACGCACACACACGCGCATGCACTCATGCACACCATCCATGTACACCTACCATATGCAAACACACACATATGCACATACCCCATACGCACATACATAAAAGGAAAAAAAAAAGGAAGCATGACTTATATAACATAAGGTAACGTAACAGAAATGCTGTTAACTGTTAAGAGTGATTGATAAGCTGTTTAGTTGGATCTTTTGCTGTTGCGGAAATCAAGAATGTCATCTACCATAATAGCTACTTAGTTCTCACAGATTGTTTCATTTTCACCTATACATCTTTTGAAGATTGATTAGTCCCTTTTGAGTTTCTTATGAGATTTGGAATTTCTTTAGAGGTTAAAGATAGTGCTGGCAACAAGAAGACACATTCTTAGCATTTACCTGTAGTGTGGCAGGTCTCTGTGCTCTACACCATTTATACTTATCACTGTATGACCTCAGAGAAGCTGCAGTCAACAAATACAACAGTTTACTGATCTGTATCTGTGGACAGAAGCTGATTCCTAATATATTTTAAAGCCACACTTTGTCAGCATTCAGGATTATACTCACTTTTTCCTGTAGTAGGTGTACTATATGTTTGGAACAACAAAATGAAAGATAACATCATGGTAGCAGAGAAGCAGAAGTCATTAGAAATGCCAGTCATGGGGCTGGAGAGGTGGCTCAGGGGTTAAGCCTCTGCCTTGCAGGCAGAAGGTCCTGAGTTCGGATCCTAGTCCCCACGAGTAGACGCCAGGTGGAAGCGGGGACGGCCTGCGTTTCTGGTCCTGGTACGGCAGAGCCTGTGAATCCCGGGGCAGAGTTAACAAGTAGGAAGGAGGTAGAGACGGTCCATGGTGGTTCCCGAATTCCCCCGTGGTTCTACACACACACACACACACACACACACACACATGCACAATTGAGTAAATAATAATAATAATAAAGAAATATCAGTAATACTTGTGTGTAGAAATTTCTTTGTAATAGAAAGCTGGTGTGAGGCCACTTCTGTTCTAAACGAAGTTAAGATTCTGTAACACGATCAAATCGTCCGTACTTCATTGATTTCTCTCACCAAGTGAATGCTGCCAACTTCTGTAGCAGATAGGCAGGAAAATATTTAGCAACTTTAGACTTCCTCTGAGTTTCAGAAGAAAGGAAAAAAAATCCAAGAATTATTATTTCAGGGGACTAACTTATGACAAATTTTTAGAGGCAAATACTTTTAGAGTTTGCCAACTTTTTTTGTGTGTGAGTGCTGGCATGTACATGTGTGTACGTGTGTGTGTGTGTGTGTGTGTGTGTGTGTGTGTGTAAAAGAGGTCACTATGTGTACCTGTGGTGGCCCAAAGGTGGCTTCAGTAATCCAGGAATCATCCTGGATTGCTCTACTTGCTTATTGCTTTGCCCCGGGATTTACCAAGCTCTGTCTTCTAAGGCCCAAAATGCCGGCTGCCACCATTTCTACCCCAAAATTTTTAGTTGGGATCTGGGATCTGAACTCAGGTTTTCCTATTTGTAAGGCAAAGGCCTAACTCCTGAGCCATCTCTTCAGTTCAAGTTTGCCAACTTTTTACAGAGCAAGATTCCAGTCATTGAGCAAGAACCCCAACAACTTAAAGAATGAAGACTTTTTTAGTGACATTTAAATACTTAGTGACCCATGCTACAATTCTTGGAATAAGACTACAGAGTTGTCCTCTGTCCTATACACACTATAATAAAATAAATTTAAAGTTCTTTGGTATACAAATAAATTTACCATTAAAGCTAAAAGAGCAAATTTGCTATTACAGTTCCTCTTTATGTTGCTGTGAAACAATGCATATACAACTTTAAGGAGAGAAAGAGATTGATTTAGCTTATGGTTCCAGAAGGGAGATATAGCCCATGGTGAAGGCACAGAAGACGGCAGGCAGCAGAAGTTGGAGGCCACTTCAGGTCACGCCTGTCATTGTGGAGGCAGAGAGAGCAAGAGAGAAACTGTAAGAGGAAGCAGAACAGGCTACAAAACCTCAATAACCCTCCCACCCCTGTGACTTGTCTTCCTCCAGCAAGGTCCACCTTCTAAAGGTGCCACTACCTTTCCAAACATCAACACCAGCTAAATATTCAAGCACATGAGCTGTAGGGGACAAATCACATTCAAACCTGGCTTTGCATACTAATTAGATGGTTGTGTCGTGATGAAATGGTTTGCCGAGTCCCTATCCAACTAATCTGGTAGAATATGTCTCAGTTTGGAAAAGATGGATTCAAAGTAACATGTTTTGGGATAAGGACATGGCTTTATTTAAGAGAAATAAGGAAAAATATGGGAATTGTCAGGCCTTGGTGTTTCTTTCCAGCTCAGGCCTAAAGCCTGTCTCCTGAGGAAGGTCACAGTAACGCCCATGAACAGGGGCTGGACACTCTCTCCTAGATAATTTGGGTTTTGCCTCAGGCAGGAAGAATTCTGGAAATTAGGAGTGCCCCTTACCTAGGTTTTGTTTTTTTGGGATAATTCAAGTTTTGCCTCTGGCAGGATGAATTCTTCTGGGAATTAGGAGTGCCCTTTACCTGCTCTTAAAGTTTTTTTGAAACTAGCTTCCTGCTCTCTGTTCTAGAGAGAAGCCTGCTTTTTAAGTTTCAGTCAAATACTAAATAGAAATTTCATGTCTAGTCATTTACGATAAGTAGACTTGTTAGCCAGAATGTGTGCACTGATTTTAAGGAAATTAGAGATAACTTCTAGAATCTTAAAACATAGGTTGGGTAAGATTCCCACCTATGTACTAACTCAGAAATTCCAGAAGTATAAGACTATGCTATCAGTCCACTAGAACCTTAAAAGAAACTGTGATACCCTCTTACCCTGGCTGAAGGCCAAGGAAGAGACCATCATGCCAGAAAGTCTAGATGCCAAGACTGCCCCTGGAGATGGTATTTGCCATCCAAACTGGGAGAATCCATGTCAGAAGCAAAGGGGGCCGTGTCTTTCCTACCCCAAACAGCACTCTTATGAGAAATCACAGAGATGGACCATCTGAGTGCACTCCCACCAATGATCACCTCCTCCCCGAAAGACACACCCTCGGCATATGGGGCCTGACTGGACCCCAGGTTTGGAGTATGCATGGTTCACAGATGGGTCATCTAACTGATGGCAATACGCTTCTGGAATTCCTCAAAGGAAGACATAAGCAACCTTACTATTAAAGGAATAGAAGGATGCTATTATAGAAGCTATTCTTTTAATAATTATATTGCTTAAGTGTTTTCTTCAGTGCATACCTCAGTGCTCCATCGACAGAACCAGCTATAGCTTATGGGCCAAATCCAAATCAAGGCCCCCTTAGAGATATAGTTTAAGCTTGGATAGTAGAGACTATATGAGCTGTATACATCTTCCCAAGTTAGAACCTGCTGCCATGCCTGGTGCCTATGTCGACCTGCCTGACTGAGAGTATCAACCTGGAGAGGACAACAGCAAAAGCTCATGCTGGGACTTATGGGGTGTTGGGGACTTCTATAGTTAATTGTAAAATATGTTCCTTGCTAAAATCAAAAGGAGATCATTCTGCCTCTGTGTATTTTTTTAAAAAAGCAGTTAAAATGTGGGCTCAGCCCCATAGCTATCCGGTGAAGCATTATAGATTAGATAAGTTTGGAAATACTGAGAGAATGTTTCTGTTAAGTGCCTTTGCCCTGAAGCAATGGGTTAGGTTCTTGAAAACAGGGTCCACCCTGAAGGTGATTTTGCTGATTACCTATTGTATATGCAACATTCTTTACCCCAAAATTTTCTGTATAAAAGTTGTCACGAAAGTTTCAATAAACGAGTTCAGGATTCACTCGGACGAGAGGGAGCCGCATGTGTTCTGTTCTCCACCCGGTCCTGGGTAGTCCTGGTCTCGAGGCCGCGACTCTGGTCTGTGGCAATGGTTAGTCTCAACTGTCCAATCAGCACTTGGAAGGTGGATCTGCAGGCTCACTATGATGAATTATCTGGTTAAGGATGGCCTCTAGGCAAGAGTGTCTTGATTGCTTCGGCTGAGGTGGGAAGGCACCTCAGTTGGCACCATTCTCTGTACCTCATAAGAAAGGGTAGCACTGGCAAGTGGGCTGGCATGCATTGGTTTCTTCCTTCTCCTTTTGACTCCCTCAGCTCCTGCTGGTATGACTCTATTGCCATGAGGACTGTAACTTGGAATTATAAGAGTTCAACTCTTGCCAAGCTAAATTTCTTGGGTCAGCAGCAGGACTCACCCAGAATCAGGCCCAATCTCTCTTCATCCTAAAGCTTTGGGAACCTTGCGGAAGAGGAAGCAGTGAAAATGTAAGAATTTAAAGATGGGGGGGGCTGGAGAGATGGCTCAGGGGTTAAGCCTCTGCCTTGAAGGTGGAAGGTCCTGAGTTCATATCCTAGACCCCATGTATAGACGCCGGGTGGAAGCAGGGGCGGGCGGCCTGCATTTCTGGTCCAGGTAGGGCGGAGCCCGTGAATCCCAGGGCAGAGTAAACAAGGAGGAGGTGGAGGCGGTTCATGGTGGTTCCCGAGTTCGCCTGTGGTTCTACACACACACGCACACACACAATTGAATAAATAATAAATAATTGAAAAATTGAAAAAAAAAGAATTTAAAGATGGGGAAGTTCACTATTAGACAAGACATTCCATTCAAGGCAGGACTGCTGCATCTAGAAACTCACTGTAGTGAGACTTGTTCTTATCAAACCTGCATAATGACTGGCATACCAACATGTCCCCATAGACCTAGGAACTCAAGAATGGTAAGAACACACAGTGAAAACCTTGGGGACTAAAGCTGGATGAGTGAGGGGAAATGCCCCTATCAGTGGGTGGCTTGAAGAGAGGCAATTTGGTACACCACAAGAGACCTGAACCCCCTCAGGAGTAGACAAACCAGAGAGAACCCTGGGGTCCATAGAAGCAGACAGGCAGGAGAGTGGGATAGATTGATAAAGGGAAGAGAGGGGGTGGAGGGAGAGGGATGAAGGGAAGTAAGGATGAGTACTCAATATGCTTGTAAAATTAGAAAAATAAGAATAATTTTTTAAAAAAGTTGCTTGGGTCAGGTATTTTGTTGCATCAATGAGTAATGAAACTAAACACACAGTAAGTGTTTCAGTCCATTGAGCCATCTCTTCATCACGCATGCCACCTGGTATTACCTGATTTTTCTTATATTTTTAAATGAATTGCCACAAATAGTTATGGTATATGAGTATGTCACGTATAGAGGTAGATATAGTCTAATTGCTTGCTCTGTAGAACTTATCTAGTAGGTAAGTGGAGTTCAGTTATTTTAAAGCAAGAGAGCAAATTGTATTAGAGATGGGAACTGGGTGTAAGGAATAGAATTGAGAAAAGACTTTCTGTAGAATGTTGCATTTGATTGACCAAGGAGATGGCTCAGCAGGTAAAGGTGTTTGCATGCAAACCTGGTAATGAGTTCACTCTCAGGCTTACATCATGGAAGGACAGAACTGACTTCCAAAAGTTGTCCTCTGACCTCCATGTATGCCTTATTTTTTTCTCTCTTTCTCAAATAAATATTAAAAAGTTGCATTTGAGATGCTGTTTAAAAACCACGCTAAGGGGGCTGGAAAGGTGGCTCAGCGATTAAGCGATTAAGCCTCTTGAGTTCGGATCCTAGACCCCACGTATAGACGGAAACGGGGGCGGCCTGCGCTTCTGGTCCTAGTAGTGCGGAGCCTGTGAATCCCAGGGCAGAGTAAACAAGGAGGAGGTGGAGGCGTCCATGGTGGTTCCCGAATTCGTCCGTGGTTCTACACACACACGCACACACACACACAGACACACACACGCACACACACACACACACACACATACATACACACGCGCACACATGCACAATTGAATGAATAAAAACAAAACAAAACAAAAAAAAAAACACGTTAAGGGGGCTGGAGAGGTGGCTCAGGAGTTAAGCCTCTGCCTTGCCTCCTGAGTTCGGAGGCGGCTCGGGCTTCTGGTCCTGGTAGGGCGGAGCCTGTGAATACCGGGCAGAGTAAACAAGGAGGAGGTGGAGGCGTCCATGGTGGTTCCTGAATTCGTCCGTGGTTCTACACATACACATATACATACTCACACATACATACACGCGCACACCACGCACACAATTGAATAAAAAAAATTTTAAAAATTAAAAAAAAAAAACACGCTAAGAAATGCCACCGTCATTAGTTTCTTTACAGCTTAGACCATGACCTCCATGCTAGCTTTTTCCCCTTGAGTATAGAGCACCCTGAAACTAATTGTTTGCCAGAGAACTTCATAAATTTAAGCCACAGTGTTATCATTTTAGACTTCATTTGCTGGAAATGTAGTATATCCCATTTACCTGTAACAGCTCATTTGCTGTGGTTTGTTTTTCTTCCTTTCTTTCTTCCTTTCTTCCTTCCTTTCTTTCTTTCTTTCTTTCTTTCTTTCTTTCTTTCTTTCTTTCTTTCTTTCTTTCTTTCTTTCTTTCTCTTTCCTCCTTTCTTTCTTTCTTTTTCTTTCTTTCTCTCTCTCTTTCTCTTTCTCTCTTTCTTTCTCTCTCTTTCTCACTTTTCTTAAGTAAAACAACCATGGCAGGGCCATAAATGCATGGATAGATTAACCCCTTCTTGACTTCATAAACCTCTCTTCTAACATATTGCTTTGCCAGATGTTCTCAGACTTCTTTCAAGTGTGTAAAAAGTAGATTTCTATGCTAGTTTTTCATGAGAAGAGTATGTGGTTTGCTTTTATTTTTAACTTTATTCATTCTGTGTGTGTGTGTGTGTGTGTGTGTGTCAGAGGGCACATGTGTCCCTGTGGATGGCCAAAAGTGACCTTTGGGAATCATCCTGGATTGCTTCTACCTCCTCCTTGCTATGCTCTGAGATTTCACAAGCTCCGCCCACCAGGTCCAGAAGTGCAGCCCCCCTGGCATTATACATGGGACCTAGGATCCAAACTCAGGACCTTGTGCCTGGAGGCAGAATCTTAACCCCTGAGCCATCTCTTCAGCCCTGCTTCTTTTTTAAATTATGACACCGTTAATATTAGCAGAAAGAGACTGATTTTATCTTATATGAGAGCATATGCTGTTAGAGATTAACTGCTCTCCCCAGAGGCTGCTCTGTGAGTTGGGAAGTGGAATACTTGGTCTTGAAATATTTCTGTGTTTAATTCAGAGGTCACCACCCCCTCCCTTTTAAATGGTCAACACCTGAAATCTGGCATTTGGAACTACTACTGCCCTCTTAGCTTACCATCTTCAAGTTAATGTCTACATCTTCATAACAATTAGCGTGTTTTCCAGTCATGATTTATTTGTCAGGGAGGTTAGGAGTTTTCTGGAACCTGAAATCTGTCCTTGGTAGAGATGATTTCTGGATAATTGCCTATTATTTTCTGTAGAATTTCCATTTTTAGAGTGCACATTACGCCCAGCTCTACAGCCTTTGTTTCTTTGGCAGGAGTATTTTTTTTTCCTCCATCCCTGGCCCTGTTTAAATAATGACTCACTTGGGCTCTGGGGCTTTGCTTCATAGGCTCATTCAGGGGCCACGTTCTACCCTTGTCTTCTTATTATTAGTTTTCTGTTTAGAATTTTGTTATATCCTGTGGCACAAGGAGTCATTTGTGGTTATTGTTGGAGGTGGGGGGGGTGAGGAGTACCACCCCCAAAGTAGATGGGCGTTCCAGCTATGTCCTCAATCATGGCCCCTTCATAGCAGCTAGTATACTTAGGATAGTACAGAAAGAACATCTTTAGAGAAGCAAGGCCTACTGGAGGATTTTCAATACCAAATGATTGAGGAGAAGTATTCTCCACAAAGATATGAGTAGCAGTTTCATGAAGATAAAGACTCCCTGGTGGAATGTTGGCGGGAGGAGCACTCAGGGATGGATACCAGGAGTTTCCAGAGGGAAATCGTTCCATGAAGAACTTGATCTAACCTATGCTGGGTTTTAGTTGAGGAAAGCACCAGACCATCTCCCTCCCAAGCCCGAGTTTTGAATTTTCATTCGCTCCCAGCCTTCTGAACTTCGTCTAATGATGATTTCTTAATTTCTTTTCCTTGTAGTTTTAACAGTGTATGCCAAGGAACTCACATTCTCTTCCGGGAATTCAGTTTCATCCAAGCCACACCTCATAACAGGGCATCCTTTTTACGGGCCTTCTGGAGATGCTTCCGAACTGTAGGCAAAAATGGTGGTAAGTCTTCTCAATTCCATCTTTTTCTCACTTGCCACCCTCTTTTCCTACCTCTTTTCTTTTTTTTTTTCACACATCTATCTTTCTTTTGTTCTTATAAATACTGTTTGACAATATGCTATTTAAGGCTTTTAGAATACCTTCTTTCAAGGGCAGATGTCTATTGCGCCAGAAATCTTACTGTCCACCATCTTGAGTCAAGTGTAGCTCTAAAGAGGTAGCTCAAGAGTAAGCCTTTGCCTCTGACATACACACACAAATAAAAACAAATAAATAAAAATAAAAAATAGCCAAGTGTAGTTCTGAGGGCTGTGAGCACCTTTACAACAGCTCTTCCTGTGTTGCAGTCCACCTACATGGTTGCTGATAAATGGCCATCAAAAGCCTTAAGGGAATAAGAGGTTTATTTTCTTACTGATAGTTCAATTATAGTCTGTCCAGCTTGACGGGAGAGCATGCACCAACACAAGGGCCAAGAGAACTGGCAACACCATCTCTACTACATAATGGCCTAGAGAGGGACGATCCTTACTTGCTAGACCAGCATGTCTGGCCAAGTGTACATAAGGATTCCAAGTTCCTCAATCAGCTCTCTGTATTTTGTTCAGGGCCTAGTCCTTCCCATCGTGGACTGGGTCTGCCCCATCAACTAGACAATCTCCTTCAGGTTCGTGCTGGGCTTAACCCAACCATTAATTCTCCACAAATGTGCCCAGAGCTCAAAACTTCAACAGTCAAGTTGACACTTATGCCCAACTGTGACACCTTGGTAGGCACTACAATGCCATTTTGTAGCTACGAAACAGGAGCAGAAGGTTATGTAGTTTGAAAGATTACAAAGTAAATTCTGTGCCTATAGTGATACCCCTTCAACCTGGTCTCAAAGCCCCTGCTCTTGGCAAATATTAAATACTTAATAAGTACAAGGAATAATATGATATTAAATACTTAATAAGTATAAGGAATAATATGAATACTGGTATATCACATTTCATAGCAGTTTTGCTTTACACATTTCTATTCTTTGCAGTTTCAAGGTTTGTGGCAAACCTATATCAATCCAACTCTAGCTAATATACTGATACCATAGCTTCAGCAGGTGTGTGTGTGTGTGTGTGTGTGTGTGTGTGTGTGTGTGTGTGTGTGTGTTATGTCTCTGTCTTTTTGGTGATTCAAAATATCAAACTTTTTCATTATTACTCTATATTTTACAGTGATCTCTGATTTCACTATTGCAATAGCTTGGGGTGCCATGAACACACATATGACAGAGAATTTCATATTTAAATGTTGTACATGATCTGCATGCTTGAGCCATCAACTAGCCTTTTCTCCATGTCTCTTTCTCTCCTTTGAGACATTGATTGAGTCATTAGTTCAGAAAGGAAAGGAAGGAGAAAAGTGCAGGAGAAAGGGAGGGAAGAAGGTTAGGATGGGAAAAGAAAGAAAGAAGGATCATCTTACTTTTTTTCATTTTTTATTATTATTTCCGCTCATACAAACTTAATATGTACACCGGTTCCCTCCCTCCCTCTTCCTCCCTCCTACCCCCTTACTTCCCCTCCCCTAACCCCTCCCTCCCCATCCCCCAGTGCCCCCCCCAATTCCCGGAGAATCCTTTAATGTGCATGCCAGACTCTCCTCTGGGCTCTCCTCTCTGATGACGTACAAGGACCCAGTGGCTTTTCCCTGAACCCTTTCCTGTGTTCCCCTTAAGCATAGGAACACTACTATGGCTGTCAATTCCTTGCCTCCAAGGATCTTGGTGCCTTTAGCAAATACTAGACTTTATGGGGTCAGTAGTGTGTGGGACATTGTGCAGGGCATGCAAAGACCTATTATGATTGCTTTGGCCCTAACTTGTGTGGAGTATCTCACATATCATTGCTCCTCCTAACCTTGTGCTCTTACAATCTTACCGCCCCCTCTTCCGCAAATTTCCCTGAGCTTCAGGATGGGGAGAGATTAGGCTGGCCTAGTCCTAGGTGGTTGATATAGAGTCTCTGAAGTTCTGGATTATGGTTTGTTGATTGTCTTTTGCAGTTTTGCTGCTCCTGTAATGCCCTTCACTCCATCCTGATGGGTATTGTATTTCACCCCTTGCAGTCCTTGATGGAGGCCTATTTTCTGTGCTGTAACATGGTCCCCTCTCTCCTTGTGTCTGATGTGGCCCTCCTACCCCATCCCTCCTGTTCATAATCCTTGCAATTACTGTAGGTATTACAGAGATTTATCTTTGAGTGTCTCTAGGTAGGCTGGGTGGGTTTGGTACTAGGAGCCACCTATTAGGGAGTACATACGGAGCTTAATTTTCTGGGTCTGGGATACTTCACTTAATATAATTGTTTCTAATAACATCCATTTCCTGGCAAATTCCAGTAATTCATCGTTTTTGATGGCTGAGTAGTACTCTATTGTATAGATGTACCACAGTTTCCTTATCCACTCATCAACTGTTGGACATTTGGGTTGATTCCATGACTTTGCTATTGTAAACAGTGCTGCTATGAACATGGTTGTGCTTCTGCTATCGAGGTGAATTTTTGCTGTATGGGGAGTTATTCCCAAAAGTGGAATAGCAGGGTCAAATGGCATTTCAATCTTTAATTTCTTTAAGAATCTCCAGACGGCTCACCAGAGTGGTTGTATGAGCCTGCATTCCTACCAGCAATGTAGGAGAGTTCCCCTCTCTCCACATCCTCTCCAGCAGATCATCTTATTTTTTTACAGGGAGAAGGTTTTAGTAGTCTGGATAGATTAAACTAGCCATAACATTCTCCTGAACCAAAGCTATCCCAGAGCAAGTCCTTAACCCTCTTCACCTCTGCAGAGGCTCAGAGAAGCTACAGAAGAAAAGTCTGATGCTGCAGAGGGTGGTTTGTGAGGTCGAAGGAGAGAAGCCATTTCTGTGTCATTGAAATTCAAGGCGATGCAGCAAGTGCTAGGTCCAGTGGAGCCGACGGAGGAAGGGCAGTCCTAACCGACAACTTCTCGGGCAACTTGAAACAGTCTTCTGTTGGAAGAAGATGACATCTAGGACTAGGCATCTACGGAGCAGTCGGCGTCTAGTCTCGGAGCTCAGAGGACAGCTGCCTGTCTTGCTAAGGGCTGTGCGTGCAGCTGGTGACTTGAAGCTGACGCCACTGCTCATTTGCATCCCGAAGATCCCAGGTCCCCTGAGCATCACACTAACCTCTGCCTGTGCCCTGCAGCCTGGATGGCTGGCTGCACACCTGGTTACCGTGTGGGGTGCTGAGCATCAACCTGATGCTCGTAAAGATTCCTTTATGAGTGCTCGCTGCCGGTGCACTGGTCAGCTGGAGCGCTGGTGGAACGGGTGAAGACCTTAGTGCTGTTTTCATGCCTGTCAATGCAACGCCCGTTCCACAGCCTGTGGATCAAGGAATGATTTTTTGGAAGAGGAGGATGGGGGAAATAAATGAACTTTTTAAAAATGTTAGCGTGTATATTAAAGAAAACAAGAATGTAAGAAGCAAAGAACAAAATTATCCATGGTCACAAGCTTTTCAATCAGACATGTCCTTCAGGTCCTGTATATGTATGTATACATGTTCCATTTTAGGTGATTTGAGATCATACAGTATGGGTCATGCTTTTCCACACATTGTGAATGTTCACCAACTCCAGCTTTCAAAGCTACATGAATATTTTCATAGCAAAGATTACACTATATCCACTCTATTAAAAAAATCCTCATCCTTCTTCCTGAGGGACAAAAAATTCACTAAAGACAAAAAGGCCAGAGGCCTCTAGATAGAAGTTTTATTTAGTGCTCAATTATGGTTAAAATTCTGAATTCTCTGAAATACTGAATTTCAAATGATATATAATGCACTAGAATATACTGAATATATTCTACCTAGCTAGCTAGCTAGCTAGATAGATAGATACAATCACATTAGAATTGATACAATCACAAGAATTGCTATAATCGATATATATGTACATATACATATTTAGAGAGAGTATTTTGAGGAGAGTGTATCAGCTCTACATTGTTAAAATATTAGCAAGAAGATGTATTTCTACTGAAGTCATGCATCATATAGTATTGCAAGAAGATGCACATCCATCAAAGTCCCTCTGCCAATTACACATGTGCACACTCTCCCTGTAGACTTTCTTTTGTCCCTATGCTGTCAGCCTAGTGAACAAGTGCCCAGTGGTAATATAATAATTCCATGTCCAAGATGCATCTTTTCTGGTTGGTTAATTCACTAGCTCCCAGGATATCTATAAAGCTTAAATGTGAAATAATGAAATTTGCTCACAATAAATACAAGTACTTTACCAAAAATGCACAAAAAGATCTGTGGTTATAGCTGAAAACCATCTTTCAGATGTAGAGATTCTAGCAAAGAATCTTCCTCCCTCTTCATCACTCTAAGGAATAATTTCTGCTTTAAAGTCTTTTAAGAATTTAAATCTATTTAATGACACAATAGTTGTTATAAATAGTAATTCCTCTGATGCATCTGAACAAAGCAAACTGAAAAACTTCTGGAAAAGATTCATCACTGTTAATGCCATTAGGAGTGTTTGTGATTAGCCAAGTGTTAATGGTTTGGATGTGAATTACCCCATGGGTTCATGTGAGTGAATACTTGATTCCCAGCTAGTAGCAGTACTTGGGAAAGTTGTGGAATCTTTGGGAGGTAGAGCCTTGCTCAGGAATGTCATAGGGGTGGAGGGGAAGTAGGGGGAGGGAGGAAATAACCCAGTCTGCTGCAGTGTTAACACCTGGCCTGATTCTGCCACAATGTCTTCTCTGCTTGCCACTATGATTTCCTCCATGATGGACTTCATCTCTTCTGGAAACACAAACCAAAGCCTTTTTCACTTAAGTTGCTTAGATCGGAGTATTTTGTTACAGCCACAGAAGAGTATCTGCAATAGCAGGTTTGGTGGTGTAATCTTACCACTCAGAAGTACAGACAGAAGAATCAGGACAGTTCAAGATCACAAGTCAAAGCCAACACAGACTATCTGAGACCTTGTTTCAGAAACAAACAAAAGTAATATTCATGATTCATAGAAGGTGATTAGAAAAATCATTAACAGGACTTTGAAGAAGTTGATTCCAACCTTCATGGATGATGGTGAGAAATTCAAGACTTCAGCAGAGAAAATAACTACGGAAGTGGTAAAACATGGTGAGAACTAGAATCAGAGGTGGAAGCTGAAGATAGAATGGAATTGATTCAATCTTATAAAACTCTGATGAGGGGACTGAAGGATGACTCAGGGATTAAGCTTCTGCCTTACAAGCAGAAGGTCATGAGTTCAGATCCTGGATCTCAGGTGGAAATGTGGAGGGCCTGTAGTTCCTGGCTGAACGACAGAGCCTGGGATATCTATAAAGCTTAAATGTGAAATAATGAAATTTGCTCACAATAAATACAAGTACTTTACCAAAAATTCACAAAAAGATCTGTGGTTATAGCTGAAAACCATCTTTCAGATGTAGAGCAAAGCAAAGAGGAGCTAGCACAATCCAGGGTGAGTTCTGAAGTCACCCTTGGGCCTCCACAGTCACACACACAGTGCCCTTTCACACACATACACACACACACACACACACACACACACACACACACACACAGTCATACATGTAAAAAAAAACTGATGAGGAGTTGCTTTCTGTTGTAAGCAGAAAAGTTTCTGAGCACAGAATCTATTCTTGTAAAGACATTGCAAACAAGGCATTGTGCAAACTTGGTTGATAATAATACAGTGGCAGGTTTTAAGAGGACTTAACCAAGTTTTAAAGAAATTCTCGATTGTGTGTTAATTGCTATCAAACAGCATCACAGAATAGAGAGAAATAATAAATAAGAAAGAATCAGTAGATAGAATAGATTTCATTATTTTAGGAACTTGGTCTAGCCATTCAACTTAGCACCTTCCTGGTTGGTTGGTCAGCAGCCATCAACACTGAGGCCACTCCCTTCACCAGCAAAAAGATTCTGATTCATTGAAGGATCAGATAATCATTGCATTTTTTTTAGTGATAAAATAGTTTTAAGTATGTCTATAGTGTTTTTAGACATTGTACTATTGCATACTTAAATGCAAAAATGTGTGATAAATGTAACTTTGCACTATAAAACTGAAAGAATTGTGTAACCTGCTGTCTTGGAAGTTGTGTTAGTGACTTTAGTAAAGGTAGTCTGAAACAAAAAGTGACATATTTCTGAGATATGCCCGTATTAAGAAGGAAATTCCTGAGCAAGGGTGGGATGAGGAGATGCGGCTGAAGAAAGAAGTAGATTAGAAAAGGTTCTGAAACTGGTTGTTTGATCTAAATTGGGAAGGAAGGGTAGGGGTTATCCATATGAGCCGAGAAGAGAATGGACTCTGGGAAGAACATGAACAAAAACATAAATGATTCTTAACTGTTTAAAGAACTAAGATCACAATAACTAGAGCTTGTAAGAAAGACAAGGAACGATGAGTCTGCAAAGCATCTGTGAAAGTGGAAGAGTCACATTCTAAAAACCCTTTTTTCTCATAAAAATTAAATTTTTTCATTCATTTGTTTGTTTGTTTACTTCTGCATTCATAAATAAATGTGTGCTGGGGATTGAGGCCAGATCCTGTTCATGTTAGCTAAACAAGTGCTCCCTCCCTGAAGCCAAGAAATTTTATTTATTCTTTTGATATTGTTACAAGGTTCTAAGGTAGGTAAATATGATGTTATCTGAGTTGTGAAATATCATTCTAAAGACAGCGTGGAGGATGAGAACATAGAAGTCTGTTATCCAATCTGAGCCAAAAGGAAGATAGTATCCATGGAGATGGGAAGGGGCACTTGCAAAGATAAACTCAGGATTTAGTGATTGGATTTGGAGTGTAAAATGAATTAGAAGGCCAGTGAAAATTCCCAGGTTTCTGGTTTAGGCAGCTGTATTAGAGAGGAAGCCTGGATCTGATAGCAAAGGCCTCTCATCATGAGGAGGGTGATAAGTTCAAGGCCTGCCTCGACTACAGAGTGAGTTTAAGGACATCCCAACAGCTTAGTGAAATTTTATCTCAAAATAAAAAGGAGCTTAGGATTTAGCTTATTTTCTATGCATATAGGAGGTAATAGGTTCAATCCCCAGTATGCCACACACCACACACACACACACACACACACACACACACACACACACACACACATACACACGTAAATATTAGAGAGAGATTTGTTGAGGAAAATGTCATTGTTTGAATTTGAAAATCGTGATGAAATATAATCACAAAATTCTTCATTTTAGTCATATAAATGTATAGTTTTATCATAACTACATCCATATTGTTTCGCAGACTTTTCTCCCTTCCAGCTCCAAAAGTTTTCCATCTCGCAAATTGAAACTTGATACCATTAAACATAATTCTTCCATTCCTTCCCATCTCTACCTCCTGGAAACTAGCATTCTGTTTTCTGTCTCTGTGAACTTCACTTCTCTAGGTGCCTGATTTAAATGGAATCATATAACATTTCGCTTTTTGTGAATTCTTATTTCACTGAACCTAATAGCCTCAAAGTTCATCCATGTGGAGCATGTATCTGAATTTCCTTCCTTTTTAAGGCTGAATCTTTCATTGTATGCATAGTAAATTATATTTTTGATTATCCATCACCCTGTGAATAGATGCTACCTTTTGGCTACCTTTTTCTACCTTTTGGCTATAAAATAATATAATATATTGGTTTTGAAAGGTTGGTATTTCTTCAAGATATAGCTAAAATGCTTAATAGCAGTAGGAAATACAAGTCGGATGCTAAGAATATAGATTTGGGGAAGTTTTGCTAAAGTGAGAATCATCTTTCTCCTCTTCCTTCTCTTTCTCCTTCTCTTTCTCCTCCTTTTTCTCCTCTTCCTTTTCCTCCTCCTTTTTTTCCTCCTCCTCCTTCCACTTGTAGCTGGCCTTATACATACCATGATGACCTCAATCTTCTAATCTTCCTGCTTGCATCTCCTAAGTGCTAAGATTGCAGGCATGCACACACAGTTTATGCAGTTCCAGGGATAGACCTAGGGTCTCGTGCATGCTCAGCAAGTACTTTATCAACTGTGTTACAACCTCAGCCCCAGCCCTAAATCCTTAAGAAAGGAGCAATGTGTACTAGAAAATGCAAATCAATTTTACATTTGAAAAACATTAGCTTTTCACTTCATTATTATATGCATAGAAAATGTTAAGAAAACATTAACTGAGCTGGGGATGTAAGTCAGTTGATAGAGTGCCTACCAAGCACACACGAAGCCTGGGTTAAATCCCCAGCGCTGCGTAAATCTGAGTTTGGCTGCACACATCTGTAATACCAGTGCTAACGAGGTAAAGACAGGAAGATCAGAAATGAAGGTCTTGCTCAGCTACATGAGTTTGAGATCAGCCTGGGCTACATGAGATCCTGTCTCATAAAACCAACCAACCAACCAACAAACCAACAAAAAAGTTTCTGGAGTCATCCTAACTTGAAATTATTCCTCATTCAGTCAACAAATATTTCTGCAAGTTCACCGTATGTCTTTAAGTCATGTTTAGAATAAGTGGGCAGGTATCGTGGCCACCTGCTTTCAGTGTATCTATAAGAACTCTCTATCTATCCCTCTATTTCTCTCCTATAATTAGTACTCTTCTACTTTATATATCGCTAACTGAAGGAGTTCTAAAACTCCTTCCTCCTGTTATCTTATTAGATAATTTCAACCATCTTAATAAATTATGTGATCGTTACTGTGCTCCTTTTATAAAAAATGAAATTTGTGCAACTTGTAGAAGGATTCAGTTACCTGTAAAGGGGCAGGTCTAATCAAAATTACTAACATGCTAATTATATACTTTTTCCTATTTGTTTCTACTTTAAACACTGCTTCTTTGAGATCAGCCATATCTGCTTCACTATTCTGCAAAAAAGTATTTATAGTATTGGTAACAGCATTGTTTCCTTTATAGAATGAAAGCTGAAAACCAGTGTAGATCAACTTTAAGTGAAGTAGCTGAGAAAACCATTGGTCTCTATGTAACACTGGTCTCTATATAAACAAAATTGACCTCCACATAAACACCTGTATACTGTGTCAAGGTAGTTTGTACTCTTTCATCACCCTCTTTCCTGATCCTTTCTTAGTCTCCTAGTCTCCTAATTAGTCAAACAATACTCACTGAATGTCTGTTATACTAGTTGAATACAATTAGAATTGGTTTCTGTGATACAAGTATGTGGAGATAACTATGGACAATGGTCCAGATAGCCTCGGGTTTGGTTTTATTTTTCCCTAATTTAGAAGTAGGGCCTCTCAAGAATTTGCTTTCACAAGGGATTCACACAGCATTTGGACTCTAAGCTTAGAGATTTCTTTATCTTTCTAGTATCAGTGGCCAAGTGATCCATCCAGCTGCTGGAAGGGAAGCACCTCCCAAGCTCTCCTGTTGATTATATATCGACATTTGTTACTATGCTGCTGACTTGCTGAGTCTCTGATTTCCTCAGGGCCAATGCAGCATTTGTATCTAAATGATGCTAAGAATCTTTCCTTAAATAGCTGGGGAATTTTTCCTGGAAACTTTGGAACATCTTCCACTCCTAGAATGTGTCAGTTCCCAGTTTCAACCCAGAATGAGCAAAAGCTCTTGGAGGCAAGACTTGAAAGGAAAAGATTTATTAAATGTCCTCCCCCCCTTTTTTTAGCTAGATGCCGCACCTACTCAATAGAGCTGCTACTATATTGTTCTGCAGATAATTTCCTTAGAACATCATGTACATATTTTAGCATTATCAAGAGGAAGCCAACTCTTCTGGGAAGTAGCAAAGGAAGACTGGAGTTCCAGCAAAACACCAAAAAATGAAGCCATCTGTAGAAAACTTAAGGGCCTGACCCCTCTAGCAAGAAAGATTTTATTTCAGTTTTTAGCAAGTACAAGGATGCAATGTCATTTCTGCATGGCTGAGTACTGAATGATGCTAATTTTCCTGTATCTGAATTTCAGATAATCTCACAGAACACTACAGTAAGCCTCTTGTTATCTAAGCAACTTTAGACTTTTGAAAACAAAAATATCCACTGAAGTATAAAAATAAAACCTTTAAAATTCATCTCCTCACTTTGGTATTTCTTTCAGTATAGAGAAAGTTATCTGAATTTTGTAAGCTTGGCAAAGACCAAAATTTCTTTGTAGTAAATCTTCACTTCTGTTTAAGAATATCAACTCAAAAGAGGGTTTTGTTTTATTGAGTTTGCGCTCAATTACAATCTAATTAAGGGCTTTGTACTTTACCAATATAAAAAAATATATATATGTATATATGGGGTATATTTTTCAGTTAATAAAATAATGATTGATCCTCTTCTACCTACAAAGAAATGTTTAGCAAGGAAATTATCCTCCTGTTACCATTAGAAAATCAGGTGTTATCGGAAACAACTATTTTCAGCCCTTGTTCACTACATGACTCTAAAGCCTGAGAGAGTTTTGTTTCTATTTCCTTTCCTTTCCTTTATTTCCTATTCTTTTCTCTCCCTCTCCCTTTTCCCCTGTTCTCCCCTCCCCAACCCTCTTCTCCTCTCCTCTTTTCTTATACAGCCCAAGCTGGCTTCAAACTCTCAATGTAGTCAAGGGTGACTTAGAAGTCCCAATCCTCCTGCCTCCGCCTCCTAGCGCTTAAAGTATAGGCTTGTGATGGCTTATCTGAGAAGCAGTTTCTAAGCAACAGTATAAGGAAAGAGGTCTACAAAGAACATGACAGTTGTCTTGAGTCAAAAAAACAGAGAATGGAATTTGGGGAGGCTGAGGTGGCTAGACTTTGCATGCTAGGATACCAGAGAAGAGGGTTGCTCAGTGACTTGAAGAGTTGCAAGTGGACGTGTGAATCTCTAGCTACAAACTTTGCATATGTTATGAATTTAAAGATCTATAGGAAACAGCAAGTCCAAGGATTCCTAGAGCATTCATTTGAGGTCTTTCCACTCAAAATACAATGGGAGTTATTAGAGAAAAGTCTCTAAGGCTTAAAAGCAAAGTACTTTAATTGTATAGACAGTCTCAATTTATAAGGGTTTGACTCAACAATCTTTTGACTTTACCATGATGGGAAAGTAATACACTTTCACTAGAAATTACTTTGAGGGATAGTGAGATAGCTCAGCAGGTAAAGGATTTGCTTGCAAACCTGGAGACCTGAATTCAAGTTACAGAAGCCCACCATGGTGGTAGGAGAGGGTTGACTTCCAAAGGCTCTCTCCCTCTCTCTCTCTCTTTCTCTCTCTTAAATAAATAAAATATTTTTAAAAGAAATGGCTTTGAATGTTGATTGTGCTAATTGGATAGCAAATATCAATTTGTCAATTAAAGGCTGTGCTCTAGGCACATCTGTGAAGAATCCCTAGTTAAGCCAAAGCCCTGAGCAAGTCTGTAGGAGGGTATCTGATTGATATGGGAAGATCCAGTATGTAGTGGGTAGGACTATTTCTTGGGCAGTTTGAAAAGATGGAGGGAACCCACTTGTTACTTTGACATACTCCATCATACTTTGGCAGACTTGCAGTCTGGCAAGTGAGGTTTGCCTCTTTCTCGCTCTCTCTCAGCAATTCCTGAGGATATAGTGTTCCTCAACTCTTGGTGTTGGTATGAACAGAGCCAAGTTGGGCTATGAAGTGTATGTAACCAAGAATTATAAGCAAGAATAAAAAGCCCCCATTTACTTAAGCTCTTTGGTTGTGAATTCATTGGCAACATTCAGAGCAACTGCAGCATGGATCTTTTCCTGAGACATGTGGTAGGTGCTTTCTTACAATGTTGGATGTTTTATATGATGCTGGGTGCTTTCTTACAATGCTGGGCAGTGGCAGTAAACTACATTTGCCATTAGCCATAAGGTTATAGGGTAAGGGACTGACTTTCTGTGGTGTATTGTGTTTTGCTATATGCATTTTTTATTTTGACATCTTTAATTTCTGATGTGTTTATTTTTTAATAGAGAGAGAGAGAGAGAGAAGACATATGTGTGGAGGTTATAAGACAACTTTCAGAGGTTGATGAACTTATTTGTGTGGACACCAAGAATTGAACTCAGGTCACCAGGTTTACACGCTACCCATTGAGTCCTCTCACCAACCTTATGATAGACTCAGCCCCATCATAAGGTACACCAAGACAAATTTAATACCCTTTGAAAGAATTGAACAAATCCAGCATTCTACAATGCAAAATTTCCAAAGCCTAGCACCTGGTGAAAAAAATAACCAGACATCAAGCCAGGCATGATGGTGATAGCCTGGCAGAAATCCCAGCTGACAGAAACTGGAGCAGAGATTGCAAGGTCAGCCTGAAGTGTGTAGTAAGGCCCTGTCTCAAAGAAACAAACAAAAAAATTAGAAGAGAATTGGGGAGATGGCTCAGTGGTTAACCCTTTGTCTTGCAAGCAAAAATATATGAGTTCAGGTATCTAGATTCCATGTAAAAACGTCTGGCAGATGTGGCAGCCCACCTTTAATTCTAGCCCTGGAAGGCAGAACCTGGGAATCCTCTAAGTGAATTAGTTAGCCAGACTAGTCCTAGTGGCATGCTCTGGGTTTAATAAGAGAATCAGACTCACAATAATAAGATGGAAAAATAATTGAGGATGATTCCTGGTCACATCTGGCCTCCACAAGCACACATAGATACTCAAGTACACTCATATACATGCACTCCCCCACATATGAACACCTACCCACATGCAAACACACACACACACGAATACACACATACGCATGTGCACCCTGTGCACGTATACATGAAAGGAAAAGGAAAAAAATTGAAGTCATTAAACTAAGCAGGAAAATATGATCTACAATCAGGAGAAAAATCAATTAATAAAAACATAGACCTCATCAATTCATGAGATCTGCAAGTTGCAATAAAAATCACCATGGCAACAGGTGATCACCAGTGTAATAGTGGCATGAGTATCAAGGAGACAACCAACAGCTTTCTGATTGAACTCAACACCCGCTTGTTACTATTAACTAGAATAAGAACCTAAAAAAGGGAAGGATCAACAGGGAAAAACAGCCAATGAACCTTTACGTAGGAAGACAGTACACCCAATTGCTCTATAAATAGCTACTATTACACCCATAGATTTCAAGAACACTTAACACTCAGCCTAGAAGTCTTCATCTACAACAGAAGTAGAGGATCTCCACACCCTGACAAAATACAGCCTAGGCTAATAAAAGAACAGTAAAGTGGACAACAATGGCCAGCCATAATGCAGTATACCAGCGACCCAGCAAGGCTCACCCAGAATCAAGACAATCTAATCTCTGCCCATCCTAAGGCTTTGGGAACCTCACAGAAAAGAAAAAAGTGAAATTGTAAGAACCTAAAGATGGGAAGGTTCACTCTTGACAAGACATTCCATTCAAGGCAGGACTGCTATACCTAGGAACTCACTGCAGTGAGACTTGTCCTTACCAGACTTGGATAATAACTGACTTACCAACATGCCCCCATAGGCTATCAAGGAATTCAAGAGAGGTAAGAACATACAGTGGAAACCTTGGGAACTAAAGCTAGATGAGTGAAGGGAAATGCCCCTATCAGTGGGGTGACCTAAAGAGAGGAAACTTGGTATGCCATAAGAATTCTGAACTCCCACAAGAGTAGGTAAGCCAGAGGGAACCCTGGACAGGCAGGAGAGTAGAAGGGAGTAGAATGAATTGATGAAGGAAAAGGAGAGAAATGGGAGGAGGGGGGATGGAGGTAAGCAGGGATAAGTACTCAATATGAATACCTACCCACATGCAAACACACACACACACACACACACACACACACACACACACACAGAGAGAGAGAGAGAGAGAGAGAGAGAGAATGATAGCAATGATGGAATTAGCAAGGATCTTAAAATAGTTATTTTAAATCATATTAGTATGCTCAAGTATATAATGAAAAACATGAGTATAATTAGGTGAAAAATTAAAAAGAGGCAAATGGTCTAGTAAGATAGCACAGAAGGTAAGGTCCCTGCTTGCAAACCTGGAGACCTGAATTCAATTCCCAGAAGCCCACATGGTGCATCTCTCTCTCTCTCTTTCTCTTTCTCTCTCTCTCTCTCTCTCTCTCAAATAAATAAATAGAATAGACAATGTGAAATAGAATTTCTTTTCTCCTCAGCCATTTTTTTGCTCTGATTTTGAAACCGGGTCTTGACAGGTTTCCCAAGTAAATCAATTCACTCTGTAGCCAAGACTGGTCTTGAACTTGACACCCTCCTTTCTCACCTCCCCAAGTAGTCCAATTAGAATTTCTACAGATGAAAAATACACCATCAAGAAGCATAATTATTCATGTTTCTTAAGTGTTTCTGTAATGATTACACCGTTTTTCTTCACCGTAGTCTTGTCTGTGTCTTAGGGAGAGGTTCTCATCTCTGTGACACAGAAAATGAAGCTGAGATTTAGAAAATCAAATAACTTGCTGTAGGACACATACACAGTGAGTAAAATGCCAGGACCTGAAGAAGCCAGGAACCCTCCGGAGTGTGTCCTTGCTTACACGTGCGCTCCATCAGGACCCAGAGATGCCGGAAACACAGATGAGTAGTGACAGAACTTGCCCTCAAGGAGCTTGTGTTCTCTGAGAAGAAGCAGACTGCTCTACAAATAGCTTCCAAGGAGTCTAAGCGATTATTAGAGCCATGTGTGAGATTCAATAGCAGTGCAAGGGAGGTAGTAATTCTTTCAGCAGAAATAGGGAAGGCTGTGCAGGAGCCAAGACAGTTGGGATGAATCCAGGAGTAGAAAGCTGTGAAGCAAATAAGTACATTCTGGCCTAAGAAAACAAGGTATTTTAAAGTATGAGGATGTGAAGTTATGTGATTTCTTTGCAAAGGGTGAGAAGTTCATTAGCACATAAGATAGAGACTTCATTAAAAATTAAAAGGAAATAATGAAAAAAATAAATAAAAGGAAATAATGCTGAAAGATTATTACAAGCCAGCTAGAGAGGTACTTTACATGTATTTGTTTATCTCATCAATGCAGAGAACCTGAGTCTGTGTAACTATTGAACTTTTTCATATTAAGAAACTGGAAATCAGGCTTGTGAGATAGATCAGTGGGTAAGGTACATGTTTACAAGCCTGGCACCCTGAATTCAGTCCCTGGAAGACCACATGGTGAAAGGAAAGTTGTCCTCTGACCTCTGCCCATGCACCATGAGTATTCTCTCTCTCTCTCTCTCTCCATTTCATAATTAGTTAAATATTTTTAAAAAGCTGAAAGAGAAATAACTTGTACATAGCACAAAGTGTTAAAAGTAGCACAGCTCAGTCACATGTAAATGTTCACGTCTGTGATTGTAGAGAACTCTGCTGAACTGCCTGCTACTCCAATCATGAGAGCGCAGTGTATCCTAAAAGGAAGTGTAAGCTGTCCTCTGAAGTTAGGAGAATCTTACCAATTCCTGAGGTGTTTTCACAGGGATACTGCAGAAGCATGGAAAATAGAATCAAGGCAGGTAAGACTGAGAGAAGCCAGTGAAAAGACTGTTAGGGAAAAGTGACAGTAGGAGAAGGCTTGATAGGTGGGGGGAAAGTTAAGAACAAATGCCAGAATCTAAAGTACTGCCAGTGTCCTGTGAACCCAACACCTGGGAGTATGAGGCAGGAGGATCAGGAGATCAAGGCCAGCCTGGTCTACATGAGACATCTCAAAAACAAAAAGATGAAACAAATATTTCCAATTTTATTCTTCTCTTCCCCCCCCCCTTTATGTTTCATTCTGAATTCACTGGGGTTTTGTCTTTGTAGTGGAGTTATGTTCCTTCTGTAGACATGCATACGTCAGTTGCAGGTGCAAAGCAACATTTGAGATGGCAGAAGTTCTTGGTCTCATGGAGCTTGTGGTATAATAACCAGAGAACTGACAGTAGCTCCTGTTTTATTGTGCTTATATTCTAGAATCAGGGAATATGGTGATGTCTGATTGTTTAATTTTTAAAACATTATTTCTTTTCTAGTGTAATTCTTTTTTTTCTCCCACATTTTATTTTTTCCCAATCATACAAGCTCAATAGGTACCCCTGTCCTATCCCTCCTTCCAACCCTCCCCAGTTCTCCCTTGCACTCTCCCCCTCGCTTTTCCCCTTCTTTACAACCCTCTCCCTCTCTCCCCTTCTCCCAGTGCCTCCCCCTTCCTCCCTCCCATCCCCTGGAACATCTTTTTGTGTGAATGCCAAACCTCCCTCTGAGTCCTCCACCCTAGTGAGGTGTAAGGACTCAGTGGCATAGTCCGGAGCCCTTTTTTGGGCTGCCCATTAGTATGGGAACTCTTATTATGACTGTTAATCCCTTGTCTCTAAGGATCCTACTGCCTGTGATCCATGCTAGACTTTGGTGGGGGGGGGGTTGTTGACATGTCAGTCATTGTGCAGGTCATGCAAAATCCGATTGTGGCTACTGCAGCTCTAACTTGTGTGTAGTATCTTGCATATTGTTAGTCCTCCTTATCTTTATGCTCTTACAATCTTGCCCCCCCTCTTCCACAACATTCCCCGAGATTTAGGATGGGGAACGATTTGGCTGGTCTGGTTATAGTTTGTTGTTGTTTTCAGTCTTGCTTTTCCTGTACCGCCCTTGGCTCTATCCTGATTGGTCACCTCCTGAGGACCAGGGAGTCTGCCCTGGTTTGGGTCCGGGGCAGAAAGCTAAAACATTATTTTTTTTTCTAAAATATCTAATGCTGTGTTGGAATAAATGGTCTCAAGGGGAAATGTAGATACTTTAGACTCAAATAAAACTCTGTGGCCTGATCCATAACTACCTGCCTGAACTATTCCCTCATTTTCCCCAGGAACTGACACAGGCAACAGACAACTTCCTGAATTCCCATTCTGTTCCCACATGTCCCTTCTTTTTTCATTTTCATTCCTTCAAAAATTTTTCCCTTAGAAAAAACTTGAAAATTTATGTCCCTTCAAATCTTTAATCCCTGTACCTTCAATGATTTAATCTTTTCCTCTATTTCGTTTTTATTTTTCTTTTTTTCAATTTCAATTATTTGGAGTTGTCACACAAGCATGCCTGGAATGCGTTTGTTACGGTCTCCTGTCCTACTGAAACCTCATCCTCAATTCACAATACCCATGTGTTGCTAGCCTCTGAGTTTAAAGGTCAGCTCCATGAAGGAGCCTTCTTGTGACGCCTTTCCTTAGGTGAATTATCACCCTCCAATTTCTTTTCTAATCATCTTATATTTTTGAGTTTTGTTATTTTTTTATACCCGACAAGGTATTCATCCTTTTATTTTTCAAATTTTAATTTTTATTAGTATTTACTCTTCTTAATTACAAACATATTGGTTGATTGTCCCTGCCTTCCTCTCCTCCCCCCCTTTCCTACTCTGTCCTCCCTTCACCAATCCATCTCTCTCCCACCCAACCTCCTGTTTGTCTGCTTGTGTGAACCCCAGGCTCCCTTCGGTTGTCTGCATTTGTATGGGCTCAGGTCTCTGGCAGATTAAGTGGTACTTGGGCAGACCCACTGATAGGGATACTCTTCTTCACCTGTCTAGCCTTAGCCCCTAAGCTTCCACCTGCATGTGATTATTTCTCCTGAGTTTCTCGCTAGTCTATGAGAGAATGTTGATATGTCAGTCATGGTGTAGATCTGGTGAAGATAAGTCTCATTGCAGTAAGTTTCTGCAGCAGCCCTATCTTGAGTGAAATGTCCTAGCTGGACATGGACCTCCCCACCTTTAGGCCTTTACAATCTTACCTCTCTTCTTCTGTAAGATTCCCAGCCATAGAGTTCCATTTGTTTAGTGTCAGACTTATTCTTTGTGCCTTTGGGGTCCTATTTAGGAAATGTTGGCCAAGGCCAACCAATCTGAAGGTATTCCCCATTATTCCCATAAGTCAGGAGAAGAAGATAAAAAGGATATAACTTGGCAAAGATGAAATCAAGTTATCCCTATTCACAGATGACATAATCCTGTACCAGGAAGACCCTAAAGATGCTGCCAGGAAACTCCTGGAACTAATAAATAAATTCAGCAGAGTAACAAGATACAAAATTAATGTTCAAAAATCAGTGGCTTTTCTATGCACCAAGGATAAATAAAGTGAGAAAGACCTGAGAGATATAACACCATTTACCATTGCCCCTAAAAAAATGAAATACCTTGAAATAAATCTAACTAAGGATGTGAAAGAGCTATACAATGAAAACTTTTTTTAAATTTTTTTATTATTTATTCAATTGTGTTTGTGTGTGTGTGTGTGTGTGTGTGTGTGTGTGTGTGTGTGTGTGTGTAGAACCACGGGCGAATTCGGGAACCACCATCGACAGCCTCCAGCTCCTCCTTGTTTACTCTGCCCCGGGATTCACAGGCTCTGCCCTACCAGGACCAGAAGCACAGGTCGCACCCATTTCCGCTTGGCGTCTATACGTGGGTCTAGGATCCGAACTCAGGACCTTCCACCTGCAAGGTGGAGACTTAACCCCTGAGCCACCTCTCCAGTCCCTATACAATGAAAACTTTTAAAAAAAAAAAAAACCTTTGAAAAGAATTTACAGAAAACACCAGAAGATGAAAAAACTTCCCATGCCCCTGGATTAGCAGAATTAACATAAAATGACCATTCTATCTAAAGCAATATACAGATTTAGGGCAATACCAATCAAAATTCCAACCCAATTCTTCACAGAAATTGGTAAACCAATCTCAGATTTCATATGGAAACATAAAAGACCTAGGACAGCAAAAACAATCCTGAGTAATAAAAATTCTGCATGAGGTATCACCATAGCAGACCTTAAACTATAATATAAAGTCATAGTAATAAAAACAGCATGTACTGGTTTCAAAAAAGAGCTTTAGACCAATGGACCAGAAGTGAAGACCCAAACATAAGCGCACCCACCTATAGTCAATTGATCTTTGACATAGGCATAACAAAAAACACATTGGAAAAAGGACAGCACCATCAACATATGATACTGGTAAAATCGGATATCTACAAACAGAAGAATGAAATTGGACCCCTATTTGTCTCCCTGCAGGAAAATCAACTCCAAATGGATCAAAGACTTCAATGTTAGACAAAAAACTACAAAACTCCTAGAAGAAAAAATAAGGAATACCCTCTTTTTCTTTTTTTAAATATATGTGTGTATGGAGAGCTTGAGTGCATATGTGTACGTGTGTTTGCATGTGGATGGGTGTGCATGCATGTAGGTATATGTACGAGAGTGCACTTGAGTGTGTGTGTTTGTGAAGGCCTAAGGATGATATAAAAAAATCATCCTTAATCACTTCTTGTGAGCCTGGGTCTCTAATTAATAGCCCAGAGCATGCTGTTAGGGATACTTTGGCTAGCCAGCTTACTCTGGGGATTCCCAGGTTCTGCCTTCCAGGATTAGAATTACAGAAAGGCCACCACACCTCTCCAGCCTTTTTACTGGAATCTGGGGGATCCAAACTCGTGTGCTTGTGAATGACTCTATTAATAACCATTTTCCTTATTAGATCGTACAATTTATAAGGTCAAAATTCTTGTTCATTTTTTTGTTTCAGTTTTTAGCTTTTTTTTAAGGAGTTTTTTTATTTATTCAATTGTGTGTGTGCGTGTGTGTGTGTGTGTGTGTGTGTATGTGTGTGTGTGTAGAACCAAGAGTGAATTCAGGAATCACCGTGGACTGCTTCTACCTCCTCTTTTGCTCTGCCCTGGGATTCACAGGCTCCGCCCACCAGGACCAGAAACGCAGGCCACCCTCGCTTCCGCCCCACGTTTGCACGTGGGATCTGGAATCCAAACTCAGGACCGTCTGCTTGCAAGGCAGAGGCCTAACCCCTAAGCCATCTCTCCAGCCCAAAATTCTTGTTCATTTTCCCATTGATAATGTCCCTAACAGCTAATGTTGGTCATTGATTTCTTTTATTATTTAATATGAAGACTCACTGCTTCCCAATTGAAATCCATAGGACAGATGAATAAGGTGATTATATTATCATCTCTTAACATTCTGTAGCCAAGATGATCTTGAGCTCTCGATCCTCCTTTTCGCCAACTCTTTGAGTGCTAGAATTACAGGTGTCCACATCTTGCCTGCTTTTTTGTGGTTCTGGAGACTCAACCCAGAGCTTTGTACATGCTAAACAGGCAACTCAGATATATCCGCAGCCCCTCCTTCACTTTTCTATATTATGTAAGAGTCTTATTTTAAAGTACTAATAAATTGGGCATGGTAGTGTGCACCCTCAGCCCCAGCTTTTTGGGAGACTGAGGCAGTAAGATCACTTAAGCCAAGGAGTGTGTGTATATATATATACGAACACTTCTTCAACAACTATGTAATAAGCACTAAAGTTCATGCTGTAAGCGTTTCATTAACAACTGATTGTCTCAGAAGCCATTGTATACTGAAATAATATCTAATTAGAGTAATTTTCAATGCCTAATGATACTTCCAAATGAGTGAGTTAGTGCATGAATTGTATGCATACTTTAAAAATTAGTAAGTAGTAACTCTGTTCCTTTTACCATGTCTTTACAAAAGACCTCACAAACTAGTAGTTATCTGACTTATATGTGCTTTGGACAGCAAGTATTCTTCTTTGGCTTGCAGTGTTAAAAATGCTTTTCAAAAAAATCAGATGCCAATATTACAAATAAAAAAATCTCAATTCCAGTTTCATTTGAATGGAAAGCCCTTCCTGAGACTGTGCCCACATTCCTGTAGAGAGGCAGTTCATCTGGGTGGAGACACAGCTGCTCCAGCGGGTCAAGGCCTGTGGCCTCAGATTTACCACCATCCAGCTGCCCAGCTTCACCTGCTCGCCCTTCCTGCCTCACCCTTCTAGCCATCTGCATTTGCTACTGTCACTAGAGCTTTGTGGTCACATGTAATCACTAATGGGCAGAATTACATTCTTAATTCAGAACGTGAGGTGTCAGAAGTTTATTCCTTGATTTCTCCCTTTTTCTTTTGGATTTTAGAATTAAGAAACCTTAGAAATAATTGCATCTTGAAACTAAATCTGGTGCTTTTTTTTTTTTCCGGACATGAGTGTGTGTGTGTGTGTGTGTGTGTGTGTGTGTGTGCGCGCGTGTGTGTGTGTGTCCCTCTGGAGGACCAAGAGTGATTCTGGGATCATCCTGAATTGCTTCTACCTCCATTTTTGCTTGGCTCTGGGATTTCCCAAGCTCTGTCCACCAGAAATGCAGGCTGCCACTGTTTCTGCCTGGTGTTTTTACATGGGACCTGAGATCTGAACTTAGGACCTTCTGCTTGGGAGGCAGAGTCCTAACCTCTGAGCCGTCTCTCCAGCCCAGTCTGGTGCTTTTTGGTGTGTGTGTGTGTGTGTGTGCGCGCGCGCGCGTGCGTGTGCATATATATGTAGAATTCAGAAAACCACCTCAGATGTCGCTCCTCAAACACCTTCTACCTGTCGTTTGAGACGGAGTCTCTCCTAAGCTCAGCTACTTATTCAGTGAGCCTCGGGGCTCTGCCTGTCTCTCCTCCCATCTCACCATCACAAGTGTTTTACCAGCAGTGCCAGTTTCGTAACTTGTTGCTGCAATAAGCAGCAGACCCACACTGCTTCGGAGGGAAAGAGGTTTCACTCAGCTCACAACTCCAGGTTGCAGTCCACCATGGCAGAAGTCAAAGCAGCTTCATGTGCTGAGGCAACTGGACATCAAGTCCACAGCAAGAGCAGAGAGCCAGACTTACTTGCTTACCTGCCTGTCTGTGCCTGCTAGCTCTCTGCATCTTTATCCACCTGCCCACTATTTGTTTTCCCACATCAATTATGCAATCAAGACATTTCCCTTCCAGCATTACAGAGGACTCCTTCCCAAGTATCAAGTTGGGACTAGCCACTAGCCATCACACCAAATAAGCTGTCTTTTCAGCCCTTATTTTTCTTTTTATTGTAGTAAAATACAGATAACTTTTACTATTTAACCATCATTTTAAGTATATAGTTCTGTGGCCTTAAGCATATTCATACTTGCTGCTGTTACCACCATCTAACTGCCAGAGCTCTTTCCATCTTACAATATGGAGAATGTACTCATTAAACAGGAAGTCTCCATTTCCCCTTATTCCCAATCTCTGATCCTATCAGTGATCTTCAGTTCTACTATATTTGAGGATCCTAGGAACAACATGTAAGTGTTATTGTGTAATTGCACTTTGTGGTTGTTTTTTTTTTCATTTAGCATTGTGGTTTCAAAATTCACTTATGTTGTAACATGTTTCAGAATTTGTCTTAATAGCTCAATAATATTCTGTTGTGGCCATATACCACACTTTATCTCTTCACCTGTTAAAAGACATTTGGATTGCTTCTGCATTTTCACTACTATGAATAATATGGCTGACAAATGCATTCTTGTGTAACCCCTTGCCTTTAGTTTTTTTAGGAGTGTAACTATAAGCATAACTACTGTTTAATTTTGGTATTGATCATTCTGTTTAATTTTTTGAACAACTGTTCTACTGTTTTCTGTAGCAGCTGCGCCATTTTACATTCTCACCAGCAATACAAGAGAACTCCCATTTCTTCACATCCTACTAATTTTTATTTTCTAAGGTGTGTATCTGTGTGCATCTGTGGTGTAGGTATGTGAATGTGTTCCTATTTATAGTGAGGTATACACGTGTGCACACATGTGAGGAGGTCACATAATGATGGGATGTATCCTTGATTATTTGTTGTCCATCATGTTTTTTGAAACCGAATCTCTCACTGAACCTGAAGCTTGCTGATTTGGCTGCACTTGCTGGCCAGTGAGTCTTGGGAATACTCTTATTTATGTCTCCCCGGCCGAGATTACAGACATGTACTGCCATGCCTAGGCTGGGTCCTTAGCTTGGGCAAACACTTTACTGATTGATCCATCTCCTCAGTCTTTGCTTGTGTTCTTCTTTTTTCTTTTAATGCCATCCTAATGGATCTGAAGTGATATTTCATTTAGTTTTGATTTTATGTGCTTATTTGTTATTTTCCAAATGTGTCTCTTCTTTGGAGAAAGTGCTAATCAAGTCCTTTGTCCATTTTTTATACCAGGCTGTTGGCTTTGTTGTTATGTTGTAAAAGTTACTTATATATTCTAGATGTCAATTCCTTATCAGATATATGATTTATAAATATTTCCTATTGCTACCATTTTAGTTAAGTAGTACTTTGATGCACAAAGTTTTTAATGTTAATGAAGTCTAATTATTTTAGTTTTTCATCCTATGACAAAATGTGAGAAACAACTTAAAAGGAGGAAATGTAACCAGGTGTAGTGGTAGTCTTACATGTCTATAATCCCAGCAATGTAAAGGTGAGTTCAAAGTCATCCTTGGCTAGGCTGGAGAGATGACTTAGAGGTTAAGAGTCTGTCTCTCGAGTAGAAGGTCCTGAGTTCAGATTCCAAGGTCCCATCTAAAAACGTCAGGCAGAAACAGCTGAGATCTATACTTCCAGGTCTGGTGGATGGAGCTTGGGAAATCCCAGAGTGAAACAAGGCGGTAGAAGCATCCATTATAATTCCTTAAATCAAACTTGGTCCTCCACAGGAACACACAGTGCCCTCTGACACACACAGTAGATAGATAGATAGATAGATAGATAGATAGATAGATAGATAGATAGATAGGTAGGTAGATAGATAGGTAGATAGATAGATAGATAGATTTAAAAAATTTATTATTATTATTTATTCAACTGTGCGCATGTGCGTGTATATGTGCACGCGTGTGTGTATGTCTGTGTGTGTGTGTGTGTGTGTGTGTGTGTGTCTGTGTATGTGTAGAACCACAGACAAATTCGCGAACCACCATGGACACCTCCACCTCCTTCTGCCCCTGGATTCACAGGCTCCGCTCTACCAGGACCAGAAGCGCAGGCCGCCCCCGCTTCCGCCTGGCGTCTATACGTGGGATCTGGGATCCAAACTCAGGACCTTCCGCCTGCAGGGCGGAGGCTTAACCCCTGAGCCACCTCTCCAGCCCCAGATAAAATTTTTTTTAAAAGTCATCCTTGGCTACATAGTCAGTTAGGACAGTTAGGAGCCTGCCTGGACTATGCGAAACCCTGTCTTACTATGTAGACCTGGCCTAAACCCCAGGTAATCCTGTTGCCTCAAGCTCATAAGTGCAGGAATTATAGGTGTATATTGCTACACACAACTCCTATTTTGATTTCATATCTTGATTTTTTTAAAGCTTCCTGTATATACAATCATATAATCTATGAACAAAGATAATTTTTTCCCTTTTTTCAGTTTGGATGTGTTCATTTATTTTGTCTCCTTGATCTGACTAGAACTTTCTATATTATGTTAAATGAAAGAAATAAAAGCAAGCATCTTTGCCTTATTCCCTGCCTTAGGTGGAAAGCTTTCTAGTATTAATTTTAAGATAAAAGCATTCCAGGAAAATTAGTTGATACATATAAGTAACCTCAAATACTAGTAGATTTGTCTTTAACATTCTGATGTTAAAACATTCCATTCTAACCTTTCAATTTTTGCTGATTCAAAAGTCAAAAAGGAATTACTTATTTTGTGTCAAAGTTGAATTGCTCACATTCCAATTAAAGAATTATTACTTCAGCTCGACAAATGACTTCCTCAGCTGATTTAGACACATTACTGTTCAGAGGATGAGGAGATGGGTCCGTTAGTACATGAGCATGAGGACTTACGTTCAATACTCAGTCCCACACAAACGCCAGGAGTGGCAGCAGGAGTTTGTAACCCCTGTGCTGGGGAGGCGGAGACAGGAAGATCCCTGGGGCTCACCAAGAATCAGCAAGTTCCAGATCTCAGCGAGAGACCCTGTCAAACAATAAGGCTTCTGTGGAATGACACCTGAGGTTTACCTCTGACCTGCACACATGTGCATCTGTACACACGCACTCATGCACAGAACGTACATCCTTTGTTGGCTGGAGAAAAAGAAATTTTTTTAAACTTTTTTTTCATTGTTTTTTGGGGAACCAGGTTGGGGTCAAGGTATTAAAACCAGGTCTCAGTGCTGGAGAGGTGGCTCAGGGGTTAAGCCTCTGCCTTTCAGGCAGAAGGTCCTGAGTTTGGATCCCAGATCCCACGTATAGACAGACGCCAGGCGGAAGTGGGGGCGGCCTGCGCTTCTGGTCCTGGTAGGGCGAAGCCTGTGAATCCCGGGGCAAAGTAAACAAGAAGGAGGTGGAGGCGGTCCACGGTGGTTCCCGAATTCGTCCGTTGTTCTACACACACAGACACACACATGCACGCGCACATACATACGCGCACATGCACAATTGAATAAATAATAAAAAAATTTTAAAACCAAGTCTCTTCACATGCTAGGAAAGTGTGTGTGTGTGTGTGTGTGTGTGTGTGTGTGTGTACTACATCCCCAATATGTATGTGTATGTATACATATATATGTGTATTAGTTGTTCAGTGGTATTACTTTTTAAAAAATATTAGATACTTCAAAGGCTATTATGGACTGAGATATGTACCCCCCCATACACACCCAATTACTTATTTGAATTAGTCACCTCTTGTGTACTTATATTTAGAATTAAGTCTAATAGGTAATTAAAATTAAATGAGGTCATGAAGGTAGGGCCCTAATCTGATAGGATTAGTGCTCTTTATGAACTCCCTCCCATCGTCCCCATTCTCTCTCTTTTGGAGAAGGAAACCACTACAAACCAGGGAGAAATTCCTTACTAGACATCAGACTTGTTAACACTTGAATCTTAGATTCCAATCTATTTAGGACTTTAGAAAAATGCACAGTATTTAAGTATCAGTCTGTAGGATTTTGTTACAACAGGCCGTGTGCTGGTGAATCAGTACATTGGCTATGTCTTTCCTCATGGTTTCGGCATATTGATTTTTTTTTTTGCATGTTATGTCCATGTTAGACTCTCTCACTAGCATTTTAGCTCACGCTGTTAGTATGGCAGTATTGTGTCCCTGCGTTATCAACCTATTCTTGACAAACCAACATTTCACAACTTACTCTAAGATAGAAATAATTGTAAATGGCCATCAAGATGGCAGCAGGTAAAAGCACAAACCTGGTCATTTGAATGAAGTCTCTTGCCACATTGTAGAAGGACAGCTAACTTCCCAAAGTTGTTCTCTGTTTTCTCTCTCTCTCAATTATAAATAGATAAATTAAATTTTTTTTAAAGAAAAGAGTGAATTCTGTGTACAGAATACTTGTTTACTAGAATGCTTGCTTAGCATGTTCAAAGCCTTGGATTAGAACAAGATAAAAATTCCTTAAAAGAATAAATTCTGACTGGGCATGATGATTCATATTTGTAACCCAGCAGAGGCAGGAGAATCCACTGTAGATTTGAGGCCATCCTGACCACACAATGAGCACTAAGCCAGTTGGAAAATCCTGGGAAAGGAAGAAAAGAATGAAGAAGGAGAAAAAAAGGAGGGAGAGAGGGAGGGAGGGAAAGAATGACAGAAATATTCTAAGGCAACTACTGGTAAGTGTAAATAATTCTAAAAGCTTAAAGACCTTATACTACAAAATTGACAATCTTTATCAATTCATTTTGGTGATTTTTCTATTCCCATTTATTTTTGACTCTTGGAGCAATGTCATCTTTTCAATATGAAAAAAGCATCAAGTTCAAAAAGTACACAGGGGCCATGCTAATCTCTGTACCATTATAGTTTTATTATATGTGCTGTCAAAGTGAGCACATCCAACTATTTGAAAAGTAGTTATGTAGGTTTAACTACTCACACTGATCTGCATGACTCTAGGCTTTGGGTTTCAAGTGGTGGTCACTTCCAAAAAATTACTATGCTTTCTCTTCTACTCCCAGAGCAAATGTGGCAACATTCTTCCTGTCTCATTGGCTAGTGTCAGAATACTTACAGACTTATCCTGTAACTATCAAGTGTTTTGTACAGTAGTCCATCTTCTTTGTATTTGCTTCCATAAATCAGATCATATAGAAAGATGTGAAAGGAGACCTTTAACATGCGCATTCTAATCCAGCTATATCCAAAGATGTATGTAATCTCATTCTTTATGCCAATGTGGTCCAGGCCTACAAAAGAGGGATGGGGTACAGCCCAGGGGTAGAGCACTTGCCTAGCATGTGGGAGATCCTAGTTTGAGCCCCAGTAGCACTGCCAACTCCCCCCACCAAAAAAAAGTCAAGAAGATAAAAAGCTTCCTAATTCATGAGACATTGATGTATTTAAAATATTTAGGTATGTGGGGCCAGAGAGATGGCTCAGGGGTTAAGCTTCTGCCTCAAAAGCAGAAGGTCCTGAGTTTGGATTCCAGATCCCACGTAAAAATGCCAGGAAGAAATGGCAGTAGCCCAGAAGGCAGAGACTCCAGAGCAAAGCAAAGAGGAGGTAGAACAATCCAGAGTGATTCCTGAAGTCACTGTTGGCCTCCACAGGCATACAGGTGCCCTCTGATACACACAGACACAGACACACAGACACACACACAGACACACACACACACAACACACACACACATGCAATAAATAAATACATCTTTAAAATTTTAAATATGTGTGTTTGTAGCACAGAAGAAGCTCCATGAACCACTTGCCCTGAGAACACAAGTTGGAAGTGTCTGTATGCTAAAATTTACAATGCAGTGAGTTTAATGTGCGTTTTGTACTTTGATCGTTATGTTTTGCCTGGCTTGGTGTGCTTTATAGAATGGTGTTGCTATGCTGCCTAGGTGGGCCTTGAGTTCATAGGGGGAAGCAGTGCTTCCACTCTAGCCCCTTAAGTAACGGGACTATAGGTATTTCTACACTAGATTTGTTTGATTGATAGATTGATTGATGTTTGGAATCAAACTCAAGGTGTTACTTATGCGTAGGCAAGTGCTGTATGACTGAACTACACTGCGAAACATGGAAATGTTAAAGAACATTTAGTGAGACTTAACACTGAAGATTTCTAGAGCCTTACAGCGCCTCTGTAAAACCACAAGCTGCTGTGAAAGGACCATGGTCTGCAAAGTGGACTACTTCAACCCTAACTATAGATACTTGAAACGGAGGCCAAGGCCACCCAGCCGCTGACATTAATAGTCGAATCAGGTTTAAGTGTAGGCTTCTAACTCTTAGTTTAGTGCTCTTGCCGATCTCATATTCCGCTGCTAAATGAGCCTCAAATGATTGTATCATTTTCTAACGCAAAAAATGTAATCACAGGAGTTGAGGCATAAGCATGCTCAGTCTTTCTTTGTTTCACAGATGAAGCAGGTGAAGGAAAAGTAGTTACCATACAACTTTTAATTATAGGTTATTGTTGGTGGTTTTGAGGAAGGGTCTCATGTAGCCTCAAACTTATATTGCTGTCACTTGCCTTGATTCTCTGATATCCACTTTGTTCTTTAAGTTTTATTTTTACTTGTCTTCAAGAGAAAAAAAATCATGACTCCACCTTTTTAAAATCTAGATTCTGATTGTAGAGGGTAATACTTGCTTTGCTGCATATTTTATGCCTTGAAGGATTTAATGAGCACAATCTGGAAGGTCTTTGAAAATACAATCAAGAATTTTGAAAAAAAGGGGGGGGGCGAGTTGAAATTTTAATATACCATGTTGTTTAAACCCACCCTCTAAAGTAGGTCTAGGACCAGCGAGATAGCTCAGCAGGCCAGACATATGTTTAAAAACCTGCAGGCCTGAGTTTGATCCCTGGAAGCCCACATGGTTGTCTTCTGCCTTTCACCTATGTACCATGTTATACCTCTCTCTCTCTCTCTCTCTCTCCCCTTCTCCTTTTCATCTCTCCATCCTTCCTCTCTCTTCTCTTTAATAAATAAATAAAATATTTCTGAAAGTAAATAAGTAGATTTACCAGCTGCTTCTGAGACTTCTGAAACCTATAATTCTCATGGTTCTGTCAGAAACAAAAGCAAGTGACTAAATTGAGTTTATATACTATGAATTACAATGAAACCAACTTAGGTTAAAGTCATCAATTTAATAAACCATACTCAAATTTGATTGTTTCGGTGGGTTTAAAACTGGCAGTATATGAAAGCAAGTATAAATAGTGTTGAAAATGTAATCTTTTCCAGTTTTATTTTGCTTGGCATTACAACATACTCTTCAAGCTTACTCCCACCACCTGACCCTAATTTACAGGCCTTATTTAGAACCCAAATTCGACATCTTAGACTGTTAAAAAATAAATCCCTTGATTCCGTTTCAAACCTTCTTGACCGTAGCCATCAGGCAGTGGGCCTGAGACTTAAAAAAAACCTTTCAGGTGATGTCCATGGTCTTTTCAATAACTCTTCATTTTTTGCTTTGCTGAGGATGTGAGGTAGGGGAAGCACTCCTTAGTGATTTCAAACCTGGTTGCATATTAAGATTACTTTAGCAGAATTTCTGATACTCAGGCCTCATCCCAAGCTAACTGAATCAGAATCTTTTAAGTTGAGATCCAGACATTTGAAAAATTTACATTTATTCATGGTTAGGGGGGCCCTTGTGGAAGTCAGTTCCCGCCTTCTACTACGCAAGTTCTGGGAATGGAACTCAGGCCATCAGACTGAGCAGCAAGCCCTGGGCCCAAGTACTTTGTAAAAAATTTTTATCTAGTGTGTGTGTGTGTGTGTGTGTGTGTGTGTGTGTGTGTGTATCAGAGGGCACTGTGTGTGCTCATGGACGTCCAAGAGTGACTTCGAGACTCATCCTGGATTGTTCTACCTCTTTTTGCTTTTCTCTGGAATTTTTCCGGGTTTTGCCTTCCAGAATCGGAAGAACAGGCCACCACCATTTCTTCTTGGCATTTTTTACATGGGATCTGGGATTCAAATTCAGGTCCTTCTGCTTTCGACGCAGAGTCTTAACCCCTGAACCATCTCTCCAGCCTGGCCCAAGCATTTTAAATTCTCTGCAGGTGACTGACAGTGAAGCTGTCATCTCTCACACACACACACACACACACACACACACACACACACACACACACACACACGATAAAAAGTTTTTACAAAGTAGTTGGGCCCAGGGCTTGCTGCTCAGTCTGATGGCCTGAGTTCCATTCCCAGAATTTGCGTAGTAGAAGGAGGGAACTGACAGTGAGGACTACTGGAAAAAATTTGCTTTTTTTTTTTTTCAATTATTGTAGCAGTTTTGTTTTTGTTGCTAAGACAGGGTTTCACCGTGTAACTAGAATCAAGATTCTCTTGCCTCCCCCTCCCAAGTCCTGGCATAGTAGACAGGAGCTATTACATTTTGCTTTTCTGAGGCAGCATCTCACTATGTAGTTCAGCTGGCTTTGAACCGGCAATCCTCCTGCCTCCACTGCTTCTGTGCTGGGAGTATAGGTGGTCCCCATACCTCCACTGCTTCTGTGCTGGGAGTATAGGTGGTCCCCATAACACCTGGCCTCCACTGCTTCTGTGCTGGGAGTATAGGTGGTCCCCATAACACCTGGCCTCCACTGCTTCTGTGCTGGGAGTATAGGTGGTCCCCATAACACCTGGCCTCCACTGCTTCTGTGCTGGGAGTATAGGTGGTCCCCATAACACCTGGCCTCCACTGCTTCTGTGCTGGGAGTATAGGTGGTCCCCATAACACCTGGCCTCCATTGCTTCTGTGCTGGGATTATAGGTGGTCCCCATAACACCTGGCCTCCATTGCTTCTGTGCTGGGATTATAGGTGGTCCCCATAACACCTGGCCTCTGTAAGACCTTTTGCGTATGTAATTCTCTATAGCATAACTTCAGATTGTGACTCCAGAACATCTGTCCTGCTTTGTTACCTATTAATGAAGTATAAAAGCAATGACTATCTTTTGGATCTCTCATGACCCCACTCCAGCCTTTCTAGCCACAATCCTCCAGTCACACAAAAGTACCATTTGTGTTTGTCCCCTTTCACACTTTTCTGTCTGTTCTGTCCAGGTGGAACCATCCCTCCTGTCTATCCTGCTCACCCTCAAATAATTTCAGTTCAAATAGAATGTCTAAAATTCCTTTGAATTCTCACTTCCTTCCATATGCCCTGCTGGTCCATTCAAAAAAAACCCTCTTGGATGCTCATTCTTTTTCAAAAAAAACCCTCTTGGATGCTCATTCTTTTTAATTTTTTTTATTATTTATTCAATTGTGCGTGTATGCATGTGTGCGCATGTGTGTATGTACGTGTGTGTGTGTGTGTGTATGTATGTATGTATGTGTGTGTAGAACCACGGACGAATTCGGGAATCACCATGGACGCCTCCACCTCCTCGTTTACTCTGCTCCGGGATTCACAGGCTTCGCCCTACTAGGACCGGAAACACAGGCCACCCTCGCTTCCGCCTGGCATCTATACATGGGGTCTAGGATCCGAACTCAGGACCTTCTGCCTGCAAGGCAGAGGCTTAACCCCTGAGCCACCTCTCCAGCCCCTTGGATGCTCATTCTATCATACATTACATTTACTTACCTGTGAACAAATATCTCTCTCCTAAAATGTCCTATATGGTTAAAAATCAGAGTTTTGGTATCTTTCTAAACTCCCTATCTAGATTGCAAATTTGTAATATTAAGGCCTTTTTAATTTTCATCTAAGGCACCAAAGGATTTGGGGGGAGTCAAGTGACCCTATGTTCAAGGGCCTCTTTATTATGTATGGCAGTGTGATAGTGCTCAAGTTAATTTTTCCAAACCTTGATTTCTTTTTTACTGTTTTAGCTATTTATTCATTCATTCACTAAAAGAGACAGAGAGAGAGCAGGCTCATGTGTACCATGGCAGGTGCAAGGAGGACAACTTTAAGTAATCTGTTCTCTCTCTCTACCATGTGTTTCCAAGGATTGAACTCAAGACAGCCAGTTTGTATGCAAACCACCTTTACCCACCCACTGAGCTGTTTTGCTGCCCCTTCCCTAGCATTCGTTTTCTTACCTATGAAGTAGACAATATAATGCTTCAGTGTTAGGAAAACTGAATTCAAAAAATGAACTAAAGTGTTCGATAATCTCAACACAGGATGATGCTCCCTCAAACTGTGTCTCTTGTGGTCATTATTAGCCTTCTCGAGCTTGAGGCCACATACTTTGTATCAGGATCCCTATTCTATGCCATGTTTATTGTACGAGTTCAAATACTGAGTGAATAAATTAATGATTGCCTGCTGGGCTGTGTTTATTTATAGTCCATTTCCAATCAGTTCAGCCTGTCCTGGAAGGAGTGATTCGGATTTCAATTTAACCATCAAATATAGGCAGAAAGTAGGGTTTCTACCAAAAAAAATTAAATCATCTTTAAAAGTCCAAATCCATGATATAACCAGAAGACAGCTGCTCTCCTCTGCTGCCAGGAAATGGGGACAAGCTTCATGAGCTGTTTGCTGTTTGTTTGTTCATCGTTTCGTGATAAACATGCCGTGACTTGGGGAGAGCACACACTTCCCCTGCAGGCAGGCTTGGGTTTGGGAAGTTGCATGTAGCAGCAGTAAGGAAGAAATCCCCTGCTCTGTGGGAGAGGTTCTTGCAGAGACTCAGCTAAAACCATTTCAGTTGTGCTGAGATGAAGGGTCTGGGTGTGGCTGGCCTGAGATTCCTCCTGGGAAGTCACTTGAAGAATCTCAATTTCTCCCCCTTCATCTTAGTGCTCTGGCTTCGCTGCAAGGGTGCAGCCAGTCGCACCCAGTTGGCCGCCGTTTGCAGCACACTGAATTCTTTGAAGCCAGCTGTCACCGCCAAGGATTCCTGCCTTGTTCTTTTCCTCTTGCCCTGATTTTAAAAACCCTCTGGAAATGGAGTTCGATGAGAAGGCAGTTATGAGTTGTGCACCGACAGCTCTAAGCCACCATCTCTCAAGAACCCAACCTGATAGATTTTAAATGAACAAATTGTACAAAGTAGTCTCCTCTCCACTGCTACAATGATGCTTAAATAAGATGCTGTGCGAGTTGGGTGGAACTGACCTGGGGGAGTGTAGGCCTCCTTTGTCTCCTGCAGGAAGAACTAAGAATGGATTAGTAGAAAGGTATGGAACAGAATGTGCACGCACTGATGGGTAAACTAATGTTCACCGGGTGACTGAGCTAGGGATATTTATTTAGTTTAGAGATAGAGCCAGCTGTGAGCAGAGGAGAAACCCATGGCACTCTACAAAGTACTGACAAACAGTGAGCAACTAATAGAATTGGGGGAGAGGGATAGAAGACAAAAAATACTGAAGGGGAAGCCCAGTGGATTAAAAAAAAAAAGTGTCATACACATGTATGAAATTGTCAAAGAGGAAAAATCAGCAAAGAAAAGTAGAAGAATCTACCAAGTGACTAATAACTTTTCAAATAGTTGGGTAACAAATACATTTATCATGTTATAACTATGTGGTGACTACGGAATTAGTAAATAAGCAGTTCCAATTTTCAGAACCTCAGTTGTCAGGCTGATTGGTTTTTACTTCCCCGACCCCCGTTCTTTCTTCTTAGAAAACAGGATCTCACAATGCAGCCTAATGTGATTTGGAACTCACTGTGCAGTTCAGGTTGCCCTCAAACTAATGATCTTGCATGAGTCTCAAGGGCGTTGGGATTTCAGGCACATATCACCATGCCCATAACCCAACATTAAGTATCTGGCATAATAAACATGTATCATTTTGACGATCACTATAAAATAAAGCTCTTTTACTACCAGTGAAACCAGTCTGTCATCCCAGCACTTGGGAGACGGAGGCAGAAGGATCAGGAGTTCAAGGGCAGCCTCCACTGCGTAATGAGTTTGTGGTCACATGGACTATGTGAGACTCCATCTCCTAACAAAACAAAACAAGTTCTAAAACCAGACCTACCATCGGATCCAGCTGTACCACTACCGGGTTCATGCCTGACAATAAAAAACAGCATACAGTAGCAACACCTGCACACCCATAATGCGCTGTGTACAATTTCTGAGTTATAGATTGCCTATAAACATATATGTATGTATGTTTATAATACATAACAAATATTCAGTCATAAAGATGAAGGATTTTTTTTGCAGAAGATGGTGGGACTGAAGAACATCGTATTAAGTGACATAAACCAGAATCAGAAAGACAGTTATTCCATGTTTTCTGTTATTGATAGAATCTAAACTAAGAAAAGAAGGAAAAGAAAACCATGAAAGTAGAAAGGGAAATATTAGAGAAAAGGAAGAGAATCAGCAGGGGGGAGATATGATCAAAGTCTATGCACATATGTAAATATAATGAAGCCCATTATTTTTTTTTCCTTTAACATTTTTTATTATTATTTCCACTCATACAATCTTAATAGGTACACCGGTTCCCTCCCTCCCTCCTCCTCCCCCCGACCCCCCTGCTCCCCCTCTCCTCACCCCTCACCCCCCACCCCCCAGTACCTCCTGCCCCAATCCCCGGAGAATCCTTTAATGTGCATGCCAGACTCTCCTCTGGGCCCTCCTCTCCGATGATGTACAAGGACCCAGTGGCATTTCCCTGAACCCTTTCCTGTGTTCTCCTTAAGCATAGGAACACTACTATGGCTGTCAATTCCTTGCCTCCAAGGATCTTGATGCCTTTAGCAAATGCTAGACTTTGTGGGGTCAATAGTGTGTGGGACATTGCGCAGGTCATGCAAAGTCCAATTATGATTGCTTCGGCCCTAACTTGTGTGGAGTATCTTGCATATCATTGCTCCTCCCATCCTTGTGCTCTTACAATCTTACCGCCCCCTCTTCTGCAAATGTCCCTGAGCTTCAGGATGGGGAGAGATTAGGCTGGCCTAGTTCTAGGTGGTTGATATAGAGTCTCTGAAGTTCTGGATTGTGGTTTGTTGATTTTCTTTTGCAGTTTTGCTGCTCCTGCAATGCCCTTCACTCCATCCTAATGGGTATGAAGCCCCTTATTTTTTAATATTCACTAATAACAAAAAAGAAAGGAGATTCAGGGAAGGAGACATGAGATAATGTAAGCACTGACATTGTAATTATACTTGTGTCTGAAAAGGTAAGAAACTAACTTATCTAGAATAATAAGCAAATAATGATTGGTGGGGAAATTTGCTTTATTACCAAGTTGGTTCATAAGATATCTTTATTTTTGATGAATTTCAAAAGCTATTTAGTAGTTTTCCTGAATATTAATTCTGAAGTGATGTGAAAACTATGGCTGCTATTAATATTTCATATTTTAATATACTGAGGATAGGAGACTTCACCCATGTGATCACAGTTCCACCTCAGCTTGTTCTTAAGTCAGTCACTGGCTTTTTCTGTAGTTTAACTTTTAGTTGTTATCTCCCTCTGTCATTCTTCTATTTAAACACTTGAACATAGGGCAGGGGGAGAGGACAAAAAAGTTTATTTTTAAAAATTACATTAAAATTGTGGCTGTCAAGCAGTAAAGACAGGATTCGCTTTTAGAAGTTTCCCAGTTAACACGACTACATTAAATTTGTAATACATACCCTCCCCTGCAGTCATGGGAATTATTTACACAAACAAGTCTTTCTGAGAACCCTATATTTGAAAGTCAACCATAAAGCTTTTGGGTCCTGAATTTGTGTATTTATGAAATGCTTTAATGTTCAAAGGACTGCACTAGATGAAAGCTAGGCAAAGAGCTCATTCTTTCATGCGTGCGTTCATTCAACGACGTCTGTTGAATGTGTCTTCCGTGCCAGGTCTTATCCTAGATGCTGGTATTAAAAGGATAAGGAAGGCTGGTAAGACGGCTCAGTAGGTAAGGCGCCTACTCACAAACCTGCCAGCCTGTTCAATTCCCAGAAGCCCACATGGTAGAAAGAGAGAACTGACTTCTGAAAGTTATCCACTGACCTCCTACTGTGTATTTTTTTTCTCTCTCCCATAAATAAATACGACATTTAAAAATGATAGGAATAATATAATTATTTTTAAATATTTTACTTATTTGAATAATAAATTTTAAGCATTTATTTATTTGAGAAGGGAGAGAAAGAGATGGAGGCAAGTGTGTATGTGTCATGATGTGCTGTGAGGGTCAGAGGACAAACTTCAAATGTCAGTTCTCTCCTTCTACCATGTGGGCTATGGAGATCGAAATGAGGTCACCAGGTTTGTACACAGGTATCATTACCTGTTGAGCCATCTTATCAGCCCTAGTTTTCTTTTTAATAAACTCATAGTTTAGTAGAAAGAAAATAGACATGTAAGTAATTACAGACTGCTAGTCAGAAATGTCAAATTAAAAGCATGTGTTTATTTGCTTTCCCTGTAGATCACAAGAAAATTATAAAAGAGGGAAACAAGTATAAAGGCAAAAGAATAAAGAAAAGAGGAAATGATGGCCAGGGTAGATGCCAATCAGATGCCAAAAAATAATGACAGACGACTAGGAACTGAGGTAGCAGAGACAGCTAAGGGCTGATTAAGAAAAGAGAAGGTATTCCTTTGTACATAGAGATCTGAAAGTTTTAAGTATTGAATAACCAGGTACTCTGAGATTAGGGATGAGGGAAACTAAAACCAGGAGAATTTGTTGAATGGGTTTTTTTTGTGGTTTTTTTTCATTTATTATTATTATTATTATTATTATTTATTCAACTGTGCGCATGTGCGTGTGTATGTGCGCTCACGCACGCGTGTGTGTGTGTTGTGTGTGTGTGTATGTATGTATGTGTGTGTAGAACCACGGACGAATTCGCGAACCACCATGGGCGCCTCCACCTCCTTCTGCCCCTGGATTCACAGGCTTCGCCCTACCAGGACCAGAAGCACAGGCCGCCCCAGCTTCCGCCTGGCGTCTATACGTGGGATCTGGGAACCGAACTCAGGACCTTCCGCCTGCAAGGCGGAGGCTTAACCCCTGAGCCACCTCTCCAGCCCTTGTGTTTTTTTTTTTTTAATTTCCACTCTTAAAAACTTAACAGGTACACCGGTCCCCCCCTCCTCTCCAATCCCCTATCCCTCTGTGCCCCCTCCCCTCCCCCTTCCCTCCCCATCCCCCAGTGCCTCCCCCTCCCATCCCCAGAGCATCCTTTAATGTGCATGCCAAACTCTCCTCTGGGTCCTCCTCTCCGATGAGGTGCAAGGACCCAGTGGCATTTCCCAGAACCCTTTCCTGTGTTCCCCTTAAGCATAGGAACACTACTGTGGCTGTCAATCCCTTGCCTCCCAGGATCCTAGTGCCTTTAGCAAATGCTAGACTTTGTGAGGTCAATAGTGTGTTGGACACTGCGCAGGGCATGTAAAGTCCAAATATGATTGCTTCGGCCCTAACTTATGTGGAGAATCTTGCATATCATTGCTCCTCCCATCCTTGTGCTCTTACAATCTTACTGCCCCCTCTTCCACAAATTTCCCTGAGCTTCAGGATGGGGAGAGATTAGGCTGGCCTAGTTCCAGGTGATTGATATAGAGTCCCTGATGTTCTGGATTATGGTTTGTTGATTTTTTTTTTCAGTTTTGCTGCTCCTGCAGTGCCCTTGACTCCACCCTGATGGGTATTGGATGTGTTGAATTTTTTATCAGGAGTTAGACTCCCCAGCTCCTTTCTGTGACTTCTCACATCTAGGCCACGTGGCCACCCCCTTCTTTGCTCCAGCAGACTTTGCTCCAACTAAGCTGGACATTCGAAACACAGGTGGGATGCCGCTCCAGCCTCCTTCCCTGCTGTGCCTGCACAGTGCTGGCAACCACATGGGTGTCCCCAGGCAGGAGTCTGGAATGCCTCAGAAAAAGTCTCTGTGGATCTGACATTTAGGAGTTGCCTGATAATCAGACCTCTGTTCATTCATTCTACATCAGATCTCAAAGTAAGCATGTTCCATCCATTTTGATAACAGCTTTTTTGTATCTTATCCAGATCTATTTCAAAGATCACCAAAAATTTGAAAGAAGCCTCTAGTACGTGGATCAGAAACCAAATAGAAACAAGCATGATAAGTGAGGGGGGAATTCAGAAAAAGCGCTGACAATGAAAGCAGCAGGAAGTGGTCGCTAATATATCCTCCTTGAAACAGAGAGGATCCATTGAGAAAGAAATTCCCAGTATTAAAAAATGATTCTTGGGGGCTGGAGAGGTGGCTCAGCGGTTAAGCCTCTGCCTTGCAGGCAGAAGGTCCTGAGTTCGGATCCTAGACCCCACGTATAGATGCCAGGCAGAAGCGGGGGGGGGAGTGGCCTGAGTTTCTGGTCCTGGTAGGATGGAGTAGTTCACAAATTCGTCCGTGGTTCTACACACACACATACATACACACACATACGCACACATGCATATGCACAATTGAATAAATAATAAAAAAATTTTTAAAAATGATTCTTGGAAGTTAAAAAGTACAGTAACAGAAAGACAAAAAAACCAGATGGGTTGACAGATGCAAGTTGAGCAAATTGTCCAGAAAATACAAAGAAATAAGAGAAAAGAAATGCAAGAAAATTATAGTCCCAACCAGAGGATATAATATCTTTAAAAAAAATGGAGTTCTACAAAGAAAGAATGACAAAAAGGGGGAATCGAAGTGACATCTGGCTTCTCACCAGCAGTACTGGTGAGGCTAAAAAACAATGAATGAGTTTTCAGGATTCTTAGGGAAGTTATCACCCTTCCCACCCCAAACTCCACCTGGGTAGAATTCTATACCAATACAATCAACTAAGAAAATCAAGATTTTAACTACTATCGAATGAATTTCAAGGCTGGAGAGGTGGCTGCGTTTCTGGTCCTGGTGGGCGGAGCCTATGAATCCCTGAATCCCCGGGCAGAGTAAACAAGGAGGAGGTGGAGGCGGTCCATGGTAGTTCCCGAATTCGTCCGTGGTTCTACACACACACACACACACACACATATATACACACACATGCACACACACATATACACACAATTGAATACATAATAAATAATAATAAAAAAGAGTGAATTTCAAGACATGGGATTGCACCTAGGAAAATAGGAAGCAGACCCAAGAATGAAATAAAAAGAATTCTTAGAACTGTAATGTCAGATTGTCCCAGGACAGCCATTTGTCCAGGGGAACTGGGAAGCATGCATTCAGTCTGAAGGGTGGGACAGAAGATCTTCTGCAGGAAACCAGAAAGATCATCTACTGTGGCAGACCATGTTCAGGTGAGGCGTAGAGATTAACTGAAGACATGATGATATATGTTTAGAAATTCCAAGCAAACCAAGAAAGAGATCACTACTCCAAGAAAAACAAAAGCTTGTATTAGAAAGAAAAACAGTAAACTCTGTGGCTTTGTCTGTGAATACTATTTACACAGTGACACATGCCAAATATTTGTATGCTGTAATTGGAGTGACATATTGAAAGGATGAGAGATAGAAAGCATTTGGGGATGGGGAGATGGCAATTTATGCTATTCAACTGAAAGTCACAAGATACATCTAAAATTGTAAAATCAAGAAGTAGCAACAAATATAAAATGAAAACATAAAATGGAAGACTTGATGAGCTTGTTGAATAGAATTGGTTAAAACTTGTTACAGTGGCTTTGTTTGTTAGATGTGAGTTTGACAGGTCATTAAATCTTTCAGAGGAACTTGTCCAGTAGGGATTTAAAACTGATAGAAGATTAGAGACATAAATACAGATACGTCTGTGAACAGATAAGAGGAATAAAATACAGTAAAAGAAAAAGATCGGGACAAAAATTTGGGGTTTTCTTTATTTTTTTCTTTCATATATATATATGTGTGTGTATGTGTGTGTGTTTTGCATGTGGGTGGATATATAGATGTGTGGTATATATACAGGAAATACCAAAGGGTGATATCAGAAATCATCCTCCATAGCTCTTTTCCCTCATTATTGTAAGCCTGGGTCTCTAACCCCAGAGCACACTATTAGGGTGATTCTGGCTAGCCAGCTTGTTCTGGAGATCCTCAGATCCACCTTCCATGGCTAGAATTACATGTGGGCCACCGCATTTGCCCATGTTTTTACAGGAGATCTGGGGATCCAAACTCAGGTACTTTGGTTTGTGAGGTAAATGCTTTAACCACTGAGCAATCCCAGTCCCTTCGTTCTGTTTATAATTTTAAAATTACTTTGTGGAATGGACAAGGTCTCATGTAGGCTAGACTAACCTCTATCTCACTTTTTAGGTCAGGATAGTCATGAACTCCCGATTATCCTGTATGAATTCCCAAATGCTAAGATTACAGGAACATTCTATCACATCCAGACTTTAATTTTATTTTTAATTGGCAATAACTGTACACATTTTAGAATCCAGTAGGTTGATTTGATGTATTCAATGTGTATTGATCAAATCAAGATAATTGGCAGTTCCATCTATTTAAATACTTAACACTTTTTTGTGAGGGAACCTTTGAATTCCTCTCTGTAATTCTTCATGAAATACAATAAATTGTCCTCAACCACAGTCATCTTAGAGTACTGTAAAACACTAGGACTTACTCTTCTCATATCCTTCCCTGTAGTTTATTTCCTGTCATCCGATCTCCCTCCCAAGAAATCCCCATTTAAACCGAAGAAACAGAGAAGAAATAACCAGAATGCAGAGGGTAAGGGAGGAAAGATGGGCAAGACACAGCTCACAAAAGGCCCTGACTGCGAGGTGATCAGGAGACTACCATAACTTTCAAGAGATTGTTTTTTATTTACATATGAAAGCAACACTGATGGAGTTAGTGACTGAACGAAAGAGGGGATGAATGGCAAAATGGCAGTAATGAATATATCAATAATACACTTTCCTGAGAAAATGGTTTCAACAAGAAAGGGGGGAAAAAGATAGCTGTAGTGGATAGTCCATAATAAAGTTTTTAATATTAGGGGACCACTTAAACACGTGTGGGTAGCTATAGTGGATATTCTATAATAAAGTTTTTTATATTAAGGGACCACTTAAACATGTGTGGGGAGACAGCCAGAAGTTAATAGACCCAAGATCAAAGATGCCAGTGCCAGGAGTGACTGGCATAGAAAGGTCCCAGGAAACCTGACACATAGACTCAGGAGGACAGAGGGAAAGATTAGTAAGGTAAGAGTTAACATTTCTTTTAGAGAAGAAAGGGATAAGTGACAAAAATAAGGATATAGAAAAATATTAAGAGAGAGAGGAAGGAAATTGAAAGACTTAAGAAATCAGATGGCTTCAATCTTCCCAATAAAATGAGAGGTTGTCTGCTGAGAGTTGGGGTTTGGAGAACTGCGTTAGTTTGGAAATTTAAGGATGGAAGATTTCTGAAGAATCCGTTGCATGAAGAATGATATAAAGTCAGAGTTACAGTGAGATGAGAGGAAAAAGTTTGGTTACCCAGCAGCCACGAGCAACCAGTCCAGTACGAATTTGTTTGGTTTTTAAAATCTATCAACTACAATTTAGGAACTTCCTTCAAGAATACTGTCTCACTAAAACCCGTGCTGATCATTGTCTTGGCTAGAATAGCATCTCCTCGAGGGTCCTTAAGAGACTTCCCAGGGTTCAAAAACTTTAGAAAATGTTTGCTTAAGGAAAATTAGTGCGAGAAAGGAGTTTTCCTTATGGTATACTTCAATCCAGGTCACTTAGAGGTCTTGTGGGAAGAATCATGGACCAGAGGAAGACTTATACTTAAGAGACTTAAGAGAAACAAGGCAGTTTGGTATCAAAAAGATCTATGGCTGCATGGATATCTAGACACAAATCTGAGGGTGGGAGTGAATTGGAGAACATCTGGATTCAGATAAAAGAAGCGCAGAAGAGAAGTGACATCATTGTGGGATTACACTGGAGGCTGCTTTGCCAGATGGAAGACTTGGATAAAGCATTCCGGCTCTAGTCAGAAGAGAGCGGCAACAGGGATTTCAGGCACCAAGAGTCAAGCTCCGCATTGTGCTCAGCCAAAAAGCAGTATCCCCCACTTTAGTCCTTTCCCATATTTGTTTATGCTTTTCTGAACATCAAAGAAACTTTTGCCTATGGTAGAAAGGCAACAGTGCAGAAGAATGTCATACAGCAGAATTATCATCTGCCACCCCTCCCACAGCACCCACCGTTCACACACTTGCTAATTACGTCCGGCATTCTCTGCATAGTACATCTTTGCACAGGAAAGATTGTACTGAATACAGTTTTGAATAATCTGTTTTTTCACATAGAACATTTTTCCTTGTATTTTTCTTATAAATCAAAAATATATGTGCAATGTGTTTTAAATTCACTTTAAGTTTTCTTTATTGCCTTCATATTATGTTCATTTTTCAGAAGGAAGAGACGAGATAGACTATTGTAATATAATTACAAAAACAATGTCACTGCTTACTATTTGCTGCCAGTATTCGCATTTACTGTAAGTAACAGTGATTAGGCTGCAGAAAGAAATGAAGCAAAAAATTTGAAAGGAAAAAAAAACCTTAAAGAAAGGGGAAATACATTTGGTAGTGTGGGGTTTGTGTTTGTGCATGTAGATGGGGGGGGGGGATTGTGTGCATGTGCCACAGTTGCTTCGATATTCAAGCTAGCTGGGTTGAGGTGCTGGTTCTTCTCCTGTTTCCCATCTCACCTTAGGAGCACTAGATTACACTAGATTCACAGCTTTTACATGGATTATAAGGATTTGACCACATTTTCCTCACAGTGCCATCACCCTAATTCATAATTACATTTTTGATGATGATGTGATAACTTATGTGGAATGCCCAAAACAATCAAATTGAAATCTTTTATAATATACAATTTAGCAAAGTTGGTAGTCAAAATATACTAAAATCGGTCAATAAATTACCTTAAAAATAATAGCCTTCCTATCACCAAACAAGAGGAAAAGATCCTGTTTTTAATTGCAAGACTAGATAAAGCAGTTTGGGCTCAGTGGCTCAGACCTGTAAGTTGATACAGTCTCAGTTTAAAATGTAAAACAGAAAAATCTATTTGATTCATTAGCACATTTTATTGAGATTGTCAAATATATACTGGAAGACCAAGTAAACTAGGGTAATCAGAAATTATTAGGTATTAACCTCACCAGGTAGTAGAATTTGTTCAAAGCTGTAATAATTTTATTGAACAAACTCCCAACCCCAAAGCACTGTTCCAGGCATTTTAAGTAGAATCATTTAATGCTTACGACAGCCCACATTGCCAGTTAAATGGCAGAGTTTGAATTTAAACTCAGACCCAGGGTCTCACATATGTAAACAAGTTCTCTACCCCTGAACTGTACCCCCACTCCCTGTATTTTACTTATTCAAAGTGTCCAATTCAGTGATCTGTGTGTGTACATGTAGCCACATGCATGTGGAGGTCAGAGATCAGCATCAAATATCTTCTTATTCGAGCTCCATCTTACTTTTTGAGACAAGGTCTTTCAAGGACTTGGAGTCTGACTGACTTGACTGGTCTGCCTAACTAGTCTGGGCTATACAGTGAAACCCTATCTCAAGCAAAACAAAACAAAACAATCCTTTTTATCTTGTGGTGTTACTAAACTCACTTATTAGTTGTGGACATTTCTTTGTAGAATTGATATTTTTAAGTATTTTATTGTAATCCCAGCATTGGGTAGATTTAAAATGGGCAGCCTGGTCAATACACAAAACACAACAGAGCAAACAAGCGAGAGCAGAAAGAACAATGAAGCCTAAGTGGAAGGCATGATATTAATGAAATAAAGGAAGAAAATGGAATGCTAGCCCTATTTTGGTTTAGTCTAACCTGTCAGAAAGAATCCTCTTGCATTGGAAGAGTTGAAATATACACTGGTTCCAGAGACTAAATTCAAACAGAGCTGAGGTTGTAAGAGATCATCAAACTCCCTTCAGTGAGCTGAGGGCCTCAGCTTGATTCACATCCCAGGAACCAAGGATAGTGGGTGAGCTGGCTGAGCCTCTCCTGGCAGGCTTTGCAAGGCTACCTGGGAAAAACAAATGAGGGCTGGGGTGGGGGACAGCCGACTTGCAGAAGACTGGAACTGAGGAGCTCAGGTCATTGAACGGTCCGAAGACTGCTGATGGCGATGCCATTTAGCTGATGCCCTTCAGTTATTTATCATCAGAACGAATTATAAATACGCAGGAAAGGATGTCCTAGTCACTATTAGCTTGTTAGAATTTAAAGAAAAAAGGGAAGGACGGGAGTAATAATGATAAAAATAAAAAAGTGCAAGGAGAGGGGCTGGAGAGGTGGCTCAGGGGTTAAGCCTCTGCCTTGCAGGCAGAAGGTCCTGAGTTCGGATCCTAGACCCCACGTATGGGCGGGGGGCGGGGGCGGGGGGCGGGGGCGGGGGGGGCGGGGGGGGGCGGGGGGAGCGGGGGGGGGGGCGACGTTTCTGGTCCTGGTAGGGCGGAGCCTGTGAATCCTGAGGCAGGTTAAACAAGGAGGAGGTGGAGGCGTCCATGGTGGTTCCTGAGTTCATCCATGGTTCTACACACACACACACACACACACACACAATTGAATAAATTAAAAAAAAATTTTTTTTAAAAGTGCAAGGAAAATAATTGGAAGAAAAGGAAAAGAACATTCCTCTGTGTGTGTGTGTGTGTGTGTGTGTGTGTGTGTGTGTGTGTGTGTGTGTGTTCAGCCTCAGATGCTGTCATTCAGGATTCTTCCATCTTCTTTTTTGAGACAGTCTCTGGCCTGGAGCTCGCAGATTAGACTAGATTACACTGGCCGGCCAGCTCTGCCTGTTTCCACTTCCATGGTGCTGGGATTACCCATCTCGTGCATGCCAGCGTCCCTGGCTCTTTATGGGGGTGCTAGGGCTTCATGTTTGCACAGCAAGCATGTCACTGACTGAGCCATTTCCCCAGCTCCTGCTTTCCTTTTTCTGAAGAAATAACCAGCAAATTGGGGAAATCTCACTCAGTGTATTTGTCTAGTTTAATCAGATTTCAACAATTCTTGGCGCTGTCTCATGACCCTCGAGAACTAGCAGAAAGGAATACTATTGCTCCCAGTATGTGCTGACTCGTGGTTTCTCACCAGGCTGAAGGTTTAGCAGTGTAATTCTTGGCTGCATCATTAGTCAGGTTTTTTGTTTCTTCATTCATTATTTGCATAACTAGTGTTTAGAGGCTAATCAAATCTGGGTTGATAGCTAGTAAATTGAAAGCAACAGAATCTGAAAAGATACACCATAATACAGAGCAGAAAACCTGGCTTTGTCCTGTGACTCTTAACCGCTCAGCCACTTGGTACTGAGGAAATTGTTGAAGCCTGTGTGTCTGTTTCTTCTTTGACATAGAGATGATATAGCATTTATTTGATAGTGGTCATGATAATTAAAAAAGATAATGTATATTAGTTTTCTATTGATGTTTGTAAATTTCTGCAAAACCTGGAGCTAAAAACAATAGACACTTATGATTATTCCATAGCTTCTAAGCATCAGGAACCCAAGAATTGCTTCATCAACTGGTTCTGGCTCAGAATCTCATAAAATTGGAATAAGGGGATGGAGAGATGGCTCAGGGGTTAATACTCTATCATACAAGCAGGAGGTCCTGAATTGGGATCTCAGGTCCCACAATAAAAATGCCAGGCAAAAATAGTGGCAGTCTGCACTTCTGGCCCTGTTGGGCAGAGCCTGGGAAATCCCAGAGTGAAGAAAAAAGGAGGTAGAAGCAATCCAGGATGATTGCTGAAGTCACCCGTGATCCTCCACAGGGACACACAGTGCCCTCTGATACACACACACACACACACACACACACACACACCACTGGACAAACAAATAAATAAACAAATAAAGTTGGAATAAGATTTTGAACTTGGACACAGTAATACATACCCAGAGTTGCGAAGACTAAGAAAGTTGAGCACTTGAGTCCAGGAGTTCAAGAGCAGCTTAGGTATCATAGAAAGACCCCAGATCCAAGAAGGGAAGAGGGGAGAAAGAAACAAGAAGCCAGCAATGCTTCTTATCACCTAGTCTGCTTGCTGTTCCTTTTACTTTATTCTATTCATTAAAAGAAACTCACCAACTTGCTCATACTTTAGGGAATGGAATTGGAATTTGCCTTTTGAAGGAGAGATTAAATAAAGTCTGTGCACAAAATATCTCCTTGGGGCAGACTTGTGGGGCTATTTTAGAAGCTACTCCCCATGGTTTGTTTTTATCAGGTAATTTCTTAGTATAATAGCTTTGCCTTGAAACATTTTACTTGAATCATCCTGAAGTTAGTTTATAAATATTTTAAGAACAATCGGGGGCTAGGGTATAGCTCAGTGGTAGAATGCATGATTGCTTCATACGGGCAAAGCCCTGAATTAGATTCCCAGTATTGGAAGAAAGAAATGCTTAATTCAAGGTCAAATGGAATTAATATGAGTAAAATTGCAAAAAAAAAAAAAAGTCTATGCACACATCCTAAAACCAATACATGGAAGAACTATTCAGGACAGCGCTTAGCATACAGCAGGCTCTTCATAAACGGCCATTGCTGTTCTACTATTATTACTATACACCAATGAATATGGTCCTTACTATAAGGCCACTATTGCAAGAAAACCTCGTGATTTATTACATGTTTAGTGAGTACAGATAGAAACACCTAAATTACTGTGTTCATTCTTATCTGCGTGTACACTAAAATGAATATATTATATTTGTACTGCATGTATTGCACTATTTAATAAAAACAAAACAAAACACTTAGACATATCTAAGATGTAAGTACCAGTGATATAAATTTCCTTTTTCCAGTGCCGGGATCAAGCCAGGGCCTCACACTTACAAAGCAAATTGTCTACTGAGCTACTCTTCTACCCACCTTCCCTGAGTACCTTGAGTGAAATTCTAAAAATTAATTTGTTCACTTTGTAAAAATTTTTTTAATATTTTTAGAACATTTTATATGTGTTTCACATGTGAATTTAGATTAGTTGTCTGAAAAATCACCATAGTTTAACTGTGTATACTACTATGCACTATAGACTAGTCTTTCTGAGCATTTTTCTTTTCTTTTCATTTAAAGTGCCACAGCCAAGATTGAGGGACCCCAATCTGCAACAACCCAAGGAAGATTTATTAGTTCATACCCCTTCCCTGAGGGATAGGAGTAATTTTAGGAAGAAACAAACTGGCAAAGAAGTATTATGTCAACAAAGCATTCAATTAGTGGTGAAGCCTACAAGAGTAAAAATTTAGAAGCAGAACTTAATGTGGCTAAATTCCTGAGTAATTTAGATTTCCTCTGTTTATATATATATACATTTGTATATACATGGCTTCATGGCATCTTTCATTAATTTCAAATATTAGCTAATGTTCATTGTAAATAAAAGGCCTTTTCCAACCCAGGTGGACAAAGTAATTACAGGGCCACTTTAGTAGGATCATTGAATTGAAGATATCTTTATATCTTATGGCTAATGTGCTAGTGTTTTGATTCATTTAAACACTAAGCAGATTCTCAGACTAGGGCCTGGCATTGTTGAACTCTCCCTAGTATCTTAGCAGCATAGCAGTCAAAACTTCTGAGGTATAAAATATACTCAGTAATTTGAAAGTGAACAAACATGTTTTCTAAGGGACCAGTATTTGTGGAGTTTAAATGTAGCATTATAGGTGAGGCAAGACGTCCCCAAGAGTTTCACAGGAGACTTTCGGTGCATAAACCACAGTGCTAACCTAAGGAGATTTGCCTAGTGGGTTTAGTGCTTGCTTCATAAGGAACTGCATTCATATCTTCTGTACCCACCAGTAGGTTGGGGGCGTCTGTAATTCCAGTACCAGGAAAGACAAAAAGATCCCAGGGGCATGTTGGGGAGAACACTCAAGCGGTTGGACTTGAGTTCCAATCCCAGAACACACCTAAAAATGCTGGGCAGAAATGGCAGTGACCTGAACTTCCAGCCCTGAAAGATGGCGCCTGGGAAACCCCAGAGTAAAGCAATAAAGAGATAGAGCTATCCAGGATGATTCTCAAAGTCAACTTTGGGCTTCCATAGGCACACATGTACCCTCTTTATACATACACACAAAAGCATGCAAAATAAAAATAAATAAATAAATAATCTAGATTCAGTAAGACACATTGTCTCAAAAAACAAGGTGGGAACCAATAGAGGAAGGTGCATAACATTGACCTCTGGCCTCCACACCACCATGCATAGGTGAGTGAGTATACTACCCCACACATGTTTATACATCTCACACACACACACACACACACACACACACAGGATTCACAGTACTTGAGGATCAGTGGTGGCAGATAAAAAATAATGTGTAGGTCTTCAGTATTGCCAACCTTAGCCATCCAAACACTGATATTTGCAATCAATGTTAAGAGAAAAGGGAATTACTAGAGATCCAAACACCTAGAGGAAGTACATGCTAAACAAACAGTATTTTAAGGTCACTTACTCCATATGGAATAAATAAATGGCTTCATAATCTTCATTCTTTGAGTATTATATAGTCCAGGACACTGCATCATAATGTAGAACCAGAGGGGACAAGCAAAAGATAACTTGTGTCCACAGTCTCCTTTTTACTAAGCCAAGAAAAACTTGTGATACACTTGAAGGTGCCCAGCACTTGGGAAGCAGAAACATGAAGACCAGAAGTTTGGGGCCAGCGCAAGCTCCATGTCAGGACCATCTCTCACAACAAAATGACAAACAAACAAAAAACATAATATGAAAAACAAGTTTCATCCCTCAGGTCAGCTTTATTTATATAAAATGTACATGGACAGGGCCCCTGTGTACTCAGCCTATTCTGTTACAGGCATCGAGAATGGAAACTTCCTACCCTTATCTCTTAAGAAAAAGGACTTCTTTTTTCCTTCATAACCTCAATGTTCTTATCATGTAAGGAAAACTGATGAAAATTTCATAGCATCATCTAAATCGATGCTAAATCTCAATTTCTTCAGTTGTCCCAAATATCTTTAATAGCTATTTGCTTTTTGACTCAAGAACCAATCAAGGCTTTCTTGTTAGATTGGAAATGTTTCTTTTCATCTGCAACAGATCCCGTACTGTTTTGCTTTTGCTGACCCTGACTGCTTTAGTTTGTGCTTTGCCTGACCCTCCCACTTGCTCTAGTATGTAAACTTCATAGGGGCAGAATCCAGTGTCTGTTGCTCATTACTGTAACCTTACCATTGAGAATGGTGCCTGGGACTTAGTAAATATTTGTTGAATACACAGATGAGCAAATGACTATGGAATACACCTATAAGGAGTGTCATGAAAAGTGGGACTGAGGGACTGAGTCCCAGGGACTGAGAATCAAATCTGTTGTTGATGTAAACTCTTACAGTGTTACAGGTACAAATGTCCCAGGCTTGAGCAAAATGGAAAAATATAAATGTAGTAAGTGTAAATGCAAACTGAGTTAAGGTACTAAGAGTGTGACTGAGATAAATAAAATGCTTGTCTGTCTAATCCCCAGCACCATAGGGGAGGAAAGAATGGAGGAAGGAGGATGGGATGAAGGGATGAGAAAGGGGGAAGGGAACAGAGGAGAGAGGGAGAGGCATAACATAAAAAATTTATCAAGAAAAAGACACAATAGGGGTTGGAGAGGTGGCTCAGGGGTTAAGCCTCCGCCTTGTAGGCGGAAGGTCCTGAGTTCGGATCCCAGATCCCACGTATACCAGGCGGAAGCGGGGGCGGCCTGCGCTTCTGGTCCTGGTAGGGCGGAGCCTGTGAATCCCGGGGCAGAAGGAGGTGGAGGCGTCCATGGTGGTTCTACACATACACAGACACACACACACACGCGCGCGCGCGCACATACACACGCATATGCACACAGTTGAATAAATAATAGTAATAATAATAATAAAACAAAAATTAAAAAAAAAAAAGACACAATAGGGGCTGGAGAGGTGGCTCAGGGGTTAAGCCTCTGCTTTGCAGGCGAAAGGTCCTGAATTCGGATCCTAGACCCCACGTATAGAAGCTGGGCGGAAGCAGGGGCGGCCTATGTTTCTGGTCCTGGTAGGGCGGAGCCTGTGAATCCTGGGGAGAGTAAACAAGGAGGAGGTGGAGGTGTCCATGGTGGTTCCCGAATTCACCCGTGGTTCTACACACATATGCACACACACAACTGAATAAATAATAATAAAAAAAGACACAATAACATCACTCTAACAGCACAGCTCTTAAATGAAGTATTAATATTTTGTTAATATTGAGTAAGATGCTAAATTATCTTTAAACACAATACTAGAATAGAAGGAATAATGAGAAAAGGTAATTTTTCTCTTTATTCATTCTTTGATTCAACAAATCTTGCACTCTTTTGGTGCTAGACAAACAGAACTGGACAGTCTTTAACACACAGAGCTTACATTGCACAATAATTGAACAGCCCCTAGAGTAAGGTGTTTATGTTTGGGTGCTGTGCTTTCACAGGGAGGTCACATGACATAATGCTGAAGAACTTCATTTTAGAAGCATGTACATAGGTTTCTTCCGAGCTGTATATATTTTCCACTGAGTGACTTGGGTGAATTCTTAAAGCTTTTGAATCCTGCTTGCTGTTTGTTTTGCTTTGTCCGTCAGGGAAATAACAGTACTGGCCCCCTGTCAGGAAGGGCCTGCAATGAGGTGGTTCGTGGGTATTGCCTCACACGGTGCCTAGCACTCTAATACAGTCCTCATAAATGCTGGTCGTGGCCAAATGAAACCTAATGATGAAGAACATTTAAAGGAACCAGAAACTGTACAGAAAATGACAACTCAGATAAGGGATAAGAAGAGGCAGTTTATTCTGGAGCCAATGAGAGAATATGACCCAGGAATACAGACTCAGGTTACCCCATTTTCCATGTGTTCCACTGCAATAATGGTTTCTTGAGGTTTTATAATCACAGAACAAAGAAAAGCAAAAATCGACACACTTTTCAAATACATCGATAGAAACACAAGGTGGAAAAGTGTGGAAATCTATGGTATAGGCCTTATAAGACTGGTGACATTTTTAGCCTTTTGGTTGGTGGAATTATTTACCTAATAGTCACAAAAATGTTAGGTCGCATATAGAGTGGGCAATAAATGAGTCTTAAGATAGTCTGGCTCTGAACTTGAGACATTCCACACTCCACACATCACTGAGGCGGGCAGTGGTCAGTCTGGCAGCCCTGCAGGTACAGCTTGTCCCCTTTGTCACAGAAGATTAAACTCAAAAGAAGATGGGAAGCGTAGTTGCTGGTTTCAAATGCTTAATGATATAACTTACTTATTCCATGTAGCTCCAAAAACAGAATTAGATCCAGAATAATGGAAGTTACCAGGAAAACAGATTTCACAATTTAGGAAATTTTCTTTTTTTTTTTTTTATTATTTATTTATTCAATTGTGTGTGTGCACGCGGTATGTGTGTGTGTGTGTGTGTGTGTGTGTGTATGTAAAACCACAGGCAAATTCGGGAACCACCATGGACGCCTCCACCTCCTCCTTGTTTACTCTTCCCTGGGGATTCACAGGCTCCGCCCTACCAGGACCAGAAACCCAGGCCGCCCCTGCTTCCACCCGGCTTCTATACGTGGGGTCTAGGATCTGAACTCAGGACTTTCCGCCTGCAAGGCAGAGGCTTAACCCCTGAGCCACCTTTCCAGCCCCAGGAAATTTTCTTAACAATTAGATTTGTCCTTAAATGAAAAGTGCTGCCTGGGAACCAATGAGTTTCCTACTTTAGAGATAATTAAAGAGTCAGGTGTGATGGTGTGTGCCTGTAGTTCTGACATCCAGGAGGCCGAGGCAGGAGAATTGTGGGTTAGGGCTACCTAATGAGTTACAAGCCAGCCTGCATTACCAAGTAAGACTGTGTTTCAAACAAAATAATAGAAGTAATAAAGCAGATATTAGATGTGTGCTCTCCCAGTATGGTAGCCACTAACCTCCTGTGGCTATTTAAATTTAGATTTAGTTAAATGCAATTATAAAGTCTGACAACAGAAGCACAGTTAATAGAGTCTGGGGAAATGGGAGTTACTGTTCAAGGGGCAAAAGTTGCAGTCATGCAGACAAGCATGTTGTCCTAATCAGCTCTGCAGCGCAGTACCTATGACAACAAACCTGTACTTCATAGTTTTTAGGAGTCTAGATCTCATACTAATCTTACCACACATGCACAAATGACACGAGGAAACTCTGGAGAGGGATGGGCATGTGTAATCTTGGCCATGGTGTGTATGTGTCCAAGCTCATCAGACTGTACATATATGCATGGGGTTTTGTATAAGGTTGATTTTTACATAAATATAAAATTCAGTTCCTTAGTTATTTTAGTCCTATTCAAGCACTTACAAGCTCTATATATGGCTATATATATATATATGGAGAGAGAGAGAGAGAGCTATATATTGAGCAGTGAACAAACATTTCTGTCCTTAGAGAAAAACCAATCTGTAGTGCTTTTCTAGACAGTTGCTAAACAAAAATATTTTTAAGAAAGAAAAGAAAAAGAAATCCAACAATAGGATGTGAAAAGAGTTGGATTAATGAGGTGATTGCTAAAGTCACTTTTTGAGGGTTATAGATTCTTGAAGACCCTATTTTTTAACAGCTAGTAATATCAAAGAGTTCATTTGTAGAATAAAAGAGTGATCATTGTGGAATAAAAGAAGAGTAATTTTTAGAGAAATAAAAAACTGTTGTGTTATTTGGAGATATTTTTATTTTTATTGATTTGACTTAAAAATTGCTTTTTCTTTCTCAGTCACAATAATTAGATATATTGCTTGGGAGAAATGACAAGAGTGCACATTAGTCATTGCATCTTTTCCTCCAAACTTTCCCATGATTTGTTTAGTTCAGCCTGAAGGGCCTTTTGTGACACTTTAAAATCACTGAGGGGGAAAAAAGGACTGAGCTGAGCCAGTTGTTCAAAGGACATGAGGGGCGAGTCTCGTTTCCCTTGCCAGTCGTAAAGGATCTCATCTATGAACTTTGTTCTCTTGTCCAACTCCAGTTTCTACAGGTTTTCTTTTTTCCTTTGCTCTCCAGTCAAAAGGAAAAACACGTGACTTTCAGAAATACTGGAGCAATACATTGCTAAAGGACTTGAAACACCCTTTCTCTCCTTTCAGAACCTTACGTTGAAGCTTACGGATCATTAAAAGTAATCCTGCAGGGTGATGTAATATGTATTTTGGCTTCCAATCGAAAGAAAATATCCACCAAACTAATCTTTGACGCATGTAGAATTTTTTTCTTTTCTAATTTGCATGTTCCTGTGTATTTCCAGCACCTTTCACCACCTGCCATATACAAAATTGTTAAATCTTCCTTGAACCAAAAATAAAAAAGCCTAACATCACCTCTAACCACGTGAGTTCTTTTCCCTTCAAATACGAAGTTATTTCCCTATTTTCCTCGTGGCGGAGCAGCTGGCAGGGCATGGCCCCTGCGGAAGAGCCAGGCTGCTGCCCACAGAGGGGTCCGGCCCAGACCTCGCTCTGCAGCTGTGTGGCCACCGCTGAGGGGAACTGAAGGTGGGAGGAAGCCAAGGTGTTGGCATCTTGACCTGCCTTAAGCTGAAGACTGACTGGAGCAGCCAAAGATGCCCTGCTTTTGTTCCTTAGGAGGATCTGAGAGAAGCAAACAAACAGCCAACTTGGGCAGTGGTCAGGAAGCCATAACTTTAATAAGCATCCTAAGTAATACTGAGGAACAGGCAGATTTGAAGAACTGCCTCAGTCTCATTATTTTTGTAAAGAAATGATCGAAAAATCCCTTTCCTGGATTTTTAAAATTTTTATTTATTTATTTACTCGGGGTGTGTGTGTGTGTGTGTGTGTGTGTGTGTGTGTGTGTGTGTGTGTGCGTGCATGTGTTTGTGTATCAGAGGATACTGTGTGACCCTATGGAGGACCAAGGGTGACTTCAGGAATGATCCTGGGTTGCTTCTACCTCCTTCTTGCTTCCCTCTGAGATTTCCCAGGCTGCACCACTAGGGCCAGAAGTGGAGGCTGCCTCCTTTTCTGCCTAGTGTTTTTACTTGGGACCAGGGATCCAGACTCGCAAGACCTGCTTGCGAGGCAAAGTCAACCCCTGAGCCATCTCTCTAGCCACCGTTTCTGGATTTTTAAAAAGTATTTATTTATTTATGAGAGAAAGAGAGAGACAGAAACAGAGACAGAGAGATTGAGATGAGTTCAGTGGTATCAAGTATATTCCCAAGTACTATCACCACATATTTCTAGAAACTATGTGACCATTAAATTATGTTCCCAGTCCTTACTTTCTCTGTGTGTGAATGGGGGTGTGTGTGGCACGTGTGTACACATGTGGGTGGGAAGTGCCAGAGGAGGATGTTTAGGTGTCTACTCTACACGCTCCACCTGATTCTTTGAGGCAAGTCTGTCACTGAGCCTAGAGCTAGGCTGGAGGTCAGCAAGCCCCATGACTCTCCAAGTCTCTGCCTCCCACACTGCTGGGGTTATCCGCAGACATGCATCTGCTCCCAACTTTTTACATGGGTGCAGGGTTTGCACAGTAAGCACTCTTTCCTATAGAGCCATCTCCCCAGCCCCTAGTTCTCATTTTTTTCAGACAAGATCTCACTGTATGGTCCAGGCAACTTTGAATTTATGCTGCTTATGTATTCTTGAACTCAAGATCTTCCTGCTTCCCCATGTGCCTCCTGAGGGCTGAGATTACAGGCTTGTCCTGCCACACCCAGAAGTAAGCATCTATAGAAAAACAGTAAAAACAAAAACTCCTCCTCAATTATAGCATTCCAAGCGATTTCTGCAATATTAAGGCCCTGCAGAAAAAGAATCACTTTCAAAGCACTGACAAAATTTGAAAACAGATGAATTAGCATTTTTTAATTTCTTTTTTAAAAAGCATCTAAACTAGGGCTGGAGAGGTGGCTCAGGGGTAAAGCCTCTGCCTTGCAGGTGGAAGGTCCTGAGTTCAGATCCTAGACCCCACATATAGAGCCTGCGTTTCTGGTCCTGGTAGGGCGGAGCCTGTGAATCCTAGGGCAGAGTAAACAAGGAGGAGGTGGAGGCTGTCCATGGTGCTTCCTGAATTTGCCTGTGGTTCTACACACACACACATGCACAATTGAATAAATAATAATAAAAAATATCTTTAAAAAAGCATCTAAATTTCAGGAAATCTCATATCCTTCATCCATGTGTAATATTGTAACACATGATTGTAATCCTGGCACTTGGCTAAGGCCACCGGACTGAAAGTGCCAGGGCAGCTTGGGCTATTTGGTGACCACCCACACACCACACACACTTGTGTCTCAAAAACAAAACAACAAGGACAAAAAAAAGTTCTATCCACAGATCTAGTACTTGACTATTGCCCCTTCTACTCATCCCACACATCTTAATGAAGCAGGAAACATCTTCAGGGCCCAGCATACTACTTTGGGGAGCAAATCCAAGAAAGCATCTGTCACCTGGAATGTAGAGCAAAAAGAGTGACTGTTCTCTTTAAACCACATTCCTTAAAACTTTAATGTATGTGGGCTGGTGAGATGGCCTGGTGGGTAAAGACACACATGGGCAAGCCTGATGCATGAGTTTGAACTCTGGAGTGGACATGCGAAAGGAGAAAACAGACCTCCAAAGGTTTTCCTCTTACCGCCATTCGTTCACTACGGGACATGTGCCTCCTCTCCTCAAATAAATAAAATATTAAAAACCTCTAAAGATGCTCTGTAGCCTGAATCTGCTGTTGTTGGAAGTGGACCCCTGGGTTCTATGACCTTTGCCATCATGCATCTGCTTTGGAACTTGGAACAAGTTATTTCCCTTAGGTTCCTAACTTTCCTCACAGCTGATAATTGAGCATAAAACCAAGACAATACTGTAGAAAAAAATACCAGTAACTCAGTGGGCTTGCTTCCCTGCTTTAGGCTGAAAGGGAAGATGCCTTTTCCCTCTTCTGAATTTCTCCTCTGGCCCACAGAGAGAAATTTTAGTTAGCGTCAAGGCTGCCACAGGGAACTTGGCTTCTCTGGCTTTGAAGTGATGGAACAAAGCCTTTCCCAATGTGTTTGGAGCATCTGGCAGCCCCACCCAAACCCTCCCTGGGAATTTGTTTTCTTGTAGTGGTGTTTCAGAGATACACCAGTATTCAGAAGACACATGACACATCCTTTCAATAACAAACCAACTCTTTCTCCCAAAACTGTGAGGAAAGTAGGAAAGGAGCCTTGTAGGCAGAAGGATCTGAGTTCAGATCCTAGATCCCACATAAAAACACCAGGCTGAAATGGTGGCAGTCTGTAATTTGAGCCCGGAAAGGTGGATCCTGGGAAACCCCATAGCAAAACAAAAAGGTAGTAGAGCATTCCAGGATGACTACAGAAGGCACTTTTGGGCTTACACAGGTACACACAGTACCCTTTGATACACACACACACACACACACACACACACACACACACACACAATGAATAAATAATATGGGCAAATGTTTGAGTACTTAAAATTAAAATCTTTTTCCACAAACTAGGTCAGTTTTATACATAATTGTTCAAGCAGAGCATCTTCTTTTTTCTGTGTTGGTATTTTCAGAACCTTGACACAGTAAGTAGTCACAATGTATTTAATGTATTTATCTTCACTATACTTAAAATTTCATATATCAAATTTAACCTCAAAAAAATTAGCAATGATTTTTCTTGATCAAGATAATATGTTCAATATGTGAGCTTTAAAAATAATGGACTAGGTTTTTTTTTAAGTTTTTTTTTATTCAATTGTGTGTGTGTGCGTGTATATGTATATGTGTATGTATGTATGTGTGTATGTAGGACCACAGATGAATTCAGGAACCACCATGGACGCCTCCACCTCCTCCTTGTTTACTCTGCCCAGGGATTCACAGGCTCCGCCCTACCAGGACTGGAAACGCAGGCTGCCCCCGCTTCCGCCCGACGTCTATACGTGGGGTCTAGGATCTGAACTCAGGACCTTCTGCCTGCAAGGCAGAGGCTTAACCCCTGAGCCACCTCTCCAGCCCCTGGACTAGGTTTTATAGTTCATTTTTTTAGTCCATTTATAGTCCATTTTAGGACTAATAGATTAATATTCTGGTAATACACAGCAATACTGAGAATATCTTGAATATTCATATCAAAGGAGTTTCTGATATGAGAAAGTTAATATATGAAAACCCAGAAGCTAATTATAATGCACACTTTGATTTAAAGCCTAGTTGTTTGTTTTCTACATTTTAAAACAACTCAATTATATGTTATGTGGAAGACAATAAAGCAAAACTAGTTCATTTTAAAAAAAGATTTAAATATTTGATAAGTATCTTCTCGCTTTATTATTTTGCTTTATGAATTCTCCTGCCTTAGTCTTCTTATTAGGAGTTGGAAAACAAGCTTTCACTAGCAAGTCCAGTTAAGATGGCCGCTTTCGAAAGTCGGTGAACAAGACAAAAGCAGCCGAAATTCATAAGTCTATAGTAGAGCATGGAACTTGAGTAGTGACACACACTGTCATAACCCTAGCATTCAAAAGCAGGAAGCAGAAGAATCGCTGCAAGCTAGAGGCCAGGCTGATCCATGCAACAAGTCCCAGGCCAGCCGGGCCACCTAGCAAGACCCCTTCTCAATCCATGCGTCAATCAAGAAGGTAAAAGGAGGAGCCTGCTGCTGACTCTTCCCGCTTCACTTCCTGGCACACTGGCATTGCTGCAACCTTTGTGGAGTTTCAGTTGGGGTGCCCTTTCTCTCCTTACATTTTCTTCAGCTTCCTTCCTCTGAGCCACAGCTTCAAAGGACTTGTTCCTATTTTTTTAGTATCCAGTAGGAAATGTTTTTCTTAAAATTCCTCTTCTGTAATGAGTCCACTTAAAAAAAAAAGTAGTAGTAATTTCTACTTTATTTTATTATTTTTTCCAGAAGATGGTTTTATCTTTCATTTTCAAGAATCCAGCTCTTTGCATGGGCTTTGGTGGAGGTCATGGGGTAGCACTGTCAGGTCTAAATCAGGGTAGGGGTGTTTGGTCCTTCTGGAGGTCAGTTCCTGACCACCTTGAATGGCACAGCTCACATATTGAGGCAACTTCACATAGAGCATGGAGAGAACATAAGCATCGAAGACACTGGCTTCGGAAATGTCTCTGATGGTAGTGGCCTTCACGATGTTCCAAAGATAATTTCTTCATGGCCTTGTCTTTGGGCGCATGTCGGGCGCAGTTCATGCAGTGACTAGGCTGCACACAGCCGCTGCCCTTTATGGCTCGCCCAGTTTTCCTTCTCTTTTTGGTCATGTTGGAAGCTAGGACCAGAAAGAGATAAGTCCACTTTTACATTTCCATATTTTATATCTTGTAGTTTCTCTTTTAATATAGCTATTAATTCAGTTTCCTTAAGGTATAGTATGAAGCTTCAGGGTTTTGTTTGGTTTGGATTTTGCCAGAAAATTTATGCTGTTTACAGAAAAAAAAAAAAAACAATGACAGCAACAATTAAAACCACCTAAAAGCATGTACTTTGATATTCCCTTTAATGTCTTGGATGGATCTGGGGTATTTCTTTTCACTCTGAGCTTTCTGAATTAAAGTAAAAGCTTTTATCACCAGTTCATCTCCATTTCTTCAGAGAAGAACTTCTATTGTAGTGTGAATGGTTAAACCACACATGAGGACAAACTTGCAATACTGAAGAATGTTCACCCCCAAAATGCCTTGTTTTCATTTTTTAATTCATGTGTCTGTGTATGTGTGTAAGCATATATCACATGCCGCATGTCACAGCATGCATGTGGACAACAGAGAAGAACTTCTGGGGAGTCAGTTCTCCCATTTGACCTTTACCTGTATTCTAAAGGTATCGAATTCAGGTTGTCAGATTTTGTGGAAAACTACCTGCCAAGCCCCCCACCCCCACCTCTGTTCTCATTCTTAACAGAAGATAGTTACGTGCTTTGAGGAATGAACTAGGTACACATCTACTTGGCAGCGTGAGATGATGTGTTATCTCTTGAAGTCACTCTTTAGAACAAGTGAATGGTATTTTATTCTGAGGGAATTACAACAATGATTTACTTGGGAGAATTCAGACAACATAAGGGTATAAGAATAATTCATAGAGAAGAGTTCTCTGAGATGGTTTTGCTTCTCTTTTTTTATTCTGTTTTGTTTGGCTTGCTAACCTCTCATTCCCACTCACTTATGGCAAGCTTTTTAAGATGTGGTCAGTTTGCGTGACTACTAAGTAAAATATGATTTTTCTCATGCTCCTTGAAGACTGTTAGTGGGAGGTCCTGATTCAGATCTTTATATTGCCAAAATAGCACATTTTAGTTTACTGCCTCTCATACAAACATACAGGATAGTGGTGTTTGTATAGTCCTTCTTAGACAGTCTATATGGTGCTATCTAAGCCCTTTGCTTGTGAAACAGTCATCTGTGGAAAAAATAGCCTGAGTTCTTTCTGTTCCCCCTCAGGATGTCATTCTTAGAGACTCGGCGGCTTCCTTTTCTTTTCTTCTATGGAGAGAAGGGGTTGGCAGAAGTGGGACAGTCTTTAGAAGCTCCTCTCTAGAGTTCTGTAATCTTGCTTTAAATTCAAAACCAGGAGATGCCGATCTAGAAACCCTTGGAGTAACCAAGGTTAGTTCTGTGGCCAGAATTAAGCCACCCGATATCCATTTCATCATTTCACTGTCTGTAGGAGGAAAATAGCAAGACCCATCACTGTCTTCCTCTGAGGTTTGGGAGAAACTTAATGAGATAATGAACTCAATTCTACTTAATTCTCTTACAAGGGAGCATATTGTTGGCTTTTAGGAGAATATAGTACTTGGGGGTCTCTGAGAAGCCTGACAATCTATTACCTCTTCCAGCGTGCAAATAGGACTATTGTTAAAAGCTAATCTGCTGCCAAGAAGTGAGCCATTTATTCTGTGGATAGATCAGGCCCAGTGTGGAAAAAAAGTATTTTGATCTCTCCCTTAGAGGAACTATCACTAGCTAGATAGACACAAAGATGTCCTTTTCTCACTTCCACTTTTTTAAAATCAGAACAGAAGCGTAATTGTGTTTGATGGTTCACTTTGGGAGAACGTTAGGTTTTCCCCTAGAACCTAGTAAATCAGATGACATCTTTTCCTTTTCTTTTTCCTCCCCTTCTCTTCCTCTTTCCTCTTTACACTTTTCTCTCTTTTCCTTTTCTTTCCTGGACTTCACTTTGGGGCTGAAGAGATCCCAGATTCCATGTAAAAAGGTCAGGCAAAAACCTCAGTGGCCTGCATGTGTGTCCCTGATGGGCAGAGCCTGGGAAATCCCAGAGGGAAGCAAAAAGGAGGTAGAAACAATCCAGGATAATTCCCGAAGTCACCCATAGGGACTCCATAGGGACACACAGTGCCCTCTGATACGTGTGTGTGTGTGTGTGTGTGTACACAAAATAATTTTTTTTAAAAATCGGACAGGGCCTTACTCTGCAGTGTAAGCTGGCCTTGAACCCACAGCAGTCCTCCTGCCTCAGCCTCTGAACGTTAGGATTACAGGCATGAGCAACCACACCCAGCTTTTCGGGTGATGCGCTTTTTAACAAAACAGGGGAAGAGGGGGCTCTGGAACATTTTCTCCCTTTCCTGTACACCCCCTTCCTTTTTTTTGACACAATTTCTTGCCTACAGCTCAAGCAGACGTCAAAACTGGCTGTGTAGATGAATATAAAATTAAGCTCCTGATCCTTGTGCTTGCCCCTCAAAAGAGATGGGGTTAAGGCATGTGCAAACACACCCAGCTAGGACGTGCATATGGGGAAAAACATTGCCTCTAGCAGAGTGAAAATCGTTTCTTTAGGAAGCCAACAAAAAGATATGATGATAGTCTGTAGCCTTTATGTATGAATGTATGTGCGTGTATTATGTTTAGGGCATTACAGTTTCATAAGAAGTGAAGGGTAACTATGCAAAATATGTCTGAAAAGGCTGGTGGCCTAGATACAGAGAGAAAAAAAGGATTAAGAAGCATTGGTCTAGTCTAGAACACACACGTGTTCTTTCAAGGTGTTTCTCCCTGTGCATAGACAAGCCACAGATCGTCAGGTCTAACACAAATTGCTATTGATTATTACTTCCTTCTAAAAGGAACTGAGTTCATAGAAAAGTTAAAAGAAGATGAAATTTTTACCCTAAGGGGTGATGATTTCAGACAAACAATTCAAACATGAAATCTACCCGTTAGAACCAATACTCGCTGCTTAAATAAAATGTGGTTAAATCTTTAATGTAAGAGGTTTCTTTCTTCTCCTGCCTCTTCAGCATTACAGAAAGGCACATCAAGGGTAGGGATGATCTTCAAAGTGCTTCAAAGAAGAAACCAGATTGGGAGAAAGAAGAGGGCGTGGTCCCCAAAGGCAGGAGAGGCGTAATTGTCTAAATAGTAACCAAAAGTGGGTAGCATGGTTAAAAAAAAAAGGGGGGGGAGGGAGGAAATTGACATTTAAATATTTAAGAAATTTTGAGTTTGCTATCACTTCTAATATTATAAACTTTTATATATTGTAAGTATGTTTCCTCCCATCCCTATCATTTGACTTATGTAGTTCTTTCATACATTTAGAAATAAAGCATCTTAAAATTTACTGGTTGTGCACTGTGAAATTTTCAAGTACCTATGTTCTGTTAGATGTAGTAGCCCTGAATCAATAGATAGTCATATTAAATATATAGTTTCTCTAATTTCTGAACAATTCCTTGTCAGTTTAATAATCCCATACTTTGATATACTTAACCATAATTTGGAGAAAGAGAAATGGTGATTATTTCTCCATGCTTTCACATTTCAGTGATGCTTGGGACAATGACGTTTGGGAGTATTCCTTCTCCAAGCCAAGCTTTGATAAGCATTGCAAGGGGCATTGAACTGCTATACAGAAATCCACCTATTTCCCTGCCTATTGAGTTCTTTAGATCATATAAGAAAGTGGAATGAATCCTAGAAAGGCCTTCAAGCTCCTTGACACCCGTGGGGCCCACTCATCTCCACCCCCTCCCCAATTCCAAGATCTAACATATTGTCCTTTTCATTGGCCCTCAGATCCCAGCCCTTCAGTTTCTCTTTGTTACCCACTGGGTGGGTGTAACCAAACCTCAGTCACATCACGGCCCCAGCAGCTGGGCTTCTCTACCCCATTACATTGCAGACATTCTTTTCACATCATTTTGTCCTCTCTCTGCATTCCCTCCACTTGGCCTCATTCCCTCTGTGCAAACTTCTGTTTCAAGGGACAGGGTTTTGCCAAGGAGATGCTGGCAGAGAGAATCCAGCTCCCTCTTTTCTATCTGAAGAGCCCAGTGTCACTCATTAGCATATGAGAAGAATGGTTGTAAATAAACATCAAATGAGGTTAACGAGCTACAGCACATCAATATTAATGAAGTCCACCTCACAGCCTCGGGAGAGGTAGCCCAAGCTGTAATCACAGAAGCAGTTTCAGAAGGCCCTAGTGTCAGGGCAGGAAGGGTTAGGTTCAGCCTGTCGGAATGTTTGTCATTTCATGACCCAGGAATGCTGCAAAGAAAGGCTGTCTGATGGAGATCTGTGCTTACAAGCCACTCCTGCATTGGGATTACATCTGTTTGTCTCAACAGGTGGAAGCCTTGGGGAGGAAGCTGCGTCTGCTAAGCCAGTACCTAGGGCCAGTCTGCAGCTCCCCAAATCAAAAGCTGAGGTCTCCAGAGTCCCATGATTTTATCAGTAACCCATGGAATCCAAACTTGTTTGTACTGAGGGAACACCTGCGGATCTTGTAAGTTCAGCTTGATAGAGAAATTTCTGTTCCATGCAACTCATGCCAACCTCTCATTAGAGTCTTCCATAGAACCATGTTTGATTGTCGTGCCTGTATTTAAAAAGAATCAAACAGTGACAAGTACAGCTGTGATTTACTGAACACTTTTTTTGTGTTCTAGGCACTACACTAAATGGTTTTGATGTGTGATATAATCCCCACAGTAATCCCATGGGGATATTCTCATTTTGCAGATAAGGAAGTTGAAGCTCACTGAATTTATGCAGTGTCTAAGATCACACACCCAAACAAGTTGCCTGAGAGGAACTTGGATCTGGATCTGCCTGACCCCGAAGCCCACATTTAATCACTACATGCTGTGGCGTCTTGGAGTCGTGTCACATAAAACCTGAGACCTTTTGTCCTGCTCCTCCTTGTTCACCATGTACACACCCTTCTCCAGTTCAAAACACGAACCACAAAGTAGTGCCCTGACAGCAGAGTCAGAAGACTTTAGAAGAGCTCCTTTGAAATTATTTTTAGACAGGAAACTTTCATTAAATTTGTTTCCTTGGAATGTAAACTTGGGGTCAGAGAGATACTTGCTGAGAGAGAGATTTGGGGAGCAGTGATACTGACTCTCTACCTTGTTCATTTTATGACTAGGCACACACCTTGCATAAGGTCAGGGCAATCTCCAGGCCCCCATGGCTGCTTTTAGCCTCAATTAGAGTGCTTCAGCTGCTAGCCCCTGCTTTATTAAAACTCATACTGTCAGCCTCTTCCTGACTTGCTTGGAGGTAAGAAGAACCTGATGCTTCATCAGATGGTTGTTATCACAGAAGCTACACCTGGTTCTTTTTAAAGAGGCTCTTGTAGGGAAAAGACCTACAGGTCCTTTCTACTGGTTTCTTTAAAAACCCAAGGCCCTTGTTGTTGATTTTCATGTCCGCCAAACTCTCAGGAATGTTTCCACAGAATGGCACCCAAAGCCCACCCATGCAGGAACTCTTCCTGCCACCAAGGTAACCGATATGAGAAGCAATTGAAACAGGGCCTTCCTTTCCCAGGCCTGTGGCTGTCAGCTTGGCTCAGAAAGAGGCAGACGGATGACTCTGTCTTCTCACCCAGTCACACTACCACACAGTTCTCATTTGAGCCTGGTCACATGACTGTGCCTTCTTGTGGCCAAACAAGGATATGCTGTTTCCATTCTTTGCACCCTGAGTTTGGCCTGGGCATCCTTAGATGAAGCCCCCAGAACCCCCAAACCTTGAAGCTTTTCCAAGGACAAATTGCATGCAGTGGTGGAAGGAGGAGCCGGGCTGTGCAGGCAGGACGCTCACAAGAGCCGGGGGTAGTTCATTGCTGCTTTGTGTACACGGGCACACCAGAAAACTCACATTAATAGGCTGTTTATTCTTCAGCATGTTCCTTGAATCAAAGGCGCTGGATGGTATTATTAAAGAGTGTTTGGGAGAGCGCCCTGGAACCCTCCTCCTGGGCTCCGCTCACTAAAGAGGAACGATTGAGGCTTTTCATTTCCTGGGCAGCATCTTTCTCTCGCAGAGCTCCCTGGCACATAAAGGTCTACAGAACCTTTGTTAGAAACAGAGCCTTTTGTTCCCACTTTACGAGGTCCCGTTACCTACAACACCTTGGCCTGCTGCACTCTAATTGTTGGATGTTCTTCTCTTTGAGCTACCTGAAACGGACAAATGCCGCCCACTCGGTACCAGGGACTTGTTTTTGTTTTGTTGTGTTGTGTAATTGGCTCTGTTTAACATCATTTCATGCTTGGGTATTATTGTTATTTTTTAAATGTCTCTTTCAATGATCTTTTTCCAGGAAGGAAGTATTCACCTGAACTATATTCTATGAAACATATTAATCTGAGTTTTCAGTGTTTCAGAGGGCACATTATGAGCCCTCGTGCATGCCAAATAAACCCAGTTCATATGATAAATAATAGTTTTGAATCTAGTACAATCTCGTTATCATAGCCAGAGGCCAATAAGTAAAACTGATTTGTGTATCTGACAGCTTTAGAGACACTTCGTCACTTGTAGCCCAAGGTTCCACCAGGGAGGGTCACCTTGGAGCAACAGAAGTCTAGGAGACGCTGTCCCCTCACTACTTTCACCCCACAACAGGACAGCTGTTTGGATGAAGGCTATTTGCCGCATGTATACTGAGATCAAGATATATACACACACCCTGGCATCCTGCCTGATTCCTTCCATGAAGTCCATCTGTTTATCCAGTTCCAAATCCCAGAAGGCAGTTACCAAAAAGTAAATAGTGAGAAGGGACAGGTTTTTTTTTTTCTTTCTTGATAAACATGTTCCAATGAACAAAACAGAATTTGCAAACACATTCCATCTAGTAAATCTTAGCCTCACAGCTGTGTGAGAAGGGCTTGCAAGAGAGAAGGATTCAGCCATAAGAGGGACTCGAGACATGATTAAGAGAATTAAAAAGTTCACTACTCCATAAGATAGGAGTAAGATGGAATTTGCTTCTCTCCTTCATTCTAACCACGCATCCCAAACCTCGGAGCTGTGATCGGCTCATCAAAAGCAAAGCTCTGGCTGTATTAGCGTCTTCAGCTACAAAACCCTTCTTCCTAAACCTTATCTCCAAGCTAGGGAAACAGCTCAGTTGGTAAAGTGCCTTGAGGGCAAGCGTCAGGACCTGAGTTCAGGTCCCCAGCACTCATCTAAGACCTGGGGCATGCTGGTGACACATCTGTAACCCCACTGCTGGGAGCAGTCAGAGACAGGTGGATCCCCAGAATTCTCTGACCCGCCAATCCGGTCATTTGGTGAGTTTTGAGTTCACTAGACCCTATTTCAAAAATTAAAGAGATTGATAGAGTTAGAAACTCAACATTGACCTCTTATCTCCACATGCATATATGCTACACAGGCATAGGCACACACAAATAATTAACTTTAAATAAATAGAAGGAGTCATCCAAGGCTCCAAACAAGAAATGATAAGGAAATGGACATGCTCAGTACTTTAGCTTAATTGCATTCAAATTGCTCCTTTCTCAGGTCTCATACCGCAATTTCTTTCTTCTTCTTCTTTTTTTTTTTTAGTTAAATGACATAAATGACATCATTACATGTTGCAGACATGAATTGTATCGTCACATTGTACTTTCTAAATATGCAAACTGAAAAAAAGCTGTAAGCACAAAGAAATGATAAGGAAAAGGACATGCTCACTACCTTGGTTTGACCATTACACATTACATACATGCATTATCCTACTGTGCCCCCTAATTGTGCATAATTATTATCTGTCAACTAAAAAGAAAAATAAGGACAGGCGTGGTGCCACATACCTGTAATCCCTCTCTCTACTCAAGAGTTGCTGAGGTGGGAGGATCACATACTCAGGGCCAGCCTGGGCTGCAGAGTGACAGACATGTCCTGCACCCTCTTCCTCTCCCACTGACCCTGCTGTCAGTTACTCCAGTTGCTACGCTCAGACAATGGAGTCCCGCCCTGGAGCACTCCATCTGGCCTGTCTCTGCTTCACATCCATCTCTTTGGCTAGGAAAAGAGGGACTGAGCTCAGATCAAGAAATTGGATTTTGAAGATCAGGAGGAGAAGCACAAGAAATTGACCTTCTACCCCAGAGGCGGCTAGATGTTTGTGTGTGTCTGTTCAATGTCTCTTTGGCTCACTGAACCATCCAGTTGTTTTTTGTTTTTTTTTAATGTTCTCCTCACTCCTCATTTGCAGGTCAGATGCTTTGGATAATCCAGTGGAATTCTCTCTGCTTCTCTGCTAGTTGTTGCCAGACGCAGAGTGCTAAATCCTGTTGGTTGGTGACTTGAAATGATGTGTGAAACCATGTGCAATTTGGATACCCCATACTCATTCGCTGGGACTGCTTATAGTTAGCCCAGACAGTGGAATGTGCAGTACAGTGTCTGCAGCCCCTGCCTTACCTTTACTCCCAGAACAGTGTACCTGTCCATGTCCCACCCTCCCCATGGCAGTGCATCACTCTAGTAATTGCTAGGCCTTGGAATTCCATATCATTCAAATTGCTCCTTTCTCAGGTCTCATACAGCAATTTCTTTCTTCTTTTTTTTTTTTTTTTTTTTTTTGTTAAATGACATTTTATGTGTTCCATACCATGATACCAGCCTCAGAAGCTGTAAATGATGTCTGAGTGTTTACAAGTCTATCACATGTTCATTTTATCCATTAGTCACATCTATTTGTACTACAGATTGTTTGATAGTTGGATAACTAACATCAACAGAAAATGTTACCTTTTTATTTTTGAACATATCCCTAAACAAGCATTATTATATTGTCATAGTTAGATACAGGGGTCATCATACAGTAATTTCTCAAACAGATTGCACTTGTCAGAGACAGAAAAATAACATTTGTGTACAGAATAGGAACTGGGAAGGAAACATTCTCTCTCTCTCTCTCTCTCTCTCTCTCTCTCTCTCTCTCTCTCTCTCTCTCTCTATTTTTCATGTGTGCTCTGCCTCCTTATTGTTTTGTCCTGGGGTTTCCCAGGCTCTGCCTTCCAGGGCTGGAATTGTAAACCACTGCCATATTCACCTGGCATTTTTACAGGGCATCTGGGGATCCAAATTCAGGTCCTTTTACTTGAAAGGCAAAAACTTCCACCACTGAGTCATCTCCCCTGTCCCTCCTCCTCTCTTTTGACTCTTGCCTTTCTGTATTCTCTAGGATCACATAGCTGCCTCCCTGTCTTCTGGTTAGTTCTCAGCTGCACCAATCTTCTCAAGCGTTAGCCTCAGCTATCCATTTAAGGCTGGTTGCCTTTTTTACTGTTTATCACACCACTCCTTTTACTTACGTCACTAACCCTACCACTTCCAAAAAGTATTTTGTTTGCCTCCTTGTTTATTGTCTCTCCCTCCATTCCCACAAGGGACAGTTCCATGAAAATGGGAATTTTAGGACAGCTGTGGTAGCACATGCATGTAACCCCAGCACTTGGGAGGCAGAATCAGAAGGTTCGAGAGTTCAAGGACAGCCTTGGTTACTTAGCCAGTTCATGGCCAGCGTGGGCTACTTCAGACCCTTTCTCAAGGAAGAAAAAAATGCAGATGGGGACATGGACTTTTTATTTTTGTTTATCATCCATGGATGTTTTCCCAAAACACAATCTCTGGTACACAGTAGATACCATATTATTGTCTGAATCGATAAGAAAGTAGCAGTAGGTAGTATCAGGAAATGGGAAAGGTAAACACATTGAATAAGAGGCGGGAAAAACGATGTTTCTTAGACTGGCTTTAATTACAAATTGAATGTATCCAGTCAAATATCACTGAATGGGAGTGCTGTACATGGTTCTAACTCAGACAAGATATTTCCTTTAGAACGGAGTACGCTGGGGCTCAGACCCAGTGCTGAAACTTTTTGCCAAGATGGCAGAATTGAGGCTATAGCCAATGCCCACTTCCAAATTTCCACTGGACAGAAGCTGGCTTTGCCTTCCCTAGGCAGGAGCAGAAGACAGTGGCACAGTTTAGAGCAACATCAAAAGCCCAGCCCGGGTATCTTCATCCAGCCTTTATTATGTTCTTGACTGCTTCGCTTTCAAAGAAACCGCATTCCTAGCCACAGGTTGATTCCCTGCGGTTCCCATCATTGTGAAGGCCCGGGAGCGTGTGTGGCAGGTGACTTAGCGCTGCCCTGCCTACCGCCAGACAACACAGCCAAGGAATACTTCCTGTTCCTCTGGCAGACATCGCGCTAGACTCCTCAGAAGTTCTTCACCAAATGAGAAGCTTCTCAGAAGTTATCCTTTGTCTTGTTGGGGCAAGATCAGTACCTGGTGTCAAGTGAGAGATATTAAAGATTAAAGGGCCTCCATAAGGGAAGGGGAGTTTTGCCCGAATCTCTTAATTTGTTTTCCCCCATGCAAGTGCATTCATGTTGCCGGGCTGGCTGGCCTGCTCCCCAGCAGTTTGTACTCATTATTATCATGACTTTGTGGTCTCGTTGGTATTAGAATGGGTTTCAACTGCTGTAGGGGACGCTGCCACGCTTCACTGCTTTTTCTCTTACTGGCTAACAACTCTTCTGTTGGTTTCAGCCAAGCCCACCCTACTCCACACCCCTCTCTTTCCCTCTTTTATTGATGCTGTGTTGACTTTGCATGCCACTGTGAGTTCAGTTTTCTGAGCACCTGCAGAGCATTAACTATCTCTCTGCTGTTGGGGATCACCCAGGCCTTTGATCTATTTCAGTTCTGTGCTTTAGAAAATGTGGAAGGACTCTCCAGCCCCACCAAAGTACACAAAAGGTGCCATAATTCCTGTAGCCTGACCTTCTAGACTAGCTCTGCTTAGAGACCAGATGACATTCATCTAAATACAGTTGGAGAGAACATTTGTTACTTATTTACTGTGTACCAAATCCTGTTCCAAGCACTTCACATGAATATCTCATTTAATCTCCTCTTAGGCCTAAAAGACTACATCTGAACTGGCCCTAGTTAGTACTCTAACCTCATCTCTTATTCCTTTCCTCTCACTCTCCTGGCTCTAGCCCCTGGTTTCAATGTTGTTCCTCTTGCCTACTAGGTGAGCTCCCTCCTTGAGACATTGGCAGTGCTGTTCCCCTGCCTATTCCTTCCTTGCCATCTTTTACTTAAGTTCTGCTTTCTCCATGAGGCTACCGTCCATAGAACTGTACTACTCTGCCATCTCATACCCTTAGGTTTCTTGCTCGATTATGGTCTTTTCCCACTGTGCTTATCAATGACTCACTACATTGCTTACTGTACTATATATTTCCTTTCATAAGATAAGCTCCATGAGAGTTCTCTAGTGTATTCTGAGCACCTAAGAATCAATATCAAGAATATAACAGATGTCTATAAAATATATTCATAAGTGAATTTTTGACACTTTAAAAACCTGTGAAATGGGAGGGCTGGAGAGGTGGCTCAGGGGTTAAGCCTCTGCCTTGCAGGTGGAAGGTCCTGAGTTCGGATCCTAGACCCCACGTACAGACGACAGGCGGAAGCGGGGGCAGCCTGTGTTTCCGGTCCTGGTAGGGCGGAGCCTGTGAATCCTGGGGCAGAGTAAAAAAGGAGGAGGTGGAGGCGTCCATGGTGGTTCCCGAATTCGTCCGTGGTTCTACACACACATACATATACACACGTGCCCACATGCATAAACGCACAATTGAATAAAAAAAAAAAAAACCTGTGAGATGGGACTGGGGACTTAGCTTAGTGATGAAGCAGCACTTGCATAGGATGCATAAGACCTGGGTTCAACCCCGTTTTGTGCACATGCGCACGCACACACACACACACACACACACACACACACACACACACACATATACACACCCCAAAAAGGAGGAGAAGGAGTAAGAGGAGGGAACAGGAGGGGAAAAGAAAGAAATCCATGAGATAATTGCTTTCATCTCATTTTTCTTCTTTTTATGTGTGTGTATGTTACATGTATGCATATAAAGGGGAGAGCATATCACCATGAACAAGTGGAAGTCAGAGGACAACCTCAGTTATCGGTGCTCATCTTCTACCTTCTTTAAGGCAGAGTGTCTGTGTTGTCTGTATGTGCCAGGCTAGCTGGCCTCATGAGTTTCTGGTGTGTCTCCTGTCTCAGCCTCTCGCCTCACTGTTCAGGTGCTGGATTATAGACATATGCTACTGTGCCTGACTTTATGTGTGTTCTGAGGATTCAAACTCAGGTCTCATATTTGTGCAAAAGCACTTTACCCATTAAGCCATCCCCACAGCCCTGTTATCCCATTTTTTAAAAATTTTTAAAAATTTTTAAAATGTGCGTGTGCGTGTGTGTAGAACCTCAGGCAAATTCGGGAACCACCATGGACACCTCCACCTCCTCCTTGTTTACTCTGCCCCAGGATTCACAGGCTCCGCCCTACCAGGACCAGAAACGCAGGCCGTCCCCACTTTCACCCGGCGTCTATACGTGGGGTCTAGGATCCGAACTCAGGACCTTCCACCTACAAGGCAGAGGCTTAACCCCTGAGCCACCTCTGCAGCCCCCTGTTATCCCATTTTAAAGGTCATATAATTGAAGCTCAAATGCTTTAAGTAGCCAGGTGTGGTGGCTCATGCCTGTAATTCCAAAACTCAGGAAGTTGGAGTTAGAGGATTGCTATGAGTTCAAGGCCAGCCTAGACTGTGGACTAAGATTCTATCTCAAAACACTAAACATATTTAACTGTCTAGCTTACCCCAGATCATTCATCTTGCAAGTAATGGAGCTGGACTGTGAAACCAAGATTGACTAATTCCAAAAACATTACTTTCAACTACAAGATCAATCTCTGTGGTTCTAGGAATTGAATTTAGGGCTTCATACATGCTAGGCAAGGTCTCCACCACTGGGCCATTTCCCCAGCCTACACAAGGTCATCAATTGAAGAGTCACTTGAACTTTCTTTGAATGGTAGATTCTAATACCAGGACCCTAATGATTCTGTTTTTTGTTTCCATAGGTTTAGGATACAGGAATCCATGAAGCATATTCTGAGGCATACTGAGATGCTACATTCCTTTAAGGGTTTAGCATCTATTCAGAGATAAAATCCAGCGGACATTTTTTTAAATTTTACCTATTCATTCATATTATGTGTGCGTGTGTCTGTGTCTGTGTCTGTCAGAGGGCACTGTGTGTCCCATGACCGACCAAGGGTAACTTCAGGAATGATCCTGGATTGCTTCCACCTTTTCTTTTTTTGCTTTGCTCTGGGATTTCCCAAGCTCTGCCCACCAGGGCTGGAAATGCAGACCACAGCCATTTCCACCTAGTGTTTTTTACATGGGACCTGAAATCTAAACCCAGGACCTTCTACTTGTGAGGCCTGAGCCATCTCTCCAGCTTTCAGTGGAGATTTTTAATTACTTTATGCCAGTCCTTTTGAAGTAGAAAAGCAAGTGAGTTGGAGTCCCTACTCTCAAGACTTGGTCTAGTAGGAACTCTGCTCTGACTCAGCCAGACTGTACATATGAGAAAGCTCTATCATCAATAAAATGGAAATAATGATCAAACATTTATTTGACAGCAGAAGGCCAGATCTATGCTACTTAGATTCTCAAGACTCTTTTAAACTGTAAAAGTCATGCAAGTTTCCAATGCTGAGAGTAGTGCTGTGGTGGTGATGGGATTTATACATGAATACATCAGTCATAAATAGTAGAATGTTTAAACTCATGTGCTTTTGACTCAGGGCCACTATTCAAAGCCTGAATGTTCTGCTTGCCAGTTATGTAACTGGGAGAGTTATTTTCCCTCCCTATGTTTACAAGTGAATTGAGGATGAAAATGCTTACCACATAGACTGCTGTGAAGGATCAAATGGGAATAATGCTGCATAATACCTAGCATGATAGTTGCAAATTGTTGCTAATACCAGGAAGCAGGATATAAGTGTGATAAATAAGGGGTTTACAAGACTGTAAACAAGCCAAACATGATGTTGAATGCCTGTAATCCCAGTGTTTAGGAAGCTAAGGCAAGAGGATTGTGAGTTTAAGGCTAGCCTGAACTACATAGCATATTCCAATCAGCCTGAACTATCTACAAAGCAAGAACTAAAAGCAAGACTCTGCCTTTAAAAAGAGAAGGAAAGAAGGGAAGGGAGAGGAAGGCAAGGGAAAAAAGTGACAAATATAGAAAGATGCAGGCATGGGCATGGCAGCCTGTAATCCCAGAGTTTGGTATGCAGAGGCAAGATGCTTGCTGCAAGTTCAAGGCTAGTGTGATTTCATAGCAAGTTCCCAAGTCAGTCAAGGAACTACGTATTGAGACCTTGTTTCCAAAAAAAAGTACATGGGTGGCTGAAGAGATGGCCCAGGGTTAAAGCCTGTGCCTCAAAAGCAGAAGATCCCGAGTTAGGATCCCAGATAGGAGGCAGCCTTGTGCAGTGCAAGAACAGCAAAATAGACAACAGCCAAACAGAATACAGAACATCGGCGACCCTTCGACCAGTGACTGAAACCAGGCCAGTCAAATCTCTCCCCATCCGGAGGCTCAGAAAACTTTGCGAAAGAGGGGACAGGAAGACCTTAATTGCCTAAAGATAGGGAGGTCCGTCGCTGGACAGGTCACTCCACTGAAGATAGGGCAGCCACAGCCGGCAACTCACAGAAATGGGACTTGACCTCATCAGACTGCAATGATGGTCTTGTCAGCATGCCCCCATGCACTGGCACAGATCTCGGGAGAAATAGTTTCTGGCAGTAGGATCCTTAGGGGCGAGAGGTCACACGGATGTAGCTGAGTACCCATATCAGTGGGCCACCCAAGAAGGGCCTCTTGATGTGCTACAGAGGCCTGAACCCCCATGAAAGCAGATGATACAGAGGGAACCCCAGGACCCATAAGCCAAAGGGCAGGAGAATAAGAGGGAGTAGACTGGATCCAAGAAGGGAGGGGAGGGAAGGTGGAAAGGAATGAGAGTGGGAGGGAAGGAAGGGAGGAAGGAAGGAGGGAACAAGGAAGGCAAGGAGCGTGTATGACTAGGAATTTAAAATATTTAAAAATAAATTTTAAAAATAAAGAATGTATAATATAACCCCACCAATAAATAAATAAAACAAGTCAACCTGCTTTTTATAAAAAGTCATCTACTATTCTTAAATTCTTAACTATCATAGCCCGATGCTATAAAATGCTTATTTCAGTCTGTAGCAAATGTTAGTAAAGCATTTCTTAAAAGTTTTATATCTATATAAATAAATGACATATCTCCAAAAAAAATGGTGTTTTTAACACTTCACTGTGCCCATGAACTATCCAAGAAAATACTAGTGGATAGACCAAAAATCTAGAAATATGTGTTCTTCAAATGTGAAATAAAAACATGAATTATCAGCAGGTGACAGTGTCTAGCTGAATCAGCATTTCCTCAAAATTCATGTGTATTAACAACCTTAAGGGTAAAAAAGTGCTTCAACTTTCAAATTGTTGAGTATAGGAGCAATGTAAATTTCAGTGGCCCCAATTATTTTGGTGAAATAAGAAAACTTATGCTTGCCCAAGGATGCAATGGAAAACCCAATGCAAGAGGGACCCAGGTCTGCTTCCTGGGACAATACTAAAATGTCATCTCTGTGGATGGGCCCATGACTATGACGTCAACATTAAGGGTACTATCACATGCATGAGCGTTCATGTCTATGCATTCAATTATAACATAGGAATGAATGTTTAGTTAGTGTGACTGAAGAGATTTACAGTTGCTAGTAGACCAGCTTGCTTTTTTTATTGTTTGTTTTTATATTTTGATAGTTTCATGTGCATACAACAAATTTTTTGTCATTTCTGCACCATAATTCCCCGCCTCATCCCCTTCTCCACTGAAAATCCTCTTCTACAGTACAGGTGCTGTTTTTCATGGTTGGACACAAGCTAGAACCAGAATCACAAGATGCCTCACTGTTAGGATGGAACTTTGTATCTCAAATGAGATTGTTTTGCCACATAAATGAAAATGTCCCCCATAGAAACGTCAGGGAATTGCCAGCACTCTGAACTTTGGTGTGTGTGTATCATATGCTTGTATACATTTATGTCACATGGTGGGAAATGGCCAATAAAGGGCAAAAACGTGTGATGTGGGGTGTGTGTGTGTGTGTGTGTGTGTGTGTGTGTGTGTCCGCGCGCGTCCCTGTGGGAGATTAAGGGTGACTTCAGGAATCATCCTGGATTGCTTCTACCTCCTTTTTGCTTCACAGGGTGCGATTTTCCAGGCTTTGCCCACCAGGGCCAAAACGTTCAGGCTACTGTTTCCGCCTGACATTTTTATGTGGGACCTGGATCCAAACTTATGAAACAGTCTTAACCTCTGAGCCATCTGATCTGTATATCATATATCTGGGTGAATCTTTCCTGGGTGACATTTTATTCTTCTGGTGGCAAAAAAAAAAAAGCCTACATCACTCATAGTGCCAAATGCAGAGTTAAGTGCCATTATTAACACTTTTTCTATGCAAATTTATGTCTTTTTTTCCTTTGAAAAATCACATTGTATATATCAAGTTTCCATTAATCTCATGTGGTCTGTTTTATTTTCATCTTCAACTCATTTAGTCTTCGAGTCATTTAATTCAGACAAATTAAGTGTTATGAAACTTTCCAGAGAGAGGCTTCTCACCTGGGATTTCAGTAAAGGCTTGCTGTACCTAAGATACTTTGTAGGCACCTTAAGAAGCGCAGGCAGTCACCCAGGGGTAAGCAGAAGGGCAGCCTCCTCCCCACCTGCTGCTGATTATAACCATAGGAATGCTGCTCCGAGAC